>CM016623.1:75416582-76616582 GCA_005393395.2 Gossypium australe
TCAGAATAAAATGTTCTTTTAATTATGCTTAGGATATATTTTTGTTCAATAAATTGAAATTTTGTTACTTATGCTAAACTTTAGTACTAATAAAGTTCTGTTATTTTAATAATTTATTATGTTAGCTTAATAAAGATGTGAATGTATTTTTAATAAAGCATACAAATTCATACCATAAAATTTTTAGTTCCTTATGAAAAAATTAGGCATGCATGAAAGCTTAAGTCTTTAGAATTGACTTAGTAATTTCTTGAGGCGAAATCCTAGGAAGCAGGGAATATTGAAAAATGATTTAGGCAAAATTTTGTTTGGACCGTTTGAGCCTTTCAAGCTGACCCTGATAAAATTATCCTTTGAAACCCAATTTTGAGACTATATGGCCTAAGTTTATTTGGACCTATGCAACATTTAGCCATCAACTTTCTCTTAATTACTTCTAAAATCATCCCAAACACTAGACTCAGTACTATTCAAAAGATCGTTTGAAAATAAGTTTGGGGGAGTTGAAAAGAAGTACCAAATGCTCGAAAAATTGTTGTACATGAAGCAAGTGCTCGAGTTTGAGTTGTGAAAAAAAAAACATGTACTCAAAAATGAACCAAGTGTTCGAAAGAGCATAAGTTGGGTATCAAGGATTGAAGTTTCGAAGGTTCGATATTAAGCTGAGTCTAGGGTTTTTGTGCCATAAATTTTATCTATCTTTTACCTACCCTTAAGCCCAGCCACGTTACAACCTTATTAAAGACCTATTGATTCGAGATTCCCATGTTACCTACATTAGTGGAGAGAAATTGCTATGTTCAACATATGAAGACATTAGTTAAGCTTAATGATTGTAGTTTACTTTTTGAATAAGGAATTAAAATCAGTTTGGTAGTGAAGAACATGTCTTTATTAAAAACATTTAGTCTAATTTCGCTAGTATGATAATTGTTGGAGTTAATTTGAACGATATGAATGCTTAAGTTGCATAACTATCAAATTTCTTATCTTTGAGCTTAAGTATATTTAATTCATAATTTTGAGGAAAGTTGTTCTGAAAGAGTTTTTCAAAGGTGTTTCCGAGAAAATTCTTTTCAAATTTTGCATTACTCGGGACGAGCAATGAATTAAGTTTGGGGGTGTGGAAACACGAAAATTTATATACTTTTTCATGCCCTTTTTGACCCAATTTCATGTGGTTCCGAGTAAATTCTTGTCGAAAAATAATTAAATATTATAAAATAATTAATTTGTGCTAAAAATATGAACATACTGAATTTTAATTAATTTTATAGCTAATTGTGTTTAAATTTTGATTATTTTCGACAGAATTGCAAAGAGGGAAAAAATCGGCTCGGCAGCCACTGCTCGAAGAATTAAACCGAGAAGCGATTTGAAGTGTCAAGGTGACTCTATTTCCAGCCCAAGACGGTCCAATTATGAAGATTTAGTCATAATTTAATTAATTTTAATTTATTCCCAATTTAATTTGGGCTAAATAAATTATTATTAATTAATTATGGGAAAAAGGGTCCAGTTAAACCGCACTGGTTGAACCGAACCGATTGAACCGAACCAGCCACTAATTGGGCAGCCCAAACCGTCCATAATGAAGGCCCAAATCAGCTTATTTGCTGATTTATTCAGCTTGCAAAGGAGCCCTTGAAGATCTTTTCAAATCACATTCAAACCCCTCCAAAATTCAAGGCTTTTTAGATTGCCCCAAGCTAATTTTGGCAAAGTTGAATCCATCAACTTTGCCACATAGGATGGCCGGCCATGGGGGACTCTTTGCTGCTGATTTTTTGCTATTTTTAGCAGCCCCTAAACACTATAAATACAGCCCCTAGCTGCTCATTCAAGGCATCCATCCATTCTCCAACATTCTCTCATTATCTCTTCCTTTCTCTCAACTCTTTTCCCTTTCATTTCCATTCTATTTGCCCATTGTTCTTGTGTCGATTTCCTCTCTTGGAAAAAGGTGTTTTCCAGCCATTTGAAGCAGCATTTGAAGTGTTCATAAGCCCCCTTGATAGCCGAGGACAACGAAGAACGAAGAAGGGTTCAATCAGACAAGCCACGGAGAGCCACCGGATTTGTTTCTTGTTCCCTATCTCTTTAAATTATTTGTTGTTGTTTTGACGAACATGTTTATGAATATTCATGCTTTTGAAATGTTTAATTTAATCAATTTAGCTTGAATTTAATTTGTGTTGGTTTGATTCCATTTCGCCCCCTTAAATTGTTGAAAATGTGTTTATGCTGTTAAAGGCCTCGGTGAAATGTTTGATTAAGTAAAATTATGTTTAAGTTATCTGGCATTTTAATTGTTTAGATAGCTAATGAATTAATTATTTAAACGCATTGAAATTGTAATTAATGGACACAATACTTAATCTGTGCATGTTTAATTCTTCTAAGGTAGCTGAAGATTAAATTAGCATTATATTTGACGATATGTATGCCTTGCATAACTTGCAGGATTTTTATGATTAAACTGTTTCAAAGTAAAAATACTTTGTTACTTCACATGATCTTTTATATGCTTTTAGGTTGAATTAATCGTTTGCATCGACATAGGAATATGCGAGAGATTGTTTAATTTAATGAGTATGTATGTGCAATAACATGTTTACTTTTTGCAGTCTGTTTAATCGGTCGAATTGGCATAGAAATATGTACAAGAGATAAATGGATTTTTGATTTGTAAATGTGTTCATAAGTTAGCAAATTACCGGGTTGCCATGTTTTAACAAGTATAAACACGAGTTTAATAATTCTAAGGTGAGAAATGTGATTAAACCAACACATTCATGTCAGATTGATTAAAATCAGTTTTCGAAATCGCACACTTGAACTTTGTTTTATTTTAAGTTACTTTATTTTTCTTTTAGTTTTTAAATATCTTTCAAAAATCAAATATTTTTCCCTAACCAAAGTGTTTGAAATTATTTCATAAATAATTCTTTTACAGTCCCTGTGGGTACGATAACTCGACATTTACTTGTCACTTTATTACTTGTTACGATTGTGTACACTTGCACATTTCCACCGTTCCATCTATTCTGCAACATTGCTGAGCATACTGCGTTTAATTCCACATGTGGCTCCTCGTCTAATTTACGCTTGTTCGTCAGGAGCTGTTTTAAAAAATTCCTCGAATCTGGCATCTGAAAAAGAGCTTTAAGAAGAGGTAAGTTAATATGTAATTTCTTTAAAAGTTTAAGAAACTTACCGAACTGTTCCTCTGTATTGTCTCTCTTCATCACTTCGGGATAAGGTATATAGGGTATGTACTCTTTGATTACCGATTTCGGCATGTTACTGACCTCAACCATATCTTCTTCTACCACCTTCTTTTGTTTTGTTTTAGGCTCGTCTAACCCTTCACTATCTTGAGTTGTTATGGCTTGAATTTGCTCCCTTGGGTTAGTCTCGGTGTTGCTCAGTAGTCTTCCCAGTGGTCTCTCAGAAATCTGCTTAGCAAGTTGCCCGAATTGATCCTTGAACTCTTGTGACAATGCCTCAATTTTTGTTTCTATCTTCTGGAAACGTGTGTCTGAGGCTGTTATGAAGTTTTTTAGGACCTCTTCAAGGTTCGGCTTCTTTTCCTGTGGGTAGGGTTGTTATTGGAAGTTTTGGGATGGTTGTGATCTTTGATTTCTTTGACCGCCCCATGAAAAATTGGGGTGGTTCTTCCAACCTAGATTATAAGTTTTACTATAAGGGTTATTGTTAGATCAAAAATTATTACCCATATAGTTCATCTGTTCGCTCTCCATGCCCTGTCCGTAGGGTGGGTACTCAGGATTCACCACTCCTTTACTTGCATCGCACTGCATAACTGGATGTGCCTGCGAAAAACCATAGAAACTATCAAATTTTTTATGTAACAATTCCACCTGATTTGATAGCGCGGTCACTGCGTCAATGTTGAAAACTCCGGCTGCTTTAGCTGGCCTTGTCCTCATAACTTGCCACTGATAGTTATTCAGTGACATCTCCTCTATAAACTCGTAGGCTGCTTCAGGAGTTTTGTTGTTCAGGGTTCCACTGGCAGCTGAATTGATTAGCTGCCTTGTTGGAGGGTTCACATCATTGTAAAAAGTTTGGACCTGAAGCCACAAAGGTAGTCCATGGTGTGGGCACCTTCTCAACAAATCTTTGTATCTCTCCCATGCATCATAAAGTGACTGTAAATCCATCTGCACAAAAGAAGAGATATCATTCCTTAACTTGGCCGTTTTGCCCGGTGGAAAATATTTTAATAAAAAATTTTCGGTCATTTGATCCCATGTAGTGATTGAGCCTCGTGGAAGAGAATGCAACCACTGTTTGGCTTTATTTCTCAATGAAAAGGGAAATAATCGAAGACGGATGGCATCATCAGAAATGCCATTTATTTTGAAGGTGTCGCAAAATTCTAGGAAATTTGCTAAGTGTGTGTTAGGATCCTCATCCTGCAAACCATCAAACTAAACAAACTGTTGTATCATCTGTATAGTGTTAGGTTTCAGTTCAAAATTATTTGCAGCAATAGTAGGCCTAACAATACTAGACTCAGTTCCTTTTAAACTAGGTTTAGCATAATCATACATAGTACGTTGAGCATGATGTTTGGCCATCTCTGGAGGTGGCGGATTATTCTCAGCCATCTCTCTTGTGGTATTTATTTCGGCTTCTTGCTCTTCGTCTATGTAGTTTAGGCTTTGCCTTATTTCTCTGTGCTTTCTACGAACAGTACCTTCAATATCACTGTCGTAAAGTAGAGGTCCTGTCGGGTTCCTTCTAGTCATAAACTAGAGGTACATGAAACGGACAAAAAAAAGAAGAAAGAAAATTCAGAAAAATAAAATTGCAAAAATTAAAATAAATAGTAAATATGGCTAAAGTAATAAAAATTAAGCTTTCTTAATATTTCTGTTCCCCGGCAACGGCACCAAAAACTTGATCGTCGAAATTAGAGTCTTAAATTTATAAAGAGAATTATTGAACGTAGAAACTAACTCTGACAACGATTGTAAGGCAAACACACCTATCGAACAGTAGTATAGCTTAGGCAAGATCGGAATATCGAATCGCAAAGGAACCAAAAGTACTAATACTAACTCTCTTTCTATTATTTAGCCTAAGAATTAAGTGAATGGTTATCTAATCTAAATTTAACTATCAACTAAACTAAAGACGCAAAGACAAAAAGAATGAATTGAGGAAAAATAACTTGTGAAGAAAAACCAATTGATTAAGACGATACCCTAGGAAGAATCCACCTAGACTTCACTTGTTATCTAACACTGAACCAGATGATGTATTCACTTGAATTGATCCGTAAGATTCCCTAAGTTATATTAAACCCTTTCCCAAAGCGAATAACGTCTAACCCTAGGTTGATTAATTGAAATCTCTTTCTAATTAAAACCCCTAGAATCGCATTAACTCGATCTATGAACTCTCATATTAGGTTTTACCCTAATCCGGCAAAATCTCGTCACCCTATCTCTAGGCGTGCGATCAACTCCGCTTAATTATACTAGATCTACTCTTAAGCAGGGACTTTTGCTCCTCCACCTAAGCACATCATACTTGGATTAATATCCCGGAAATATCAACACAAGAATTAAGCATACATGATTAAGAACAAGTCAAATATTTATCATATAGCTCAGAAAACAATAACAAGATCTGTCTTAGGTTTCATCCGCTTCAGGTATCTGAAGGGTTTAGTTCATATCAAATAAAAAAAACACCTCAGAAGAAAAGATAAAAAAACGTAAGAAATGCTTAAAACTCCCTGAAGGAATTGAAGAAGAGATCCACCGTCTTGAGTAGAATTCCGGCTTCTTGAGATGGATCAACTTGCTTTCTTCGAGTGATTCTCCACAAATCTGGTCTTTCTGGCTCGGCTCCTTGGCCTAGCTAACCGCCCTCTTTCAAGTAACACTTGGGGGGTTTATATAGGCTTTCGAAATATGTTTCTTCGCCCTAAAGTATCCAAATCTGAATGAAATTGCTCTTTGCCACGATAGGGACACGGCCATGTCACACGCCCGTGTGACTAGTGGTCATGTCGTCTTCAGACTTCTTTAATGAGACACGGCCGTGTAAGTCGAGATCAGGCCGTGTTCTAGTAGATTGGCGTGGCACGGCCGTGTGGGCTTAAGTCCAGGCCGTGTCGATTTCCTCTTCAGCCCAATTGGGTCTGCTTTAGGCTCGTTTCTCGTTCTTTTCATCTTCGGGTGCTTTCCTGAGTATAAAACATGAAAACAAAGGATTAAAAGCACCTTTTTACATAAATCAAGGCCTAAATCATCCAAAAGCATACTAAATGTGGGCTTAAAATATGTTACTTTTAGCGTTTATCACTAGGGTTCATGTTCAAAAATTTACCCATGTATGACATACATGTAATTTGATGTTTTATGGAAGAATATGAAAGTTCGATGTAGGATAAACATCTTTTTCTAAGTAAATTTCATGAAAAATGCATGAAAGGACTATATTGAAAAAGTTATAAAAGTGGTCATATAAGAGGGAAAGAGTGGGAATTTGAGGTTGGTGTAGTTAAGAGAAAGATTCGGGCAGGCTTGAAATGCAAGAAAGTTGAATGAAAATTACGAGACTAGGGGAAAAAGTGTAATTATGATAAAGTTTAGGGGTAAAATTATAATTTTGCCAAAATATGAATTATGAGTCGAATTAGTCAATGTGTGAATTTAAAAGTGAAATTGTTACAATAGATCAAGAAACACGAAGCTCGGATCGAAACCGAGGCAAGAACAAAATCGAGGACTAAATCGAACATTGATACACATTTTGAGATTCGAGGTAAGTTTGTATGAAGTTAAAGTTTCATAATGTTTCGATATTTGAAACTGTATAATATTATGATAATGTATGTCCTTTCTATGAAATTTGAGTAAGGGAGCTTCGATGAAGAAATGGTGAGTATAAGTTAAGCTAAAGTCCCAGTTAAAGTTCTGGAATAAGAATGATATCTATGTATTCACAATAGATAAGGAAGGTCCCGTATAAGACCATGTCTGGGACATGGCTTCGGCAGAAAAAAAGATCTCGTATAAGACCATATCTGGGTTATGGCATCGACATCCATGTACGATCTCGTATAAGACCATGTCTGGGACATGGCATCGACATCGAGCTTTGAGATCCCGTATAAGACCATATCTGGGATGTGGCATCGGCATCTAGAAGTGATCCCATGTAAGACCATATCCGGGATATGGCGTTGGTATCAATGTTTATGCAAGGCGAATTTGAATATTTTATGATAATCTAATTAGTTCATGGGTAAATGAGCTAAGTAAGTGGGATGGTATAGAACCAAAACTATTTACGTATGACCTTGAGGTCCATTCATGTTATGAATGATGAAGATTTGAATTTATGCTCATGTTAGTATATGTGATGAGTTATGTGATAAGTGATACGGGTACCATGAGAAAATACACGTTATGAACCCATAAAGTAACATGAGATGGGTAAGAATAAGTATGAGTAAGTATGGATGAAAATGTTAAGCATTTGAGACTTGTGTGGCTGTTGTTTCAACAGATAGATGAATTTTATGAAAGTAATTATGTTGCTTTAGAATTTCATGCAAACTTACTAAGCTATATGCTTACCCCTTTCTTTTCCCTTTCTCTGTGTAGTTTCGTCAAGTTAGCTCGGGGATCGTAGAAAGTCGAAGCTCAGATCACACTATCAACCGTTCTTTTGGTATAGTAAAGTTGATTCATTTTGAGTATGGCATGTATAGGAACTTGATCATTTTGTGTCATGTTATGTTTGAAGGCAAAAGGGTTAGTTATAAATACTTCACATTCATTTTTGTAAATGGCCATGATGAATTGGCCAATATTGTCAAGTTCATGTCTCAAGTTTGACACATATAATGAAATGAATGTTCATGCAAGATGTTGAGTAAAATGTGGATGAAATGAATGGTATTATAAGGGTTCTTCCTAGTTTGATATTGTCATATTATGTGCTTTTTGCGATGAATGTGTGAGTTTAAGTTTCAGGGTGGTAAAGAGGCTTGGAAATAGCCCCTAATTGACCACACGGGTAGACACACGAGCGTTTGTCTAGGCCGTGTATGACACACGGTCAACCCATATGGGTGTGTTGATAGGTCGTGTGTCCCCTGCACTATTTTACGATAATTCGAATCGTCACACGGGCCAGCACACGGGCGTGTACCCTGGCCGTATGCTTTTAAGAGTATGATGACATCATAATCAGAGAGCTCCACGGGTAGAGGACACAGGAGTGTCAAGGCTGTGTGAAGGACACAGATTATAGACACAGGCGTGTGCTCAATTGTGTGAAGTAAGTCAATGTCGACCATAGGTGTCGAATACGGGCATGTCTTAGGGGCACACGGGCGTGTGGCCCATGTTTAGGCAAAAATTTTCAATGAGTGTTAGAGTTCCCGATTGATTTATGAAACCCTCCGGTTATATGTTTTAGGCCTCATAGGCCCAAGATGAAATGAAATTTTACAGCCCGATAGTACATGTTCAAGTAAAGTTATGCACCGTAACACCTTGTATCTTGTTCCAGCATCGGACACGGGTAAAGGGTGTTACATTAATTTTTCTTCTTTTACGTTAGTTCTTCTTTTCTTTTCATTTCTTTTCTTCTTCTTTACTTTCCTTTTTTTTTTTGGTTTTTTTAATCACTAAAGTTGCTATTAATTTTTGCTGCTGTGAGGTCGGGCAAGTGTGCATTTCATTGTTTGTTGATTGAAAGGTTAATTGTGTGAGTTTTATTGTAGAATTCCCATTAAACATTTGTTTTCGTTCATTTCTGTCGAAGTTGGTTTCAACTTGATTTGTTTGAATTCTCTATTAAGCGATCGTTTGGCCTCCTTTTTAGGCGTAGATATCGAAGGTAGTGATCCCCAACGCGCTAATTCGAGTAGTTATCGTTGATTTGTCGGTAAGCGATGCTTTTGTTTGTAGGTTTTGCGTTGAATTTTTCGACATAGTTAGTTCAACATTAAATTGTGTGAAATTGGTTGATTAAGACGTTAATTGGTTATTGGTTGGTCGTTTTAGGTTATAAGATTCTTCTGCATTATTTCTACTTCGAAACTATACTAGGTATGTAACGAAAACTCGAGTTTCTATAAATTTTGAATGCTAGAAAACATGGCTCTCAATGCCACACGATCGTGTGGTAGGCCGTGTGGCAGGCCATGTAACTCATTATTTTTGAATTTAAAGTACACGAGCTAGGGACACGGGCGTGTGTCCAGGCTGTGTAACCCATTGTTTGGATTTTTGGGTCACACAGGCGTGTGTCTAGGCCGTGTAACTCACTATTTTGGCTTTAGGGTTACACAAGACAGGGACACGGGCATGTGCCCAGGCTATGTGAGGGCTTTTAAGTCACACAAGTGTGTGTCAGGCCATGTGCCAGACCATGTAACTCACTGTTTTAAGTCACACGACCGTATGGACCACATGGGCCAATCAGCCAGGCCGTGTGAATCCATACAGGTGTGTGAGTCAAAAATCAAAAATTTCTCCTGTGGTTGTAATCGTCGTTCAAATCAAACGTAGGCCTACCGTAAGGCCTGTATAATCTTTAGACATTGAAACTGTTATATGACAATCTGTTACAGACTAATCTACTATTGTGATATATATATATACACACATTGTTATGATATCTATTGTATTACTGTATACTTATATATGATATCTATTGTAACACCCCAAACCCGGCCTAGACGTTATGGTCGAATCTGGTGATGTCACGTGATAGTGCTTTTGCAACCGTAACCACGCTCAAACCATTTCTCCTTTGTAAAAGTTTTTCATTTCTAAAACACTGTCCATTTTCCAAAATATTTATATTCCACGGAAGCATTTAAATTAGTTTGTGTAATCGTGATTTTTGGTAAAACATTTGTTTATTTTGAAAACCTGAGCTTTCCTACTACTAACGATAAATCCATGAACGTCGCAAATCCCAAGTTAAACAAAAATCCGTAAAGGCCATATTTACATAAAATTTTCCCCGATCTAATCAAAACCATAATTAAATATAAAAACCGTGATTCCATCGTGAAGTAGAAGCAGTGGTCACCATCGAGTCCTCCGCTACACTGATCCGTCTAAAGCTGGGGATTACCTGGATAGGTTAAAACAGAAATGGGTGAGTTTTCGCAAACTCAGTGTGTAATCCCCACAGAAAACATACACATAACATAATATCAGAAACAATCATATATTCACAGTTTGAGTCTAAGCCAATTACAGAATGGGTGGGGACCTTAGCCCATTCAGATACAAAATCAAATATATTCTAGGGCCTTAGCCCATCTCAGATATAATATACAGAACAGAATAGAGCAATAAAGTCCTACCCACCAGCCTCTACACACCAACTCTGTCTAACCTTACACACCATGTGGGGATAAAATCAACCCACCCATCCCTACACACCATGCTGTACCGAAATGCGGCACATAATCAGATGATTGCAGCTGAGTTGTCAAATAATCAGGCTTAATAGCCTTTCAGATACTTCCTCCAATAACATCAACACACCCCGATGCAATGCAGCATACAATACATGACAGGAAAATATGCAAATAATAGGTCATACACTCAGTTTTGTACAGATATCATGCTCAATCAGACACCATATAATTAGATCACATAAATAGGGGTCCAAGTAAGGATTACCAGCCCTACAGTAGATCCACAGTCGAGTTGAGCGACCCATGCAACCTTATAGATCATTTCAGAAAAATGGGCTCACACGCCCATCTAGTCTGCCCGTGTGGCCCACTCGGCCCAAATTGGCCTCGGCCGTATGGATCACACAGCCTGGCCCAGAATTCCACATGCACGTGTGGCCCACACGGCCTAATAGCTTGAGCACGCGTGTCGCAAACGGTCTTTCCCAGCCATCAAAAGGAAGTGTCACTTGCGCACGGCCTGGCTCGTCGATCACATGGTCGTGTTGTGGCTCACAACCTTGTACATGCCCTACCACACGGCCTACCACACGGCCGTGTAGCGTTGATAGAAAGGTTTTCGGCTTTTTTCAAAAACGCGTTTTCTTGCGATTCGGGTACACACCTGGTTCGTTTTCGCTGATTATACACTCCCGAGATCACCAGTACCTATATTTGAACAATGTTTCACTCAATTAATCCTTTAAACGATCGAATCAAACTAAACCCAAAATGGAACGCTCATCCAACGAGCGACCAAACTTACCTTCGAGCAAGAGGTAGTGTTTTGTAACACGAGAACCCGATTAACGCCTTCGAGCAGTACCTAAATATGAGTAAAACGATTCCTTCGTTAATCACTTAATCAAAAATAATGCTAAAACTAAAGAAAAACCACTAACCGAACACGCGTCCCAACTACGGATAACAGACACGATTGGAAGAAAGAAAAACCGAAATAAGAGGGGGAAGTAGTAGAATTTCGGCAGCAAAAGAGATAATGGAAGGGGAAATCGGTAGCAAAAAGGGAGGAAAAGGAAAAGGGCTAGCCGAATTTTTCAAACAAAGGAAGCATTACTGAATAGAAACTGTTAAACCCTAATTTTTCCCCTTAATTCTCTCCACCAACTCCCCACTACTCAGATTTGCGGTACAACACAAACTCTAGCCAAATTTTTCTGCAAAAAAAAAATCCCTTGTCGTCCTTGGGAATCGAACACAAGGCCTCCAACATACCCCACACACCACTTAACCATTAGACTAGCAAGCCCATTCTGATATAATCTTACCAACATTAAAACTTAAGCCTACTGGACAAGAGTAAGGCATTAGTCATTTAGAAACATAAAATTCTGTTCAAGTCAAGGCTTGAACCCAAGACTTCTCAGACACTCCTAGAACACTTAATCACTAAAGCAGATACAGATTTGTGTCACAAATTTACAAAAGTCGGTATAAGAAAATTAGGGCTTACAACTCTACCCCCTAAAAGAATATTTCATCCTCGAAACTTTACCTACTCAGAAAATGTGAGGATACTGCTGACGCATCGAATCCTTCGGCTCCCAAGTGGCCTCTTAGTGCTATGATTCTACCACAACACTTTCACTAAGGGGATAGACTTCCTTCGCAGGACTTTAATGTCGCGATCCAGAATCTGGACCGGCTCTTCCTCAAACATCAGATCTGGTCTAACCTCAATGTCCTTAATAGGAACAACATGCGTGGGATCAGAGTGGTATCTTCTCAACATTGAGATATGGAATACGTCATAAATGCGATCCAGCTCCAGAGGAAGTTCCAACTGATATGTGACTGGCCTCACACGTTTCAGAATACGGTACGGCCCAATAAACCGAAGGTTCAGCTTACCCTTGTGACCGAACCTCAAGATCTTCTTCCATGGCAAGACCTTGAGAAAGACTAAGTCCCCTAAAGAAAACTCAATATCCTTCTGCTTTAGATCGGCATAGGACTTCTATCTATCAGATGTCACTCCCAGTCGATCTCGAATCAATCGGACTTTATCTTCAGTTTCAAAAACTAGTTCTGAACTCAGAACACGTCGCTCACCCAACTTAGTCCAACATAAAGGAGTGCGACACTTATGGCCATACAGGGCCTCGTACGGTACCATCTGAATGCCAGACTGGTAGTTGTTATTGTAGGCAAATTCTGCCAACGGCAAATACTCCTCCCAACTACCTCAGAAATCTATAACATAGCTCCCCAACATCTTCTAGTACTTGAATCACCCTCTCCGACTAACCATCTATCTGAGGATGGAAAGCAGTACTGAAGTCCAACCTTGAACCTAGAGCCTCGTGTAATTTCTTTCAGAATCAAGGCGTGAAGCGAGGATCCCTATCGGAGATGATCGAGACAGGAACCTCATGCAGTCTCACTATTTCAGATATATATAGCTTAGCCAATTTCTGGAAAGGGAAGTCTGTCCTGAACGGAATGAAGTGAGCAGACTTGGTCAATCGATCCACGATAACCCAAACAGAATCCTTCTTAGTGGGTGTTAAAGGCAACCCATTAACAAAGTTCATCGTTACTCGTTTCCATTTCCACATCGAAATCTTTACCGGCTGCAGCAACCCCGAAGGCAACTGATGCTCAGCCTTAACCTACTAACAAGTCAAACAGCAAACCACAAAGTCAGTAACCTCACGCTTCAACCCTGGCCACCAGTACAACTCTTGGAGATCTCGGTACATCTTGTTCCCACTAGGATGCATAGCATAAGAACTACTATGCGTTTCCCTCAGAATCGACTATCTTAAATCCCCATCACTTGGTACACAGATCCAACTGCGGAAACAAAGTACCCCATCACTATTAATCCCAAAATCAGTAGTATCCCTATTCTCAACATGACGGAACCGCAACTCAAGCGAGTTATCCTCCATCTGTTTACCTCTGATCTAATCAATCCATATAGGCCTAACCTGAAGTTCTGCTGACAGACTCCCATCGTCGAATAAACTAAGTCGAGCGAACATCGCTCTCAGATTGGTCATAGCCCTACGGCTCAAAGCATCCTCCACCACATTGGCCTCCTTAACCCTCAATTGATGATATCGTGAATGTAGATCAATCTTGGAGAACACAGAAGCCCCTCTGAACTGGTCGAATAGATCATCTATCCTTCGAAGTGGGTACTTATTCTTGATTGTCAGTTTGTTCAACTGCCGATAATCGATGTACATCTGCATTGTCCCATCTTTCTTTTTAACAAACAACACCAGTGCCCCCCACGGAAACACACTGGGCCGAACGAATCCACGATCTAACAGTTCTTGAATTTGAGCCTTAAGCTCTGTAGCTCCTTCGGTGCCATTCGGTAGGGAGCGATAGACACCGGAGCGGTACCCGGAATGAGCTCAATCCCAAATTCTACTTCTTGGCTCAGAGGCAGACCTGGTAGTTCCTCAGGAAAAACATCTGGAAAGTCTCTCACGATTCTGATGTCCTTAATCGTAGAGTCCCTAGAATCAAAAACACTGATGTAGGCCAAGAATGCCTCACATCCTTTTCGTACCAACTTTTCTACCACAGTGTCCGCAAAGCGCCACCCCAGTAGGTGCAACAGGAGGCCCAACCCTCACTGGCCCATCAGACATGGCCTTCTTTTTAGGCCTCATCACATAATGCAAAGGATCCGATTCCCTCTTATTATTTCCTCTCTCTTGGTTTTGGCGCTCAACGCGCTTAACCTCCTCAGCGATCTTCGCATTTTCAACCAAAGTAGAAAAGTCACCCTCCCTCTGCGGAGCTTTCAGAACTCGCAAACTGTCCCTGAATCCATCTTCAAAACAGATACATCATTCATACTCGGTTGCCACCATGCCCTGCACATAACCACTCAATCTCAGGAACTCGGCCTCATACTCGGCCACTGAACAGTCTCCCTATGTGAGATTCAAAAACTCACGCCTCCTAGCGTCAATCTAACTGACTCCCACATACTTACTCTGGAAAGCCGTCTTGAAGTAATCCCAAACCAATCAGTCAGGCTGAGTGCCCTCCTTAACCGTCAGCCACCACTGGTAAGCTTCATCGTGAAGCAGAGAAACAGCCCCCTTAAGCTTCTACTCAACGTTAAAATCCAGGTTGTCCATAATTCTTTCTGTGGCCTACAACTAATATTCGGCCACGTTAGGGGCGACTCCACTGACACTCCTGAATAATTCAGCCCCATTGGACCAGAGTCGTTCCGTAACCGACCCTTGACCCCCAGATCCAGTGTTGGGCCCAGCGACCCTCTCTAATATCCTCAGCATAACTTGGGACAGTACGTCGTCCCCAGCCATGCGATCTCGAGACCCAGTCTCTATCGCAGGTGATACCGGTGTCTCACTAGTATCCAGATTAGGCATATTGCCAGATGACGAGGACCCAACTCGAGCTCCTCTACGTCCTCTACCACGGCCTATTGTACCCCGTCCTCGGGTACCTCTTACGCTCATTGTAAATTCAAAGTTTATCTGTATTAATAGTTTTATGCATTAGTTTACAGTTCCGATATTTATTAACATATATTTTATGCAGATAGTATCAGAAGTTCAAAATTTGTTATCGCGAATTGTAGTCTCACTACAGTTTTCAGTTTACACTACCTAGAGTGTTTTCAGTACAGTATACTACCTATTGGCTGTTTCAAGCATGCCAGTAGTATTTTTAGACAAATCTAAACAGAATTTTAGAACACTTACAGGATCAGTGCCGGAGACTCGGTGTACCACATACTCAGTCTAAAAATATTTTAAATCACTTAAAATCATTTCCTAAAAACCAATTTTTAAAACCCAAATCCACAGCCGAGTTTTGCAACTTGGCTCTGATACCACTTAATGTAACACCCCAAACTCGGCCTAGACATTATGCCGAATCTAGCGACGTCACGTGATAGTGCTTTTGCAACCATAACTTCGCTCAAACCATTTCTCCTTTTTAAAAGTTTTTCATTTCCAAAACGCTATCCATTTTCCAAAATATTGATATTCCACAGAAGCATTTAAATCAGTTTGCATAATCGTGATGTTTTGGTAAAACATTTATTTATTTTGAAAACCTGAGCTTTCCTACTACTAACGGTAAAACCACAAACGTTGCAAATCCCAAGTTAAACAAAAATCTGTAAAGACTATATTTACATAAAATTTTCCCCGATGTAATCAAAACCATAAATAAATATAAAAATCGTGAGTCCATCGTGAAGCAGAAGTAGTAGTCACCGTTGAGTCTTTCACTGTACCGATCCGAAGCTGGGGATTACCTAGACAGATTAAAACAGAAATGGGTGAGTTTTCACAAACTCGGTATGTAATCCCCACAGAAAGCATACACACAGCATAATATCAGAAACAGTCATATATTCACAGTTCGGGTCTGAGCCCATTACAGAATCGAGTGGACCTTAGCCCACTCAGATACAGAATCAGATATATTCTAGGACCTTAGCTCATCTCAGATATAATATGCAGAACAGAACTATACAACAAATTCCTACCCACCAGCCTCTACACACCAACTCCGTCCAACCCTACGCACCATATGGGGATAAAATCAACCCACCCATCCCTACACACCATACTGTACCGAAATGCGATACATAATCAGATGATTACAGCTGAGCTGCCAAATAACCAGGCTTAATAGCCTTTCAGATACTTCCTCCAATAACATCAACCCACCCCGATGCAATGCAGCATACAATACATGACAGGCAAATATGCAAATAATGGGCCATACATTTAGTTCTGTACAGATATCATGATCAATCAGACACCATATCTAAAACCCCTTGCCCGTATTCGAGCTAGAACAGGGTATAAGGCATTACATAGCTGATCTTACTTAAACATCTCAAATAGGGTTATAAAATTTCATTTAACCTCATCGCTCGCACATACTTGGCCTAGGAGACTCTTAACATACTTCCGAGGAATGTCAAGAGTCTTTTTCAGAACTTTCATGAGTTCGAGAACTGTTTAATAAAATAGGGGCCACACGCCCTTGTACCCCTAAGGCATGCCCGTGTCTTCCACCCGTGGTCGACACTGACTAATTTCACACGGCCTTGACACATCCGTGCCTTCTGACCGTGGTCGATTCTGGCTAGAATCACACGGCCTTGACACGCCCGTGTCTCTAGCCCGTGTGCCAAACCTTGGCATTCTGACTTATCCCCATGGCCTATACACACGCTCGTGTACTTCAGCCGTGTTGGGGTTCAAATCCAAGTGCAAAATGCAGACTTCACACAGCATGGACACACGCTCATGTGCCAGCCATGCCTCCCACATGGTCTAGACACACGCCCGTGTGTCTACCCATGTGGACAATTATCAGGCTATCTACTAAGCCTTTTTTCACCCTACATTTCATACATTCATATGCTATTTCAAAACATTCTCAAATCATTAATTAAAACACATGAAATAACACATTTTATTCATAATTATGAAGTATTCCCCTCCATACACGGGGTAGAACTATTTTTAGTACAATTTCAATTGACTTTTATCTTCATCTATGTCTATACACAATCGTCCCGTAACTTATTTAGGCCAACACATTTGGCACATTAACAATGACTTAATCAACCTTAAGTACTAGCCATATACATGCCATAACTCAAAGGGACTTAATACCTCATACCAAAAGTTTGCTCGATAGTGTGAAAATATCTCCAGCGATCTCCAACCCGAGCTAGCTAAATTAACCTATAAGAGATGAGAAAGGGAGAGGAGTAAGCAATATTGCTTAGTAAGTTCATCTCCATAAACTGACAAATACTGATATCTATTGAATACAGATAACCACAAAGTATTATACTTAGTTTTTCCCCTTAACTCATGGTTACTTACTCAACCACTCTTAAAGCTTACTCATTCTATCTCTTACCACAGTCTTACCATGCCGCAAGCCAATTGCTCGTTTAATTAGTACACATTCCTGCACTGATCACCACAAGATCTTATAAAAAAATACATCAAGCATTTTCAATAAGCCACTCATACTACTAATCTCTCGGTGGTTACGCACTTAGCCCACCATTGATCTCTAATAGGGTGGTATCGCACACAGCCCACCAACCATTTATACTTATGGTGATTTCGCACTTAGCTCACCAATCCTTTATAAGCGATGGTATCGCACACAGCCCATCGATTACTAAATAATCAGGTGGTAACGCACATAGCCCACCGATAATAATATAATTGATGGTATCCCACATAGCCCATCGATTACTAATTAATTAGATGGTAACGCACATAGCCCACCCATAATAATATAATTGATGGTATCGCACACAGCCCATCGATTACTAATTAATCAGGTGGTAACGCACATAGCCCACCGATAATAATATAATTGATGGTATCGCACACAGCCCATCGATAACTAATTAATCAGGTGGTAACGCACATAGCCCACCGATAATAATATAATTGATGGTATCACACACAGCCGATCGATTACTAATTAATTAGATGGTAACGCACATAGCCCACCGATAATAATATAATTGATGGTATCGCACACAGCCCATCGATTACTAATTAATCAGGTGGTAACGCACATAGCCCACCGATAATAATATAATTGATGGTAACGCACACAGCCCATTGATTACTAATTAATCAGGTGGTAACGCACATAGCCCACCGATAATAGTATAATTGATGGTATCGCGCACAGCACATCATTACCATCAATAAGGTGATGTAGCACATAGCTCACCGTTATTTTTACATTCATGGATAATAATCCACATGTACATCTCTATTTCAAATGTTCATCCGAGAACCCCCCACGCACTTCTATTCTTACTTAACTTTCTACAATACTGATTCCCATTCACACAATGCATTAATAAATCTATCTCATACAACTAAGGTGTATTGATTACACATAACCCACTAGAGGTTCATTATATACTGAATTCATCTCAATTCAATTCTAATCACATACTTGTACTTCTCGTGGTACAACCACGTACTTTCTCTCTTTCAACATACCCGTTGAATCACTCAAATTGTTAAATAACTCTCTTGAGTCTCATACACATAGTGTCACAATGACATTGTACCCCAATAGGGTCTTACTCGAGACCATAACTATTATCATATCATGCTATATACATTTCCCATTACTCTTAGATTCAATTCTCTTGTCATTTCATCAAGAGATATCTCATACATTCATAACGTAAATATGCACTTCATACAACATTGGAACATTAACTCGTACGTAATTGCAACGTTTGCACATGAACTTACCTCGATGTCGAAAGGGTCGAAATGGACCTTTTTGCCCACATTTCTCTTTTCACTCGTTCTAGGTTCAAAACTCATTTTATTTGGTCTAGAACAATGGAATTTAGTGATTTAATCACTTATAAATCATAATATACCATAATCTACACTTTAGGCAAAAATGACTATTTTGCCCCTACACTTTAGCAAAATTATGATTTTGCCCCTAGGCTCGTAAATTAATTTTTATCATATTTTCTTGTTAAACAAGCCTAATGAACATTTATTCCTCTTATAACTATCCACAATTTCAACTATTTCATGCCTTAATGAACAAATTATAACTTTTGCATTTTAGTCTCAATTAGGTGTTTTCATAACAACACCTTTCACAAAAGCTGTTTATCACCATCCTAACATTCTTTTTCTTCCATAAAAACTCACCAAAAAACATAAACTCTATCATGGTACTTTCAACCATATTGCAAACTAGTCCTCTCATTAGCTAGCTTAAGCTTTGAGGACTCCAAAAATACAAAAATCATAAAAAACAACCATAAATTTGACTTACTTGAAGAGAAAATGAGCTGCTGAAATTTCAAGCTTCCAAAGCCCTCCCATGGCTGATATTTTCGGTTGGAGAAGAAGACCAAATAAAAATATGATAACTTTTGCTTATATCATCTTATTTTATTCATTTTCTCCAACTAATATCACCAAATTTTGACTACAATAAATGCACTTGTCCCCTATGCACACTATGGCCAGCCAACTCAATTAACAAGGCCAAATATCACATTTGGGACCTTCAATTTATAATTCATAGCTATATGACACCTCTAGCAAACAAAATAGAACTTTCACACTCTATGCGATTTAGTCCTTTTTCCTCGATTAAGCAAGAAATCGCTAAAATTAAAGCACCAAAATTTTCATGCATCCTAATGAACATGTTATAACACATAAAATAACATGAAAATAATTTTCTCTAACCTCAAATTAGTGATTCCAAGATCACTATTTTGACTAGCCCTTAAATCGGGCTATTACAATTCTTCCCCCTTAGGGATTTTCGTCCCCGAAAATCTTATTAGGAGGAGTAGCTTCCATATTCTTAAAATGTTTCTATCAACTCTTCAAACCACTTATCTTCAAGTTTCTCTTGCCAACAACCTTTAAGCTATAATACACAAGGTCGAAGCGCAACTTAAGACTTAAGTTATTCTTCCTCCCGGGCATATACTATATCCAGTAATCCACTAATTTGGAACTTCGTACATGTCCAAACGATCGTTCGGATCTTTACTGGCTGATTCATTACCATTCGAATGACATTCCCCTCCTTGGGAATTTTGTCAAACCAAATTTGAAATCTATAAGGTTTTATCTCACTTTCTCATTAAAGCATTTACCGACTGTAGTAGTCTTGACTTGTGTGCTTTGGAAACTCAGCTTTTAGTAGTTAACTACTCCTTACCATAAACTCTATCATTTCGTGAAATGTACTCTACTGTCAAAACATTTATGCACCTAACTATACTTCCTTATTCTTGCATTAGTAGATATGCTACTACTAAATCTCATACCAAAACTTCTGTATAAGTTCTGGATTCATCATCATTCAAATTTTCCTACAACATTCGATACTTTAACTCATCAAAAGTCAGAAAGAACATATCGATTTTTTTTCATGGATCATTTCATAACATCTAACTCGCGACACATACACAAAAGTGATCATCTCAAGATGACCAATCTAACAACTCTTTTTCCTAATTCAGACTGAACTCAGTACTAGAACTTTCAATTAATAGTTCCTTCAGTAGCTTTCAACTCAACCATCACAGTTTGAGCATTTAAATGAGCATACCTCTGTATCATGCTTCCTACTCATGAACACACAAAATTTTATTCTCCTTATTGATTCATGCGAGAATATACACAAAACTTGCATCATATTTCAATATATTAATCTACTCTTTTCTCCATACTTAGAACATATTTCAAGCACACCCTCATTTGAGTTTCTCTCGCTATGCTAATCTAAAACCTTTTCTATCGTCATATCTCATGATAGCAGGGACATCTCGATCAAATTCATTAACTCTATTCGGCTTACCCAAAAACCCATCACACCACGTGAAACTTGTAATTTCATCTCTTATTCTAGAATCGTCACCAACTTCCTCCTCAAAGTACCCGAATAGGGTTATGAGAAGATAAAGGAATGTCGATTTCAATCAACTAAATCGACAATCATTTTTTCTGATTTTTACTATCAGCAACATTCTCACACAATCACGGTTTATGGAAAGAACAACTACATCAGCCCTAAAAGGCAACAGATATTTATACATAATACCCAAGGAGATCATTATAATTCATTCATGGCATTAATTAACCATACACAAACCACAGGATTTGAGTCAACTGACTCATACTTGCCCTTATATAACAAGTTCCATGCCACATATCGTAATCATCTCTTCGTGATTCATTCACGAATACTTATATTCACTCCTTCACATGACTTTAGTACTAATTTCATTTCTACTTCTAACTCATCTACTTATCCCATTGATCACTAGGGATAGTCAAAGACGTATATTCATCGTCATTCATGTAGGTACAAAGTCAATGCCACATCCTCGAAGTGGTCTTACATGGAGTCACTTCTAAATGCCAATGCCATATCCAGGATATGGTCTTATATGGACTTTCACATCAAGTATCGATGCCATATTTCAAATATGGTCTTATACGATTCTCATATTCATTCCCGAAGCCATATCCTGAATATGGTCTTATACGAGATTATAACTTGGTACCGAGGCCATGTCTCAGACATGGTCTTATACAGGACCTTATCTATTTCATATCTCAATGATAGCCTTTTTATTATAGTCCCCTAGGACTTCAACCTCATGTTCAACAACAATTACTCTGTAAGAGTATGCCCAAAGATCAATCATAAGATGGTTGTAATAACATATTTAATTTACCATGTTTATTAATATAAAGCGTTGTCATTATTATTTCATTTTTTCTTTCTGTGTGTATAGATAAACTGTTTTATAATAATGTCCTGAGAATAATATGATTATTCTTAAAAGATCCTTAGTCGAGTATTATTGTTGACTAGGACAATAATAATGCATTAAGACTAACATGTAGTTGATTGATGATAAAGAGTTGTTATTGATATGGAGTGTCAAAATCAATGCATGAATATGTGTGTTAGAGAACAACATATTGGATTGACCCGCTATGAGTATGTTTCTTGGATTATTATGTAATTGTCATAACATTACTCATAGTGATTAATATGTATATGATCCTCAGACTTGAGATCATTATTATCCCAGCATCGTGAGTTGTATATTTTGATACAGTCAAACGTACACCATAACAGGTTGTTCTATAAAGGCTGATGTTGGATATACCACAATCTATGTAGAGGGATATGGTTGATCAATAAAGGATAAGTCCCTCCTACACAATAGGAGTAATATCTTAGGCCACTTGATTGAGTGAGACTAGAAATGCATGGCCATGCTCAAATAAGTTGATATGAGATGTCATACTAATTTGTATATCATAGTCTACTCAAGATATCAAGAAACATGGGATGGACTATGCAAGTGTGACTATCCCATGACTTGTATCCGCTCCAGAGATAAAGGACTTAAGGATTAATGCATGAAAGGTTAATCACGAAAGGTTATGTCAAATCATGACTTCTTGTAACTTAGGTAGAAATGATGCATTGCTAGATGCCACTCATTTTCTGTGACAATAGAATCGTTCTAGTATTACTGCTAACGTTGCAAGAACCTACAGGGTCACACCCTATGGTTGAAATGAACGGAATAAAATATATTTGGTATTGTGCTTGGTTGTCACATAAATTAAATTAATTAAAGAATTAATTTAATTGGGCAATCAAATATTGAACATATTATATGTACAAGGATGTTGTACACATAATGATAACATAATTTTATTAATATATGAATTTGATTCATATATAAATTTAAATAAATATAGTTTACCGGAATCCTTATTATAATTAATGTAATTATAATTTTCAGATATAATTAATGTAATTATAATTTTCGGTTAAAAACTTTATTGTATTTATTTAATCTTGTAATACATTCAAGAGATACCAATTATAAAAGGCCCAATTAAGAGGATACCTATTATAAAAGGCCCAATGAGAAAGGCACCCATTATAAAAGGTATTAAAAGGAGACAAAACTTAACATAAAAAAAACCCTAAGTGATTGCTTGTTAGGTCTAGCAGCCGTCAAGCAAATAAGCCTCCAAAACAGTTTTGGAGATTTCTTCCGTTCATAGTCAAACCGGGTGGATTACGTAGAGGCCGACATCGGAAAAGGTTGAGGCTTGATTCGACAGTAGATCAAAACTCTTGTTGCCAAGGCGTCGCTGTCTACTCAGATTGAAGTTTTGGTAATTTCGAAACCTTTATTTCACCCCGATTCGTTCCTCACACATGGATCCATGATTTGGATCGCCGGATCTAATTTTATTCTGTTGCGCCATGGGGTACCGGTGTTCCAACATACTCTACCTAGCAGAGTATCATGTATCAATGTGATACAAGGCATTCTTAATTATGCTAACATAATTATTGCATTAATCAGATGCAAACTTACTCAATTTAGCTATCATAACATCTCATCATAATTCAATAATGGTAAAGAGGGAGAGGTCGTAGGCCCCCCCTTAACTTAACTCTCGTAACTACATACATATGATTTAGTATTCATCATTAATGAAATATCATCATATTCACACAATTCGCTCCAAGTGAGTTTTCATGTTTATCATGCTACAATTGTTTCTATCACTTATACTTTCGAACAGTGACTTCACTTACTCAAGTTCCACATTAATATCTACTTGAGTACTCAACATTTAACTCTACTTTCTCTTACTATTGCTTATCAATTTAGAGAATGTCTTATGGGTTTTGAGTACGTCGTTTACTTGATTGCCATAGTCCAACTATGGTCTTACTCGTATCACAACATCATAGCCCAACTATTACTTTACATGTCGTCACGATGCCATAGCCTCGCTATGGTCTTACACGAAATCTCATATCAATACCAATGTCATATCCCAGATACGATCTTACATGGAAACTCATGTTGATGCCGATGCCATATCCCAGATATGGTCTTACATGGAAACTCATGTTGATGCCGATGCCATATCCCAGATATGGTCTTACACGGGATCACGTATCGTCACCAATGCCATGTCCCAGACATGGTCTTATATGGGATCACATGTATCGCCATGGTCCAACCATGGTCTTATTCATCATTTTATCATTGAACGACCATACTAATCTCCTGCATTCTACTTAGTCAAGCTTCCCAATTTAACTCTCACACCATAATACGCATGGTTTCATAAGAGACACGAAATAAAACATTATACATCATCTACTTTAACAGTCACACATGAGATTCAACTATGTGGACATATTAATCATACATCATTCAAACAATCGTACATACACATATACCCCATTCTCTGGGTAAATTTACTCACTATATGCACCTAACCCAATAGGTTGAGTATATAACACCTTATGCACATCAAGCCAATACAGATAAGCTTATCACTTTATAACTCTCATTTCATGCATTATCACACACATGTCATATACTTCTATTCATACCTCTTTGAATCTCATCAATGCATAAGAGCATTTCGATTACCTTATTATCACTTACAACTTTAGTGCATTTAGCTCGGTTGGGAACCATTTCTGTCTTAACAAAATAATTTCATTAGAGCTGGGAGATATCACACTATCACGGTCCACCTATGGCATGTATAGCTAGACTTTTACTTATACTAGGTCAGTCTGAGAACCGACTAAATCATGCTCTGATACCACTAAATTTAATACCCCTTGCCCGTATTCGAGCCGGAACAGGGTTTGAGGCATTACATAGCTGATCTTACTTAAACATCTCAAATAGGGTTATAAAATTTCATTTAACCTCATCGCTTGCACATACTCAGCCTAGGAGACTCTTAACATACTTCCGAGGAATGTCAAGAGTCTTTCTGAGAACTTTCACGAGTTCGAGAACTTTTAATAAAACAGGGGCCACACGCCCGTGTAGGCCTAGGGACACGCCCGTGTACCCCTAAGGCATGCCCGTGTCTTCCACCCGTGGTCGACACTGACTAATTTCACACGGCCTCGACACGTCCGTGCCTTCTGACCGTGGTCGATTGTGGCTAGAATCTCACGGCCTTGACACGCCCGTGTCTCTAGCCCGTGTGCCAAACCTTGGCATTCTGACTTATCCACACGGCCTATACACACGCCCGTGTACTTCAGCCGTGTTGGGATTCAAATCCCAAGTGCAAAATGCAGACTTCACACGGCCTAGACACACGCCCATGTGCTAGTCGTGCCTCCCACATGGTCTAGACACACGCCCGTGTGTCTACCCATGTGGACAACTATCAGGCTATCTACCAAGCCTTTTTCACCCTACGTTGCATACATTTATATGCTATTTCAAAATATTCTCAAATCATTAATTAAAACACATGAATTAACATATTTGATTCATAATAATGAAGTCTTCCCCTCCATACATGGGGTAGAACTATTTTTAGTACAATTTCAATTGACTTTTATCTTCATCTATGTCTATATACAATCGTCCCATAACTTATTTAGGCCAACACATTTGGCACATTAACAATGACTTAATCAACCTTAAGTACTAGCCCTATACATGCCATAACTCAAAGGGACTTAATACCTCATTCCAAAAGTCTGCTCGATAGTGTGAAAATATCTCCGGCAATCTCCAACCCGAGCTAGCTAAATTAACCTATAAGAGATGAGAAAGGGAGAGGAGTAAGCAATATTGCTTAGTAAGTTCATCTGCATAAACTGAAAAATACTGATATTCATTGAATATAGATAACCACAATGTATTATACTGAGTTTTTCCCCTTAACTCATGGTTACTTACTCAACCACTCTTGAAGCTTACTCATTCTATCTCTTACCACATTCTTACCATGCCGCAAGCCAATTACTCGTTTAATTAGTACACATTCCTGCACTGATCACCACAAGATCTTATAAAACAACACATCAAGCATTTTCAATAAGCCACTCATACTACTAATCTCTCGGTGGTTACGCACTTAGCCCACCATTGATCTCTAATAGGGTGGTATCGCACACAGCCCACCAATCATTTATACTTATGGTGATTTCGCACTTAGCTCACCAATCCTTTATAAGCGATGGTATCGCACACAGCCCATCGATTACTAATTAATCAGGTGGTAACGCACATAGCCCACCGATAATAATATAATTGATGGTATCGCACACAGCCTATCGATTACTAATTAATTAGATGGTAACGCACATAGCCCACCGATAATAATATAATTGATGGTATCGCACACAGCCCATCGATTACTAATTAATCAGGTGGTAACGCACATAGCCCACCGATAATAATATAATTGATGGTATCGCACACAGCCCATCGATTACTAATTAATCAGGTGGTAACGCACATAGCCCACCGATAATTAATCAGGTGGTAATGCACATAGCCCACCGATAATAATATAATTGATGGTATCGCACACAGCCCATCGATTACTAATTAATCAGGTGGTAACGCACATAGCCCACCGATAATAATATAATTGATGGTATCGCACACAGCACATCATTACCATCAATAAGGTGATGTCGCACATAGCTCACCGTTATTTTTACATTCATGGATAATAATCCACATGTACATCTCTATTTCAAATGTTCATCCGAGAACCCCCCACGCACTTCTATTCTTACTTAACTTTCTACAATACCGATTCTCATTCACACAATGCATTAATAAATCTATCTCATACAACTAAGGTGTATTGATTACACATAACCCACTAGAGGTTCATCATATACTGAATTCATCTCAATTCAATTCTAATCACATACTTGTACTTCTCGTGGTACAACCACGTACTTTCTCTCTTTCAACATACCCATTGAATCACTCAAATTGTTAAATAACTCTATTGAGTCTCATACGCATAGTCTCACAATGACATTGTACCCCAATAGGGTCTTACTCGAGACCTTAACTATTATCATATCATGCTATATACATTTCCCATTACTCTTAGATTCAATTCTCTTGTCATTTAATCAAGAGATATCTCATACATTCATAAAGTAAATATGCATTTCATACAACATTGGAACATTAACTCGTACGTAATTACAACGTTTGCACATGAACTTACCTCGATGTCGAAAGGTTCTGCTCATTTTAAACTAATGTCACCTTCATGAATTTTGTAAAAAATCAAGTTGGCTTACATCCAACTAAGTGACATATTTTAAATTAATATCATATTATTTAATTAAATATGTCAATTTTTTAGACTATTACAAAACAATTATTTTGAATTTTTTCTTATTTTAAAAATATACAGAGACCTAATCTTTAAATAGAGAAAACAATGTAATGTGAGATCTTTCAAGAAATAAAAAACCTTCAAAGTTTTTTTCTGCCTTGTTTTTTTCAACTTGGATATGTTATCAATATTCAATAACTTCCAAACTTGGATAGTCTAAGTATGTCGGTCAAACGACTAAAGTCTTAAAAAATCTAGTCTAAAAATTGAAAATAAGAGTTGAGCTGAATCAATGGAGATAACCTTATTGATTCTATATCTCATGGGACATTCAACTTCATCTCTTTCTAATACTCATCAATCTAATTTGTGTTAATTTCTTTTTGAATTATTTGATATATATATATATATATATTGTATTTTTTTATTTTTAATGCATATGTTTTGATTTTTGATTTATAATTTATTTATACTTTTCAGATTTTTTAAATCATTTTTACAGATTTATCCAAAAATAAGTTTTTTAAAAAATATTTTTTCTTTTTTAAACATTTAGAATTAAAACTAAATTGACAAATTTTGTAAGTATTGAAGACTAACTTTTTAAAAAAAAATAGAATTAGAACTAAAATAAAAAAAATTACAAACAATAAGGGTTAAATTTGTTGAATTTTTAGGTTTAGGATAAATTTGATAAAATGCGTAAACTTGAGAGAGTTAAATTTGTTATTAAGTCAATTAAAAAAAGTGCTCATGTCAATTTTCTATTACTCATCTAGTGGTAATTAATGTGAGAGTGACTAAAATATTTAATTTTAAAAAGTTGAGTTTCTAAACCAAAAAAATTAATAATTAAATGATCAAAATAAAATTAAAAGGATAATTGACATTTTTTTAATTTACTCAAAATATTTGGATATACCTAAAATAGGCAATAATATTTTATTTGTTACATTAAAAAAAACCATGGTCTAAGTACTCTTCTAAATTTAATAAAATATTAAAACAAAACCCACAGCATAGGGCAAACCCTGTTTAGAAAAAGTTAAAAGAAATTAAAAAAAAAGGGATATGCCAAGTGTCGAAACAAATAAGATTGAACCTGGATGGTTATACGTACAGGTTCATCTCATCTTCCCCACACCATAGCAGGTATTTAGGATCTCATTCATTCCTCTTCTGTTCTTCTGCCATTGAAAGAAGAAAACTTCTCTAAAATCTTCCCTTTCTTTTTGTTTCCTCAAATTCAAAGAAGAAGAAATGAAGGAGAGAAACCAGATAGAAGCCCAACTGCATCCATCTCATTACCATGTCCTTCACAAGCTTCCTCCTGGGGACTCCCCTTACGTTCGAGCTAAACATGTTCAGGTATTATTATACATGTATCTTCCTATATTTACACGTATATGTCCCTCTTTCTTCAGTTACTCTTTTGTTTTTGCAATTACTAGATAACCCTTGGGTGCAATACTAAATTACTATGCAGGGGGTACCCCAATTAGATTAAATAAGGATTTTTATTATTATCATAGATTTCTTGCTTATTAGTGAATGGTCTTTATCCATTTAATTGAGATTGGCTAATTCAGTAGTCCTTCCTAATTTGCATATGTTGCATTTAATTTCTGATAATTGTTAAGGAAAGTGAATGATTTGTTTGGATGAATTTGGTGTCATCTCTAATCCCAATCTACTGCAGTTAGTAGATAAGGATCCAGAAGGCGCCATAGTATTGTTTCGGAAGGCGATAAATGCAGGAGATAGAGTGGACAGCGCACTGAAGGACATGGCAGTGGTTATGAAACAGCAGGATAGAGCTGAAGAAGCCATTGAAGCCATTAAGTCTTTCAGGGACCGCTGCTCCAAGCAAGCTCAAGAATCACTTGACAATGTCCTCATTGACTTGTATAAGGTCAGTCTAGTATATTACTTGACAATGTCTGTCTATATGGCAGTATTCATGATATTTTATGCTAAAGTACCATTAGGCTCCTGTAGCAAATCGGTTTTTTTGTCAACTATTTAACTAACAGTAGTTTATATTGAAGTATAAGGATCAGTTTTTAACGGAAAATTTTAATAACAAGGACTAATTTGTCCCTCCATGATTCGTGGGCATTTAAGCATTTACCCTTAATACTTGCACAATGAGTCTCAAAATCATATTGAAGAATCAATAAAGTTAAAAAGCTGAACTTGATGAGAAGTGAGGCCTAAAGAACAAAGTTCAACAAACTATAGTTATGTTGAGTCTTCTCAAAGTGATAGTTTTATTTTTTGATACAACAAATAGGAGAAAGGATTGTAGATACTGGGACTCAAACCAACTATGTAAACCTTGGGTTGTTTTCAAGTTAATAATTTTAACGAGCTAAATTAATAAGATTATACTAGGTAAGAAATCCTGAAACAATTTTGCTAATACTGTTTGTTTGCCAAGGTGAACTGCAAAATCCAGTTCAACTGTGTGGTTTAGTTGTGTCTTTCTCTTTCTCTCATAATGAAATCAAGAAATGTTTTACTTAACTGTTCTTAACAAATTTAGATGTAGGGATTATCTCCTTGCTTTCGTTGTCGTCATATATATACTTATTATAAATTCCTCATGCTGACTGCAAAAGCAGAAATGTGGAAGAATTGAAGAGCAGATACAATTATTGAAACAGAAGCTTAGAATGATTTACCAGGGTGAGGCTTTCAATGGAAAGCCTACTAAGACAGCACGGTCCCATGGGAAGAAGTTCCAAGTTACTGTCAAGCAAGAGACCTCTAGAATACTGGTACTTAAATTCTTCTCATCAGTTATTTCTCCATTTGTATCTTCTTCTGCAATTCTCTTACTCTTTACAAGATTGTCTTCAGTTTCTCTGCTTCATCATTATCAAAAAATAAAATAAAATGATAAATGTGTAATGCAGGGAAACTTGGGTTGGGCATACATGCAGCAAGAGAATTATTTAGCAGCAGAAGTGGTTTATCGTAAAGCTCAGATAATCGACCCTGATGCAAACAAGGCTTGCAACCTCTGCCACTGTCTGATCAAGCAAGCACGTTACATTGAAGCACGATCCGTTCTCGAGGAAGTAATACAGGGTAAACTTCCAGGATCTGGGGATCCCAAATCAAGAAACCGTGTGAAGGAGCTGCTACAGGAATTGGAGTCAGAACAGCTCATATCAATAGCTTCTACTGCAATAGGGTTGAATTCAGAAGATACTTTCCTAGCAGAAGGTCTTGACCAGTTAATGAGCCAATGGACTTCATACAGATCAAGGAGGCTTCCTATATTCGAAGAAATCTCTTCGTTCAGAGATCAGTTAGCCTGTTGATTTTATGGATTGTTTATGCTTCCGCCAGAACCGTTTGTATATTGACGAGTGTGCTAGAGACAGTTACTTTCTTCAGGAGTGCCTTTGTAACAAGGCGCCATGTATGTAGCCTAGTGGAACTAGGAGCAGTAACTGCTAAATAAGCAAAACCATATGAAGATTTGGACCTTAGTTGGCCTGTTTGAGTTAGTTTGGCGACTTCTGCAAGAAGATGCTCTTTAGCATGAAGTTCACAATAATGAAACAAGTTTGTAGGCAGGCAAGTAGTGTCGGAAGAGCGTGGTGCATGTGGGATACTGCTGGCGTATAAGAATTAGAGTTGAACACTGGTTGGTATGGAGAGCTGTGCCTGTTGTTGATCCTCCTTTTGCACCATAATTAGTTCACCGATGGCAGCAAAGCTGTATGATCTGGGATTGCAATGGAGAAAATTCGGTGGATGCAAGGAAAATTCGGTGGATGTACATTTCCTTTTGCACCACACAATTTGCAGCTCCCGAGAAAGCAAGGCATTTATGTTGAAGATGCCGAGACAATAAAGAATGAGCTAAAATAGAGAATGTATTGTGTGTGGAGTAGGAAGGGGGATGGAGGTCCTTTTGGCTTTTAACTGTTACCCTATCATGAGCTAAAATAGAGAATGTATTGTGTGTGGAGTAGGAGGGGGGATGGAGGTCCTTTTGGCTTTTAACTGTTACCCTATCATATCATTCAACACGGGAATGTATAATTGTATACCTGATGCCACAAGAAAATTTTAACATTTGTTTTTGATGCGATACTTGAAAAAATTACAACTATTAAAATTCTATTTAATAAATTATACAATTAATACTAACTTTACTTTATTAACAACATTATGAAAATTCAAATTCAATAATATTTTCATCAAATTGGTTGTCAGATATTAAATGTATTATATATAAATTTTAAAATTATTAAATCTAGATATTAAAAAAAGTTTATACAACAAACAATGCAATGCTTGGCCAACAAAACCAAAAAAAACTTATGTAATAAATAATCTAATGCTTGGCCAAAAAATATTATTTAATAACATAGTAAATAAAGTCATAATTGGAGTAGAAAGGTTGTTAAATCCGGTATTAAAGTTAAAAGATTTTTCACTTTTAATGGGCGAAGATATTATTGAATACAAAAAAAAATTAAGATTGAAATTCTGTTTAATTAAAATAGAAAAGAGATATCTTCAACTTTGTCTTTAATATCAACTTACACTGATTTTAGCATAAACTAATAAATCAAATCTGTTTTTTTATTTTCTCCAAGTCGTTTGCTTCTTTTGTTTTGTTCAACGGCGATGTCTATCTTTGAGTTGGCTATCGCCTGTCTTTTTTATCTCCATCAACCCTTTCTTTCTTTCCTTTTCCCATTTATTACACATGTCTTATCTCTTTTCAATTTGCAGATCTATTTTATGAGTATCTTTGTTGTCTTCACAAGTTGTGATGGACAGATAACGGTGCCTATCGTTCTCTAAAACTCCACCGACCACCAGTAGTTTTTCTTGAAAAGTGAGTGGCTCTTCGTCAACTTCTTAATCTGTTTATATTTTGAGAGTATTTCATAATAATAAATGATTTCACGTGTCAATTTAGACCCGTTTTGTTTTAAGTTTTATATGTTTTTTGTTTTTTTTCTATTGTTTAATAAGTCTTCTGTTTTAGAAGTTTTTATCTACTCTTTTACCATGTTTTTTAGTCTTGCTTATGCATGTAATTTTAGTTTTACAAGTGATTTTAGAGATGATTTTGTTGTCGTCCTCTCTAGTTCGGTTCATGCTCGATTCCTTTGTTGATTTTTGTTCGCCACTTTGGACCATCCAAGGCTAAATTCCTTATCGTATTAAGTGATTGCAATCACTCCAGATATGTCGTGCTTAAGTTGTGACAAAGCCAATTGTCAACGTATCATAATATTCTGTTGATGCTAAGGCTTTAGCCTCCGTTGTATTGATGGAGCTTGTCTTTCACCATTTACGACGAATGTTTGTTATTCTTTCTCTGAATTATATGGTTCCATTCATTAAATGAATTAATGAATTTATCTTTAAAAAAATAAATCAAACGTTAATTTATAAAGTTTAGTTCAAATATGATGATAATGATCGAATGAATTGTGTGAATTCACATATTTAGGGATATTTAACCTTTTTTTTTTTTTTACAATTTTAGATGTTGTTGCTTCATACAATATTTAGATTTAATTATTTTAATTATTTTTCACAACAAATGCAAATACCATTAAATATTCATTATTCATATTTATTTTATTTTTTGCAAATAATGAATACGTCAATTATCCAAATTTATTTTACTTATATTTAAAATATATATTTTTATAATTTTTTGACTTATTAAATTAGTCTTTTTATAAGGAGAATATTTAGTGGATTGAAATATCGACTTGTAATTTATTTTTATTTATATTTTGTTGAATAAAAGCTAAGCCTAAAAGGCCTTATCGAAGAAACCATGGGAACTTGACCAAGTCCCATATCTTCCAACAACAATTTCCAGCAGCCTGCAAGTGGTGTCTCCAACAATCTCAACTCATTCGATCGCTCTTTGAAATGCTTGGCAACAAAATCTGCAACCCTATTCGCCTCTCTAGGCACATGCTGAGGTTCACCTCTCTATTGCCTGCTTAATAAACCATGGATTCTACTAACGGGGTCCCTCAACCTCTTCTCCTCAGGTTCACGATTCTGTAAAAGATTTATAACCCCAAACTTACTACTTTCAAGCTCTACAAATCTATAACCTTGTTCCCAAATCACGTAAGTCCTTCAGCAATTGTCGCTATCTCTGCCTACAAAACCGAGTTAAGACCAACATTTCGACCAAAATCCAATTTTCCCATGGGTCTCGAGCAACTCCTCCAATTACAGCACACTCACTTGACAGATTCATACCCCCATCCATATTTAGGCTCTATTTGTTTTACTGAAAATGATTTTAAAAATTGATTTCTGAAAAATGATTTACTTTCCTATAAAAAGTTAATATTTGTTTGTATTTGGATGAATATGTATAAAATATTTTTTTGTTGTTTGACAAATTTTCTGAAAATATGTCATAAAAATTGTTTTCAATAAAACAAAAATACATTTGAGATTTATGATACAGAATTTATATGTAGTGAATTGATTACAAAGTGATGTTAAGATAAAATTATAGTAAATAATGAATCTTCGTGATGTTAACGATTAAATTGTAAACTTTGTGAAATTTGTAATTGAAACAAGAGAAGTGATATGCATGAAAATTTGTTATGTGAAATAAGATATTATAATGAATTATTTGATTAAAGTGCTTATATAGTGAAAAATAATTTACATGGTAATAGGGACTAAATTGAAAATTGTACAAAAGTTTAAGTGGGAAACAATTTAATATATGAATAAGGAAATTATGATAAAATTTTAATGAATGTGTTATGAGATGATGAAATATGCATAAAGTATTGTAAAAGTGAAATTGTAGAAAAATATGAAATTTTTAGAATGACAAGGACTAAATTGTTAAACTTGAGAAAATATGTGGATGAAATGATAGAAGTGAAATACATAGAATTTTGATATGCGAAATAGGATATTGAGATAAATTATGTGATTAAAGTATAACAAGAAAGAAAATTGATTTAATATGATTAATTAGTGAATATTGAACTTTTATGACAAAAAGGGACTTAACTTGAAAAGTTATTAAAGTTTATAAGAAAATATTTGATAAGGGAAGAATGTAACAGAGAATGTAACATCTCGGTGCTTTGACTTGATATTTGGGTCGGGTATAGGGGTGTTACAGTGAACAGAGCCTTATTAGTTTGGAAAATATCTTACGAAAAAAAAATTTGGAAAGACATTTTAGGAGAATAAGGGGGTAATTTTACATTAACTGGAAAATCTTTTACGCTGATCATGCTATTTTACATGAAAGAAACATCAAAAAAGGTTGAAAATATTTTATGTAAAAGCTTTTACGTTGAAACAAACAGAGCTTTAATTTAATCCAACCAGATTTGGATAGGTATGCCACACTATGAACGTCACAAGTGAATAAATTCATAAATGGATTTAGGATCTATTCTTCTTGGGTCCTATCTAATGTATTGTTAGTCTAATCAGTCACATCTATGTCTTAATCTTCTAGGAGACATCCGCTGTAGTGTCTAAGATGAAACATCTCCCCAATTGGACTTGCTAGATTACATATTAGTCTTTCAGTCAGTTTGTTCATTCCTGATTAGACTAAGTGTAACCTCCTAAACACAACCTTAACCTTATGACCGCATTCTGAAGGCTACATTGGCCATTGAAATGACCATGTAAATTCGTTCAGTTAAAAAAAAAACACTCTTTTGATCAGTCTGGAAAACTTAGCGTGGTTGCCTTGGGTTTATCAGAAACATCGGATTGTTAGGTTGTATATGATTTAAGTCCAATTTATTAGAAAGTCGTGTCGTTTGAAAAAAAAACTCAATTGGTTTCGTCAATAAACCATTAAAAATCATGTTTCATCACTACACAGTGAAAAAATGAGATGCCTTTAATTCTAGTAAGAAAATCAGTGTTTTAAGTCATATTAAGTCGGTTTTTAAATTTGCTTGATTTTCATCCAAATTTTCATGCATGCAAAAACCAAATAAAATCAACCCATGGCACAGTTCATATTAACAAAATTGATAATCCAAAAATAAAAACCAAACTAAATGAAGTAAAATTAAAAATACTTTATTAACTTAAAATCTGATATGAGACCTCCGTATACCAAATTCGATCTTAACCTTGAGGGTTATCTGTAAGAGGTAAACTAGCAGTGAGTTTAAAAAGCCCAGTATGAGTCTAAGTGTCACAGGGCTAGATCTTTCGTCTCGCGATCCGTGCAACCTTAGGTGATCCGTTTGCTCCAAACTCGCTTAAGTCAGCCTTTACTCCCAAAAGTAAGGATTCCTTTAGAATTCCTCTAAGGCACCAATTTGTATAGCGGAATCGATTGTGCCAAAAGAAGCTACAAATGAACAACAGAAAGCTAAAGAAGGAATGCACACAAAGTGTTCAAGTAAATGCTCAAAGAATTCTATTACTCTTAAGAATTCAACATACAATAGATGATTTACAAGTGAGGGGGAGGCCCTTTATTTATGTTGAGCTCTCCCAAAAATGATGATCGAGATCCAATTACATCGACGGACGAGATTAGCTTATCCCTTAATTTTAGGGATTTACAAGATTACATCATATCATGTCAAATCTACAATATATGATTCCCCTACTAACTAAAAATAGCCTATGTTGCCATATCTTCATTATCGAGCCAACTAGGCTTTAATTTGACAGGTTTCTCCAATAGTTCTCGAAATCGGGCCAGTTCTCATGGGCTAAATGATCCCCATCTAATCGATCGACCTCCATAGGGCGCATCTTGTGCCATGGTCACGGGCTTTGTACTTTGGCCCGTGACATTCTCCCCCACCATTCTCGCAACGCCCTCGTTGCGATTCTCGAATGGCACTGACTTGATTCACCTTGGAACTCTCTCGTTGCCTTGGCTTCTTCCCTACTTGTCTTGTAATCGGGTTTTCCCTTCATTCAGAACCTTTGCCTCGGCTTTTGTCGCCTCTTAACTTGAACCGTTGCACTCGTTGGTACATCTCATTGGCAAGAAGTCTCCACTCTAACTTGCCCCAATTTTGACTTTTTTTCCCATTGGAATCCCCTTGATTCTCGCCTCTTAGCTTCGTACTGTCTATAGTCCCTTGGCCTCCTTGCTTAAGAACTTTGAAGGGCCCCTATAACCTTGCCAAGCTAACAAGTCAGAATTCAAAACACCATCAGAGTGTTTGCAATGTACCTTACTTGCATCATTTATTCGTTTCAACTGCTTATGCATCGTTTCTTTCCCCTCGAAGTCCGATACACAACTCACCTTTCCCAAAGATGGCAACTCCACAGGCCTCATATCGGTCTCATGTTCCACTAACTTTTCTAAAGGAGCTTTTGTAGCATTCCGTTCTATCGAGTTAATGTTTCTCCCATATGAAACATCTTCGACTAGTTGGATTGACGACAACACCTTGGTCCCAACCTTTATATCCCGATGCTCTGGCATAACAATATTTGATAATGGACCAATGACAATATGAATTTGATCAGCCCATGGATACAAAACTGTCTGAATCCTGTCAAGGAAGTTTAAGCCAAGTACATAATCGTAATCATCTAATTGGATTACCTCAAAGTCTTCATTGTTCTTCCATTCGCCAATTTGCAACTCCACATTACGAACTACTCCCACAGTTGGGGCCTCCTCGAAATTTACCGTCTTGATCTTTCTATTTGAGTTTTTAATCGAGAGACCAAGTTTTTCCTCAACCTTTTTCGATATGAATAAATCCGATGCTTCCATATCGATAAAGAGCAATCCTCTTTTACCTTCAATGTTGATGTCTACAAACATCAACCCTTTTCCACCATTCCTTTTCTTAGGAATAAGCACCATCGAATTGACCTCGATATCTTTTTCTCAATAGGCTTCGCCTATTCCTTCGATTCATCTTTATTTTTTATAGTCAAAATCATCGATTTCTTTGGACATTTTCACACCATGTGTGGTCCTTGACAAATAAAGTATTTTATCTTCTTCCCCTTGTCCCTTGGGTTGTTGGATTCTTGCTTCACATCACGTGGTTTCCCATTGCCACTTATGCTATCGGTATTGTTGCCATCATAGCTATGTCCCTCTTCATCTTTCTCATAGTTTTTCTCACTATTGCCCTTTCCATTGGGCTTAGACGACTCGAACTTGTCTTTTGTTGGACCAAGCTCAACAAAGGACTCTGCTTCGGCCATGGCTATAGTAAGTTCGGTGATTCCTTGCCTACGCAACTCATGCTTTGCCCACGGCTTTAACCCATCCCCGAACCAATAGAATGTTTCTTTCTCGCTCAAGTCAGAGATTTGAAGCATTAACTCGCTAAATGCCCAAACATACTCTCGAACAGTGGCTTGTTGCGTGAGACGACGCAACTTAGCTTGAGCCTCCTTCTCGGCATACTGTGGGTAAAACTACTTCTTCAACTCTCTTTGGAACTTCTCTCAAGTCCCAATTGTGTTTCCACCATGTTTCTCATCCGTGGACCTACGATGCCACCACAAGATCATATCAGTAAAATAGATTGAAGTAGTGTTTACCTTAATGGCATCATCCTCGATGCCTATCACTCAAAATTATTGCTCTATTTCCTACAAGAAGTTGTCCACATCCCTTGCGGACCTTGCACCCTTGAACTTCTTTGGTTTGGGAACATCCAATGCTTGTTGCTTCGGCTTTGAAGACAACATCCCATTACTCAAAGCACCTTTGTAAATCGTGAGCTCCCTCTTAAGCTCTTTGATTTCCTTCTTCATGGCTACCACTATATCCTCGAGAGTCTCATCCCTCTCTGCCAGCTTTTCCGTAGTGGAATTGACTAATTCATTCATCTTTTTTGCATTGGTACCAAGAGAATCCAACACAAATTCTCTGAGTTGCTCTTCCATTGAGTCAAACCCATCTGGGCGTCCCTCAACCAACTCAAGTGTCTCCTTTATGTTCCCTACGGGCTCCTCGAGATTACCCACTCGATTTTCCAAAGTTGTTAGCATGTCCCTTGAGCGACTTGCTTTTCTGGCCCTTCCACAGGTCTGCATTGGCTCATTCTGATCAACAACTTCTTTCGACATCCCAACGGTGCCTTCAAATTAATAGCTCAAATACCACTTGGCACGGGGCTAGATCTTTCAATTCACGATCCGTACAACCTTAGGTGATCCGTTTGCTCCAAACTCGCCTAAGTCAGCCTTTACTCCCAAAAGTAAGGATTCTTTTAGAATTCCTATAAGGCACCAATTTGTATAGCGGAAGCGATTGTCCCAAAAGAAGCTACAAATGAATAACAAAAAGCCAAAGAAGGAATGTATACAAAGTTTTCAGTAAATGCTCAAATAATTCTATTACTCTTAAGAATTCAACATACAATAGATGATTTACAAGTGAGGGGGAGGCCCTCTATTTATAGTTGAGCTCCTCCAAAACCGACGGTCAAGATCCAATTACATCGACGGACGAGATTAGCCTATCTTTTAATTTTTGGGATTTACAAGATTACATCAAATCATTTCAAATCTACAATATATGATTCCCCTACTTACTAAAAATAGCCTATGTTGCTATATCTTCATTATCGGGGCCAACCAGGCTTCAATCTGACGGGCTTCTCCAATAGTTCTTGGAATCGAGCCAGTTCTCGTGGGCTAAATGATTCCCATCTAATTGATCGACCTCCATGGGGCGCATCTTGTGCCATGGTCACGGGCTTTGTACTTTGGCACGTGACATAAGCATACATATACATAGTATAGGCATACAATCAATCAATGAAGCATACTAACGGAACATACAGTAAACCATGGCATTACAAAATTTTGTACATGACATGCTCATATGAAACAGTGCAAAAGTCCTTTCCATCCATCCGCTACACATCACGAGTTCCCCAGAACCCGTCATCCGAACACCAAAACTGTAATAGCCCAGTTTAGACCCTAGTCAGAACAGTGGTTTTGAGACCACAAGTCTGAGGTCAGAATAATATTCTAATATTATTTTTTGTGTTTATTATATGTGATATAGCCTGTGTGAAAATTCTGTGTGGTAATTTTATCAATTGTGTGTCGAATTATGAAAAAGGATTTAATAGCATAAAGTGTAAAAGTTGTGTGCTGATTTATAAAGTGTCTATTTGTCATGGTTTATTAAATGAAAGGTCCTTAATTTGTAATTGGACCATGGATAGTGGAGATGGACATAAATAGCCTAATATTTGTGTAATTTGAAGTTTTGATGAATTTGTGTAATTTGGGCTAAATTGAGAAAAGTGTAAATTGAGGGACTAAAATGTGAAATAAATGAAATGTGTGGGCTTGTATGAATACAAGGAAAATTCGGCTAGGCTTATGTGAAAAGAAATTGTGTGAATTTGATGATTTTGTGAAATAGGGACTAAAGTGTCGAATTGAGAAAATGTGAGGGCTATTTTGTAAAATGCCCTAAATATGTGTGTGTGGACTAAATTAAATGAATATTTGATTGAATGAGTTAAATTTGAATGTGTATAGACCAAGAAAGGAGAGGTTTGGATCGAGATCGAGGCAAAGACAAAGTGCTCGATTAATCGACCGTTTCGGTATTTCGACGTCCGAGGCAAGTTCGGAGATAATACGTGTATTTAGCTATGTTTAATGTTATGAAATGAATGGTATGATATTATTGAATTATGAATGCTATGTGAGAGCTCGAGTTACGTGGAACTAAGTGAGCGTATTCGGAAATGTGACCGAGGTGTTTAGCACTGTGTGTGCTAGATAATATAAGCTTCGACTTTGTGGATGGCACTGTGTGTGCGATACCGATCAGTTTGATATAGATGCACTAAGTGTGCGATATCAATTAAGCTTCGGCTAATGATTTGGGCACTAAGTGTGCGATTGGACTGAAGAGATGAAGAAAGTTGATCAAAATGAAACAGTGAGTATTGAGTAGCATAAGTGATCGAAAACTAAGTGTTGGCTAAGGTACGTTCGGAACCTATGTGGTTGATGAAATTATGAATGAGTTATGGAAGGTTAATTGAACATATTAGCTTTGGATGGTATGGTACATGTGAATGTGAATTAATCTATGTGATGGTTTGTTTTGGTATAAAGTATTATGTTATGAACTTACTAAGCTTTTGAAAGCTTACTGTGTGATTTGTTTCTTTGTTTTGCAGTGTCAATAAAGCTAGCTCGGATCCGAGGATCGTCAGCATCTCAATCACAATATCGGCAATCTATTTTGGTACTTTTGAAGATGTGTATATTGGAATATGGCATGTATAGGCTAGTTGTTTTGAAACGTGTTTGAGATGTGTAATTAGCCATATGATGTGGCTAGATAAATGTTGGCAATATGCATATGTGGATTTGGTATATGACGTATGTTTTGGTATGTCTTGTTGGCAATGATAATGTCTTATGAATAGTATATTGTGATCTAGTGATATTATGGATGAATCATGCCTGGTAATGTATGTGTTTTAGTTGTGCAATTTGGTATATAAGTTAGCATGATTAGAAATGAGATTGGATGGAATGATCTATTGATCATTTGACATGTATTTGGTTGCCAAATTGTGTGTGAAAATATGCTTAATTGTGCTTGTACGGTTGACCCTTGTGTGGGTGGCAAATTGGCCTTGCAAATGGCCTATTTTGCATACATGGCTAAGAGACACGGGCATGTGTCTCTGGCGTGTGGTTTAAGGGTTACTTCTAGGTGTGTCTGGACAGGGTACACGGTCGAGGTCCATGAGCGTGTATAGTGACTGTGTGACCAAGTCAGTATCCAGCTCAATTATGCATGGTCATGGCACACGGGCGTGTCTAGTGGCCGTGTGGATAAGTCAGTATACATGCTCTGTTTTGGCACGGCCAGGACACATGGGTGTGTCTAGTAGCCATGGAAGCACACGGCCTGCCCACATGGACGTGTGACCTCTGTAACTTAGAAAAGTTTAAAATTTTGAGAAATTTCATATGTGTTCGGTTTAGTCTCGACCCTATTCTAAAGCATGATTAAGGTCTCGTTGACCTCATTAAGGAACTATATACTCATATTTGAATATGTTTGATTGACGATTGACTTTGTGTCATAAAATGAATGTGCTTGTTCCAATTGTTTGGTAATGCCTCTTAACCCTACTCCGGCGACAGTTGCGGGTTAGGGGTGTTACGAAAACAATAAGAGTCGAAGCTCGATGTGGATAAACCACCAGTAACAATTTGCAATAAAACTGCCAATAATTTGCAGACAAGTTGCCAGTAAGTTGTGATAAGTTTCCAGTACTCCAACAATACTTCAGGGTTGCAGATTAACTATCAGTATAATATAGCGGATAAACCGCAGTACTCCACGAAACTCCTTCGTCACCCATCAAACCTAGACCTCATACAATGCAATATGTCAATCCATTAATATAGTATATCATCCTGAACATTAACAATATCAATAACAGTGCATGCTTAACATGTTTTTAGTTTCAGTTTCAGTGTCATGCTTTACATACAATCGATATATATAGTAAGATCTAGTGCGATGCTTTTTCGCGCAATCAATAATCAATAACATATCACACAATTCATAATCACTTTTGGCACTCACACATTCAATTAAACACATATTAACACGTAAAATTAACGACATGCATGTTACATAATTTGCAATAATCATCAAACACTCAAAGGTAAGACCCATACTTGATTAATTGCGAAACCAAAATACTAACACTATCCTGTAGCTCCAATGTTTAGATCTAAAAAGATCCCAATCAAATCTATACGTGACACATACAAAACATGATTAAACCAACCTTCAATCACCCATAGAGGGTTCTGTCAAAGCAGGAAATAAACTAAAATTTTTAGATCTAAAGTTAGGGATCAATACTTACTCTATTTGGCTTTCGATGGGATTGTGAACAGATTTTCGATAGTATTGCTAATCTGAATGATTTGGATCGAAACCTTCAATTAACAGAGAACAAATAAATAGGAACAATGAGATTCACTGGGCGGCAACGATAAGGGTGGTGGCTTTACTGGGATGGCTATAATGAGGAAGAAAAGTGGCAACAATGATGCGACAATGGAAAACATTAATGGTAACTGAGGGGCGACAACAACAATAGTGTAGGAAAAGAGGAGCAGCACAAGGCTACAAAATAATAAGGGTTAAGGCAGCACAATGAAAAAGAAAGGAGAGAAAAATTGTGAAAGAAAAGAGAAAAAGGATAGGGATGGACGACAAAGAGGCAAAACAAATGAACAAAAGGCTGAACAAAAGAGAAAAAAAAAACATATTTATACCAGGGTTCTATAGGCATGGATGACACATAGCTAGGGTTTTGGGCAAAAATATTGAAAATAAATATAACAGTTCGTTTTAGACCCTAGTCAGAATAGTGTTTTCGGGACCACAAATCTGAGTCAAAAAATATTTTAATATTATTTTTTCGAGTCTACAGTATATGAATTGGTATGGGTAAAATTTCTGTGAATTAATTTGTCTGTTTGGGCGATTAATTTGAAAAAAAGACTAAATCGCATAAAATTTAATAGTGGCGTTCCATTTGTTAATGTGCTAAGTTGCTATGATTTAATTTATTATAAGTCTTTAGAAGGTTATTATGCCACTATTAAGTAAGTGGACATTTATGTCCATGTTTTATAAGATGTTAGAATTATTTCATTAAAGGCATTAATGTAATTTGTAAAATATATGTTAATTAATATAACAAGAGGCTAAAATAAGCCATTAAGTTATGTTCATCCACCGAAAATTGAAAGAAAAGAAGGGTTTTAAGCTTTGTGAAATTTGGCTCTTATTCATCTTGATTTAAGGTTAGTTTTTGTTCGGTTTTTGATCATTTCTATGTTTCTGTAATCGTTGCTTCGTGTTCTTCAAAACCCATGCTTCAATTTTGTGAATTGATGATGATTTTGAAATGTGCCGTTGATGAATTCATGAGTTATGTGATGTTTGATGATGAAGTATGAAATATATGTGTTAGATTAACATGTTTTGTCTTTGGATTTTAAGTGAATTTGAGTAATTTGGACTAAATTGTATAAATAATATTTTGAGGGACTAAATTATGAAATAAATGAAATTTTTGGACTTGTATGAACTACATGAACATTCGGCTAAGCATAGGTATATAGAGATTTTGAGTATTTTGTGATTTTGTGAAATAGGGACTAAAATGTTAAAATGTGAAAATATGGGGGCTAATTAATAAATTACCCTAAATATGTGCTTTTGGATTGAATTGAATGATTTGGTGAATAAATGGGTTAAATTTGAATATGTATAGATCAAGAACCGAAGAAAACGGATTTAGATTGAGGAAAGTCGAAAGTAATTGAATAGCCGAATCTGTTTGTTTACTCGAATCTGAGGTAAGTCTATATACAAATAAATGTATTTGAATTGATTTATGTATGTTTATATGAAATCTCAGTGTGTTGAATGTTTACGAGAGTATAAATATATGAATTCCGAGGAAGTATCGACAATGTATCAATGTCTGAGAAGTCTTATACGAACCTAGGAATAGATAGGATTACATATGTCATGACATAGGTTTCCGATATGAGATATCGTGTAAGACCACGTCTGGGACGTTGGCGTCAATTGAGATTTATGTGTAAGACCATGTCTGGGACATTGGCATCGTATTTGATTCGTGTAAGACCCTGTCTGGGACAGTGGCATCGATATTTGGTTATATGTAAGACCACGTTTGGGACGTTGGCATTGTACGACTATTCCGAGTATTCCAAGTATCCTATTTGATTCCGAATGGTTCAACAGGCAAATTCTGATAAATGAAAAACTATGAGACATGTATAATCGATTCAGGTACATTTGAAATGTACTCTACATTTGAGTATGTAAGGTAAGTAATTATGAATAAGCAAACATGAGATAAGTACATATTTTGTTGAGACAAAATGTGATATATGAATGAATGAGCTATGATCAAATGAAGTGCATGGTGATATGTAAGTAGGTAAGCAATTGGTTAAACAAATGAGCCAAAGAAGAATTATGAATGTGCAATTGAGCTATTTGTGATCTTATATTTGATATGAATAATGAATGCTTAAGTTTATTTTTATATGGCTTACTAAGCTTTTGATAGCTTACTCTGTGTGTATGTTTGCTTTGTTTATAGATCGTTGAAGGTACGAAAGGCTCGGTGTAACACCCCTTACTCGTGTTCGACGCCGGAACAGAGTATGAGGCATTACCGAAGAGTACGAAATACTTATAGATTATTTAAACCATTTATCACTCAAATATCAAAATTGATTGTAAAAGTTCCTTTAACGAACCCTTGAAGTCCAAATCATACATTGGGATTGGGTCGGGACTAAATTAGAATCGTATAATTTTTTTTTTTGAGCCCAATTTCAATGTTCTCTAAAATTCATTAGGATGTATGTATCCATCAATAAATTCCATGTACAGATATCATTACCTCATATTTTCACATACATTTACTTTCCATATTATGAACTCAAATAACATACACAAGACATACCAATGCATTCCAAGTATGTTTTCATAATATTTCATTTCGAATTCAGATTATGTCATATTAAAACTCTTCCCATCAACTCGTTCAGAATACCATTTCATACGGATAATACACTCAAGGGTGTACAAATATATAATCACAAATGAACTCATTCATCAACCAAGTTCTATGTTCATGTATCATCAACTCATATTTCCTTATATCACATAATTCTATATAACACTTACCAACTTCGTCAAATTAGTGAACGTCTTACGAAATTATTCTGCACCGGTATGCATTGAATTTCACTGATAATCACTGATGCCATAACATAGCTATGATCTTTTTACTAGAATGCCATAGCTCAGCCATGGTCTTACATCTTCACTGTCATTATGTCATGGTGAAACCATGAACTTCTCCGTCAATTCATCACTTTTCACTAGAATGCCATAGCCCAGCTATGGTCTTACATCTTAAACACGTATCACACCGATGCCATATCCTAGATATGGTCTTACACGGAAATCACTTGTCACTTGTAGCCGAAGCTACACTATTCACTGATCAGGTAGCTAGAGCTACCACTTTTCACTGATCAGGTAGCCAGAGCTACCACTTTTCACTGATCAGGTAGCTGGAGCTACCACTTTTCACTGATCAGGTAGCTAGAGCTACCACTTTTCACTGATCAGGTAGCCGAAGCTACCACTTTTCACTGATCAGGTAGCCGAAGCTACCACTTTTCACTGATCAGGTAGCAGAAGCTACCACTTTTCACTGATCAGGTAGCAGAAGCTACCACTTTTCACTAATCAGGTAGCCGAAAAGCTACCACTTTTCACTGATCAGGTAGCAGAAGCTACCACTTTTCACTGATCAGGTAGCCGAAGCTACCACTTTTCACTGATCAGGTAGCCGAAGCTACCACTTTTCACTTTCACTTGTCCTTGATCAGATAAGTGTAGCCGAAGCTATCACTTATCACTTGTTGTCATGGTTCAACCATTGTATTTTCCGTCAATTCGTCTTGTCACTGAACTGAAGTGCTTAATTCGATCATTTATTCAATTTCCATGCTTTTACATTATGCACGATTTTATCATCAATACATATGAAATAACACATCATGAAGTTCATAAAATTAACAAATGATCACTAAAATTTAGCCATATAAACTTACAAGTTCAATTTTTGTATTATAACGATAATCATAATTTCATAATAAATATTCCAAATAAAACATTATATCATTTCTAATTCAACATTTATCAATTATAATCGAGCATGTAATCAATTTATACACAAGTCGTTTATATATTATTTTTCCTCCTCCTCCTCTCCATCCACATCCTTAGTATAAACAACACACTTGTAACATTATCTATAATTTTCACTATTTACTTATGTGAATATTCAAGCTGTCCATCCGTATCATAGTCACTAAATTATTTTTATCTTGAGCTACAGAACTCCAAATTAAGATCCGTTAATTTTATTTGAAACTAGACTCATATATCTTCTTACCATAATTTTTCCAGAATTTTTGGTGTGGCCAATTAGTACAGTTTATTAGTTAAGTTCTCCCCTGTTACACAGTCCTACTACTCTGACCTCTCTTCACTAAAAATTAAATATCTCATAGTACGATTTTCATATAGTTTTTCTGATTATTTCTAATGAAAATAGGTTCACTAAGGAATACATACATATAAATTATAACTCACAATTATTTTTTTACAATATTTAGTGAATTTCTAAATTAAGAATAGGGGATCACAAAGTTATTCTAAACCAGTCTTACCAAAATTTAAATATCTCAACATGTAGACTTCCTTTGCTTGCTCTGTTTCTTTTATATGAAAATAGACTCAACAAGCTTTAATTCCATATCATACTCAACTTCTAATTCAATTTATACAATTTTTGGTGATTTTTCAAAATTAGACAATTGCTGCTGTCCAAACCTGCTTTAGTATAACATGTTGATTTCTATTTTGTCTCAAATTCCACATTTCATACAATTCAATCCTTGCTCAATTAACCCCTCAATTGAGCTAATTTTCTCATTTAGTACTTTTATCTATCATTTTAAACTACTTCATAACCTTTGAAAATCATAATTTTAATACTAGGCCTTAATTTCAACTCTTTCACAATTTGGTCCTAAAACCAATTTCCATCAATTTTACTTGATAAATCATCATATAACAAAATTAAAGCTTCAATTCAATATTTATTCATCATAATCTTCCAGCACTAATCCACATCAACTTTTAAAAGTTAGCCATAGAATCAAAAACTAATGACATAGTAAGTTGGACCCAATTGTAAAAGTCTAAAAACATAGAAATTTCAAGGAGAAAGTAAGAATTGAACTTACATGAAGCTTGAGTATGAAAACAAGCTTGAAACTCTCTCCCATGGTTGTTTTTCAGCTGAAGAAAATGAAGAGAAATGAAGAGAAATCTAGATAATTCCAATTTGGTCCCATACTTATTTAACTAATTTTGGCAATTTTCCAATTTTACCCTTATTTCATCCATTTCCTGATTTTTCTCAGCTATTGTCGCCCAAAATATCTCCTTTGGGCTTATTTTCACTTTAGGTCCTTCCTCATTTGACAATTAGGCTATTTAATCCTTTTTGTAACTTTTATACACTTTTTATTTTAGTCATTTTTATTTAATTAACCACCCAAACGTCAAAATTTTCTAACAAAATTTTACTACTACCTTATTGACATTCCTTAAATATTCATAAAAATATTTATGACTCGGTTTATAACACCGAGATCTCGATACCTCTTTTTCTCGATTTCTTGACCAAATAAATCTTTATAAAACACAATTTACTATTTTAAAAACATTTTAAAAGCTACATTTGACTCGTAAATATTAAATAAATATAATCTACGAGTCCATTTCTCAGATTTGGTGGTCTCGAACCATTATTTTTGACATCACTGAAATTTGGGCTATTACACTCGGGGATCATCAAGGATCGTCACCACACTATCAATCTCAACTTTGGTACTTTTGAATGTGTACATAGTTAAATATGGCATGTATAGGCTAGTTATGTTGAATTATGTTTGAGTTGTATATAGATAGCCATGTGATATGGCTAGATAATGAAGATGATATAAATGAGTAGCTCATGTTTAATGGTGCATAGTTTGGTATGGTTTGATGGCTAATGTTTGAGCTAATGAGATGGCCAAAATAATGGTAAGCTTGTTGATGCAAGGTAAGCATATAATTGATGAATAGTTGTTATAAAGATAAAGTAAGTTTGTGATGAATTATACTTGGAAATGTATGTGATTGGATTGAACTAAATGGCATATAAGTTGGTGTGATTTTTATGCTCATGAATGATTAGAAATGATGAACATTTTGGTATGTATTGGTTGTCTTTGATACTTGGATTGGTGCTTAATTCTTTTTGTAGGAATAAACCAAAGTGTGGGTGGCAAATTGGCCTTGAAAATGGCCAATAATTTGCCCACACAGTTGAGCACACGGGCGTGTGGCTCGACCATGTCCCTCGTGGTTGCATTTCAAAACAAGTCAGACTCGACCACTGATAAACCGCAAAAGTAACATATTTTAAACCCACATTTAATATGCTTTTAGATGAATTAAGCCTCGATTTATGTAAAAGGGTGCTCTTAATCCTTTGTTTTCATGTTTTATACCCAGGAAAGCACCCGAGGATGAAAAGAACGAAAAACGGGCCCAAAACGGAGTAAATGGGCCGTATCATGAAAACGACACGGCCTGGACTTAAGCCCACACTGTCGTGCCTTGTTGATCATCCAGAACACGGCCTGACCCCCGATTCACACGGCCGCGCCTCATTAAAGAAATCCAAACACGGCCTGGCCACGATTCACACGGGCGTGTGCCATGGCCGTGTCCCTGTCGCTGGAAAGAGCAATCTCATTTGGGAAAAGATACTTGGAGGCAAAGAAACACATTCCAAAGCCTATTCAAACACCCTAGTAGGAATTCTACTTAAATTAGGATACTTAGGGACCAAGTAAGGCATCTCAAAGCCTATATAAACACCCAAGGGGGCAACTTGAAAAGGGAGTTTGGCAGAAGCCGAAAGCGCTGTTAGTTAGGCCAAGTAGCCAAGCCGAGAAGGTCAGTTTTGAGGGAATCACTCGAAGATAGCCAGTTGATCCATCCTAAGAAGCCGGAATTCTACTCAAGACGACGGATTTCTCCTTCAATTCCTTCAAGGAGTTTTAGGGATTTTTTATGTTTTGTTTTATCTTTTCTCTTGAGATGTTTTCTTTACTTGTTATGAACTAAATCCTTGAAATACCTGAAGGGGATGAAACCTAGATGAATCTTGTTATTATTTTCTGAATTATATGGTAAATACTTAGTTTGTTCTTAATTATGCAAGCTTAATCCAAATTTGATATGCTTAGGTGGAGGAGGAATAGACCCTACTTAAGAATAGATCTAGCATAATTAAGCGGAGTCGATCGCACGCCTAGAGATAGGGTGACGAGTTTTGCCGGATTAGCGTGAAACCTAATATGGGAGTCCATAGATCGATTTATTGCTATTCTAGGGGGTTATTATTCGAGAAAGAGATTTTCGTTAATTAACCTAGGGTTAGACGTTATTCGCCTCGAGAGAGGGTTTAATATATGTTAGGGAGTCTTACGGATCAAGCTAAGTAAATAAATCGTATGGTTCAGGTTTAAATAACAAGTGAAGTCTAGGTAGATTCTTTCTGAGGGTATAGTCTTAATCAACTGAGTTTTTCCTAAAATTATTTTTCCAATTCATCCTTTTTGTCTTTGTGTCTTTGGCTTAGTAAATAGTTTAGATTATGTTAAAGCAGCTTCACTTATTTTAGGTTAAATAATAAAAAGAAAGTTAGTATTAGTACTTTTAGTTCCTTTGGGTTCGATAATCCAGTCTTGCCTAAGTTATACTACTGTTTGATAGGTACAATTGCCTTCAATCGTTGTCAGAGTTAGTTTCCAAGTTTGATCGTTCTCTTTATAAATTTTAAGACTCTGATTCTAGCGATCAACCACTGGCTGGACACACGGGCGTATGACTGGCCGTGTGGTGCAAGTCAGTAGCGACTACGGGTGAGGCACACGGGCGTGTCCACGACCATGTGGATAAGTCAGTATGTATGCCCTTTTTTGACACAGCTTAGACACACGGGCATATCTGAGGCCGTGGGAGGCACACAGCCTACCCACACGGACATGTGAACTCTATAACTTAAAGAAAATTTTAAATTTCTGAAAATTTCCGTATGTGTTCGGTTTAGTCCCAGCCCTATTCTAAAGCATGTTTAAGGTCTTGTAGACCTATTCTAGGGACACTTGGATTTGATTTGTTGAATTATGATATGAAATGTCCGTAAAAGATTTGAATTGTCCAGTAATGCCTTTAACCTTAGACCAGCTGTGGTTACGGGTTAGGGGTGTTACATTTGATTGGTATCAAAGCTACGGTTTAGTCGATTCTAAGACTAACATAGCGTGTGAGAGTCTAGATATACATGTGGAACGGTGGAAATGTGCAAGTGTACACAATCGTAACAAGTAATAAAGTGACAAGTAAATGTCGAGTTATCGTACCCACAGGGACTGTAAAAGAATTATTTTATGAAATAATTTCTTACACTTTGGTTAGGGAAAAATATTTGATTTTTGAAAGCTATTTGAAAACTAAAAGAAAAACAAAGTAACTTAAAATAAAACAAAGTTCAAGTGTGCGATTTCGAAAACTGATTTTAATCAATCTGACATGAATGTGTTGGTTTAATCACATTTCTCACCTTAGAATTATTAAACTCGTGTTTATACTTGTTAAAACATGGCAACCCGGTAATTTGCTAACTTATGAACACATTTACAAATCAAAAATCCATTTATCTCTTGTACATATTTCTATGCCAATTCGACCGATTAAACAGACTGCAAAAAGTAAACATGTTATTGCACATACATACTCATTAATTTAAACAATCTCTCGCATATTCCTATGTCGATGCAAACGATTAATTCAACCTAAAAGCATATAAAAGATCATGTGAAGTAACAAAGTATTTTTACTTTGAAACAATTTAATCATAAAAATCCTGCAAGTTATGCAAGGCATACATATCGTCAAATATAATGCTAATTTAATCTTCAGCTACCTTAGAAGAATTAAACATGCACAGATTAAGTATTGTGTCCATTAATTACAATTTCAATGCGTTTAAATAATTAATTCATTAGCTATCTAAACAATTAAAATGCCAGATAACTTAAACATAATTTTACTTAATCAAACATTTCACCGAGGCCTTTAACAGCATAAACGCAATTTTAATAATCTAAGAGGGCGAAATGAAATCAAACCAACACAAATTAAATTCAAGCTAAATTGATTAAATTAAAAATTTCAAAAGCATGAATATTCATAAACATGTTTGTCAAAACAACAACAAATAATTTAAAGAGATAGGGAACAAGAAACAAATCCGGTGGCTCTCCGTGGCTTGTCTGATTGAACCCTTCTTCGTTCTTCGTTGTCCTCGGCTATCAAGGGGGCTTATGAACACTTCAAATGCTGCTTCAAATGGCTGGAAAGAACCTCTTTTCCAAGAGGGGAAATCGGCACAAGAACAAGGGGAAAATGGAATGAAAATGAAGGGAGAAAAGTTGAGAGAATGAGAGAATGTTGGAGAATTGATGGATGCCTTGAATGAGCAGCTAGGGGCTGTATTTATAGTGTTTAGGGGCTGCTAAAAATAGCAAAAAATCAGCAGCAAGGAGTCCCTCTTGGCCGGCCATCCTATGCGGCAAAGTTGATGGATTCAACTTTGCCAAAATTAGCTTGGGCAAATCTTAAAAGCCTTGAATTTTGGAGGGGTTTGAATGTGATTTTGAAAGTTCTTCAAGGGCTCCTTTGCAAGCTGAATAAATCAGAAAATAAGCTGATTTGGGCCTTCATTGTGGACGGTTTGGGCTGCCCAATTAGTGGCTGGTTCGGTTCAACCGGTTCGGTTCAACCAGTGCGGTTTAACTGGACCCTTTTCCCATAATTAATTAAGAATAATTTATGTAGCCCAAATTAAATTGGGAATAAATTAAAATTAATTAAATTATGATTAAATATTCATAATTGGACCGTCTTGGGCTAGAAATAGAGTCGCCTTGACACTTCAAATTGCCTCTCGGTTTAATTCTTCGAGCAGTGTCTGCCGAGCCGATTTTTTCCCTCTTTGCGATTCTGTCGAAAATATCAAAATTTAAACATAATTAACTATAAAATTAATTAAAATTCAGCATGTTCATATTTTTAGCACAAATTAATTATTTTATAATATTTAATTATTTTCCGACAAGAATTTACTCGGAACCACATGAAATTGGGTCAAAAAGGGCATGAAAAAGTATATAAATTTTCGTGTTTCCACACCCCCAAACCTAATTCATTGCTCGTCCCGAGTAATGCAAAATTTTGAAAAGAATTTTCTCGGAAAACACATTTGAAAAACTCTTTCAGAACAACTTTCCTCAAAATTATGATGTTGGCATACTTATGCTCAAAGATAAGAAATTTGATAGTTATGCAACTTAAGCATTCATATCGTTCAAATTACCTCCAACAATTATCATACTAGCGAAATTAGACTAAATATTTCTTTAATAAAGACATATTCTTCACTGCCAAATTGATTTTAATTCCTTATTCAAAAATTAAACTACAATCAAGCTTAACTTAATGTCTTCATATGTTGAACATAGCAATTTCTCTCGACTAATGTTGGTAACATGGGAATCTCGAATCAATAGGTCTTTAATAAGGTCGTAACGTGGCTGGGCTTAAGGGTAGGTAAAAGATAGATAAAATTTTTGGCTTAAAACCCTAGACTCAACTTAATATCGAACCTTCGGAACTTCAATCCTTGATACCCAACTTATGCTCTTTCGAACACTTATTTCATTTTGAGTACATGTTTTTTTTTTCACGCTCAAACTCGAGCACTTGCTTCATGTACAACAATTTTTCGAGCATTTGATATTTCTTTTCAACTCCCCCAAACTTATTTTCAAACGATCTTTTGAATAGTACTGAGTCTAGTGTTTGGGATGATTTTAGAAGTAATTAAGAGAAAGTTGATGGCTAAATGTTGCATAGGTCCAAATAAAATTAAGCCATATAGTCTCAAAATTGGGTTTCAAAGGATAATTTCATCGGGGTCAACTTGAAAGGCTCAAACGGTCCAAACAAAAGTTTGCCTAAATCATTTTCGATATTCCATGCTTCCTAGGATTTCGCCTCAAGAAATTACTGAGTCAATTCTAAAGACTTAAGCTTTCATGCATGCCTAATTTTTTTTCGTAAGGAACTAAAAATTTTATGGTATGAATTTGTATGCTTTATTAAAAATACATTCACATCTTTATTAAGCTAACATAATAAATTATTGAAATAACAGAACTTTATTAATACTAAAGTTTAGCATAAGTAACAAAATTTTAATTTGAACAAAAATATACCCTAAGCATAATTAAAAGAACATTTTATTCTGAATGGAATCAATTCAAATTTTCGGTCCCCCCTACTTAAAGTGAACAATGTCCTCATTGTTTAAAGTGAATAAATACTATACACCAGGTAGGATAATTAGAAAAGAGGAGGTGAGTCAAATTGACTGCTTAAGTACCAGGCTCTTTCTAAAATCCAATCCTAGACATGTATATATTTATTGCCATACTTTATCCTTTGAAACTTGTTCAATTTTTATTCATGCTTCCTATCTCTTATTTTATTATGCAAAAATTCCTAATTGACCTAATCCTAAAATACCTAAAAAAGAAATAAACAAAAGTTGAAGTCCTCCCTTTTTTATTTGTTTGCGGGTCTATCAGAATCTGACTCATCTTTTTCCTTCCTCGACATTGGAGTCCATGGTTCAAGTATAAAGCTTGGAAATTCATGCACAAAAATAAACGGGTTATGAAATATATATTTTAAATGCATCTCTGATTGAGTCATCCCGTATTTTTTAGTATCTCCAGTAATCTTGTTATTGCAACTACATCTGTTACAGCATAGCCATTATACCAAGCTGTTCACTTTGTGGAATGGTGCTAGATAAAGGGACTCTCAGTGTCAAACTTGGGAAATTTGTTAAGGGTGGTTTCAGTTTTAGGCAAGTGGGAGAGTGGCTGAGGGTTAGGGTTGAAGAGGGTGGCGGTTTTAAGGATAGTTTAGGTGCTGTAGTTGCTGACTTCGAATGAAAATGTTTGGGGTGGTGATTCAGGGAGTTAAGGGGTTGCAAAATTAAGGGATTAAGTGAGATACACAATTGGGCTACTTGGGAGTGGTGGTGGAGCAAGGCAAGGGCTATAGGTTTATGCGGAAAAGGGTTGAATATTTCCCTTCTTAGTAGTGTCTTAAGCCCAATGGCAGCTCCTTTTTGGATCCTAAGCTCCTATCCTGAAAATAAAAAAAAACTCAAGGAAATTAGTGCTTGGGTTAAAACTTGACCCTTTATTTAACAAAACAAATACATAAATTCTTTGGGCTACTTAGAAAAATATTTTTTTTGAAAAATTACATTAATTTAAACTCCCAGGAAAGACTGGAGGGGTCACGGATGGTCCCACTTAAGTCCCAATCTCCTAGACAGAGTTTTAATTAATGTAATGAACTAAAGAAAATTTTATCTAAGCCTTCCATTTTATTCAAATGAGAAAAAAACTAAAAATATAAAATAACGATAAAGAAAGTGAAGAGAACTCCCTCCATTTTATTTCGGATCCTCATTGACCATGGTGGTGTCAAATGGCCATTTGTCATACCAACCATAACCATCTAAGAAGTAATCATATTCTTTCCTATCAAATCTGTCCATCATCTTATTAGAGAAAGAAAATCCGTAATGATCTTTCCTAGCGGCCTTATTTGACTTCCTGTAATTCCTACAAATCCTCCAACCTGTGACTCGAATATCTATAATAATCCATCCAACACCCTTCTTGTGCCTTTCCAAAATCACAAGTGCCTCTTCTTCTTGATCTTTGGTGAACTCAACTGAAATAATGATAGGTAAAGTCAAAGATAGGCCCGAATAGTCATATTCAAATGAGGAGACAAAATCTTCAGTTCCAATTTAGCTGGCTCTTCAATCAATGGCTTTGGTTGCTTATACTCTTGATATGATAACTCTAATGATTCGAGTGGGACTTCTTGAGTGAATTCCTTCGAATTAGCTTCAAACCAAGCCAAACATTCCTTGTCTTTATCATCACTTGGTGAATCCTCCAGTAGAATATGTTCTAACGGATTGTCTAAAGAATTGAGCTCCAATTCTGTAGAAGCCAGCGATTCCATCTTGGAAATAGCAGAACAGTCTTCAACTACATCTGGGGATTTAGCAGCATTAGGGTCATTAAAAGTCACCTTGTCATCAAAAATTTCTTTCAACTGGATATCTCATTGCTGCTTCTGAAGTCGTTGAGGATATGGCAATGGTGGAATCTTAGCTTTAACCGGACAACTCTTCCGTGGAAATTTTTCTGCATTTGACAAGGGTATTAGATAATCAGAACTAACTGGTTTAGAGTTTACCTCTTCAAGGATCACTGAATTTGACTTCTGTGGTATAGGAGTTTCAACACTTGATTGAACTTCCTCTTTGTCTTGAGCTATAACAGGCTCATCTTGAACCTCAACCACCTTGGGCTCTAATGTCTTTCCACTTGGCAAAGAGATTTCTTTGCACTTTTCCTTTCTCGGATTTCTCGGATTTTCCGTGTCACTAGGTAAGGTACCCTGCGGTTGGTTCCTAAGTTCAGTTGCAAGCTGGCCCACTTGATTCTCCAAATTTTTCAATGTAGCTGCTTGGTCCTGGATTAAGGCATCATTCTTTTCCACGTATGCCTTCAGCAGATTCTCAAGATCACTTGAAGATTCAGTTGATGGGGGTTGTTGCACTTCTTGAGAATATTCCGACGAATAATTTAGTTGAAATGGCATAGCAGCGTCGCTATGGTCCGCCCATTGATTACTCCATGTAGAAATTGGATGATTCTGCCATGAAGAGTTGTAAAAATTTCGTTGCAAACCATTCCAATTCTGATTTCCCATGTAATAATTTGACTCTTGATTCGATGGGCAATTTTCAAAGAAATGGCCATCTCCACAGTATTCACAAGAAATATTCTCGAACTGGTTCGGCTATTGACCTGACAGATTACCATTGGAACCGTTAACAATTATGTTCTTAAGCATAGAAGACATAGAGGATACCTGGGCTGCCAAAGAAGCAAGTGTGTCTGCTTTATGTACTACTGCTGCTCGTCTTTCTAAGGCTCCTAGGTTGGTTGGCCATTGATAGTTATTGCTGGAAATTCTTTCAATAATCTCGTAAGCATCGTTATAAGACTTAGAAAGAAGAGCTCCATTTGCCGAAGCATCCACCATCATTCTAGTATGAATATTGAGACCAATATAGAAAGTCTCCATTTGAACACAGTAAGGAATGCCGTGATGAGGGCACTTTCGTAATAACTCCTTAAACCGCTCCCATGCCTCATATAAAGATTCTTCATCAAGTTGCTGAAATGAAGTGATTTCATTTCGGATCTTGGCGGTTAAAGATGGAGGGAAATATTTCATTAAGAAATGTTCAACCAACTCTTGCCATGTAGTTATGGAACCGGACGGTAAGGAGTTCAACCACGCTCGTGCTCTATCTCTTAAGGAGTATGGAAATAATCTCAGTCTCAAGGTGTCCTCAGTCACTCCGACTAGTTTAAATGAGTCACTCACTTCCATGAATAGTCGAAGATGAAGATGTGGATCTTCATTAGGAATCCCACTAAATTGACCCATATTTTGCAACATTTGGAACATGACCGGCTTCAACTCGAATTGTTGTGCCTCAATTTTGGGTCTCTTAATACTCGAATTGAACTCGTTGAATAGAGGAAAGGCATATTGTTGAATGGCACAGTTTCTATCATCAGCAACAATGATCAAATTGTGAGGGTTAAAAGTGAATGTTCCTCTTGGATTTTGGTTTGGATTTTCGAAATTCATATCTTCGGTCCTTCTTTAGTTCGCTTGTCAGAAGGTCCTTTCAATTTCAGGGTTTACAGGAAGTAAGTCAATAATTTGACAAATACTCTGAAACAAACAAAAAAAATAGAATTAAAATTTAACAGAAAAAATAGACCAAAATGCAAAATTAACAATTTCACAAATAATGTCTTTGAAAAACAGTCCCCGGCAACGGCGCCAAAAACTTGGAACGGTGGAAATGTGCAAGTGTACACAATCGTAACAAGTAATAAAGTGACAAGTAAATGTCGAGTTATCGTACCCACAGAGACTGTAAAAGAATTATTTTATGAAATAATTTCTTACACTTTGGTTAGGGAAAAATATTTGATTTTTGAAAGCTATTTGAAAACTAAAAGAAAAACAAAGTAACTTAAAATAAAACAAAGTTCAAGTGTGCGATTTCGAAAACTGATTTTAATCAATCTGACATGAATGTATTGGTTTAATCACATTTCTCACCTTAGAATTATTAAACTCGTGTTTATACTTGTTAAAACATGGCAACCCGGTAATTTGCTAACTTATGAACACATTTACAAATCAAAAATCCATTTATCTCTTGTACATATTTCTATGCCAATTCGACCGATTAAACAGACTGCAAAAAGTAAACATGTTATTGCACATACATACTCATTAAATTAAACAATCTCTCGCATATTCCTATGTCGATGAAAATGATTAATTCAACCTAAAAGCATATAAAAGATCATGTGAAGTAACAAAGTATTTTTACTTTGGAACAATTTAATCACAAAAATCCTGCAAGTTATGCAAGGCATACATATCGTCAAATATAATGCTAATTTAATCTTCAGCTACCTTAGAAGAATTAAACATGCACAGATTAAGTATTGTGTCCATTAATTACAATTTCAATGCGTTTAAATAATTAATTCATTAGCTATCTAAACAATTAAAATGCCAGATAACTTAAACATAATTTTACTTAATCAAACATTTCACCGAGGCCTTTAACAGCATAAACGCAATTTTAATAATCTAAGAGGGCGAAATGAAATCAAACCAACACAAATTAAATTCAAGATAAATTGATTAAATTAAACATTTCAAAAGCATGAATATTCATAAACATGTTTGTCAAAACAACAACAAATAATTTAAAGAGATAGGGAACAAGAAACAAATCCGGTGGCTCTCCGTGGCTTGTCTGATTGAACCCTTCTTCGTTCTTCGTTGTCCTCGGCTATCAAGGGGACTTATGAACACTTCAAATGCTGCTTCAAATGGCTGGAAAGCACCTCTTTTCCAAGAGGGGAAATCGGCACAAGAACAAGGGGAAAATGGAATGAAAATGAAGGGAGAAAAGTTGAGAGAATGAGAGAATGTTGGAGAATTGATGGATGCCTTGAATGAGCAGCTAGGGGCTGTATTTATAGTGTTTAGGGGCTGCTAAAAATAGCAAAAAATCAACAGCAAAGAGTCCCTCTTGGCCGGCCATCCTATGTGGCAAAGTTGATGGATTCAACTTTGCCAAAATTAGCTTGGGCAAATCTTAAAAGCCTTGAATTTTGGAGGGGTTTGAATGTGATTTTGAAAGTTCTTCAAGGGCTCCTTTGCAAGCTGAATAAATCAGCAAATAAGCTGATTTGGGCCTTCATTGTGGACGGTTTGGGCTGCCCAATTAGTGGCTGGTTCGGTTCAACCGGTTCGGTTCAACCAGTGCGGTTTAACTGGACCCTTTTCCCATAATTAATTAAGAATAATTTATGTAGCCCAAATTAAATTGGGAATAAATTAAAATTAATTAAATTATGATTAAATATTCATAATTGGACCGTCTTGGGCTGGAAATAGAGTCGCCTTGACACTTCAAATTGCCTCTCGGTTTAATTCTTCGAGCAGTGTCTGCCGAGCCGATTTTTTCCCTCTTTGCGATTCTGTCGAAAATATCAAAATTTAAACATAATTAACTATAAAATTAATTAAAATTCAGCATGTTCATATTTTTAGCACAAATTAATTATTTTATAATATTTAATTATTTTCCGACAAGAATTTACTCGGAACCACATGAAATTGGGTCAAAAAGGGCAAGAAAAAGTATATAAATTTTCGTGTTTCCAACATGCCATATATATGATATGATAGTGTGATGAATCCTGATGTGTGAAATGTGTTTTCATTTAGTAAGGGATCCTGAAAGAGCCGTGGCTGACGATATTGAAAGAAATGCGCCTGCTCCCGCTCAAGGGACAGCGCCATCTGATTCGTGACCGGCTACTAGCGGTCAAGAGGGAGAGGCTAAACAAGCTTTCTTCCAAATGATGAACGAGTGGTTCACTCTGTATATAAGAACTAATCCGGCTCTTTCACAACCTCCGCCCCCACCTAATCCTCCTCAGACTTCTGTTGCACCTCCGGTTATGAACTTGAATCTGTTGAATAAACCTCTGGTTGATAAAATCCGTAAGTATGGGGTTGAAGAGTTCAGGGCCACTAGTGATGACGATGTCGAGAAAGCTGAGTTTGGGTTAGAGAACACTATTCGAGTATTTGATGCATTGTCATTGACTCCTGAAGAATGTATAAAATGTGTTGTTTCTTTGATACGAGATGCAGCTTATCAGTGGTGGTAGACTTTGATTTTCGTTGTTCCAAAGGAACGGGTTACATGGGATTTTTTTCAGTCTGAGTTCCGAAAGAAGTATATCAGTCAGAGATTTATTGATTAGAAACGAAAAGAATTTCTGAAATTGAAACATGATAGCATGTTTGTCACCGAATATGAATGAGAATTTGTGAGATTAAGTCAATATGCTCGAGAATGTGTTTCAACCGAGGCAATAATGTGTAAACGATTTGAAGACGGTCTAAATGAAGATATCCATTTGCTAGTTGGGATTCTGGAAATAAAAGAGTTCGTCGTGCTTGTTGATCAAGCATGCAAAGCTGAGGTACTCAGGAAAGATAAAAGAAAAGCTGAGTCTGAAGCTAGAGATGCGAGAAAGAGATTTCCGAGTAAATCATTTCAGTCTTCTTCAAAGAAATTTAGAGATTAGCATAGCTATTCCAAGGCTGATGTGGGACATTGGAATAGAGATCGAGTTAGATCACAGTCGAATTCTAAAGCTCTAGCTACATCGATGGCTAGTGTGCGAAATGTTCGATTCGAACGACTTGAATGTAAGCATTGTGGTAAAAGACATTCGGGAAGTTGTAGGTTGAATGACCGAGCCTATTTTAGATGCGGATCCTTAGACCAATTCATCCGAGACTGCCCAGAGTCTGTTGAGCAAGAGATTGTTCAGAATCCGAGGTCAGATAATGTTTTAGCTAGAGGTAGACCTATTCGGAATACAAGAAATGTCAACAGTAGTCAGAGAATTACGAAAGACACTGCTGCGAGATCTAAAGCTAGAGCGCCTACCAGAGCGTATGCTATCCGAGCCCGTGAGGAAGCTTCATCTTCAAATGTTATAACGGGTACATTTACTCTTTATGATACTTCTGCGATTGCATTGGTAGACCTAGGTTCTACCCATTCGTATGTATGCATGAACTTAGTATCCAGTAAGACTTTGCCTGTAAAGTCTACTGAATTTGTTATTAGAGTATCGAACCCCTTAGGTAAAAGTGTCTTGGTTGACAAAGTATGCAAGAATTGTCCGTTGATGTTTCGAGATGTTTGTTTTCCAGCTGATCTGGTGCTATTACCATTTGATGAGTTTGATATAATTCTGGGTATGGAATGGTTGACGTTGCATGAAGCTGTTGTGAATTACAAAAGAAAGACTATTGATTTGAGATGCCAGAATGATGAAATAGTTCGGATTGAGTTTAATGATTTGAATGGGTTACCGACTGTGATATCAGTGTTGAAAGCTCAGAATTATATGAATAAGGGTTATGAAATTTATTTTGCTTATGTGATTGACTCGAAAGTAACTGAAAAGAAAGTTGAATCAATGCCAGTTGTCTGTGAATTCCCTGATGTATTTCCTGAAGAATTGTCAGGATTACCTCCGATACGTGAAGTTAAATTTGGTATTGATTTGTTACTCAATAGCTCCGTACAGAATGGCACCAACAGAATTGAAAGAGTTGAAGTCACAGTTGCAAGAGTTGACAGATAGAGGATTTGCAAGACCGAGTTTCTCACCTTGGGGTGCTCCTGTTTTGCTTGTGAAAAAGAAATATGGCACGATGAGAATGTGCATTGATTACCGTCAGTTGAACAAGGTAACTATAAAGAATAAATATCCTTTGCCCAGAATTGATGATTTATTTGATCAACTTAAAGGAGCCACTGTGTTTCAAAGATAGATCTGAGATCGAGATATTATCAGTTGCGAGTAAAAGATTCAGATATTCCGAAAACTACTTTCAGAACGAGGTACGGGCATGACGAGTTTTTAATTATGCCTTTTGGACTAACAAATGCTCCTGCTATTTTTATGGATCTGATGAACAAAATTTTCAGACCGTATTTAGATCAATTTGTTGTTGTATTCATTGACGACATTTCAATTTATTCACGTGATGAAACTGAACATGCTAAACATTTGAGAATAGTGTTGCAAACTCTACGAGATAAACAATTGTATGCAAAGTTTAGTAAATGTGAATTCTAGTTGCGTGAAGTCGGTTTTCTGGGACATATTGTGTCAGCATCTGGTATACGGGTTGATCCGAGCAAGATTTCTGCTATTCTGGAATGGAAACCTCCGAAGAGTGTGTCTGGAGTCCGTAGCTTTCTGGGACTCGCTGGTTATTATTGACGGTTTGTAAAAGGCTTTTTGATGATAGCTACTCCGTTGACTAGATTGCTTCAGAAAGATGTGAGATTTGAATGATCTGATAAATGTCAGAAAAAGCTTTGATCAGTTGAAAGCCATTTTGACTGAAGCTCCAGTTTTGGTACAGCCAGAATCGGGTAAAGAATTCGTTATTTATAGTGATGCTTCATTGAATGGTCTGGGATGTGTTTTGATGTAAGAAGGCAAAGTTATAGCTTATGCCTCGAGACAATTGAAGCCGCATGAAAAGAACTATCCGACACACGACATTGAGTTAGCTGCAATTGTATTTGCTTTAAAGATCTGGCGACATTATCTTTTTGGTGAAAAATGTCATGTATTTTCGGATCATAAAAGTCTAAAATATTTGATGACACAGAAAGACTTGAATCTGTGACAGAGAAGATGGTTAGAGCTTTTGAAAGACTACAAGCTTGTGATAGACTATCATCTGGGTAAGGCAAATGTTGTTGCTGATGCACTGAGTCAGAAATCACTGTTTGCATTACGTGCTATGAATGCTCATTTAGACTTGTCTGATGATGGTTCAGTCTTAGTTGAATTGAAAGCGAAACCGTTGTTCTTACAAAAAATATGTAATGTTCAGAGAGTTGATAATGAGATGATAGCAAAACGAGCTCAATGTGATTTGAACTCCGATTCTGAATTTCGAGTTGATGATTATAATTGCTTGAGATTTTGAGATCGAATCTGTGTTCTGAGAAATCTAGAGTTATTACATTTAACTTTGAATGAAGCTCATAATAGTCGCCTATTTGTTCATCCGGGAAGTACAAAGATGTACCATGATTTGAAGCAATATTATTGGTGGTCTAGAATGAAAAGAGATATTTCTGATTTTGTCTCGAAATGTTTAGTCTGTCAGCAAGTTAAACCTGAACATCAGATTCCATCTAGCTTGCTACAACCGATTATGATTCCCAAATGGAAATGGGATAGAGTAACGATGGATTTTGTCTCTGGTTTGCCTTTGACTCCAAGGAAGAAAGATGCAATTTGGGTCGTAGTTAATAGATTGACGAAACCAACCCATTTTAATCTGATACGATCTGACTACTCACTTGATAAGTTAGCTGAGCTTTATATTTTAGATATTGTGAGATTGCACAGAGTGCCACTGTCTATTGTGTCTGATAGAGATTCGAGATTTACATCACGATTTTGGAAGAAATTGCAAGAAGCTCTAGGTATTAAATTACAGTTCAGTACAGCTTTTCACCCACAGTCTGATGGTCAGTCTGAACGGATTATTCAGATTCTTGAGGATATGTTGAGATGTTGCGTCCTTGAGTTTAATGGTACGTGGGAACAATGTTTACCATTAATTGAGTTTGCATACAATAATAATTTTCAGTCGAGCATCAAAATGGCATCTTACGAAGCTTTGTACGAACTCAAATCTCGAACACCTCTGTATTGGATTGAGCTTAGTGAAAGTAAGATACACAGGGTTGATTTGATCAAAGAAACTGAACAGAAAGTGAAAGTGATCTGTGATAGCTTGAAAGTAGCGTCTGATCGTCAGAAGTCTTATGCAGACTTGAAACGAAAAGATATTGAATTTGAGATTGGCGATAAAGTGTTCTTAAAAGTGTCTCTGTGGAAGAAAGTACTCAGAGTCAGACGTAAAGGCAAATTGAGTCCGAGGTTCATTGGGCCGTATGAAATCATTGAGCGTGTTAGACTTGTTGCGTATAGATTGTTGTTGCCACTTGAGCTAGAAAAAATTCATAATGTGTTTCATGTGTCAATGCTTCGTCAATACAGATCCGATCCATCACATGTGATTACTCCATCTGAGATTGAAATCCGATCCGATATGACTTATAAAGAAGAATCGATCCGTATCTTAGCTCGTGAAGTGAAAGAATTGAGAAATAAGAAAATCTCGTTAGTGAAAGTCTTATGGCACCGGCACAGAGTGGAAGAGGCTACGTGGGAGCCTGAAGATACAATGAGACAACAATATCCAAACCTGAGCGGTAAGATTTTTGGGGACGAAAATCCCTAAGGAGGGAGAATTGTAACAGTCTGTTTTAGACCCTAGTCGGAAAGTGGTTTCGGGACCACAAATCCAAGTCAGAAAAATATTTTAATATAATTTTTCGAGTCTACAGTATATGAATTGGTATGGGTGAAGTTTCTGTGAATTAATTTGTCTGTTTGTGTGATTAATTTGAGAAAAAGACTAAATCGCATAAAATGTAAAAGTCGCATTCCAATTGTTAATGTGCTAAGTTGCTATGATTTAATTTATTATAAGTCCTTAAAAGGTTATTATGCCACTATTAAGTAAGTGGACATTTATGTCCATGTTTTATAAGATGTTATAATTATTTTATTAAATGCATTAAGGTAATTTGTAAAATATATGGTAATTAATATAACAAAAGGCTAAAATAAGCCATTAAGTTACTGTTCATCCCCTAAAAATTGAAAGAAAAGAAGGGTTTTAAGCTTTGTGAAAATCGACTCTTATTCATCTTAATTCAAGGTTAGTTTTTGTTCAGTTTTTGAATAATTTCTACGTTTTGTAATCGTTGCTTCGTGTTCTTCAAAACCCATGCTTCAACTTTGTGAATTGATGATGATTTTGAAATGTGCTATTGATGAATTCATGAGTTATGTGATGTTTGATGATGAAATATGAAATATATGTGTTAGATTAACATGTTTTGTCTTTGGATTTTTAGTGAATTTGAGTAATTTGGGCTAAATTGTGAAAATAATATTTTGAGGGACTAAATTGTGAAATAAATGAAATGAATGGACTTGTATAAACTACATGAACATTCGGCTAAGCATGGGTATATAGAGATTTTGTGTATCTTATGATTTTGTGAAATAGGGACTAAAATGTCAAAATGTGAAAATGTGGGGGCTAATTTATAAATTGCCCTAAATATGTGCTTTTGGATTGAATTGAATGATTTGGTGAATAAATGGGTTAAATTTGAATATGTATAGATCAAGAACCGAAGAAAACGGATTTTGATCGAGGAAAGTCGAAAGTAATTGAATAGCCGAATCCGTTCGTTTACTCGAATCCGAGGTAAGTCTATATACAAATAAATGTATTTGAATTGATTTATGTATGTTTATATGAAATCTCAGTGTGTTGAATGTTTACGAGAGGATAAATATATGATTTCCGAGGAAGTATCGACAATGTATCAATGTCCGAGAAGTCTCGTACGAACCTAGGAATAGATAGGATTACATATGTCATGACATAGGTTTCCGATATGTGATATTGTGTAAGACCACATCTGGGACGTTGGCGTCAATTGAGATTTATGTGTAAGACCATGTCTGGGACATTGGCATCGTATTTGATTCGTGTAAGACCCTGTCTGGGACAGTGGCATCGATATTTAGTTATATGTAAGACCACGTTTGGGACGTTGGCATTGTACGACTATTTCGAGTATTCCAAGTATCCTATTTGATTCCGAATGGTTCAACAGGCAAATTCTGATAAATGAAAAACTATGAGACATGTATAATCGATTCAGGTACATTTGAAATGTACTCTACATTTGAGTATGTAAGGTAAGTAATTATGAATAAGCAAACATGAGATAAGTACATATTTTGTTGAGACAAAATGTGATATATGAATGAATGATCTATGATCAAATGAAGTACATGGTGATATGTAAGTAGGTAAGCAATTGGTTAAACAAATGAGCCAAAGAAGAATTATGAATGTGCAATTGAGCTATTTGTGATCTTATATTTGATATGAATAATGAATGCTTAAGTTTATTTTTATATGGCTTACTAAGCTTTTGATAGCTTACTCTGTGTGTATGTTTGCTTTGTTTATAGATCGTTGAAGGTACGAAAGGCTCGGGGATCATCAAGGATCGTCATTACACTATCAATATCTACTTTGGTACTTTTGAATGTGTACATAGTTAAATATGGCATGTATAGGCTAGTTATGTTGAATTATGTTTGAGTTGTATATAGATAGCCATGTGATATGGCTAAATAATGAAGATGATATAAATGAGTAGCTCATGTTTAATAATGCATAGTTTGGTATGGTTTGATGGCTAATGTTTGAGCTAATGAGATGGCTAAAATAATGGTAAGCTTGTTGATGCAAGGTAAGTATATAATTGATGAATAGTTGTTATAAAGATAAAGTAAGTTTGTGATGAATTATACTTGGAAATGTATGTGATTGGATTGAACTAAATGGCATATAAGTTGGTGTGATTGTTATGCTCATGAGTGATTAGAAATGATGAACATTTTGGTATGTATTGGTTGCCTTTGATACTTGGATTGATGCTTAATTTTGTTTGTAGGTATAAACCAAAGTGTGGGTGGCAAATTGGCCTTGAAAATGGCCTATAATTGCCCACACGGTTGAGCACACGGGAGTGTGGCTTGACCGTGTCCCTCGTGGTTGCATTTCAAAACAAGCCAGACTCGACCACAGGCTGGACACACGGGCGTGTGACTGGCCGTGTGGTGCAAGTCAGTAGCGACCACGGGTGATGCACATGGGCGTGTCCACGGCCGTATGGATAAGTCAATATGTATGCCTTGTTTTGACATGGCTTAGACACACGGGCGTGTCTAAGGCCGTGGGAGGCACACGGCCTGCCCACATGGGCGTGTGACTTCTGTAACTTAGAAAAAATTTTAAATTTCTGAGAATTTCCGTATGTGTTCGATTCAGTCCCACCCTATTCTAAAGCATATTTAAGGTCTTGTAGACCTATCCCAGGGACACTTGGATTTGATTTGTTGAATTATGATATGAAATGTCCGTAGAAGATCTGAATTGTCCAGTAATGCCTTTAACCCTAGACCGGCGATGGTTACGGGTTAGGGGTGTTACAATAAAATTTATATGGGAGAGGGAAATTAAACTCGAGTCTCAAGGACAATTTCACTATTTCTTAACTACTAGACCAATAACTTATTCTTGCAATAACCATGCAATTTTATCAATAAAAATTCGGGATGTGACACTAAGGACATGTTTAGGTTCGCCTACTAATATAAGTTATCTTTCTGTATTATGATCTGACCATGTAATACCACTTAGTATTAGTTTAAATATTAGACAACTAGTGAGCAACGTTTGCTTTTATTTTGCTTTGCAATCAAAAACAACATGAAGACAATTATACAAAGTATATTAATGTAATCAATGAATTTGTTTTATTGACCAATCTATTTGAAAAAATTACAAGTGTACATAGACGAAAATACTACACTCAGGGCACCAAATCCAATATTAATAACTCTCCCTATCGATACACACATGGCCTTAAGAATACTTTTTTTTATACATTCACACAATGAGTCTTGGAAGATGAACCAATGCAACAATGGAATTAGGAAACATATTCGAAGTAGAAAATGAAGATAGCCAAGGTTGAACCGTGAGATACTGATCAAACACCACCCATGGCCCTTCCACAAAAACCTACACATAATCATTTTCAGGCATAAACTTTCCATATAATAATTGTTTTCAAGGTCTATTTACTAAAACGACTGTGGTGGATTCCACAATGAATGAATCTTATTCGTTAAAGCATGAAATCTAATCTTCCTTCCCAAGAGCTTTAGGATCACAATCTTCGATATACCCTCCTCCAAAAAATTATGAACCCTATCCAAAAATTGGATTGATGGTATCCTATCCACTATTCCTCTTTCTACATCATCGCCACGAAGATCAATATCGTCATTTGTGTAAACCTCACTCTGATGAGTATATAATCGGTTGTCATTCATGGGCATATCCTTAAGGACATTCGTGCATTGTTTGAACTATTTGGTTCCTTATCCTCATTATAAGGGGGGCCCTCCTCCCATAAGCTCACCTTCTTAGTGGCACAGCCACCACCTTATAAAGATCGAGATTGATTAAGACTTCCAACGCCGTCCATCGTAAAGAAAAACATGAATGATACAAGTTATAATTTATTTATTTCATATTGCAGAAAATAAAATGAATTAGATTTTAAAATTTGTTTTTTTGGATTTAGATTTAAATATTGCAAAAAATTACGTATATTTTTTTTCAAATTATTGTCATCACTATTAGACCTGATCATAGTCGGACCACCGCCTAAGTCCGAAGGCCCGCCAAAAAAGTGAGTTTGGGCAAAAAAAACCCGAAAAATGGGCTTGGACAAAAAAAGGCCCATTTTCTAAGCGGGTCAAGCTTTGGGTAATATTATTTTAGCTCGGGCCCAGCCCGAATTTGCCTGATTTTTTTACTATTGTTTTTTGTTTTTTGTTTTTTGTTGTCATTTTGATGTTGTTTTGCTGTCATTTTGATATTATATTACTACTATTTTATTGTTATTGTTTTGATATTATATAAATCTTGTTTTATTATTAATTTTGCTACTATTTTAGAGGCATTTGTTTTCTAAGTTGTAACTATATTAGTGTTATTTAAGTATAAAGACTTTTTTTAATGTATTTTCCATTTGTTGGGAAACATTTATTTTAATATTTTTAGTGTTTTTGATTTATTATATTTTTTAATTTTTTATATAAAAAAATTTAATACATGCGGGCTGAGCTTGGATTTAGCATTTGTTATATGGGTTAGGCTTCGGTAAAATTTTAAGCCCATTTTTCGACTCAGATCGAGCCCGAGCCTAAAATTTTACATTGGCCTAACTTGACCCGACCCATGATCAAATCTAATCCCTATTAATATCCATAAAATATTCTTAATATTAATTACCTTATTTGGCTGCTTAAAGAAACATTCAAAATAAAAATAAATGTTAATAATTTTACAAAATAAACAAATTGTAATTGGCAAAAGGGATTATCAAAATATGGAGGAAAAAAGAATCAACAGACTTACAAATATGAGACGGCAGTTTTGGAAAGGTAATATTATATGAGAGCGAAAAACTTTAATAATACATAAAACTCACCTAAATTGAGCTAAATTTCATTCCTCGACTATGGTAGTATCAATCACGCGATTTATAGTCTAATAACCATTATTTTTGTTAAATAATCTCATCATTCGTTTTGATTATATCTAATTTTTTTTATATAATACTTAAAATTATTCATAATTCCTTTCCAACCCATAAATAGGAAGATAATGTGTTTCGGCGTGCTCGAACCCACATCCTCCTACATTGATAATAATGTTCATATCAATCAAATTAAAACTCAATCAACCTAATAACCATTATTTTTACAATCAAACAATTAGTTATTATAAATATTACTCAAAATTTAAAAAGATACATCAAAAATAATTATTACTGAATCAGAGTGTTTAGAATCGTATTTAAAAGTGAACTTTTTTTATTAATTATATACTACTTTTTTATCAATGTTTTACTACTATTTTTATTCATTGTGCATTATTTTTTATAAATATTAATATTTAATTATGAATTTTATTATATTTGTTTTTTTTTTCTCAAATGCTAATTACCAAAAAATTGAATTAATAACTTTATTTTAAAAAGGTTTTGATATTTTAGAAACATACAATTTAATTATCCATAATTGTGAGCCAAGCTATAAATTAAAATCTAAAATTGACGTTATAATAATGATGACATATTTAAATGTATACTTTTTATAACCTTATTAACAGCTTAAACAAATTTTAAAATTTTAATGATGAAATTTATAATTATTGTCTTATCTATAATAATTTACTACTTTATTATGAATTAACTATTATGTTTTTTTTATTCGCTAAAATATTATTAATATATCACTCTAACTTATTTAATTATTTTCTAATAAATTAATAACTTTTACTCAATTTTTTTATTAATTTTAAGCTTGCAGTTTAAAATTATTCAATGTGTTGACTAAATTATGAATTAAATGTAAATTAAAATAATTAAAGTATTTATTAAAATTTTAAAATATTATGCTACAAAAATTTCAATATTTGTAAGTGTAAACACTATTTTTTTTATTAATAGATTATATAATTTGTACAATTGTAATTATGAAGTTGACTATTATGTTATCAATTATTTAATATTATCTTGTACAATATTTTAAAAAGTATAGTATTATTTTGTACAATATATTTTTTAAAATATTATGGTAGTTATCTCAATTTTAAACTTAAATGATTAGTTATAATTTTCTTTTTAGAAATAATTTTATCCTTAAATTATTAAATCTTAAAATTTTCTTCTAACAAATTTTATAAAAAATTTAAAGGATAAATCTCAAAACTATATATAAATTTTAATTTAATGTGCAATTGTATACATTAATTTTAATTTGGTGCAATTATACACGCCATAATCTAATTGTGGTTCAAATGTATACTTGAAACTTTAATTTTAATTTAATCATACACATTTAAAGAAATAAATACATCAATTTATTTTTATATTAGATAAATATAATTATTTATGTATATAATATATAAATATAAAATGATGTTATATGAACAATGATGTTAATAATGTATAAGAATGGGATCAAATCAAAATTTCATATGTAAAATTGCACAAAATCAAAGTTCATGTATAATTTTGATATTTATCCCAAATTTTAATTCAAAACTTTAGAACTTAATGGCTTAATTGTAGGTTAACAAACTATATATTAATTAAATTAAGTTATTTTATTTTTGAAATAATTAAATAGAAAAAACTATTAATTTGAAATTTAAATAAGCTAATTAAAAATTTTATATACAAACTTATTAAATTTAAAGTAGATTACTATTATGAGAATTCCATTTTTAAATATTAATTAATTGCAGTTTATATAAAACAAGGAAATCAAATATTTAGATAGCATGACTCTGTTAATTTTAGAAATTTTTAAAGGTAAATTATGGTAAAGGTCACCCAGCTATGTTTTTTTTTTCTTTTTTGATCAAAAAGTTATAAAATAGTCACCTAACTATTTAATTTTATCTTTTTTTGGTTAACTACTAATGTAAACATGAAAACACTAAAAAATCCAATATAATTGAGTGACCAAAAAAGACAAAATTGAATAGCTTAGTGAATTTATAACTTTCCATAGTTGGGTAATAAAAAAAATTAATAATTGAGTGACTAAAAAAGAAAAGAAAAAGCCATTAAAAGTTAATTTGATATATACACTTGCATACATAGATGATAGATATAAATGTTATATGTTATATAACCACTTCAAGGTGACGGATGAAGGCAGCACAAGCGGCGGCTCCCAACCAAGCATAAGCTTTAAAAGGAAAACAGAAAATTGATAACAGAAGAAGAAAGATTTTTTATAATATTTGGAAGGGGCAAATAGGATAAGCAGGCATCCGAGTATTTCTCCTTACACAACACATAAAGAAGAAAATAAATGATAGAAACATTTATCTACCGTGACAAGTTCCCAACTAAATCCTATACACACAGACAACCGAGATGCAGAAGCCTCTCCCTGTCCTAAACGGCTAGCAAAGGGAGAAATATATGTGAACTAAACAAATAAATGAATTCATATAGACCCATCGTCTATCAAGACAACCCAGTTGGCATCATCGCAGCAACAGCTGTACCAAGGATGGCTATCCTCACAGTTTTTAACATTTGAAGCCAGGGCAGATTGACAGCACAATTATAAGAACCAAGGCAAGAACGATTCCAAACACAATCAATTTCATCTTCATGTTCTCAATCCACATCTTTCTTTTTATCTTAGTTCCCTGCTGCCTAAAATCTTGTGCCTGGAATGCAGCATCATTGTACATCCACTTTAAATGCATCATACAGTGCAACAGCATAAGAGGTATAATTGGAATTTTACATTGAGGAGATTTAAATCATTTTGAAAAAGGAAAAATAAAAACCAAGATTGGTAAGGAAACAATTTCCCCAAAATGCAACCTATGAAATGCAGTTTGAATAAGAGTAACCTGTGAACGAAGGTTTTCAGTTTTATCCACCAGCAACTCAATCTTCTCACCACGGTCAAGTACCTGCCAAAATTGAAATGGTATTACCAAATGAAAACAAATATCATTCTATTTTATAACCCATGCTTGCTAATTATGACAACTGGTTATGCATATCTAGCCATATTTTAATGTCAAACTACATATACAACATCTACAGAGTTAGAAGGCGCTTATTACCTTCTCAATATTTTCCATCATAACACCCTTGACTTCAGAAACTTGGGCCTTCACTTTGGCAAGTTTGCTTATCTCTTCAGGATGTTCCACACAATACTTCATATGCTCCTTCAATTTGGACCTATCATGTACAATGAACTAAGCACACAACCAGGCAGAAGGATATAATTCTAGGAGAAGAAACTTAAGAGTGAGATATACTTAAATTCTCTATTCAGGCTCTTGGCAGTAGCAGTTGCAGCCTTCCCTCCACCGTATCTTCTGCTGAAGTCTTCCTTAATTCTTTCCAGAAATGCAATTGGAATTTGCCTGCCAGCAGATTCAACTGCAACCACACAGTAGGCTGCAGCAGCAAATGTATTTGAACAAAACGAATATGAAAATAAGCAATCATTTCTTGATTAATTTATGAAAATAAGCAATCATTTCTTGATTAATTTCCCATTCAAACCAGAAGTCAGCATCCAAATCTATGATTAAAATGACTATGTTTAGAAAAGGATAACTACATCTCCCTTTTTCTCTCTGAAGGCACAAACCAACAGCTATAAAACTAGAAAACAATATGCACGAATTTGCATCAACATGCAACCACGAAGAAAGCTAAAAAACTGCAGGCCGCTACAATTGTAAATGAGACAGTGACCTGGATATGATTGTCGACGGAAAAGATGAACATGACAAAACATGTAATGAACAATGTATAAAAAAGGCTTCCTTTTGCTTCCCAACATCAATTTTACTTTCTGCGTATGAAGAATCTATTTGGTACTACAATTATTACCAGCATAGAACTCATTTGCAAGCATTGTCATTGGTGTGAATCCAGATACGCAATACATACACATGCTTGGTTAACATGATAATGTTTAGACTCATCCCATTAATGCAGTCACACCGAATATTACCTTGCCTATCAAAAGAAGAAAAGAGGAAAAACCATCCACCAAAAGATACAGTATCATATCCCGCATTAACAAAGCTAATCAGATTATAATATACATCCATATGATACATCATTGTCTATGGAAACAGGACGGAAAAAGAAAACATTTATCGCAATTGCCTAATTGTGGTCAGTTGCAGCATATAATCAAAACCACAAAATAGCGGTCATAACATCCCGCTGCTATCTATATTTAAATCCCAGAAAACTTTTTTTTCTTTATAAGGAACATTACTGAACATGTTCAATGATTTGAACAATCTTGGCGTTTTTTTATTGATTCATTCCACTAAAGAGAGAACAACCAACGCAAATCTTACACGAATAAGCAAAACCAAGAGGACTAAAAACCAAGGAAATCAACAAAACTAAACAATAAAAAGGACCGCATGTCGTTATTCATATTAAAATCATTAAATAATCAATCCAAAAAGAAAAGAGTCCGGAAACCACTCCAATTTGGAAAATAAAAGGCCAAACCATTCAGATAACACGAAGATACCGATCGCAAATCGTAACCAAAAGATGAAAAGGAAAAAAAAGGACATTCATACTGAATCCATTCTCAACGAGATAATTGAAGGTGTGGCCATCGCAATTGTAGGTAAATTTGTTGTTGGAAGAAGGGAGCTTCTGGAGACATTGACCAGCAATGCTTGTGAAGTTACCGGTGAACTCGGTATACTCAGTGAGGATCACCGTGCCACGAGCCACAAAGCTGTAGATCAACGTCTGTTGCCCCATCTCTCAAAACCCTAAACCTAGAATTCAAGAACCAAAAATACAATTTGCAAATGACAGAAAAGGAAAACAGATTAAAGGAAAGAGAGCGAAGAGTGTGGATGGGATGGGATCGGACAAGAAAATAGGATTAACGACGAAATGCTGAAATTGCGGTAAATGTAGTTAATTTTGTGAGTACTAATTCTTTTCTGCAATTAAAATTAAAATTAAAAAGTTACATATTTAGAAATAAAATGGGAGAGGAGAGGAGTGGAGGTGGAGGAAATATTGCAAAGCTGAAGAAGTTGTAGACTCTGAGATTTTGGTTCTTCATTTTGGAAGGGATTTTCAAAACTAGCGATTAGGCCTCACCTTGGGCCATTACTGAAGCTCTCTTAACCCACCTTTGGATTAGGAAAAACTATTAAGCAACTTGCCCAAAAAGTTTGCTCCATCCAGCCTCGAGTTTCAATATTGATACAAATTAGTCTGTTTTCAAGTTTATATTAAATTACTTTTATATATTATACGAAAATTAAATATATTATGTAGGTAGTACATTAATTAAATAAAAACGGTGACCGAGGATGGAAAAAATGCAAACACTCTAAAGGAACCTACTCGCCTTAGACTAAGAAAGCTCAGTTTCTTCTATGGTTGGTAACTCTAGGAGTGGTTCTTTCACTCCGAAAGTGGCGAAGGCTGGCGACCAACCCCATCGTGAGCCATGAAGATATTATGTTGAAACTGTCAAGGGTTTAGGAACCCTTAAGTAATTCATGCTTTGGTTGCCTCTAAAGATCTCAATATTGTTTTCTTAAGCCAAACTCTCTCAACATTATATAAAGAAACTCTTAAACAAAACTATTTAAATCTAAATTTATTAATTATACCATATTTATTATATAATTTATATATACGAAAATAAATATTAAAAACTTAAACCATCAAAAAGTTAATTGTTTGGTTTTATATTTTAGATTTAATTGAAAAATAAACTTCTCAAAGCTCAACTATTTCTATTTTTATGTTGCATAAACTAAAAATATCATGATGAATTAATTTAATTTTAAATTTATTATTACACTTTTTATTTTCTTTCAACTTTATTCTTTTAGAAGCAATTAGTTTTTTAATAATTAAATATCATTAAAATTATTTTTAAATTTTATTATAATTTTTATGAATGATTTAAAAATAATTTAAAGCACATTATTTTATAAAAATGTTAAAATTAATAAATCATATAAAAGGATGCAATTATTTATTTTATAAATAAATACTTCAAAAATTGATATAATACAATTCAACAAATTTGCACTGCTTTGAGTATTGTTCTTTTTGTAAAAAGATTAAATAAATCTTTATTTCTTTTATGTAACAAATTGTAAATAATGATATATTAAGAAAAATATGATAAAAATATGTCATTAGTGAATTTTTATTCAAATTTGTAATATTATTATAATTTTAAAAATATATTATGATTACATTTTTTTATATTTATATAAAATTGAAATTTATTTTTATTTTTATGTTGTATAGTTTAAAAATACCATGATGATTTTTTTTTTAAATTTATTATTACAATTTTATTTTCTTTCAATTTTAAATGTAATATAATATAAAAAGAATAGGAAAGCACTATATAAAAGTAAACTGCTTTCCAAATTTGTTAAAAGAGGACGTGGCATTATTTTAATTGGTTTGTGGCGGGGGATTTCCTTCCATCATGAACTTTAGGCACTTAAAAGGTGTTTTTTTTTTAAAAAAAAAGTAAATTAGATTAAATTTCTTTTATCATTTAATTAAAAAATAGTTATTGAATTATTTAAAAGTTTTCATTTAAGTCACTGAACTATTCGGAAGCTTTTATTTATGTCACTGGGCTGTTAAGTTTTTTTTTTTTTAAAGTTCCGCCAATAAACTCCAAGTGACGATTCGATGATCGGTGCGTTGGATCAGTATCCATCGATAAATAGAAAAATATACTTTAGATCCAAGTCGATATGATAGTCAATATCTAATATAAAATAAAATAGTTGTTTGAATTTTGGTTAACAAATTCATGACATCCAAAATTATTTAATGAAAGAAAATGAATTGTAAAAATTTGAGAAAAAGAGCTTTCAACTGGTGCAGGTAATTTGAATAAAGAAAATCATATAACACTGATTTTAATAACCCAGTGACTTACCCATAGTTTAATGACTAACGATGTAGTTTATATCTGAGAAGGGATTGTATGAAACTGTGATTCCACGTCATCCTTATCCCTTTCAATGAGAGAATGACAAATCAAATTTTTTTTCCTGATCTTTAGCATTTTTATTTAGATTTAAATTTTTTCAAGAGGAAAAAGCTTAAAATTAGGAGGAAAAATTTGATTAGTCATACTCCCATTGGAAAGGGATAAGGATGATGTGGAATAACAATTTCATACAATTCCTTCTCATTTATGTGTATGCGTATGACAGGATTTCTACTTTTTATTTAATATTTTAAAAATATCTTAATTTTCACATTTATCAAATAAATCGGATTCAAAGTCTTGTACACATAGCAACTCTTTTCTAATATTTTTATCAACAAATAAAATTTAAGTTACATGAGGTTTCCGTGGACCAATTTCAACACACTGTTTAAAGGGATATTCATGAGCAAAAATGCAATTTGAGAAGATTAGCTCCTTGTCTACTACACAAAGAACTTGAATTACCCTCTCATTATTTATAGTTTTGACTTTTCATTTTTTTTTCAAAGTATTATTCATATTTGATCTAAGGCAAACTTAATTTGATAATAAAACTATATAGATGACAATATGACATACATAATGAATGAGAAGCTAACCTAAATTACAAAGCAATGCCAACTACCTATTATGTTTAGGTCTAAGCTCAATTCCTTGGACAATAAGGCCTCGTTTTGGTTGATCATCATGGTCTTCCCGTAGACTAAATTCCACAGTCCTATCATCTTCAAAACCATTGAAGAACTCCCCCATTTCAATCTCCAACCACCCATCTGCCCTCTCTTTAGCTTGCTGTGGCATATTTCGTGGTGGGTCTAGGATTACACTACGCATTTCTCCTGCCGCTGTTCCCTCAATGCTGACATCCAACTCCACAGGTGTATGCCTGAAACCATATCTGTCTCTCACAAGCTTAAACACAAAGTATGCTGCATAGTTTGTGTTGGAAGATAGGGTGCTCAGCATAACCTTTCCCTTTATTTCCAGCCTCCCCACATTCTTAAGCTTTGCGACCCTACAAAACCTGTCATCATATGCACCTTACAATAAGATAATAAAATAATACACACTTTCAATTGATTTGTCGTTAAAGTAACATGAAAAACTCTTGTACTAAAAATTAGATTGAATTTTATCCTATTTATTTAAAAAATTAATAAAATAACCCTTATATGTTAGATAAAAAAATAAACTTATCCTTCTAATAAAAATTCCTTATCAAGACGAATGCATTTTTGTACCGATTGATTAGAAGCTTGGAAAGAAATAAAGAGTATGGCGGCAATAAGCTATTGTTTTGTATGAGTATAGAGTCCATTTACATCATGCCTAGAATTTGAACTCTATGTACAAAAACCCATCCTCTCAATGTAAAATTTATATATTTATTTTGATATAAAAAAAATAAAGAAATGTATTGATCTCTTTCATTTCACATGTTAAAAATAAAGAAAAAAGTGTGAAGAACAAACCTAGAGTCTGGTAGTGATATCCAAGTCCAGTGGCGAGGTGTATCAACCCATTGAATTGAAAGTGCTCTTGCCCCTACCATATACCACTTCTTTCCATTCTCCTTCTCTAGTTGAAACTTCTATTTCAAGATACACGGGAAAAGGAAAATGGGCAACATTATCAATGATTCAAAGTGCACATGGAGCAAAAGAATGAGGGCCTAATTAAATTGTATATATGTTTTACTAAAATTTAAATTCATGAAAATGGAATGACCAGAGAAAAACAACCGGATATTATTTACTTTTTCATCCCTAATTGCGATCCACGCCACCTCCAATAGAAATTAATTACGTGACTGTTAGAGTGTAGATAACTTTGATTTGGATACGTATATTAGTTTTATTTGGACACTCCTTCAATCAACAATAATTCATATACCGAGGGAATTTTAGCTCGGCTAATATGATAGCGTTGTTAATTATAAGGGATGTAGGTTCGAGCCTGTTAAAAGTGTATTTAGTGTATTTATATTTCAAAAAGTTATAAATAATTTTTAGTATTAAATAAAAATAAATTTAAATCTCCTGCTGCTTCTTCTTATGTACCAAAAAATTTACAGAAGTATAAGTTGGTAGCAGAGAAATGGAAAATAAGTTGAGTAGGACTCACCATGTCACCATTATGAGTAAGAATGGGATGATAACAAAGACTGAAATAAAGTTCCTTCTTGGGCAATGAGAGCAACGACGGAGGCGACGATGAATTAGAAATGATATGAAAATAATCAAGGGGCAGAAACATCTGCCATACAGCATTGGAGTCTGCAATGGAGTTGAAAGCATGAGAAAGAAGGGCCATTCGACAGGCGTCTCGAGGCGAAGTTAAGGATAAGATGAGAGATATGCAGTCGTCGGGTAACACCTTTGTAATCTCCATATGGTTGTTTGAGTCGGAGAATAAATTGAATGTGGAAAAGAAACAAGAAGCATGATTTTTATAAACTGTGTTCTGTATCTTCACTTTTCTGCCACGTTTATGTTATTTTGCATTCTACTTAAGACAATCGGGCACGTTAGGATACTTTCAATTTTCAATTAATATATCCAATGACGTGGCTTTTTTTAGGTTAACCTCAACTTACTTACAACTTCAATTTCCATTACTTTATTCAATTTTGACATTAAAATTATATTTAAAGATAATTGAAATTTTCTATTGGTCAAATATTAGAGAGTTTTGTTTTCCGATTTCGCAAACAATTTGAACAGATTCATAATTGAATTATTGCGCATAATTAGCTGTCTTGGGCATTCAAAAAGTAATTTATTATTTTTTAAAAATTAGAAATCTATTTTTTTTATAAAATTCTCTTAAATACTTATAGAATTGAGAGTAAAATCCTATCAAAATTAATAATGAAATCTTATATAGAAAGCTACATCTCTTTTTTATATATAAATCAAAATTAAATCTCTTAAATTGAAGTTTTAACCGCTAGGATTGTTTCTCATGGAACCACTTTTCTATCTAATGGACAGTTTTCTTTAGAAATAGAAATTATTATCAAAATATTAATAATTGTTTCTTTCAAAAATATAACTATTTCTTAGAACCGCTAGAACGTCAAATCTCTCTCACAGAATATTTAAATTTATCAAATTAATTTCTTTCAAGATTGATGATGATGGGTCGATTGAGTTTTAATTTGATTGACATGGGTATTATTATTAATGCAAGAGAATGTGAGTTCGAGTGTGCTGAAACACATTATTCTCCTATTTATGAGTTAGAGAGGAATTATAAGTAATTATAGATATTATGTCGAAAACCTGATATGATCAAAACCATAATGATAAATTATTTTTAAATACTATGTCAGAAAGAAAAGTTTTAGTTAAAAATAATATATATTTTTAAAATTATTAAATTATAAATTAATATAATACAATTGTATTCTTAATGTTTTTGAAAATTTATTCTAATTCCTCTTTAAAAATATTAGATGACTTTCAAAAGTCAAAATATATATTTTTTGGCATATCAAAAAACTATTCTATGGTTGGAGTAAAGGAGCATTTGAAGAGATGCCAAACGCCAAGTCAATCTCAATGTCCTGTTTGCGCAGAAATCCAATTATAAGATGTGTTGTGGCCGCAACCCACTTTGATAGGTACGAATTATCACTTAAATAATAAAAAAAAATATTTTTTTATTTTTGAAAAAAAATCACAAACTTTAAATATAAACCTCTAAAACAATATAAAAAATATAAAAAGTATAAATTATTTTAATAATTCTAAATAGTGAAACAAGGGTTTTCGAATTCAATGAATGGATTCCCTTTTCCTTTTTAAAAAAATCTTTTGTTTACGTTTTTTTTTTCATAAAAATGGATAAATTTTACAAATAATACTTAATTATGTTCGTGTTTCTATTTTAGTCACCTAATTTTAAAAATTTTTAATTTAGACACTAATATTTGAATTTATTCCTGTTTTGGTCACCCACGATCAAATTGATAAATGAAAGCATTTTTCTAACTGGTTTAATAACATACTTAGTCCTCAATACTTACATATTTTATCAATTTGATACTAATTCTAAATAATTCAATAAATTTAATTCTTCACATTTACAAAATTCTATCAATTTGATCTTTAAACTTCCTAACCAAAACTTTTAGTTTTTAAAACAGAGTCATTCCACATCTATAAATTTATAAAACCCCAAAAATAAAAAATAAAAACTTCTCTCAACTAATGAGTCGTTTTCCAAGTCAATTCCTGACACAAATGAGTTTATTTTGAAACTTCATTTCCTCTTTTTTTTTTTCCATTAGTTTTCTTCTAAATATAATATTTTATAACCCTTTGATTGATAATATTGTGGCTAAACAAAATGGAAAAATCTTTAAAAAAAAACTTTAAATTTACTCTTGTTGTCAACAATATGATATTTCCTTCAAGGTACATAAAAATAGTACTCAAAGTTGGTCCCTGAAATTGGAAATTAAATCTTGAGTTCAAAAATATGACTTTAGAAAATCCAAAAATTCTATAAAAAATTATATAAGAAAAAAGTATAAACATTTAATTTTTCATAAGAAAAAAAAAGTGAAAGAACTAATTGAATTTCCTTTTGTTACATTGATAATGATTTTTTTATTTATAAACTGATCAAGAGATTATTATATGATCTATTTATTTTTAATTTTTAAATCCACAATAATCATTATGTATAACTAATAATATTATTTAGTGTCAAATCATTTATCAAATTAATTAAAAATAAAAGGGGCCTCCTTCGCAAGTGGGCTTCATCCCAAGTATTGGGCCTACATGGCTTAAGTGACAAGCTCAATGGAGCCCAATGATGGTATCTCACGCCTTTGGTGGTTTCATCGGCCTAAGAATGGGTTCCAGAGCCCTTCTTGTTGGGCTTATTCTAGGGCCTTCGTTTGGTCTGGTCTAATAACCTTGTCGAACACTCGATGTTCTAGCATGGTCTGAGACTTCCGGTGTCCGATAGAGTAGGTCCAAAACCCCCTCCTATAGTTCGTAGTCATTGTATAACTGGTCATGGCTTTAATGATTTTGCTTATGTTTTCGATATGCTATATTGCAAATGGAAGTTGGTGGTGGGATTAGTTTTAGTGACATCTCTATCAAATGATTAGCCTCTAGTATTTGTGCTCCATGTGAAAGGGCAAGGACATATATACTCATTTGGCAGTGGTCTAAACAAGGCACCTTCTTAGTGGCCAACTCTTACGATCATTTGACAAAAACATCAAGGGAAGAACCAAAGCAGATGCGGCAGCAGATGTGACATTTTAAAGGGCCTCAAAGGGTCCATCAATTTGTGGATTGCACTAAAAGTTAGATTGTTGAGAAACGATGAGAGATGTAAGAGAGGAAAGGCTAATGATACTGCTTGCTTGGATGTGGTGCATGGCAAGAGATAGTTTACATGTTCTTCGAGACCGCACATTAGCAAAGTCAAATTATATGAAAGTTGTTCCTCAACTCGCTTGTGGCAGGTTCTTATGAGTGAGTGGGGATCTTTGTTTGGAATATTTGTTGAAAATTGTGGAAATCAAGGAATAAGGCAATGATTCGAAATAAACATTGTTGCAGCGAGGAGTGAGTTCGGCAAAAAATGTGAAAGCAAGACGGCAAAGTGACAATTTAGCATTGTGCAATAGGACTAATCAAACTCGATGGAGTACAGCGGAGGAGGATTGAATGAAAATTAATACGGCTGTGCAAGAAAAGAAGCTCTTAGAAGATCTTTTGCGGGTTGAGTAGTTGAAGATAGCCGTGGCAGGTGGATAGTCGAGTTAGTAGAAATGTGGGCACTTTTAATGTGATCCAAGTAGAACTTTGGGCAGTGGTTGATGGCCTTAATATAGCCTGGCAAAAGGGATCGAGGAAAGTAGTATTGCAATACTTTGCTAATCCACCTGTTTGTGTAAAGGTAATTCTATACGAGGAAGCTGTAGGTGCTACGTAGAATATGCAATAAGATGCTTTGAGGCATACCCTTCTTTTTATTTACCCAAAAAAAAAAAAATCAAATATTTGTATGAATCTCAAACAACTACTAAAGTAGGTATCCATAAAATAAATTAATTCTATTTTAAAAATCTAAATCCAGTTGAGGTGGAATTATGCAATAAGAAAGAGGAACGGAAGCATTGACCATGAATATATTTTACACTACTTGACATAGAAAAGAAGGCAACCCAAAACATGTGTGTCGAAACCACCCCCTCGGCTCTTGAGAAGGGCATGAATCGAACTTGGGTTTTGAAAATGATAAAACGTGGGAGTCGCCACCAATTCTTTTTGTTGAGGTGTGATTGGGTCACCTTGAAAAGTAGTTGTTTTAAATAAACCATTTAATTTATTAAAACAACGATTTTGGTTTACGAAGTTTAAAGAAATAGGTTCGGGAGTCAGTTACGCACGAGGAAGGGTTAGCACCCTCGATACGCCCAAAAATTGGTACCTGATTGATTATCTAATGTCTTGATGTCGAAAATTTGAAAATTTGAAAGAATTAAAACGATCCCTTTTTATGATGATGTCAACTGATAGTTTTTAAAGAAATCGAAGATGTATGCCAAGGGGCTATTCCGTCTCGAGGCAAAATGTCGTATTCAATACTTTAGGACACCCCTTTTGACCATCGGGACTAAACTTCCCCTTTTTATTTATAAATTTACTTTAAGGGACATTCTATTATTTAAAAGTGGACGAGAGAATAGCAAACCCAATACTTTAGGGCACGTTTTCTCGAGCTTCTAAATATAGAATGTTGCCTTGCTTTTAGAAAAACCTTACTTCGGAATAACCAAACACCACGTCCAATACTTTAGGAGATGACATTTTGAGTTCCAAAGATAAGCCCTTTTTGGTAAGAAATATACTTGTTCGAAAGGATATTCGGATATTTAGATTAAACAAGAAAATTGCAACCCAATACTTTAGGGAACAATCTCTCATGCTTCTAAACACAGAACATTGCCTCGGTTTAGAAAATCTTATTTCGGAATAACAAATCATCACATCTAATGCTTTAGGACACGACATTTCGAGTTCTCGAGAATAAGCTTTTTGTTAAAAATGTGTTTGTTTGAAAGAATGTTCAGTTATTTAGTAGAAACAAAAAACGCTACCCAATACTTTAGAGCACGTTTTGCGAATCTTTAAACAAGGAATATTGTTTTTACAAAAGAAACCGTTTTGTATCGAGCAAAATCAACATGACCAAGTTTGTAATAGAATGTAAAAATACTGACGTACACGGCAACATGGAAATAAGTGCATCAATATGAATAACAATAATGAAAGCGAAAAATAAAATGAATGGAAAAGAACATAGCAGAAATAATAATACTAAAGTAATAATGATAAGAATATATACAAGTCATAGCACGATAATAGAAATAATAATAACACAATAATAATAGTATAATAATAAATAATAATAATGCGATAATAACAATAATACGAAATATATATATAGTATAATAATATAAATATCGTTATAATAATGATAATAACAGTGGTAATAGAATAATGATACAATGGCACAAAATATGTACAATAAATAATGCAAATATAGTAATAATAATAATACGATGTATGTACAATATAATAATATAAATACAATAAAAAATAATAATGGTAATAACAATATACAAATATACAATATACTATAAATATAGTAACAATAATAATAATAAAGTTAGTATATACAAGTAATAATACTATAATAATGATAATAATAATAGTAGTAATAGAAAACCATATAATAATAATATAATAATAATACTATAGCAGTGAAAATAAAATAATAATAATACAAAACGTATATGATGTGATAATATAAACATAGTTATAACAATCATAATAATAAAGTTAGTTAAATACTAATTAAATATGTACGAAAATATAATAATGGTAATAATAATAATAACGATAATACATATAATAATAATGCATATAATCATAGTAGTAGTAGTATAGTAATGATAATAAAATAATGATGAAAATATATGCAATATATATAATATACTAATATAGATGTAGCAATAATATAATATAGCGATAATATTATAACATAATAATAATAAAATGCTAATATTAATAATAATAACCATAAAGATAATACTAATAATAATAATATAGTAATGATAATACGAAGATAAAGTAAATAATATTAATAATAATAAAATACTAAAAAGGGGATCAAATTGGATTAAAAAAGGTGATTTTGGGGTCAATTTGAAATAAAATAAAAAAGGGGGGCCTATTCGAAATGCGCGCGGAAGGAGGGGGACCAAAAAGGAAATTATTCCCTAACTCCCATGCGCTGCGTTTAGTTCAGGGCCAAATTAGAACAGAAACAAACATATCGGGGAAAATTTGAAAATATCAGAAACTTGATTAAAAAGGGAAGAAAATGCGGAAGGACCAAAAGGGCAATTAGCCCAATACATGAAAACACACGGATCCTGAGGCTGGAGCGGGTCGGGTCAATTGAAACGACGTCGTTTTGGGGGTTACTAGCCAGCCCCAAAACGACGTCGTTTTGAGGGGGCTATTTAAGGCCAATTTTCTTCAAAAAAAATCACTTTTGCTTTCATTCTAAAAAAAATCCTAATCCCCTTTTTCTTTTCTCTGCAGGTAGGGGAGGGGCGATTTTCGGTGACCAACGCCACCGCCGACGCCGCCGTGCCGGCCACCGCTTGGTAAAATCTCGCCCCTTTTTTCTGTTTTTTTTTTTATTTTATCTTGTATACATGCATATATATATTTGAATAAAAGGATGAAGATTCGAAATGAAACGGAAATAAAAATAAACAAATTCACCTTCGAATCACTGATTTGATTTTTTTGTTTTGGATTCCCCTTTGTTCTGATTTTTACTGTATTTTTGTATTTTAGAAACTACTGCACTTCTCTTGTATTGATTAAAAAGTAAAAAAAAGCCTCATTTTTACATTTTTTCGAATGGCTTTATAGCCGATTTTCACACGATTTTTTTAATTTTCTTTCTTGTCTTCTTCTTATTGCAGGTGGACGAGCGGAAGTGGGGGGAGCGGCGGTGGCAGACAGGGGTGAGTGGAGAGCGGCGGCAACACTAGGGGCTAGGGTTTTCTTTTTTCTTTTTTACTGAAAATTGGTTTAAGTTTTGGGCTTATTAGGCTAGGTTTAGTTTTGGGTTTAATTTGGGTTTTGGGTTTAATTGGGCCTAGGCAAATTTGGGTATTACAGCTGCCCCTCTTTGCTCATTGTCGTGTAACGAGAATAGAGCAAAGACATAATGAAGGCCCAAATTTGCCCAGGTCAATTGACTCAGGATTCTTTGGTGCCCTTATTCTTCATATGGCTTCATTCTAGCCCATTGCCTCTTGTTGCTTTGGTCCATTTCACTGCAACTTGGATTGACTTCGATTTGCTTCTCTGTAACTTCGGGAATTTACCGTCTTAAATCTGTTCTACTGGGACTTCAAGGCGACAAGAATTCAGAAAGAAGAGATTCGTAACTTTGATCTTCTCGCTGAAACTTCTCGAAAATAGCAGGTGATAAGAATTCAGAAAGAAGAGATCCGCAACTTCGATCTTCTCGCTGAAACTTCTCGAAAATAGAAGGTGATAAGAATTCAGAAAGAAGAGATCCGCAACTTTGATCTTCTCGCTGAAACTTCTCGGAAATAACAGGTGATAAGAATTCAGAAAGAAAAGATCCGCAACTTCAATCTTCTCGCTGAAACTTCTCGAAAATAGGAGGTGATAAGAATTCAGAAAGAAGAGATCCGCAACTTTGATCTTCTCGCTGAAACTTCTCGGAAATAACAGGTGATAAGAATTCAGAAAGAAGAGATCCGCAACTTTGATCTTCTCGCTGAAACTTCTCGAAAATAGCAGGTGATAAGAATTCAGAAAGAAGAGATCCGCAACTTTGATCTTCTCGCTGAAACTTCTCGAAAATAGGAGGTGATAAGAAATCAAAAAGAAGAGATCCGTAACTTTGATCTTCTTACTGAAACTTCTCGGAAATGTTTATCCTCAATATACTTAGGGAGGAGGGATTAGTAGCTTCGACCTGCTCCCTCAAAACTTCAAGCTGATCAGAATTCAGAAAGAAGAGATCTGTAACTTTGATCTTCTCACTGAAACTTCTCGAAAAAGGTTGATCCTCAATGCACTCGGGGAGGAGGGCTTAGTAGCTTTGTCCTGCCCCCTTGAGACTTCGATGAAATAAATCTGAACTTTTCAATTTGCTTCCTTACTCTCTTCAGGAAGACTTCAATCTTCAGTCCGCTCCACTATCATCACTGGGGAACAAAATCTGAATTCTTCAATTTGCTTCCTTACTATCTTTAGGAAGACTTCAATCTTCGGTCTGCCCCACACCATTCTTTGAGAAACCTGTCCTGTGGAATGTGTTTAGGCTTATGCAAATGATGAGGATGCTATGATCGAGATGACTCAAGTGCTCCTAACTACATGTGCTATGGATGACATTTACATGATTAGGATGTTATGTAATGAATCAAATGCTCCTAACTGGATGCATCTTATGGATGACATGGTTTTTTTTTATTTTTTTATTTTTTTAGGGATTTTTACTTGCATTATGTTGTCCTTGTTTGGGCCGAAATTTTGACTCCAAACCCAAAAGAATCAGTTGTACTTTGCCTAACTGATTTGCCCCCATTGTAGCTTCTAGGTCCATTCCTTCAATTCTCGAAGGGAATCTAGACACCCCTTTTCCAGATACTTGTCAAGCCTTTAGACCTGGTGAGATTTAAACAATAGTCCTGCTTATGCCCCCTGTATTATTAAAAATTTTCAGAGTAATATGCAAAACTTCTTTTGTGAAAGTATTACTAGTCCAGTAGCTGTTATTTCAATGCCAAAATGCTTGAAAAAAAGATTATGATGATGGATGAAGTAGAAATTTATTGGGAGCATAGCTCGAACCAAACAAGTTAATCAAAACTGGCGAATGTAGCGAAGAAGAAAGTTTATTTAAACTGTGTCTTCAAAATACAAAGGTAGCAAACCCAAAAATGAGTAAAATAGAAATTATGTGCCCCAGATATCGCAGTTTGAGCTTCTCTGCCAGAGCGTCTGGAAAATCATTTCGAGTTCGACATGTGTTTAGGAGATCCTGAGTATTTTGTCGATGCACCAAGATGCAACCTACCCCTTCCTTGTCAGTTCGCATAAAGCGGGATTCTTCCATCATGATTTGAGCCGCCCTTTTTAGGTTTTCAACCCAAATCCCTTTTGACCTCAAAACACCCATTGCGGTTTTTTTTGAAGATCTCAAAGCGCCCTTTGAGGGACTTCGACTTTGGCGTCTCCCCCCTATTCAAGTATAGTACTTTTTAACAGAATCCGAATTTACGGGATTGGGCAAGTTTTTCCCATCCATTTCGGCCAGGATCAATGCTCCTCCAGAGAAAGCCTTTTTCACCACGTAAGGTCCTTCCCAATTTGGCATCCATTTTCCTCTGAAATCCTTTTGTATATGGAGGATTTTTTTCAAGACCAAATCTCCCTCGTGAAATTCTCTTGGGCGCACCTTTTTATCATAAGCCCACATCATTCTCTTTTGATACATCTGGCCATGACGAATGGCCCTTAACCTCTTCTCCTCAATCAAGTTTAGCTGATGGTATCGAGACTGGATCCATTCTGCTTAATCTAATTTTAGCTCTGACAAGACTCGAAGGGAAGGAATTTCAACTTCGATGGGTAATACCGCTTCCATTCCATAAACTAATGAAAAATGAGTTGCCCTGATGGATGTCCTGACTGATGTTCGATAAGCGTAAAGAGCAAAGGGTAATTTTTCATGCCAATCTTTATAGGTTTCGGCCATCTTCCCCACAATCCTCTTAATGTTCTTATTGGCTGCTTCCACTGCACCATTCATCTTTGGACAATATGGCGATGAATTGTGGTGTTTAATCTTGAATTGACTGCAGACCTTCGCGATTGCGCTGTTATTTAAGTTCAGGGCATTGTCAGAAATGATCCTCTCGGGCATCCCGTATCAACAAATGATTTCCTTTTTTAGGAATCTACTGATCGCCGCCTTGGTAACACTGGCGAATGAAGCAGCCTCCACCCATTTGGTGAAGTAATCAATGACCACGAAAATGAAACGATGCCCGCTCGAAGCTTTTGGCGAAATCGGTCCGATGACATCCATGCCCCACATGGAAAAAGGCCAAGGGGAGGTCATAACATGCAACGGTGAGGGAGGTACATGAATTTTGTCCCCGTATATCTGACATTTGTGACATGTTTTAGCATACTTGATACAATCCTCTTCCATGGTAGACCAGTAGTATCCTAATCTCATGATTTGTCTAGCCATTGTGAAGCCATTAGCATGTGTTCTGCAAACACCCTTGTGGACTTCCTCCAAAATTGTCTTAGCTTCCATTGCATCGACACATCTCAACAGTACTTGATCTTTCCTTCTTTTGTATAGTACCTCCCCATCCAGGACATAATCACAGGCTAACTTTCTCAGTGTCTTCTTTTCATTCTCGGTCGCTTGTTTGGGGTATTCGCGATTTCTTACATATCGCAATATGTCTTGGTACCAGGGGTGATCATCCCTTTCTTCTTCTTCTATGTCGCAACAATAAGCTGAGGCCTCATAAACACTCATTTGAATAAGTTTTACATCTTCTTGCTTACTCACTTTGATCATGGAAGCCAAAGTAGCCAAAGCATCCGTCATCTGGTTTTCTTCTCGTGGGAGATAACTAAAAGTGATATCATCGAATTCTTCAATTAACTCCAAGTCTATCCTTCGATAATTGATCAATTTGGGGTTTCTTGTCTCCCATTCACCTTTTAGTTGGTAGATCACTAGTGCAGAATCTCCATATACTTCCAGCGCTTTAATTTTGCGTTCTATGGCAGCACGGAGTCCCATGATACACGCCTCGTATTCTGCCATATTGTTTATACAATCAAAATCCAACTTGCATGTGAACGGGTAGTGATCTCCATTTGGGGATACCAAAATTGCCCCAATCCCATTTCCAACAGCATTTGATGCTCCATCGAAATTCAATTTCCAAAGGCAATCTTTTCCAGTGTCTTCTTCAGTAGCTGCCACATACATTAAATCCTTATTAGGGAAATCAAAGTTTAACGGCTCATAATCTTCTAAAGCTCTGCTAGCTAGGAAGTCGGCTATTGCGCTCCCTTTCACAGCTTTCTGGCTCACATAGACAATATCAAATTCAGACAGCAGAATTTGCCATCTAGCCATCCTTCCATTCAAGGCGGTTGCCTCCATCATATACTTTAGAGGGTCTAATTTTGAGATCAACCAGGTCGTGTGATACAACATGTATTGTCTCAATCTCTGAGTCGTCCAAATCAACGTGCAACACAGTTTCTCAATTGGCGGATATCTCATTTCGCACTCAGTGAATTTCTTACTGAGGTAGTATATCGCTTTTTCTTTCTTTCCTGAATCATCATGTTGACCTAACACACATCCCATGGAGTGATAAAGCACTGTCAGATATAGGATTAATGGCTTATCTGGGTGCCGGGGTGACAGTACTAGAGGGTTTGGCAAATACTGTTTGACCCTATCGAAAGCTTTTTGACATTCATCATCCCACACGCCTGGATTATGTTTCTTCAGAAGACGAAATATGGGATCACATTTCTCGGTTAACTGTGAAATAAATCGAGCAATGTAATTTAGTCTTCCAAGGAAACCTCGAACTTCTTTTTGAGTGCGCGGTGGAGGCAATTCTTGTATAGCCCGGACTTTGTCCGAGTCAATCTCGTTCCCTTTCTTGCTGACTATGAAGCCTAGCAATTTGCCAGACCTAGCTCCAAAAGTACATTTAGCAGGGTTGAGTCTAAGTTGGAATTTCCTTAACCTCAGGAATAGCTTCTTCAAAACTCGGATATGTTCTTCTTCCGTTCTAGACTTTGCAATCATGTCATCCACATAAACCTCGATCTCTTTATGCATCATATCATGGAACAAGGTCACCATGGCCCTTTGGTATGTAGCTCCTGCGTTATTCAACCCAAATGGCATTACTTTATAGCAGAACGTACCCGATAATGTTATGAAGGTAGTCTTTCCCATATCTTCAGGATGCATTTTTATCTGATGTACCCCGAAAAACCGTCCATGAAGGAAAACAATGAGAAGCCTGCTGTATTGTCTACCAGAGTGTCAATATGAGGCAAAGGGAAGTTATCCTTTGGGCTAGCCTTATTTAGGTCTCTGTAATCTACACACATTCGTACCTTCCCATCTTTTTTAGGGACAGGCACGATGTTGGCTACCCATTCTGAATATTTGATCTCTTGCAAGAATCCAGCGTCGAACTGCTTTTGAACCTCTTCTTTTATTTTCAGCACAATATCTGGTCTCATCCTTCGGAGCTTCTACTGAACTGGCTTGCAATCTCTTCTTATGGGTAAACGGTGTACTGCAATATCGGTACTTAAACCAGGCATATCCTCATACGACCATGCGAAGACATCCTTGAATTCCTGCAACAACTTGATAAGATTCTGCCTTGTTTCTTTGGCTATACACGTTCCAATTTTTACCGCTTTCTCTTCCTCCAATATCACAGTCTCTATTGCTTCCTTATGAGGCCGAATTTGTCTCTCCTCCTGATCTACCATTCTTAACAAGTCGGGAGATAAATCACTGTCTGTGTCATCTTCAAAATCCTGTAAATCTCTAAACGTATGTCTTGCTAAAAAGGATATTTCGAATCCATGGCAGCGTCGCTCAAGTCATTGATATCCAAGGACCTGTTGCAGTTCAAGAGAATACGGACAGAATGAATGAATTCGTGAATGGATTATGTATCAAAGAATGATCAGAAAACAAAGAAAAGACTGGAAAATGTTTGCTTCAAATGATGTCGAAAATGCACTTTATTGAATAATAATACTTGAACATGCGCCTATTTCACAAAAGAAATCTTGTTGCTCTTAGGCTTAAAGCAATAATTGTATTCTGGACATTACTCTGAATAAGCTCTAAATACTACAGGAATTTCTTCTACAGTCCAATTGTTTAAAACGCTTCCCGGTTCACAAGGCTAAATATCTGATAAGATTCCCTCGTCAACTGTCTCCTCAGATATGGCATTAATGCAGACATTACCCAACATCGCTATGATGTCCTCCTCCTTTCGTGTCCTCGACTCAAAGTGAATTACCCCTCCTGAAACAAAGGTTTCGGATATGTGTGGGATTATCATGGGTTCCCACTTGATTTCCTTTTCGCTCAGACGAGCGCGTCTTCTTTCTTGCCTCCTTTCTAGCTCATTCTTCTTTTGTCTTGCATCTGGTCTGAATCCCAGGCCAAAGCGGTGTTGTTTTTCTCTCAGCATCGGGGCTACCATTCTCCCCTGAAGGTACTTACCCAGTCCTCTTTCCGGTAAAGCGCCTTTCCACACGGTCATTTTCAATCCCATCCTTGTAGTCTTGGAAATTCTAGGTTTCAAGATTTTGTTTCCTTCCATAATAAAAGTTGCGTTCACAAACTCGAGAGATCAGAAGGAACATTCAGCTGCCTCGTCGTTTGTCTCCAAGTAGGGCATATCACTGGTCACGGTTGCAATAATGTCCTCCTCCGCTTTTATCGTCACCAGCCGTCCATCCGTTATTAACTTCACCTTCTGATGCAATGATGAAGGCACTGCCCCCAACGAATGTATCCATGGCCTCCCTAATAGGCAGTTATAGGAAGGCTCGATGTCCATCACCAGAAAATCTACTTCGTAAGTAGTTAGACCAATTAGTAAGGGTATCTCAATCCTCCCCATGACCCTTCTTTGGGTGCCGTCAAATGCCTTTACCATGCTCTGGCACTCCTTCATGTGCGAACTGTCCACCGGTAATCTGTTGAGGGTAGACAAGGGTAACACATTTAATGCAGACCCATTGTCTATCAAGACCCCTGGTAGTATGTGCCCTTTGCATCTAGCGGTAACGTGTAAAGCCTTGGTGGATCCTCTACCACCTGGTGGTATTTCATTATCATTAAAATAAATGAAGTTGTCTGCACTTATATTGCTGATCAATCGATCCAATTTATTGACCGAGATGTCACTAGCGACGTAGGTTTCGTTTAAAGCTTTCATTAGTGCGTTCCTGTGCACTTCTGAGCATTGAAGCAAAGCCAACACAGATATGTGCGCTGGTTGTTTATGCAGCTGTTCTACCACACAGTATTCACTCTGTTTCAGAAATTTCAGGAACTCTTTAGCCTCTTCCTCAGTCACTGGCTCCTTGGTCCTCGGCTCAGGCTCAGCTGGCTCTCCTTTCTCCCGTTCCACCATTGGAGCTTTCCCCTTTATTAAATCGTAGCGTCTCCCGCTTCGTGTATGGAAACCTTCACCTGGATTTTCTTTCAAGGTGTTGGCTGCATTCTCCTTTCCTGGAACTGTTACATTACATTCGTAATTCCAAGGAACCTCCTTGTTATCTTTATAAGCAAATGAAGCGGGCCTTCGTATTATCACTTTCGGCGCTACCCGCATTTCCGTCTTATCACTAGCCAAATCTTCCTTTTCGGGGACTGCTATATTACACTCGTGGTTCCGAGGAATCTCCTCTTTACAAGCAAAGGTAGCGGGCCTCCGTATTACCACTTTTGGCGCCACTCATATTCCAGCCTCATCACTAGTCGAATCCTCTTTTCTAGAGACTGCTATACTGCATTTGAGGTTCCGAGGAATCTCCTTATCATTTTTATGAGAAAAGGTAGCGGGCCTCCGTATTACTATTTTTGGCACTACTCGTGTTCCCGTCTCATCGCTTCTTGGGCGCGAAATAACGATCATCGGGAGGTTGATTTTCGAACTCTTTACCGTCGACTCTGACGCGCATATGCTCCTCTCTTCTGTGCATTCGTTATAAAATTCAACTTCTTTGTTGTTTATTAAGTTTTGTACCAGGGTTCTAAACTCCCCACAGTTCTGAATTTCATGCCCCAACTCCTGATGGTACTCACAATAATTTGTCAGCTTTCCCTGACTCTTTTTCGCAACAATTAATCCGTGTTTGATCATTTCTCTCCAGACCAATCTCAACGGAGTTTTAACCTCCGCGACACTTGCTTTGACTCTCTTCTCTGAACTTTCGCCAACTGCGTTGACCCCGTTGTTAGCATGATTGGGTAAAGGACTCGTTACATTTGGCAGGTCATCTAACTCCACCACACCCATGTTGATGAATTTCTCCACTAATTTCTTAAAAGCAAGGCAATTCTTTATTGAGTGCCCCGTGATTCCCGCATGATATTCACATTGTGCATTCGGGTCATACCACTTGGGATACGGAGGCTGCATTGGTTTTAGATGATAAGGGGACACAATGTGCGCGTCGAACAGGGTTTGGTACATTTCCTTGTACATCATCGGGATCGGTGTGAAGTGTATTTTCTCATTATTTTGTCTTGTCGTGCTAGGTTCTTTCTTGGGTAACCCCTGCTGCCCCGTGGCCATTGCTTTCGGCTGATTAATGGTGATTGACTTCGGGTACCCTACGCTCGCGTTATTCACCTCACATTCTTTCTTCCTTGGGGGCATCCTTTTGGCACTTTCCCCCGTCTCAATTCCTCCACTTTTTATAATATTCTCGATCATTTCCCCGGTCGTTACGATGTCCGAGAAACTCCTGGTTGCACTTCCTAACATATGCATGAGAAATAGGGCTTTCAGTGTGCGGATGAAGAGCATTGTGGTTTCTTTTTCCAGAAGTGGGGGTTGGACTTGGATGGCTATCTCTCTCCACCTCTGTGCATATTGCCTAAAGCTTTCGTTTCCCTTCTTTTCCATGTTTTGCAGAGTGATCCTATCGGGGGTCATGTATGTTACGTGATTGTACTGTTCTAGGAATGCTTGAGCCAAATCTTTCCATGAACCAATTTTGGCGCGACTCAACTGGTTATACCATCTGGTTGCGGCGCCCACCAGGCTATCCTGAAAGCAATGAATTAGCAACGGATCGTTATTAGTGTATCCCGCCATCCTTCTACAATACATAGTGATGTGGGCCTCCGGGCAACTTGTCCCGTTGTATTTCTCGAACTCAGGCATCTTAAAATTGTAGGGGAGCACCAGGTCGGGGACCAAACTTAAATCATTAGCATTGATTCCCTGATGTTTACCAGCGTTTTCTATAGCTTTAAGTTTCTCCTCTAACCATTTATATTTATCTTCCAGTTGTTTTGGTAATTCCAGTTTCGCTTTTTCAGCAATCTCATCTAAGTCAGGAACATTGGGGTTGATTGGATTATGGCCGGGGTTAGAACTTGAGCCGTCTTGGAAATTCATTGGTATCGATGCTGCGGCCAAAATTTGTTGCGGTCTGATAGTGACAGACGCCCTTTGGGGATGCACATCTGGTGGCGTTTGGGTGTTCGGCGGGATGAGAGCGGGATTATCATTATCGTTCCCTGAGCTAGCAGCAATGCCCTTTTCCTTCTCTCGTTCTTTAGTCATCAACTGCACCAGCTGGTTTATCATGTTATTCTGGGATTCTTGCAACCGCTCTATAATGTCCTGCTGGGTCTTGGTCAGCTGCTCCTGTAGTTGTGCTTGTCGATCCTGCATTTCTTTTTGCATTTGCTTTAACCTTTCCATTCTTTGATCCATTTTTGTTTTGCCTCTTGTACCGTAGCGATGTTCCAGGGTAACTGCCATTGTTTTAGGGTCCTTTTGTGAGATTCAATGTGCATGATGCAATGTAATGCTGATTCATGAGATGTATGCAACCAAAAAGGCGTTGATTCCAATTCAATTCTCATTAGAATAACTTTTCAAGAAAACAAGTTTCTTCACATAAAGTGGATTACATATAAGGCCTTGCCTTGATACCTAAGGCCTTGACTTTCTCAAGAAGCCAAGCTAACTCTTGACCTCTCTCTGACTCCGACTCGTACATCTAACTTAGTACATCAGCTCGAATTGCTAAAGTTTGTAGGTGATTCGCCACCTCTCGTATTTGGGCCACGGCTTCCTCCATAATACAATCCCGGCTTTTGACTTGGCCCTGAGAGTGATGCAGTTGTTGCTTCCATCGCTCCTCATTGACTTCAAAAAGCTCTTCCCGTAGCTCGCGACCATGTAAGGCGGATTCTAACTCTTCAATTCGTGCTTTCATCTCTTCAATTTTGCTTAAACTAGCCTTCAATTCAGCTATGGAGTTACGGCTACGATACTGATACAATGATCTTTCCAATTCTGACACCCGAATTTTTAACTTCTCTTTCTCGTTTTGACTTTCTATCAGATCTTTTTTTAGGGCATCTTCTAGCTCATGGGTATCTCGGAATTTCTTTTCCCACTGACTTGCTCTATTCTTTTCCTCTTTAATTTCTTGACGCCATTACTCTGACGTTTTCCCAAGCCCCGCAATTCTCATCGATCTTCGTAGCTTCTTGTAGTCAGTTTTCAAACCGTCCAAATCTTCTTCAGCTTTATTCTTCCCTTTCCTCAGCTTCTCGGCTTCTAGTTTTTGAATATCAACATCCAATCCTAGCTGCATTTTCTCCTCCTCCAATTGTTCTATCCTCTTTCTTAGCTCCCGGTTCTTTTCCTCAAAGTCCTGTTTGATGATTTCAAGCTCGGTAGGGATCACCCGTAAGTGTTCTTCTAGTGATCGGGTGTTTTCTTGGTCTGATGCGAGGATATTATCGTTGACTCTTTGACTTCACCACTGGTCATATTCAGGGGTCGTCATCAGGCTGGCAGTGAACCTTTTCATTTTATGAATTTGGTTCTAGGCGTTTGATATCTCGCGTACTCTCTTCTTGTAATTTCCTCATTTATATTCAAACTTGCACTGAGCAAACTCTTGTGTTGGCAGCGTAAATTGTCTTGATTTGTACTGTCTTAACGCGAGGAGAGGAGTGTATCCAGTAGCTCCCCATATCCCAAGCATAGGAACATAATCAAAATCTCCGCATCGATATAAGATCTCATCAGGAATCATCCATGAAGCTCCCCATTCTATATCTTCTCCTTGTAGGTTTTGCAGAATCATCATCCAATTTTCTTCCGTGATATCGTCTCGTCTAGGTGTAGTTACCATATTTTCCAGTGGGGAATAGTCCTCGGAGAATATTCGACACGATACCTTTTCCATTTTCCAAAAATGACCGTGAAACCATGCTAGTAAAAGTTGGGCGCAGCCGATAAATCTCCCTTCGCCCGCTCTTCGACATGCGCTTAGAGACCTAAAAGTTTCAGCTAGAATTGTAGGAATAGGAGTGATCCTTCTGTCTAACTTGTCAAAGAGATCAGACACCGCCTCATCCACATACCCTAGAGCTTTGGGGAAGATAACCAGTCCATAAATGCTCAAAGCTAACACATCAACTTTCTTCTTTTCCTCGGGATGCGCTATAATCAAATCTCTCAGATTTCTCCAAGGGATGCATTTGCAATCTCCTTTTTGTTTTGTCCGGGCTGTAACCCATTGCTCACCCATCCCCGTAATATTCATCAACTTTTTTACGAATGTGGGGACATTAACAGCTCTCAAATAAGCCTTGTCAGTTTGAATCCTCAAGCAGCGGAGTGAGGCTGTGTATTCTTCAATGGTAGGTACCAAATCCACCTTCCCAAAAGTAAAGCAACTATAAGCAGGATTCCAAAACTGGGCCATTGCTCGAAACAGATGTTGGTCTACTTTGATGTCAAGTAGATAAGGCAAATCGCCATAATGATAGTAGAATAGTTGCTTGATCTTATCGTCCCATTGACTCCATATTTCCCTCATTTCTTGAAGATTGTTTTGGGTTACGCTGATGCGTGTGTAATCCCACAACTCTGATACGTGTCCCGCTGTAAGGCTATCACCTTTTCTTTGTTGAACTGTCTCAGCCCATATCCGAACGGCCGCATTATCCTCCACTTTATCAAGAAACCCCTTTTCCATGACAAGCTATCTATTTAGCAGCCGAACGTGAATCAACGCCCTTTTGATGAATATGCCATGCAAAAATAAAAATGCAAAGTCATTATTTCACACACAATAAGCAGAGAATAAGACACTTAATCGGGTAACCACTAGGATTTGGCACGGCTCTACCTAGGGTGGTTCTTAAGGCTCGTTATATGGGGTTCGGTTCTGGAGTAAAGGTACCTGAACCAGCAGATTCCTCGATCCTCACCCATTATAGGCTCATATGGACCGAGTTCGGTTCAGGGGAATACATTTCCCTATGGCTGCACGGAGATGAAAATCTCACGAAGACAGGTACAGATGCATTCCGAAAGCGATCCACTATCTTGCACGGAGGTGAAAACCTCACGAAAGAGTAGCTTCTCACTCCCACTTAAGAGGTACGACCATGACGGTCATGCAATGTAATGTGCAAAGATTTCAAAAGCTTGAAGCAAATAAAGGAAATAGAAATACAGTGATGAGGATCGTAACACAAAACAGACGAAAAAACGCGGAGGAAGGATCGTGTATTAAAACCAAGTTTTCAATTTTTGACAAAAAGACAAGAAGTAATCAATCCGTGGCTCGACCCTCTTATTTGATTTCCCCAGTGGAGTCGCCAAGCTGTCGAAACCACCCCCTCGGCTCTTGAGAAGGGCGTGAATCGAACTTGGGTTTTGAAAATGATAAAACGTGGGAGTCGCCACCAATCCTTTTTGTTGAGGTGTGATTGGGTCACCTTGAAAAGTAGTTGTTTTAAATAAACCATTTAATTTATTAAAACAACGATTTTGGTCTACGAAGTTAAAGAAATAGGTTCGGGAGTCAGTTATGCACGAGGAAGGGTTAGCACCCTCGATACGCCCAAAAATTGGTACCTGATTGATTATCTAATGTCTTGATGTCGAAAATTTGAAAATTTGAAAGAATTAAAACGATCCCTTTTTATGACGATGTCAACTGATAGTTTTTAAAGAAATCGAAGATATATGCCAAGGGGCTATTCCGTCTCGAGGCAAAATGTCGTATCCAATACTTTAGGACACCCCTTTTGACCATCGGGACTAAACTTCCCCTTTTTATTTATAAATTTACTTTAAGGGACATTCTATTATTTAAAAGTGGACGAGAGAATAGCAAACCCAATACTTTAGGGCACGTTTTCTCGAGCTTCTAAATATAGAATGTTGCCTTGCTTTTAGAAAAACCTTACTTCAGAATAACCAAACACCACGTCCAATACTTTAGGAGATGACATTTTGAGTTCCAAAGATAAGCCCTTTTTGGTAAGAAATATACTTGTTCGAAAGGATATTCGGATATTTAGATTAAACAAGAAAATTGCAACCCAATACTTTAGGGAACAATCTCTCATGCTTCTAAACACAGAACATTGCCTCGGTTTAGAAAATCTTATTTCGAAATAACAAATCATCACATCCAATGCTTTAGGACACGACATTTCGAGTTCTCGAGAATAAGCTTTTTGTTAAAAATATGTTTGTTTGAAAGAATGTTCAGTTATTTAGTAGAAATAAAAAACGCTACCCAATACTTTAGAGCACGTTTTCCGAATCTTTAAACAAGGAATATTGTTTTTACAAAAGAAACCGTTTTGTATCGAGCAAAATCAACATGACAAAGTTTGTAATAGAATGTAAAAATACTGACGTACACGGTAACATGGAAATAAGTGCATCAATATGAATAACAATAATGAAAGCGAAAAATAAAATGAATGGAAAAGAACATAGCAGAAATAATAATACATGAAAACACGCGGATCCTGAGGCTGGAGCGGGTCGGGTCAATTGAAACGACGTCGTTTTGGGGGTTACTGGCCAGCCCCAAAACGACGTCGTTTTGAGGGGGCTATTTAAGGCCAATTTTCTTCAAAAAAAATCACTTTTGCTTTCATTCTAAAAAAAATCCCAATCCCCTTTTTCTTTTCTCTGCAGGTAGGGGAGGGGCGATTTCCGGTGACCAACGCCGCCGCCGACGCCGCCGTGCCGGCCACCGCTTGGTAAAATCTCGCCCCTTTTTTCTGTTTTTTTTTATTTTATCTTGTATACATGCATATATATATTTGAATAAAAGGATGAAGATTCGAAATGAAACGGAAATAAAAATAAACAAAATCACCTTCGAATCACTGATTTGATTTTTTTGTTTTGGATTCCCCTTTGTTCTGATTTCTACTGGTATTTTTGTATTTTAGAAACTACTGCACTTCTCTTGTATTGATTAAAAAGTAAAAAAAAAACCACCTTTTTACATTTTTTCGAATGGCTTTATAGCCGATTTTCACACGATTTTTTTTTATTTTCTTTCTTGTCTTCTTCTTCTTGCAGGTGGACGAACGGAAGTGGGGGGAGCGGCGGTGGCAGACAGGGGTGAGTGGAGAGCGGCTGCAACACTAGGGGCTAGGGTTTTCTTTTTTCTTTTTTACTGAAAATTGGTTTAAGTTTTGGGCTTATTGGGCTAGGTTTAGTTTTGGGTTTAATTTTGGTTTTGGGTTTAATTGGGCCTGGGCAAATTTGGGTATTACAATGTGAAATAACATTCATGCCCCGAATTGAAGGTGAAGTCGACTCTTTTCCACGTAAAAGCAGTGGCGACAGTGTTTGCTTGAGATGAAGAATTTCTTACAACAAAACCAAATAATTAAGGGAACATGATTACATTTGATGTTTTGAACAACATAGAAGCTCTAAGTTAAATTCCTCCAATAATAACTCAGTTCATTTCGAGTCAATCCAATTTCACTCAATTAATAAAAGATATTTATAATTTAAATTTAATTATAAAATATATAATTATTGATATAAAAATATTTTTAATATTTTATTCATATATGAATAGTGAAGCTAGCTGTTAGACCGAATTTGATAGAATTCGATCTAGACCTGGCCCAAATCATACTCTTTCCTACTATCTCTGAACCATATATTCATCTATTATGTCTAGATTTATAAACTGAGTGGATTTGATTGATTTTAGATTGAGCTTAAAAAGTTTCAGATAGTTTTTAAGTTTGAGTGGTTTTGGTTTTGACTAATTTTGATTCAAGTCAAGTTATTTCGAATTCAAATTATTAAGAATTTTGGTCATTTTAGATTTGGGTCCATGAGTTTGACACTCAAGTTTTTCAAACTCAATTTGTTAATTTTAGAACCAAATCAAAGTTATGTGAACAAATGATATTTTTACTTTCTTAATCAAAGATAATTTTCGAAGTCATGCGTCTATTTTTCTTTAACGAATTGATGTAAGTATGTGTAAATACACGATTTTGAGTCATAACATGCATGCAAATATAGAAAAGTAAGGATTAAAGAAAGAAAAGGGCAAATTTTGATGTTTTACATATTTTACTATTCATAAAAAATATTATTTTGATGATGTCTTTATGCATGGGAAAATTTGAGGTTTTAGAAGATTGGCGCCTGGACTTGAGATAAGTTTGAACCAAATGTAACCTGGCCTGAAAGAGAAAAAATAAAAAGATTTAAATATATTGGACCTTCAGATTTCTTGGTTTTATAAATTGATAACGGCTGTTGGTTTTTATTGAATTTATTATTTATAAGATTTTTTACATTTATAAATTAAAACATTTAATTAAATAAAATTTATCATTCTTATAAATAATAATTTTTATTCTATTAAAATGAATTTATATAATAAATAAAAGTTAAATTATTATATATCATTACCCAAAAAGTATAAAAGAAAAACCTTATTTTTGTAAAAAGAAATTTTGAACTATTTATAATAAGTAGCTATAATTTATTAACTATTAGAGAAAGGAGAAAAAAAAAACTTTGAATAGTAAATATTGATTTGAATCTTACTTTCTACAAATGTTTTGATAATGATTAAGATTTTTTATTAGCATTATATTTAAATAATCAAAATAATTTTTATATATTTGTTATACATCAATAACTTGAGATCCGGACTCTAGAAAAGATTCGAACCTCCGACCCATGACCCGACCACAAGAGGACGACAAGGCGAACCAGATCGCAAAGCAAGGTTATAGTCCTAGTTCGCAGGAACCTTGCGCGAGCTCACAAGCAGGGTCACAGGTATGCTCACAAACCAGCTCGCGAGATAAAGTTGTAACAGCCGAATTTAGGTGAAATCGGAATAGTGGTCTCGGGACCACAAATCCGAGCGGAAAAATAAAATTTGTTTTTATTTTATTATATGATACATAGTATACTAGAAATGTCGTGTAAAAAATTTGAAAAGAAAATTTTACCCATTATGTGCTTAATTACGAGAAGGACTAAATCGCATAAAATGCAAAAGTTGGATTCTAGTAGCTAAAAGGATCAAACAGTTATGGAATTCAAAACTAGAGGTCCTTATATGGTAATTAGACCATTAAGAAAAGTATGTAGATTTCTCTTGGTGACTCATCCATGTAAATATAGAAAAAGGGTAAGGACTAAATCGGAAATAGCAAAATACTTATTAATTAAAAAGATGATAAAAGATATCATCTTATTTTATGTCATCTTCTTCCCCAAAATAAACATGGCAACCCTAGGAGAGAGAGAAGAGACTTTCATGGCCAAATTGGGTAAGTTTCCTTGTCTCGTTTTTAGTAATTTTGATATTTTTGGAATCGGGATAACTTAATCACCCTGTTTGGGGGATTAATTTGAAAAGTTATCAAAGTATGAAAATGAATCATGGATGTATATGCTGGAAATTAGAAATTTATGGTAGAAAATGAAAGATTATTAATAGATAAACAACTTTTACAAAATGATTTTTGATGAAAACATGATTTAGGGACTAAAATGAAATGTTGTAAAATATGATGAAAAATTCTGAAATTTTATGAATACATGTGCTGTAAAATTTGTAATGGGGCTTTGGTTAGGCTTGGAATAGGGGGTAATTTGCACAAGTTTCATTTTTCGAGCCTAGGGACAAAATGGTAATTTATGGAAAAGTTACCATTTTGCCTAGGATAAAAATTGAGTCCAAATAAGTGTAAAATGTGATAAATTGACATTAAATTTACTTGTATAGACCCAGATAGACCAAATTCAGAGTTAGAACAAGGAAAATGTCGAATTAGTGGATTTATATACACGAACATTTGTCGAGGTAAGTTCGTGTAACTAAATTATGTTTATTTATATGTTTGATTTGATTGTGATAATTTAAATTGTATAAATGCCATATATATATGAAAGGACTGCATATCCGATTCAAGCTCGATAAATAAAAATGTTCAAATTAAATAATAATGCTCGATCGATGAAAAAGGGTAAACGATGAAAATGTTACGTTTATGTTTGGAATGGATGTAGAATGTGATCATTTGAGTTATATGGATGTTATAGATGTATGAAATAATTGCATACCGGAAAATGCTTGAAAATGTTAAATCCTAGTTGAATAATGGAAAATTGATGGATACGTGATTTCCCGAAATGAATGAGGTCCTGCATTTGTTGCGGACGAGATTTAGCTCGGATGAGTAATCCTATTAAGATCATTATAAAAAGGACTTAGCCTGGACAGGCGATCTTGATAAAAGTCCTCTCGAGCATATGATATGGATTGGATTTAGCTCGGACGGGTAATCCAGATCGAGTTCCTTAGAGCATATGTCGTAAAAAGGGATATAGCCTGGACTGGTAATCCCGTTGAATACATGTGTGGCTCGAGAGTGTACTCTATGAGATAGTACCTTATGGGTACCATTGAATATGAATTGACGGATCCTGATTTGTACAACTGTAACAGCTCGATTTTGGGCCTAGTCGGAATAGTGGTTTCGGGACCACAAATCCGACATAGAAAAAATTATTTTTATTACATTTCTATGGTCTATAATTTTATGAAATGATTTCGCTAAAATTTCGTTCAAAAATTTTGACGTTTGGTCACTCAATTTGGTCAAAGGGACTAAATTGTAAAAAGTGCAAAAGTTGAGTTCGACATGCTAGAGGTGTCTAATTGCTATGAAATTTTAAATTGAAGGTCCTTAGTTAGTAATTAGACCCTTAGATACATTAATGGACAAAAATGGACATGGTGAGATAAAATTTCAAAGTTTTAAGTGAAGGGCATTTTAGTCATTTGGTAAATAAAAGAATAAAAAGGGATAAATCAAGTCAAAATTGGTGTCCATCTTCTCTCCTTGGCCGAATTTTACAAGACACCATAGCTAGGGTTTTCTTCAACTTTCAAACTTGATTGTAAGTAATCCTAGCCCCGTTTTTAATGCTCTTTATGTTTTTGAAGTCGTTATCACTCGATCTACCTATTTCTACCATTAATTTAAGAAAACATCAAGGTCTAGGGTTTGAATCATGTTGGATATTTGTGTATTTTGATGTCTAATGGTAGATTATGCATGTTTGATGTGTGATAAACAACTTTTGCTAGGTGGTTTTTGATGAAAATGTCAAAAGGACCTATTTGTAAAAAGATTATAAAATGTGTGTAAAAGTGTGATTAAATAAAAATGTGGACTGCTATAAGTATAAAAGAGGATCAGCTAGGCTTGGGAATCAAAGAAATTGAATAGATTTCATTTTTCGAGCCTAGGGGCAAAAATGTAAATATGTCAAAGTTCATGGGCAAAAATGTAATTTTTCCATAATGTGATTTTTGGACTGAATTGAATAATGTGAATAATAAATAAGTTAAATTTTCTATTATAGATCAAGAAAGACGAGGTTCGGACCTTGATCGGGGGAAAAACAAGGTTATTGACGATTAGGTCCATTTCTGCTATTTTTGTATCGAGGTAAGTTTGTATGTAAATAATACATTATTATTTATGCTTTGATTGTGTTATTATTGTATGAATTTTGATTTACTCTTTGAATGAATTCGACAAAGTTTGACAAGCGAGAAAAATATCCTGGTTGAACCTTAGGAGTAGTTAGGATACAAATGTCATGACATTAGGGTTAGTTGAGATTATGTGTAAGACCATATCTGGGATATGGCATCGATATGAGATTTTGTGTAAGACCATAGCTGGGCTACTGGCATCGATATGAAATCCCATATAAGACCATATCTGGGATATGACATTGGTATAGTACTATTTGTGTGAAATTTCCCGAGTATCCTTTAATATTCCAAGTGGTTCAACGGGAAACTTAACGACAAAGTTTAAGTTGTGAAAGACTATGGTATGATGTGAAAGATTATGGTAAGTTGCAAGTTGGTATAGGTATGTACATAAAACTCATGCTTAATGAGCTCGATATGTGATGAAACCTCAGATTGGTTCGATTGAGTAAGTTATGATGTTAAGATTTTAATAACATCTATGCTAAGCTTGATTATGAATTCACAATTATATTTATGTTAATTTACTTTATGTTTAATATATGTTAAAGTGTGTATGATGCTTATTATTTGCATAGGAACTTACCAAGCTTTAAAGCTTACTCCCTTTTTTTTTCTCGTCTTATAGTGTCACCAAGCCAGCTCGGGGATCGAAAACGGTCGGAGAACCATTTACACTATCAAAATATCATTTTGGGTACTTATGGTTTCAATATTTTGAGTTATGGCATGTATAGGGACTTGATCTTTTTGTTATGTGTCATAATTGATTTGGCCATAAGTGATGGCTCTAATAGTTGATAATTCATTTTGTAAATGGCCATTTGATATTGGCTAATATTAGTCAAGTATATATACATATGATGATGTTTTCATTAATGTGGGAAATTGCATGGTTTGAGATGCTAAGTATGTGATGTTTGTATGTGATAGATGATAGCATGTAAATGATATGTGGATGCCTTGTGTATGGCTGATTAGGTTGAAAGTATATGCTTGGATTGGTGCTATGTTTTGTTGTATAGGTTGGAGCATAGAAGGGTGACAAAAAGGCTTAGTAAATAACCTTATATTTGTCCATACAGGTAGACACACGGGCGTGTGTCTAGGGCGTGTGTCTAGGCCATGTGCGACACACAGTCTGCCCTATGGGCATGTGTTTCGGCCATGTGTCCCCTGCACCTTAATTGTTGCAAAACAGAATGCTCAGTAATGAGCACACGGGCAGAGACATGGGCGTGTGTCTTAGCCATGTGGATGACACAGCCTCGAACACGGGCGTTTGCCTTGGCTGTGTGAAGTCTGCACCTATTTTATGAAAAATTATGATAATATAATCGATCACACGGCCTAAGCACACGGGCGTGTGACTTGGCCGTGTGACCTCAATTTGATGATGACATCATAAGCAAAATGCTCCCTAATTTGAACAAGGCCTGAAGCACGGGCGTGTCATAGGGTCACACGGGCGTATCCCGAACCCACATGGGCGTGTGACCCCTTTTTTCATGAAAAAGTTTCTATGTTCTCCAAAAGTTTCCAAAGTTCTCGGTTTAGTCCTGAACCACTCTCGATGCATGTTTTGGGCCTCGTAGGCTCGTTTTAGGGATGATAAGAATGTTTTTAAAAAATTTTAAATTTGAGTGGAAATTCATGTCTTTATTTTGAATATTTGCTTGTGAATAAGTCCGATAATGCCTCGTACCTTATTCCGGTGTTGGATACGGGTAAGGGGGTTTACATTTAGTGGTATCAAAGCTACGGTTTAGTCGAGTCTCGGACTAACGTAGGGTGTGTAAGAGTCTAGCTATACATACCATAAATAAACTGTGATGGTGTAGCACCCCTTACCCGTATCCGACGCTAGTATAGGGTACGAGACGTTACCTTACTTAAAAACATGCATACAAACAATTTTGGGTTATGAGATTTCATTTAAATTAAAAACCTTTCAAAATTTTTCCTAAAATCCCTAATATTAGCCTACAAGGCCCAAAACACACTTTAGAAACGGTTCGGGACCAAACCGAGTTCTTTAGAAAACTTTGGAAAATGTCACTAAAAACAGGGGCATACGCCTGTGTGGAAGGGCGACACGCCCGTGTGGCCTGATAACATGACCAGGTTGAAGAACCGTGTAACTCACACGGCCTAAGCATATAGGGACACACCCGTGTCCCGTGCCCGTGTGGATTTATTTCTCAATTCGAACCTACAGGGGTTTTCACACGGCCTGGCACACGTCCATGTCCATGGCCCGTGTCCTTCACACGGCCATGACACGCCCGTGTCACCACCCGTGTGTAAAAACCTTGACATTCTATTTCTGACGTCACCAACCCAGTAAGGTCACACGGCCAAGGCACATGCCCGTGTCTTTAGGCCGTGTGGCAAATTAAATTCCTAAAATCAAGTGCAGACTTCACACGGCCTGGGCACATGCCCATGTCCTATGGCCGTGTCTTCCACACGGTTGAGACACACGGCCGTATCTCAACCCGTGTGGTTACTACTAGGCATTCTGTTTTACCAACTTAGGGTGCAGGGGGACACACGGCCGGACTACACGCCCATAGGGCGGACCGTGTGTCACACACGGCCTGACGGCCTAGATACATGCCCGTGTGTCTACCCATGTAGACAAAATCAAGGCTATTTACCAAGCCCTTTTTGCCACCCTTACTTGCACCAACATAAGCCACATCAAGCAAGACCAATTCACACATACTTTATCCATTCAATCATGCAACCTACTCATTCATGCATTAACATACTAAATGCTCAACCATGCAATTTTCTCAATCATAAAAAGCATCATCATTTACACATATCAATAACAAGTATTAGCCATCATCCATGGCTTTATACAAAATGAATTAATCATCAAGAAAGCCAACACATTTGGCCAAAACAATATGACACTTGACAAAATACCAAGTCCCTATACATGCCATATTCAAAATGTTAGATCTAACTATACCAAATGTTCAGATTGATAGTGTGATCGAACCTCCGACTTCCTTTGATCCCCGAGCTAGCTTGGCGATACTATAAGAAAATGGAAAAGAAAGGGAGTAAGCATAAAGCTTAGTAAGTCGCATGTAAATAATTAACAACAAATTACCATGCATTTTCATACTCATAACATATTACAAACTTGCACATAATTCTCGAATGATTGAAGGTATAGTTTACTCATCTTCACCCTAACTAATCATACAACATAATTCGAGCTCATTTCTCGTGAGTTTCATGTAGGTACTTGTATCACTTACAATATAGTCGTGACTTTTCTCACTGTTGACACAAGCTTTAAATTACTCGTTGAACCAGTTGGAATACCAAAGGATATCCGATAAGCCTCACATAAGAGGGTAAAATGCCGATGCCATGTCCCATACATGGTCTTACACTGGCTCACATATCGAGGCCGATGCCATGTCCTAGACATGGTCTTACACTAGCTCTCGTCTTAATACCGACGCCATGTCCCAGACACGGTCTTACACTAGCACACATATCAACATCGATGCCATGCCCCAGACATGGTCTTACACTAGCTTTCATAATGTGGCCAATGCCACGTCCCAGACATGGTCTTACACTAGCACACATATCACCTAAATGTCATGGCGTGGATATCTAATCTATTCCTAAAGTTCAATCGAGAGTATACTACATCAAATTTCATCATGCATATTCATATCAATAATCAAACATTTTATGCAATATCAATTATTTAATGCATTATAACAATAGAGTTGTATTATTTACGTATAACTTACCTCGGTATACAAAATATGGGCGGCTAGTTTGATTTAGTCCAAAATCTTGGTTTTCCTCCGGTCTAAGTCCGGATCCCATTTTTCTTGATTTGCAAGGATTAAAGGTTGCTGAAATTTTCAAGCTTCCAAGGCCCTTTTCTTGAGTGAAAATCGGTGGAGAAGAAAGAGAGAATGAAAAAGATGAAAACTTTCTTTTATTTTATCAATTAAGTCACCTAATGCCACTAAACCTTTGACTTTTCAATTTCTTTGTCTCCATGTTCAGCCACTAATCACTTTGGGGTCTATTTATTCAATAAGGACTTCTAATTTAATGTTCCATAGCTATTTAACACCTTTGTCTTGTAGAACAAAACTTTCGCACTTTATGCGATTTAGTCCATTTTCAAAATTAAGCATGCAGACACTAAAATTAAGTCACCAAAATTTTCCTGCACTCATATAATTATGTTATAACACATAAAATAATATTAAAAATAATTTCTCCAACCTTGGAGTAGTGGTTTTGAAACCACTGTTCCGACTAGCCCCAAAATCGGGCCTTTACAAATAGTGTAATGATTCTTAACAATTTTAAATTGTGTTTTCATAGAGTAATGGATCCCAATCGAGTTGAGGCTGATGAAGTCAAAAGTAATACGCCAGCTCTCGCTCAAGGGACAGCGCCATCTGATAGTAGACCCCCTACGGTTAGTCGAGGAGAAGGAGGCAAGAAAGCCTTTCTCCATATGATGAATAAGTGGTATACGGAATTTGTTCGAACAAATCCGAATGCTTAACCTCCTCTACCCCCACCCATTCCTTGACCGGTTCCCATAACCCCACAAGGTATGGACTTTTGAAGAATGAATAAGCCCCCAGTTAATAAGATTCAAAAGCATGGGGTTGAAGATTTTAGAGCTAATGTGGATGATGATCCCAAGAGAGCCAAAATTTTGCTCGAAAACTCCATCAGAGTATTTGATGAGTTGTCCTGCACACCAGATGAGTGTTTAAAGTGTGCTATCTCATTTCTGAGAGATTCTATATACCATTGGTGGAATACACTTGTATCTGTAATTTCGAGAGAAAGGGTCACCTAGGACTTCTTTCAAGAGGAGTTCCGAAAGAAGTATATTAGCCAACGGTTCATCGACCAGAAACGTAAAGAATTTCTTGAGCTGAAACAGGGTCGTATGACAGTGGTCGAATATGAGCGAGAGTGTGTTTCTACAGAGGCTATTATGTGCAAAAGATTTGAGGATGGATTGAATGAAGATATTCGTGTGTTAGTCAGGATTTTAGAGCTGAAAGAGTTTGTGGTATTGGTTGATCGGGCTTGTAAGGCCAAAGAAGTCAATAAAGAGAAGAGGAAAGTTGATCTTGAAGTTAGAGACTCGAGGAAAAGACTGATGAGCAAGTCATTTCCATCTCAGTCTAAGAAATCAAAAGAGATGTATTCCCCTTCGAATGTTTCAGTGGGGTATTCACGCAGATACCGTGAGAAACAACATTCGAGTTTTAAATCTCAAGCTACTTCGATGGCAAGTGTGGGTAATGTAAAATCTAATAGGCCCGAATGTCAAAATTGTGGAAGAAGACATCCCGGTGAATATAGAATGAACGATAGGGCTTGTTTTAAGTGTGGTTCTCAAGATTATTTTATCAAAGATTGCTCGAACATGGCAGAGAAAGAGAAATTTCAGAGTGCAAGGCCTAGTAATACTACTTCTAGAGGAAGACCCCCGAGAAATACTGAAAATGGAGCCAGTTGTAAAGGTGTGACAAAAGAAACCGCGGTGAGATCCCAAGCTCAAGCACCTGCTAGAGCCTATGCCATCCGTGCTCGCGAAGAAGCGACATCTTCCGATGTTATTACTGGTACTTTTTCTCTTTATGATACCGACGTTATTGCATTAATTGAACCTGGATCTACTCATTCGTATGTTTGTATGAATTTGGTAAATAATAAGAAATTACCTGTTGAGTTTTCTAAATTTGTGATAAAGGTGTCAAACCCTTTAGGCAAGCATGTTTTATTTGACAAAGTATGTAAGAAATGTCCTTTGATAATTAGAGGTCACTATTTTCCGGCTGACTTGATGTTGTTGCCATTTGATGAGTTTGACGTTATTTTGGGTATGGATTGGCTGACGTTGCATGATGCTATAGTAAATTGTAGACAGAAAGTTATTGAATTGAAATGTGAAACTAGAGAAATTCTTCGGATTGATTCAGATGAACCGGGTGAGTTACCCGTTGTAATTTCTTCGATGTTTGCCCAAAGATATGTAAGGAAAGGCTGTGAAGCTTATCTTACTTATGTATTGAATACAAAAGAGTCCGAATTGAAAATTGAACTAGTGCCAATAGTTTGTGAATATCCGGATGTGTTCTCGAAAGAATTGCCTGGGTTACCACCAGTTAGAGAAGTTGAGTTTGGTATTGACTTAGTACCAGGGACCTCGCCGATATCTACTACTCCGTATAGAATGGCTTTGACCGAATTGAAAGAGTTAAAGACTCAGTCACAAGAATTGATAGATAAGGGTTTTGCGAGACCAAGTTATTCTCCCTGGGGTGCTCCAATATTTTTCGTAAAGAAGAAAGACGGGTCTATGAGACTTTGTATAGATTACCGTCAGCTCAATAAGGTAACCATTAAGAACAAGTATCCTTTGCCGAGGATTGATGATTTATTTGACCAACTGAAAGGAACGACAATGTTCTCAAAGATAGATTTGAGATCTGGCTACTACCAATTCAGAGTTAAAGAGTCAGATTTGCCGAAAACTGCTTTCAAAACAAGGTACGAACACTATGAATTTCTTGTCATGCCTTTTGGACTGACTAATGCTCCTACAGTTTTTATGGACCTAATGAATTGAATTTTTAGACCGTATTTGGACAAGTTTGTAACACCCCTAACCCGTAACCATCGCCGGTTTAGGGTTAAGGGGCATTACCAGACAATCGAATACTTTTACGGACATTTCATGATATATTTCATCAAATGCAATCAAAGAGTCCCTTTAATAGGTCAACATGACCTTAAACATGCTTTAGAATAGGGCCGGGACTAAACCAAACACATACGGAAATTCTTGAAAAATTTAAAATTTTTCTAAGTTACAGAGGTCACACGCCCGTGTGGGCAGGCCGTGTGCCTCCCACGGCCTTAGACACGCATGTGTGTTTAAGCCGCGTCAAAATAGGGCATACATACTGACTTGTTCACACGACCGTGGACACGCCCATGTGCCTCACCCTTGGTCGCTACTGACTTCACCACACGGCTAGTCACACGCCCGTGTGTCCAGCCCGTGGTCAAACCTGACTTGTTTTGAATTACAACCACGAGGGACACAATCGAGCCACAAGCCCGTGTGCTCAATCATGTGGGCAAATATAGGCCATTTTCAAGGCCAAAATGCTACCCACACAATGGGATATCCCTACAAGCCACACACCAATCCATTTCTTACACAATTGGCAACCAAAATCATGTCAAATGTTCAACATATCATCCCTTTCAATCTCATTTCTAAACATGCCATCTTATGTACAAATTTGTACAACCAAATCACATATATAACCATGCATATTACATCCACCTCTTACTATTCATATAACCATTTCATTTATCAAACATATACACTAATTTTGCATCAACATGCTTACCATAATCTTGACCATATTATAGACATGAGATCATACCAAAATCAACTTCACATAGCATAGCATAGCATTACAAACATAACACAATCACTTATCTAGCCATATCACATGGCTATGTACACATATCTTAAACACATTCCAAAACAACTAGCCTATACATGTCATACTTAGTATATACACTTTCAAAAGTACCAAAGTTGAGTTTGATAGTGTGGTGATGATCCTCGACGATCCCCGAGCCTCTCGTAGCTTTAATGATCTAAAAAAAAGAATAAACACACACAAAGTAAGCTTTCAAAAGCTTAGTAAGCCATATACAAATAAATTTTGCATAAGAATGCATATAAATCGCATTGATATAATGCCATTAGAGTTTCACATGTGCAAATTTATAACATCTTCTTTGGCTCATTAAGCCAATGCTTACTCACATTCCACAACTCAAATACCACCATTGCTCATAACTCATTCAAACTTGTATATCACATATTATCTCATCAAAACCATACACACATTCACTTTGGTAAGTTCACATATATACTTACCTTTCATACATATACATAGTGTACCTTTCAAACGTACCTGAATCATTATACATTTCACTTAGCCATTCATATCTTGGACTTGCCTGTAGAATCGTTTGGAACTAAATAGGATACTCAGAATGCTCAGAATAATCGTACAATGCCAATGTCCCAGACATGGTCTTACATGTAACCAGATATCGATGCCACTGTCCCATACTGGGTCTTACACAAATCAATATGATGCCAATGTCCCAAACATGGTCTTACACGTAAGTCTCACATCGATGCCAACATCCCAGACGTGGTCTTACATGATATCACATATCGGACACCTATGTCATGACATATGCAATCCTATATATTCCTAGATTCATACGGGACTTCTCAAACATTAATAACTCGTCGATATAGATCCTCGGGTTTCATATACATTCCATCTCAAGCATATTCATAACAACCAAATTTCATAGATGTATAAATAACTCAATTCAAATACATTTATTTGTATATCGACTTACCTCGGATTCGGATATTCGATCAGATTCAGTTATTCGACAACTTTTGACTTTCCACGATCTAAGTCTGTTTCCTTCGGTTCTTGATCTATACATATTCAAATTTAATCCATTTATTCAACAACTCATTCAATTCAATCCAAAAACACATATTTTGGGCAATTTACAAATTAGCCCTCACATTTTCACATTTGGACAATTTAGTCCCTATTTCACAAAATCACAAAATACACCAATTTTCCATGTCACCCATGCTTAGCCAAATTTTCACATGCTTCATACTAGTCTATACATTTCATTTATTTCACAATTTAGTCCCTCAAAATACTATTTTTCTCAATTAAGTCCAAAATACTCAAATTCATCAAAAACTCAAAGACAAACTATGTTAATCAAACACATATATTTCATATTTCATCCTCAAACATCATAAAACTCATGAATTCATCAACGGATCATTTCAAAAACATCATCAATTCACAAAATTTAGGCATGGGTTTTGAAGTATACGAAGCAACGATTGCAAAAATGTAGAAATTATCAAAAACGATAAAAAAACATAACTTGAATTGAATCAAAAGCTAGCCGAAACCTAGCTTCTTTTTCTTTTCTTCTTCCTTAGTATTTTTGGTCAAAAGATGGATGAGAAATGCCCATTTTCATACTTTGTTTTTATAATAAAACATATTAATGCACAAATGACATAATTAACCTTTAATAATACTTATAAAAATCATGTATAAGATGGACATAAATGTCCACTACTATGAATAAAGGTATAATATCCACATAAGGGCTCCACCTTTAATAAGCCATGACAAATAGATTCCTTTTCATAAAGCATGTTAATTTAGTATCTTTCACAATCAAGTCCTTATGCAAAATTAAGCACACATACGATCAAATTAGATTACAAAAATTTCACACATACCAATTCGCATGTTGTAGACTCGAAAAAGAATATAAAAATATTTTTTGACTCGAATTTGTGGTCCCGAAACCACTATTCTGACTGGGGTTTAAACCGGACTGTTACAAAGTTTGTAGTTGTTTTTATTGATGACATACTGATTAATTCTCGTAATGAGTCCGAGCACACCGAACACTTGAGAACTATTTTGCAGACTTTGAGAGAAAAGAAGTTGTATGCTAAGTTCAGTAAACGTGAGTTTTGGCTCCGAAAAGTCAGATTTTTAGGACATATTGTCTCAGGTGATGGTATTCGGGTTGATCCAAGTAAGATTTCGGCAATTGTTAATTGGAAACTGCAAAGGAATGTATCTGAAGTTAGAAGCTTTTTGGGCTTAGCCGGTTACTACCGCTTGTTTACCAAAGGGTTTTCGATGATTGCTACCCCTATGACCAAGATATTGCAAAAAGATATCAAATTTCTATGGCCCGAAAAATGTCAGCAAAGTTTTGAGAAGTTGAAGGCTTCATTGACTGAGGCACCGATTTTAGTGTAACCTGAACCGGGAAAGGAGTTTGTAATTTATAGCGACGTGTCACTGAATGGATTGGGATGTGTGTTGATACAAGAGGGCAAAGTGATAGCCTACGACTCAAGACAATTGCAGCCACATGAGAACAATTACCCGGCGCATGATTTGGAATTAGTCGCTATTGTGTTTGCTCTAAAAATTTGGAGACATCATTTGTACGGTGAGAAATGCCATGTTTTTACTAATCACAAGAGTTTGAAGTATTTGATGACTAAGAAAGATTTAAATTTGCAGCAACAAAGATGGCTTGAGTTACTGAAAGACTATTAGTTGGTGATTGATTATCACCCGGGTAAGGCAAATGTAATTGCAGATGCCCTGAGTAGGAAATCTTTGTTTGCCTTGAGAGCAATGAACACGAGGTTAACATTGTTCGATAATAATTCAATTATAGCTGAGTTTAGAGCTAGACCATTATTTCTTCAGCAAAGTTGTGAAGCTCAGAAATGTGACCGTGATTTGCAAGCCAAGAGAGCTCATTGTGAATCGGTTAGTGATTCAGATTTTCATGTCAGATCTGATGAGTTTTTGATGTTCCGAGGTAGAGTTTATGTACCAAAAAATGATGAACTTATTCAGAAAATTCTTCATGAGGCGCATAATGGTTGTTTATCTGTGCATCCGGGTAGTACGGAAATGTATAATTATTTGAAGAAATTGTACTGGTGGACTGGTATGAAAAGAGATATCTTCGAGTTTTCTTTGAAATGTTTGATATGCCAACAAGTAAAAGTCGAACACTAAGTGCCTTCGGGTTTACTTCAGTCAGTGATGGTGCCCGAGTGGAAATGGGATATGATTACGATGGATTTCATAACGGGGTTGCCTTTCACTCCGAGAAATAAAGATGCCATATGGGTTGTGGTTGATAGATTGACAAAATCGACTTATTTTATACCGGTATGTACTGATTATTCACTTGATAAGCTAGTTGAATTGTACATTGCTGAAATTGTGAGATTGCACGGAGTGCCTATTTCTATTATCTCAAATAGGGATTTGAGGTTTACTGTAAGGTTTTGGAAAAAGTTTCAAGAAGTCTTGGGTATGAAATTGAACTTTAGTACTGCATTTCATCCGCAGACTGACGGTCAATCCGAAAGGGTAATTCAGATACTTGAAGATATGCTTCGATGCTGTGTTCTAGAATTTAAGGGCAATTGGGAAAAATATCTACCATTGGTCGAATTTGCCTATAACAACAGCTATCAGTCGAGTATAAAAATGGCACCTTATGAGGCATTGTACGGCCGCAAGTGCCAAACACCTTTGTATTGGACCGAGCTTAATGAGAAATAGATTCACGGGGTTGATTTGGTTAAGGAAACCGAAGAGAAAGTAAAGGTAATCCGTGATTGCTTGAAAGCAGCTTCAGATTGACATAAGTCATACGCGGATTTGAAAAGAAAAGAGATTTAGTTTCAAGTTGGGGACAAAGTGTTTTTTAAAGTATCTCCGTGGAAGAAGATTCTAAGATTTGGCCAAAAAGGCAAGTTGAGTCCATGTTTCATTGGGCCGTATGAAGTCATTGAAAGAATAGGGCCAGTGGCGTATCAGTTAGCTTTACTGACAGAGTTGGAAATAATCCATAATGTGTTTCACGTGTCTATGTTGCGCCGCTATAGATCAAACCCTTCACATGTGATTTCGCTGATAGAGGTCGAGATTCGACTTGATATGACTTATGGTGAAGAACTGATCAAGATTTTGGCTCGGGAAGTTAAACAGTTGAGAAATAAGAGTATAGCCCTAGTGAAAGTTTTATGGCAACGGCACGGAGTCGAAGAGGCTACGTGGGAACCTGAGGAAGCTATACAAAAACAGTACCCAAACCTATTCTTTGGTAAGATTTTCGGGGACGAAAATCCCTAAGGGGGGAGAGTTGTAACAACCCGATTTTGGCCCTAGTCGGAACTGTGGTTTTGGGACCACAAATCCGACATAGAAAAAATATTTTTACATTTCTATGATTTATAGTTTTACGAAATGATTTCGCAAAAATTTCGTTCGAAAATTTTGACATTTGGCCACTCAATTTAGTTAAAGGGACTAAATTGTAAAAAGTGCAAAAGTTGAGTTCTACATGCTAGAGGTGTCTAATTGCTATGAAATTTTACATTGAAGGTCCTTAGTTAGTAATTAGACCCTTGGATAAATTAGTGGACAAAAATGGACATAGTGAGATAAAATTTCAAAGTTTTAAGTGAAGGGCATTTTAGTCATTTGGTAAATAAAAGAATAAAAAGGGATAAATCAAGTCAAAATTGGTGTCCATCTTCTCTCCTTTCCCGAATTTTACAAGACACCATAGCTAGGGTATTCTTCAACTTTCAAGCTTGATTGTAAGTATATCCTACCCCGTTTTTAATGCTCTTTATGTTTTTGAAGTCGTTATCACTCGATCTACCTATTTCTACCATTAATTTAAGAAAAAATCAAGGTCTAGAGTTTGACTCATGTTGGATATTTGTGTATTTTGAAGTTTAATGGTAGATTATGCATGTTTGATGTGTGATAAACAACTTTTGCTAGGTGGTTTTTAATGAAAATGTCAAAAGGACCTATTTGTAAAAAGATTATAAAATGTGTGTAAAAATGTGATTAAATAAAAATGTGGACTACTATAAGTATAAAAGAGGATCAGCTAGGCTTGGGAATCGAAGAAATTTAATAGATTTCATTTTTCGAGCCTAGGGGAAAAATGTAAATATTTCAAAGCTTGGGAATCGAAGAAATTTAATAGATTTCATTTTTCGAGCCTAGGGGAAAAATGTAAATATGTCAAAGTTTAGGGGCAAAAATGTAATTTTTCCATAATTTGATTTTTGGACTAAATTGAATAATGTGAATAATAAATAAGTTAAATTTGCAATTACAGATCAAGAAAGACGAGGTCCGGACCTTGATTGGGGGAAAAATAAGGTTATTGACGATTAGGTCCATTTCTGTTATTTTTGTACCGAGGTAAGTTCGTATGTAAATAATGCATTTTTATTTATGCTTTAATTGTGTTATTATTGTATAAATTTTGATTTACTCTTTGAATGAATTCGACAAAGTTTGACAAGCGAGAAAAAAATCCCAATTGAACTTTAGAAATAGTTAGGATACAAATGTCTTCTAATAATAATAAATAATAATAATAATAATAATAATAATAATAATAATAATAATAATAATAATAATAATAATAATAATAATAATAATAATAAAGAAAAAAAAAAGAAAAAAGAGAAAAAGATAAAAAACAACAAAAATATGATTTCGAATCTTATAAAACTCTAATAGAACATTGGAAAAACCAATTTTCTAAAACAGAGGATGATTCTGAGCGTGTCGAATATCTTAAGTTAATAGAAGAACTTTATGAAGAACATAAAGATCTGTTTGAAAAATATAATTATCACTATATGTTAGAATATGATAATAATTATAAATCTGAAACCACAAAAAATAGTGAAAGTCCTAATAATTCAGAAATAGATATTAATGTAACTAGTCATAATTCTGATGAAGAAAACACTTCAACAGAAGAGGATATAGAGATTCCTGAAGATCCTATGGATACTGAACCACCAGATCCATATGATTTTGTAGTACCGAAACCTTGGGAAATTGATAAAAGAGATTCTCATGGTAAGAGAAAAATAGACTCAGATCTTCAAACAGATGATAATCTGAGAGCTATTAATAAAAATTATGAATTTGTTGAAAACACAACAAGAATATTAGGTGATAAAATAGAAAATATATTTATAATAGAAACAGAATCTGATGTAGATTCTGAAGAATACATATTTATGATAGGAAGCAGTTCTAATAATAAGTTAGAAGAAATTCCTAATTCTGAACAACAGGATATTAAGTTAGGAAATTTAATCGGAGAAGAAATAGACTTTTCTGATGATATAATAGAAAAGATTAATAAAAATCATATTTCTAAAGAAGAAATTTATAAAATTTCTAAGTTTAAAATATGGTCAAAAAGACATATAGAGAAAATTAGTGGTAACACAGTCGCTAAAGATACCAAAGGTGGATTAACAGAAATTCCTTTATTTACCAAAGAAAAAATAAAAAGGATTAGAAAAAACTATCCTCAGGTAAGATATATACATTTAGGAGTCATTATGATAACAATTAGAGCTTTATTTAGAAGAGGTCATGATGTTCCTATTTTAGCGGTATTATTAGATAAGAGATTTGAAAATCCAATAAAAGCACTTATTGGAGGAATTCAATCAAATTTACATACAGGTGTTATTGGATTTAAAGTTAAACCAAATTACTTTATATCCATAACAGACCCTCTAATAGAAGAGTGTCTATGCCTTAGAATTCAGACAAAAAATTCTGATATTAGCGATTTAGCAGAAGATTTAGCAATAAGCTGGACTTCTATTAATGAATATACTAATAAGGCAGAGGTTGAAATAAAAGAAATAAATAATAAAATAATTGAGCTTTTTGAGCCTAATAAATTTACAACGGAAATTCAACCAAAATTATTACATCTAAAAGATCTATCGATTCTAAAAGACTGGATCATAGAAAAGACTAACAATGCTAGTACATCTAAACCAGTAAGTACTATAGAATATATGTCATCTGGAGATAAGTTATATTTTAAAAATAATCTTATAACAAATACAGATGATAATTTAGTACTACCTTCTAGTTCTCAACCAGAGGAAGAAGATGATAATATAAGTACATCTACAGCAATAGGTATGAAAACAGTTCATATTCCTATTTTTCCTACTACACCTAGTAGAAATTCTAAAAACACTAGAATGGAAGATATACATTATTCAGTAGAAAATATTGCAAATTTCAATAAATACATTGAAATTACATTACATGATAAAGATTATAAAAAATATTCTTTACATGCTTTATTAGATACAGGAGCTACAACCAGTAGCTGTAAAAAGAATGTTCTTCCTGAACAGTATTGGAAACCTGTAAAGAAGATAATAAATATTAATGGAATAAGTGGTAGCAAAATTACTATTTATTATAAAGCAAAAAAATATTTCAATCTACATAAAAAATGTTAGATTTATAATTCCAGAAATATTATGTTTTCCTGATATGTATGGTGATATATTATTAGGAAATAATTTTATTAATCAATATCTACCATTCACTGTTAATAAAAAATTGGTTATATTATCTATAGAAAACACCTCTATAGAAATACCATTAGTAGAATATCATAAAATTACTAATGTTTGCTGATTTTCTTAGCAAGCCTCATGGATAGAGGTAAACAACCTCTAAAAGATAATGATGGATGGAGAACTGTCCATAAAAAAGCAAAACCAATGAGTCCTAAACAGGGATTTATTGCTTCACCAGTAAGTCCTAAACAAGGATTTACTGCTACCACAAATCCTAAACAAGGATTTAATACACCTGTACAAGTACAATTTTATCCTAAACAGGGATATTATGTACCATATCCAATGGTAAACCAACCATTTGGAACACAATCACCAACTCCGGTGAGTTATTTTGAATTTTCACAAAATCCATATTCAGAATATCAAAAAAGCTATACTGAGATTATAAAAAATACAGAAGATTTGTTGAAAAAACAACAAAATCTTGGATTTCCTGAATTAAAAGATTTTTATAATCCTGGATTACCTCCAGAATATTACAATTTTATAAACAGTATATGGAAAAACCATATTTTGGAACAAAGAGCAAATTTCCGAAAAGCTCTTACACAATTTTCGGTATTCTTAGTTGAAAAAACAACAAAAGAAAATAAATCCGAAGATTTATTACTAAAATCCATTTTATACCGAGATTGGGATGAAATCCTAATCAAATATATGGATATTAAGGAGATAAACAATCTTCTTGATATATTTCAATATTTTATTAGTAACGGGAAAAACATTCCTATTATTAATAAGATGTTTAGAATATGTCTATATAACAAGTGTAGACAAATTCTACCCCCTGATATTTTTTCAAAAATAAATCGAGCTATTTGCAACCAGCAAGCTCTATTTTCATAAACTTTTTCAAAATATTTTTCACAAGCTTATGTTTTTATAAATGATATAGGAGAAAAACTTCCTACTATCAAATTTCGACTTGATCATGATCCATTTGATATAACCAGTATTGAATGGAGATTTGTTAAAGAAATAACAGTCCAAAATCTTTCTTTTCATCTACTAAAAGATTTTCCAGCAATAGTAAAATCTAGATTAACAAACCTTGTTAATTTAGATGATTTTGTTTACTACTTTTATATACAAATAAGCAGCCTTATTGGTATCGCTAAAAAAGAAAAATTTTATCAGCCATATCAAATGTGGTCTATTCATAAAATGCTCGGAGGAAGATCCCTCTTGGCAGCCCAGGAAGATCAACAACATTTGTCAAAAACCATTGACGAGTGTTATAAAAATTTTACCCATTATCAAATCCAAGCCGGAATTGATTTAATGGCAAAAGCCCAGTTTCTACTTCAACAATCCAGTTATAAGTTCTGGACCGATGGAAGAAGAATATTGGATTTGACACTGGAAACCACCAGGAATAAATAAATGAAGAAGCCATTTCGCTATTAACAAAAAAAGCTGATATGGAGAACGAAGATTATCCGTTAGCAGCGGAAATCAGAGAAGTGTGGGAAAGCTGGAACACACCAGTACCTTCACCCGAATCACTACACCTGGATGAAATCGAGGATATGAATCTCAGAAATATCCAGGAAGGATAAGATCGAATCCAAAAAAGGAGACATAAAAGATATTGGATATGATAACCCATCATAATCCATATCAAGTGACGCAAGCAATGATGGAAGCAACCGTCAATGCCATGTAAAAAAATGATGTAAGCAATGATGCAAGCAGCAGATATTGCCAAAAAAGGAAGCTACGTGGAAGCAACCATGATGGCAACCTTCACATCAAGGAAGCTACGTGGAAACAACCATGATGGCAACCATTATTTCAAGGAAGCTACGTGGAAACAACCATGATGGCAACCATTATTTCAAGGAAGCTACGTGGAAACAACCATGAAGCTGACAATTCAAGCATCCTTATCAGGATACTATTCAAGGAAGCTACATGGAAACCACCATGAACCTGACATTGAAAGCATCCTTATCAGGATACTATTCGGAATTCAATTGTAATTAAATTTGAGTTTAGAATTTTTGTTATGAATAGGCATTCTTGTAGCCCGAACAAGGTATCGGGTTTTGGAATCACTAGAATAGAATTTGCAATATACAAACTTTCTTGTATAGTTGCTCTCTTCAAGAAAACCCTTGTAAATCTTTTGTAAATTATCTATTTTCTTGTTACGAAATATTATCCTACGATATTATAGTAGCCTTCCGCTTGTGCATATCCCTCCCTCCCCCCTGTAATTGGTATCAGATATCCTATCCGAGGAGCCCCGGAGTAACGATTTCTGGACTTCTAATATCGTAGTTATCATTGTAAGTTTCTATCTTTTATCTTTAATTCTATTTATTTCGCTGTTTTTGTCTCAAAACCCATATATCTGTCGTTCTGTCTTCTTGTTGCCGTTGAGTCCGAGTGGGACGTTGTAGGCGTTTTTGAAGACGTATAGACACAGACGGTCTTAGGTACCAGGGATAAAAACATGGAACAAATGGATTGTTTATACAAAGATAAAACTTGTAATCATGCTATGCATATAGACTCTAAGAATGAAAATAATATTTCGGCTCTTAGTAAGGGTATCAATAGTTTAATAGATATGACGTCTATATACTTTAGTAAATTATATACTAAGGTCAGTAAAGTAGAAGAAAAAGTAGATAATATGGGAGAAGTAACAAATTTAGATTTGAATAGCAGGTCTAAAGAGTTATTATCCGATGTTAATAATAAATTAGATCAGGTTATTAAGAATAGTAATAATATAAAATCCGATTTAGATCTAGGTCCTTTATATTACGGTAATAGTAATGATATTTTAGCTTTTTCAGATGAAGATGAGTCTTCGGATGAATCTTCTAATAATAATAATAAAAAAGAAAAAACAAAAGAAAAAAGAGAAAAAGATAAAAAACAACAAAAATATGATTTCGAATCTTATAAAACTCTAATAGAACATTGGAAAAACCAATTTTCTAAAACAGAGGATGATTATGAGCGTGTCGAATATCTTAAGTTAATAGAAGAACTTTATGAAGAACATAAAGATCTGTTTGAAAAATATAATTATCACTATATGTTAGTGTAACACCCTGGTTTTAGGGGTTATGCATTTAGTGCATAACTCAGGGGTTGGCATGCTTCAATGTATGATTGGGTGAGTTTTAGGGGTCTTGAGAACCCTAGAAGGTAAGGGATGCCTTAGAAAATTTTCAGTTTTCAGTGGTTAAAAGGGGAGCTTGGCTATGGGGGGCCTTAAGAGAATTATTTGGGAGGTTAAGACTCAAGAATTGAGCTAGTAGAGTGGCAAGGGAGACGCCACATAGAGCTTGGGAAAGTGACGCCTCAAGGAGCAAGGGGGCCAGTGTTCGAGCTGCGAAGGCAGCATTTTGGTTTGTTTTGCGTCATGAGCAGGGGGAAGGAGTTGGCTTCAGTTTTGGCACCTTAAAAAGAGGATTTTGACTTGTTCAAAACATTTTAAATGAGTGGCTAAGAGAAGGCTTGGGTTGGTTGTGTTTTGAATTTGTTTGAAGGGTTGGTGTAGAGTGTTTTTAGGATAGAATCAAGGGTTTGAGTTGGGGGAGAAGGTGTTGGACGGCTAAGGGGTTTCTTGTTTGACTTTTTCGGCCATGAAGGTTCAGGGGGATGGCCGAATGCTATAAAGGGTATGAGCTTCCTTCTTGCCGAATTTTAGCTTCCTCTTCTAAAGCCTACACTCTTTTCCTTCTCACACTCTAAAAGTTCACTTTGGCCGAAACTTCAAGCCACTTTTCCTTCCATTTTCTTCTTCATCTCAGTGGTTCCTAAACCGAAATCCCTCTCCTTTTCTTGTTGCCGTTTGAACCCCACCAACATTCCATTTGTTTCTTCAAAGCCGAATAGTCTCCCTCTCTGGCCAAATCCTCTTGTGTCGATTACTCCTTTCTTCTTTGTACCACATTTCTTTCGTTTCTACTTCTAGACTCTAGCCGAATTCCCTTCTCCTTATTTTTGTAGCCTTGGCCGAATATTAGAAGTAGTATAGACCTCTTCGGGATTGCTTTTGTAATCGTTTGGTGGAGGTACTCTGGATTTTTGAGGTATTCAGTCAAGCCTCCTTTTGTTAGCAGTGGGCTTGGTAAGTGGTTTTGGTAAGCAATATTTAGTAAGATTAAATACTTAGTTTATTGGTTTGGAAGTTTAACCGGTTTATCTGATTAAGCGTTTTGATGGAGGCAACAACCAGTCAAGGAGGGCAAGGGAAAGTCCCTATCCCGAAGTTTAAGAAGAGAGCTGTCTCGGCGGTTCGAGATTGGCCACCAGGGTATGGGCCAGCAGCAGGGGATAGCTATAGGCAGATAGCTGTAGTCTCGTTTAGAGATAGCGTTGGGATCGAGAGTTTAGAACTCCAAGTAATTAGGTGCGTAATCATTGCACTATTTCTTCGGATAATTGCTTGCTAATGTTTATATATGTATGTTGTGTGGTAGCCTATCATAATGGCTTAAATGGTGAATACCTTGTTTTGGGTAATCTGTTATCAGGTGAGTAAGTTGTGACATTAAGTATTATGATGTATATATATGTATGATGTGGTGATGATTGATGATAAATACTCACTCTATATGCTGTTTTGACATGATTTATTGACACATGGGCTTGGGGTTGGACTTGATCGAGGAAGGAAGGGAGTACACATTGATGTACGTGGTCTAATGTTAGCCTCGGCTACATTAGCGCTTGATGGGTTGCTGTGTGCATCATCAAGGGAGATGTTGGCTTGGTGCCCATCTCGGCGGTTGATAGCTGAGTGCATCACCGTAGACGGAATATTGTTGGGATCACGATGTGATCGGTGGCTCCGCCACGGCCTTGTGCAGCAGGTCTGCCGAGGTAGGATATGTGGGATCACTCGGTTGTGATCGGTGGATTAGCCACGGCCTTGAGCAGGGAGTCTGCTAAGGTTGGCGTATTGGATGGACCTAGGTTGGGCTGTGATGCATGATTTCATGAATGGTTCGTGGATTGTATGGATATGGGCCAAGCCCATATGTGAGGAAATATGTGTAATGATTATGCACTGAGTCTGTGGACTCACCCAATTATTTTCTTAACCATTTCAGGTGATGCGTAAAGTTTGGACCGGGTTTGGAGGGGATGCAAGGTGGCCCATGCCAAAGAAGATGTTTTGATTATTTTTAAGTGTTTTAACATTAAGTACTTTGTTTAAGTTTTGGGGATGTAATGAGGGCCTTTTTATTTATTTTTGGAAATCATTTTATTATCATTTTAATTATGGTTTGATTAATTTGAATTACTATGTGAAAATGATTTTATTTTAGCAACCTATTTATTCAATATATATAAGTTAGTAAAGTTTTTAATTTGGACATCTTATAATAACAAAGTTTTACTTATAATTTTTAAAAGGGCATAGATTTTCAAAGGTTAACGAATGTTCATGTTTTAATTTCTAAGTCAAAAAGAATTTTCAACCGTCTTTCCGCAGTGACATAACCAGATCCGGTCAGGGCTCGTGGGCCGGGTTTGGGGATGTTACAAATTGGTATCAGAGCCCGGTTCAAAACTCGGTTTTGAGGGTTTTGGGCCCAAAAACATTTTCAAAATGGGCTTTCAAAGTATGGGCTTTTATAAAAGGTTTTCAGGTTATTCTGGCATGGCACCTGTACCTCCGGCCCGAAGTCCACCAGGTAAGTACTTCAGACTTTTGAAGTGATTTGCTTACATGAATTGTTATGGGTTTATTGGGCTCGTAGATTAGAATATTTAGACTTTTTGGACCCTAGGATTAGTCAACTCAAACATATGCATAAGACTTAAGGCTATTAAACAAACCTGTGAAGTAAGTCGCCAAGTTAAGGTGTGGCAACCATGGTACGCATGTCTAGGAATGGTATTCAGTGAGAGCTTGGTATTTAAGCAGTCCTAGTGACTCACCTCCTCTTTACTTGAATCCTACCTGGTGCGTAGCTATGGTTCACCTTAACCAAGAGGACTTATTCATGGGCTAAACCAATCATTAAAACCCGAAAGGGATTGGCCTTATTGTTTTGAAACCCTTAGTTTTAAATTTTTCAAATTTACCCCTTTGGTTTGTAAACCCTAAACCTGATTTTGAAAGACATTTTTCTCAATTTACAAAATTACCAAAATGCCCCTAGTGGAAAAATTACAAAAATGCCCCTATATTGTAAAATTACCATACTACCCCCAACTTTTGATAAAATGATATTTACTTTGCACAATACCAAAATCTCGAGTTTTCAAAATATTAAGATACTCTGGTTTGAGGAAATTTACGAAAATACCCCTGGTTGATAAAATTACGAAAATGCCCTTGGTTTCTAAAATTTCCGTATTACCCTAATTTCAGTTAAACTTTTTATTTTGCAAAAGTACTCAAAAATCTTGTATTTCAAAATAAGTACCTTGACTTTGGAAATTTACATAATTACTCTGATTGACGAAATTACCAAAATACCCCTGGTTTTCAAAATTCTGCCATACCTTCAAATTGAGAATTTTTCGAAAATACTCCTCAGTTTTAGAAATTACAAGATGTCTTGATTTACTAAAGGTTTCAAAATTTCTTCGATATTACAAAAATACCCCTGTAGGAAAGTGACGAATTTACCCCTGGGTTGAGAATGAAACCTTGTGTGATCGAAAGAACAACTTCCAAAAACTTCTTTCATAAAATTTGCTCGTGGATAAACAGTGGAACAAAAATGTCTAATGCATAAAACTTTTAAACAGATTAAATCGCGACGCTAGATATGAGTTCTAGGGGATGTGGTCGCAATGCTCGTGGACGTGGTAGAGGCAGGATGTCAGTATCGGAACCGGTTGAGTCTGGCCATGGGTCAGAGAACGATGTGCCGCCACCACCAGCTGTTGAGGGTGAACATCAGGATCAAACAGAAGGAGACGACACAGTATCGCAGGCTATACTGCGGGTGCTTGAGCTAGTGGCAGGAGCCAATGTAGGCAGTGGGACTCGGAAGTCAGTGGCCGAAAGACTTAGGTCGAATAGAGCCGAGGTTTTCAGAGGAGTGTCTGGGGTAGCTCCGAACGTGGCAGAATACTGGCTTGAGGTAGTTGAAAGGATTATGGATGATCTCGACTTGACGAATGAGGAGAAGCTTAAGGGTGCTGTTTCGTTGTTACGGGATGAGGCCTACCAGTGGTGGCTCACTGTTAAGGAAGGTACCCCTGCAGATCGAGTGGACTGGGGTTACTTTAAGATCAAGTTTGAGGGGAAGTATGTCGGAGCGAGCTATGTGGATGCTCAGAGGAAGGCGTTCCTCAATTTGGTGCAAGGGAGCAAGTCAATAGCAGAGTACGAGGCTGAGTTTCTGCGTTTGAGCCGGTATGCTCGGGGTATCATGGCTACTGATTATGAGAGGTGTGTCAGGTTTGAAGATGGGCTGCGGGATGAGCTGCGGTTTTTGATTGCTCCGCAATGAGAAAGAGACTTCGCCATCTTAGTAGAGAAAGCTCGGATAGCTGAGGAGGTCAAGAGGATTGAAAGGCAGAATAGAGAAAGGAACCGGGATAAGAGGAGTTACGGATCGCCAGAATCGTTTGAGAGATTTCAGAAAAGACCGAGGGTCGAGACTCCTGCTGGAATTTCTAAGACAGTTGTTGGGAAACCAGATCGTCCGTGTGCTCGGTGTGGAAGGTATCTGTAACACCCTGGTTTAGGGGTTATGCGTTTGGAGCATAACCCAAGTGTTTAGCAGGCTTATGGTCATGTTGGATGGATTTTTGAGGGGTTTGGAGAACCCTAGAAGGTGAGGGATAACTTAGGAAATTTTTGAATTTTAGGGTTAAGAAAGGGAGCTTGGCTTTGGAGGCCTTAAGAGAAAAATTTGGAAGATTAAGACGCAAGAAATGGGTTGGTAAAGTGGCTTAAGGGCGCCACTTAGAGCATGGGGAAGGTGACGCCTCATGGTGCTTAGGGGTCTCAAGTTCGAGCTGCAAAGGCAGCATTTTGGTTTTATTTTGCGTCAATTAGGGGAACTGGGCCAGGTATGCCTTAAAAATAAATGGCCAGGTTAATGGACATGAAAGTCCAGTTGGCAAAGTGGCTCCATGCGCTGCTTAAGGGCTGGAAGTAGCGCTAATGAGGGCCTGGGTTCGAGTCCAGGCGGCAACAAGGGTGTTTTATTTTTGGGTTTTTTGGGCGTTAGGCCTAGGAAGGCCCTAAAATTAATTCGTGAAGGTTCATGGCATGAAAATCCAGGTAGTAGGAGTGGCTTGGGGCCCCACTTGAGAGTTTAGAAGAGGCAGGTCTCGGGTTCGAAGGACGCAGGGAGCATTTTTTTATTTTGGGCTTTTTGCGTTAGAAGAAAAAGGGCCAAGAAGTAGGTCTTATAAATAAAGGAAAGGGTTAATCGACATGAAAGTCAATTGGGAGAGTTGGTCTGGGCGCTTAAGGGGGAGGCTGCGGCATGGGTCACTGGTTCGAGCCAGCATAGCAGCAGTTTGGTTTTTATTTTTTTTTTCTTCTCAATGCTGGCGTGAAAAGGGTGGAGTAGTGGCCCGATTTTGGACTTTTAAATTGATAAGGATTAGCTTGATGTTTGTTTTTAGATTCAGCTGGAAGACTTGATATTGTTATTTTATTTATTTGTTTGAAGAGGTGATGAAGGGATAAGGATTATTTATTTTAAATTTTATTTGAATGGATGTTGAAGAGGTATTTTAGGAGATTAAAAATATAGAGTTAATTGTGATAATTCAAGGCTAGAAGTTATCACAAATTAAGAGAGTATTTGCCGAAAATTGGAGACCTTGGGGGGGCTGTCCATATCTGTTTTGTACAGCAAAGATGTGCCAAAAGTTCAACCAAAATTCTTCTTTTCTCTCCAAATTTACTGCTGCCGAAATCTCCATTGTTTCATAGCCAAAACCATTCAAAAATTCCAGCTTCTCTTCTCTTTTACAAGCCGAATATACTCCCTCTTTAAGAGGAAATTTCCAGCAAACTCTTTCTCTTCTTCCTCTCTTCATTGTGCTGCCAAAATCTCCCTTAAACTCTTAGCCAAAATTGTTCAGAAAAATTCCAGCACTGTTGTTTCTCTTAGCCGAATACACCCTCCTCCTCCACAAAAATTTCCAGCCCTTCCAATTGTGTATTTGGCCGAATATCATATCTCCAACAAGGTGCTGCCAAATTTCAATAAGTGTGGTAAGGGGTAATCATCTCTTTTGGAATTAAAATTATGGCTTATGATTCGTATTAACTTGATTAAAACCAATTGTAGGGAAGCTTTCGGGATTTATTTTCCAAAGGACTAATTAAGGCTTCGGGATTTGTTAGAAAATCAAATCCGTTTAAGGTTAAGAGATCTAACGTTATAGATCGGCTTTTCGGGATCTAGGAGTTCTGATAGTAACAGGTGTGTAAGATCTCTATACACACTTTATTAATTTACATGCTATTATTATTTGCCTTAGATCTTTTGGTTGTGATTAGCTTGTGGCATAATCATGGATTTCGGGTAAGTCCCCTAACTTGTAATTTTTATATGTTTGCATGCCATCACATGATGTTTAATACTATGACATGATATATGAAATTTGATGTGTAAGCATGTGATGGTGGGATTGATGAGAGGAGGGGGATGAACTATGGACTGTTGTCAGTGGTTTTGACCACAAGATGGGTTGGCCCCATCAGATTATTTGTGACCTATGGTCATCAATGGTTTTGACCACAACGGTTAATTATTTTGCGACTAAGTCCCAGTGGTTTGGTACCACCAGTGGTTTTGACCACATTTGATATATTGTGACCTATGGTCATCAGTGGTTTTGACCACACGATGGGTTGGCCCCATCATTTGAATTGTGACTTTAAGTCATCAGTGGTTTTGACCACACGGGGTAGAAAAGGAGAATGGATGGCTAGTTGGGTTGCATGAGCATGTTTATTAATGAATTGTGTATGAGATGTATTTTTCGGGTGGGGGATTTACACACTGAGTCTTGGTGACTCACCCCTTCCCTTAACATTTTGCAGATGAGTAGATAGCGGAGATGGACCGGATGGACTCAAGGTGGCCATGCAGTGGAAATTTTAATTAGATGGACTTGGATTTTAGTTTATTTAATTTTAATGTTGGTTTTATTTTTGTTAAGTTGTAATAAGGCCTCCTAGAATTATTTTATTATTGTTACATGCTTTGAATATTTGTTTAAACTATTTAACTATGTTAAAAATGAATTCACATGTTTTTCCCACTCAAACGTAAAATGTTTTAAAAATGCCATCGGGCACATTTGTAATCTATAAACAACCCGACTTAATAAATATTTCTAAACAACACCAAGTATGGTTTTTTTTAACAAGAGACTTGAAAACACAAGGTTTTCGACAAAACTTAAAACGGTTTTGAAAAGATTTCAAAATGTTTTCTCGGTAGCAACCCAAATTCGGTCATAATGTTTGGGCCGGGTTTGGGATGTTATAGTATCACGTTGGCGAGTGCTGGAATCGGGTTCGAGAATGCTTCAGATGCAAGTCCAAGTCTCATCTGATTAAGGCTTGTCCCCAGGATCCGAGTAGGGCTCGGACATTAGGCCAAGGTTATGTGCAGCCAGGCAGAGGTGGTCAGCAGGCGACAAGGGGTCGTGGTCCGAACCATGGAGAGAATGGTTCCGGCCGAGGTCATGGAGCTTTAGGCCGCAGTAATGGTGGTACTGAGGCAAGGCAGCCAGGTCTGGTTTATGCAGTCCGTCGGAGGGAGGATAGTGATGTGCCTGATGTGTCAGCGGGTAAGTTTCTTATGCTTAGAATATTCCTTTATTATTTTGTTCGTTTTGGTGGCAGTTTGTTTTTTACTGCTAGTGAAGTATCTAGAACCTTGAGTGTGGACTTAGAAATTGTGCCTAGAGAATGCGGAGGGCTCTTTAAGATCAGAGTGCGCAGCTATAGCGTAGTGTGGTGTTAGTCTAGCCAAGTAATTTCGAGGACGAAATTATATTTAAGGAGGGTAGAATTGTAACACCCTGGTTTTAGGGGTTATGCATTTAGTGCATAACTCAGGGGTTGGCATGCTTCAGTGTATGATTGGGTGAGTTTTAGGGGTCTTGAGAACCCTAGAAGGTAAGGGATGCCTTAGAAAATTTTCAGTTTTCAGTGGTTAAAAGGGGAGCTTGGCTATGGGGGGCCTTAAGAGAATTATTTGGGAGGTTAAGACTCAAGAATTGAGCTAGTAGAGTGGCAAGGGAGACGCCACATAGAGCTTGGGGAAGTGACGCCTCAAGGAGCAAGGGGGGCCAGTGTTCGAGCTGCGAAGGCAGCATTTTGGTTTGTTTTGCGTCATGAGCAGGGGGAAGGAGTTGGCTTTGGTTTTGGCACCTTAAAAAGAGGATTTTGACTTGTTCAAAACATTTTAAATGAGTGGCTAAGAGAAGGCTTGGGTTGGTTGTGTTTTGAATTTGTTTGAAGGGTTGGTGTAGAGTGTTTTTAGGATAGAATCAAGGTTTGAGTTGGGGGAGAAGGTGTTGGACGGCTAAGGGGTTTCTTGTTTGATTTTTTCAGCCATGAAGGTTCAGGGGGATGGCCGAATGCTATAAAGGGTATGAGCTTCCTTCTTGCCGAATTTTAGCTTCCTCTTCTAAAGCCTACACTCTTTTCCTTCTCACACTCTAAAAGTTCACTTTGGCTGAAATTTCAAGCCACTTTTCCTTCCATTTTCTTCTTCATCTCAGTGGTTCCTAAACCGAAATCCCTCTCCTTTTCTTGTTGCCGTTTGAACCCCACTAACATTCCATTTGTTTCTTCAAAGCCGAATAGTCTCCCTCTCTGGCCGAATCCTCTTGTGCCGATTTCTCCTTTCTTCTTTGTACCACATTTCTTTCATTTCTACTTCTAGACTCTAGCCGAATTCCCTTCTCCCTATTTTTGTAGCCTTGGCCGAATATTAGAAGTAGTATAAACCTCTTCGGGATTGCTTTTGTAATCGTTTGGTGGAGGTACTCTGGATTTTTGAGGTATTCAGTCAAGCCTCCTTTTGTTAGCAGTCGGCTTGGTAAGTGGTTTTGGTAAGCAATATTTAGTAAGATTAAATACTTAGTTTATTGGTTTGGAAGTTTAACCAGTTTATCTGATTAAGCGTTTTGATGGAGGCAACAACCAGTCAAGGAGGGCAAGGGAAAGTCCCTATCTCGAAGTTTAAGAAGAGAGCTATCTCGGCGGTTCGAGATTGGCCACCAGGGTGTGGGCCAGCAGCAGGGGATAGCTATAGGCAGATAGCTGTAGTCTCGTTTAGCGATAGCGTTGGGATCGAGAGTTTAGAACTCCAAGTAATTAGGTGCGTAATCATCGCACTATTTCTTCGGATAATTGCTTGCTAACGTTTATATATGTATGTTGTGTGGTAGCCTATCATAATGGCTTAAATGGTGAATACCTTGTTTTGGGTAATCTGATATCAGGTGAGTAAGTTGTGACATTAAGTATTATGATGTATATATATGTATGATGTGGTGATGATTGATGATAAATACTCACTCTATATGCTGTTTCGACATGATTTATTGACACATGGGCTTGGGGTTGGACTTGATCGAGGAAGGAAGGGAGTACACATTGATGTACGTGGTCTAATGTTAGCCTCAGCTACATTAGCGCTTGATGGGTTGCTGTGTGCATCATCAAGGGAGATGTTGGCTTGGTGCCCATCTCGGCGGTTGATAGCTGAGTGCATCACCGTAGACGGAATATTGTTGGGATCACGATGTGATCGGTGGCTCCGCCACGGCCTTGTGCAGCAGGTCTGCCGAGGTAGGATATGTGGGATCACTCGGTTGTGATCGGTGGATTAGCCACGGCCTTGAGCAGGGAGTCTGCTAAGGTTGGCGTATTGGATGGACCTAGGTTGGGCTGTGATGCATGATTTCATGAATGGTTCGTGGATTGTATGGATATGGGCCAAGCCCATACGTGAGGAAATATGTGTAATGATTATGCACTGAGTCTGTGGACTCACCCAATTATTTTCTTAACCATTTTAGGTGATGCGTAAAGTTTGGACCGGGTTTGGAGGGGATGCAAGGTGGCCCATGCCCAAGAAGATGTTTTGATTATTTTTAAGTGTTTTAACATTAAGTACTTTGTTTAAGCTTTGGGGTTCTAATGAGGGCCTTTTTATTTATTTTTGGAAATCATTTTATTATCATTTTAATTATGGTTTGATTAATTTGAATTACTATGTGAAATTGATTTTATTTTAGCAACCTATTTATTCAATATATATAAGTTAGTAAAGTTTTTAATTTGGACATCTTATAATAACAAAGTTTTACTTATAATTTTTAAAAGGGCATAGATTTTCAAAGGTTAACGAATGTTCATGTTTTAATTTCTAAGTCAAAAAGAATTTTCAACCGTCTTTTCGCAGTGACATAACCAGATCCGGTCAGGGCTCGTGGGTCGGGTTTGGGGATGTTACAGTTAGAATATGATAATAATTATAAATCTGAAACCACAGAAAATAGTGAAAGTCCTAATAATTCAGAAATAGATATTAATGTAACTAGTCATAATTCTGATGAAGAAAATACTTCAACAGAAGAGGATATAGAGATTCCTGAAGATCCTATGGATACTGAACCACCAGATCCATATGATTTTGTAGTACCGAAACCTTGGGAAATTGATAAAAGAGATTCTCATGGTAAGAGAAAAATAGACTCAGATCTTCAAACAGATGATAATCTGAGAGCTATTAATAAAAATTATGAATTTGTTGAAAACACAACAAGAATATTAGGTGATAAAATAGAAAATATATTTATAATAGAAACAGAATCTGATGTAGATTCTGAAGAATACATATTTATGATAGGAAGTAGTTCTAATAATAAGTTAGAAGAAATTCCTAATTCTAAACAACAGGATATTAAGTTAGGAAATTTAATCGGAGAAGAAATAGACTTTTCTGATGATATAATAGAAAAGATTAATATTATATAATTTATTAATATTAAAGTATTAATATTTAGATTTAACTAATGTTCCTATATCAGACTATGAAAAAACAATAGATGATTGGGCACAATCTATGACTATTGTTGTAAACAACAACAGTACAGTCTGGTCAAAAGAAAAATTTTTAAACTATTTTGTTGGAACTTTTCAAGGGGATGTTCTTCAATTTCTCAGACAATGGGAAGAATCTGAGAAAGGAAGAGAACAAAAAAATCAGCTTATTAATCAAATAAGTACCCCTAAAGATTTATTAAAAGGTTTAACCTCAATTCTAAAAATAGAATTTTGTGGTTATACTAATAAAAAAGATCAAGATAGCCAATCCAGCTATATTTTGTCAAAATTAAAATTATGTGATATTAGATATTTAGATGAATTTTCAAAAAAATTTCTTCATGAATATCAAAAGTTGAAAAACGGGAGTATAGACTTTTGGAAAAACCAATATTTTCATAAATTACCACCATCTTGGGATGAAATTTGCATAAACAAATATGCTTCTTTCATAATAAAACATAGCAATGATAATAATACAGAAGTAGCAAATATAGATACTATAGGTAATAGAATAAATTTTGCTAAAGAAAGAATTATATTACATTGTTTACAAAGTAAGGCAGCTAAACAAGTCAATAATAAATTAAGTCATAGATATTGCACAAAAATGCTAGAAGGAGAATGGGAATTTGGATGTAACTCTATACGTTCAAAACCCTATAAAAAGAATAAAAAATATAGATTAGCTAGATGGAAACCAGGTAATAAAAATAGTAATAATAAAAAGAAAAAATTTGTTAGAAGAAAAACTTCTAATAAGAATAAAAAACAAATTTGTAAATGTTTTATTTGTGATGAAGAAAGTCATATAGCAACAAATTGTCCTAATAAAGGCAAAAATGCTAGAAAAATGATTAAAAATCTTGAAGAACAAGATTTAGAAATATGTTTTAGACAGGAAATAAATCCTTCTGAAATATTATATGAATTAATTTCAGAAACAGAGTCTGATACAGATTTTGATGAGTATATTTACTAGCAAATTTATTTTTACTAATGTTTGCTGATTTTCTAAGCAGGCCTCATGGATAGAGGTAAACAACCTCTAAAAGAAAATGATGGATGGAGAACTGTCCATAAAAAACCCAACAAGGGAAAATCACCAATGAATCCTAAACAAGGATTTATTGATACACCTACAAATCCTAAACAGGGATTTATTACACCAGCAAGTCCTAAACAGGGATTTATTGCTGCACCTGCACAAGTACAATTTTATCCTAAACAGGGATATTATGTACCATATCCAATGGTAAACCAACCATTTGGAACACAATCACCAACCCCGGTGAGTTATTTTGAATTTTCACAAAACCCATATTCAGAATATCAAAAAAGCTATTCTGAGATTATAAAAAAAACTAAAGATTTGTTGAAAAAACAACAAAATCTTGGATTTCCTGAATTAAAAGATTTTTATAACCCTGGATTACCTCCAGAATATTACAATTTTATAAACAGAATATGGAAAAACCATATTTTGGAACAAAGAGCAAATTTTCGAAAAGCTCTTACACAATTCTCGAAATTCTTAGTTGAAAAAATAACTAAAGAAAATAAATCCGAAGATTTATTACTAAAATCCATTTTATACTGAGATTGGGATGAAATCCTAATCGAATATATGGATATTAAGGAGATAAACAATCTTCTTGATATATTTCAATATTTTATTAGTAACGGGAAAAACATTCCTATTATTAATAAGATGTTTAGAATATGTCTATATAACAAGTGTAGACAAATTCTACCCCCTGATATTTTTTCAAAAATAAATCGAGCTATTTGCAACCAGCAAGCTCTATTTTCAGAAACTTTTTCAAAATATTTTTCACAAGCTTATGTTTTTATAAATGATATAGGAGAAAAACTTCCTATTTCGACTTGATCATGATCCATTTGATATAACCAGTATTGAATGGGGATTTGTTAAAGAAATAACAGTCCAAAATCTTTCTTTTCATCTACTAAAAGATTTTCCAGCAATAGTAAAATCTAGATTAACAAACCTTGTTAATTTAGATGATTTTGTTTACTACTTTTATATACAAATAAGCAGCCTTATTGGTATCGCTGAAAAAGAAAAATTTTATCAGCCATATCAAATATGGTCTATTCATAAAATGCTCGGAGGAAGATCCCTCTTGGCAGCCCAGGAAGATCAACAACATTTGTCAAAAACCATTGTCGAGTGTTATAAAAATTTTACCCATTATCAAATCCAAGCCGGAATTGATTTAATGATAATTATATTTTTTAAACAGATCTTTATGTTCTTCATAAAGTTCCTCTATTAACTTAAGATATTCTACATGTTCATAATTATCCTCTGTTTTAGAAAATTGGTTTTTCCAATGTTCTATTAGAGTTTTATAAGATTCGAAATCATATTTTTGTTTTTTATCTTTTTCTCTTTTTTCTTTTGTTTTTTCTTTTTTATCATTATAATTATTATTATTAGAAGATTCATCCAAAGACTCATCTTCATCTGAAAAAGCTAAAATATCATTACTATTACCGTAATATAAAGGACCTAAATCTGATTCTATGTTATTACTAATATTAAAAACCTGATCTAATTTATTATTAACATCGGATAATAACTCTTTAGACCTGCTATTCAAATCTAAATTTGTTACTTCTCCCATATTATCTACTTTTTCTTCTACTTTACTGACCTTAGTATATAATTTATTAAAGTATATAGACGTCATATCTATTAAACTATTGATACCCTTACTAAGAGCCGAAATATTATTTTCATTCTTAGAGTCTATATGCATAGCATGATTACAAGTTTTATCTTTGTATAAACAATCCATTTGTTCCATGTTTATATCCCTGGTACCTAAGACCGTCTGTGTCTATACGTCTTCAAAAACGCCTACAACGTCCCACTCGGACTCAACGGCAACAAGAAGACAGAACGACAGATATATGGGTTTTGAGACAAAAACAGCGAAATAAACGGAATTGAAGATAAAAGATAGAAACTTACAATGATAACTACGATATTAGAACTCCAGAAATCGTTACTCTGGGGCTCCTCGGATAGGATATCTGATACCAATTACAGGGGGGAGGGAGGGATATGCACAAGCGGAAGGCTACTATAATATCGTAGGATAATATTTCGTAAGAAGAAAATAGATAATTTACAAAAGATTTACAAGGGTTTTCTTGAAGAGAGCAAGTATACAAGAAAGTTTGTATATTGCAAATTCTATTCAAGTGATTCCAAAACCCGATACCTTGTTCGGGCTACAAGAATGCCTATTTATAACAAAAATTCTAAACTCAAATTTAATTACAATTGAATTCCGAATAGTATCCTGATAAGGATACTTTCAATGTCAGCTTCATGGTGGTTTCCACGTAGCTTCCTTGAATAGTATCCTGATAAGGATGCTTGAATTGTCAGCTTCATGGTTGTTTCCACGTAGCTTCCTTGATGTGAAGGTTGCCATCATGGTTGCTTCCACGTAACTTCCTTTTTTGGCAATATCTGCTGCTTGCATCATTGCTTACATCATTTTCTACATGGCATTGACGGTTGCTTCCATCATTGCTTGCGTCACTTGATATGGATTATGATGGGTTGTCACATCCAATATCTTTCATGTCTCCTTTTTTGGATTCGATCTTATCCTTCCTGGATATTTCTGAGATTCATCTCCTCGATTTCATCCAGGTGTAGTGATTCGGGTGAAGGTACTGGTGTGTTCCAGCTTTCCCACACTTCTCTGATTTCCACTGCTAACGGATAATCTTCGATCTCCATATCCGCTATTTTTGTTAATAGCGAAATGGCTTCTTCATTTCTTTCGGCCTGGTGGTTTCCAGTGTCGTAAGCCAAAATTCTTTTTCCATCGGTCCAGAATATATGAGTATCTTGATGAAGAAGATGCTGGGCCATGGACATAAGATCAATTCCGGATTGGATTTGATAATGGGTAAAAGTTTTATAACACTCGTCAATGGTTTTTGAAAAATGTTGTTGATCTTCCTGGGCTGCCAAGAGGGATCTTCCTCCAAGCTTTTTATGAATAGACCATATCTGATATGGCTGATAAAATTTTTCTTTTTCAGCAATACCAATAAGGCTGCTTATTTGTATATAAAAGTAGTAAACAAAATCATCTAAATTAACAAGGTTTGTTAATCTAGATTTTACTATTGCTGGAAAATCTTTTAGTAAATGAAAATAAAGATTTTGGACTGTTATTTCTTTAACAAATCCCCATTCAATACTGATTATATCAAATGGATCATGATCAAGTCGAAATTTGATAGTAGGAAGTTTTTCTCCTATATCATTTATAAAAACATAAGCTTGTGAAAAATATTTTGAAAAAGTTTCTGAAAATAGAGCTTGCTGGTTGCAAATAGCTCGATTTATTTTTGAAAAAATATCAGGGGGTAGAATTTGTCTACACTTGTTATATAGACATATTCTAAACATCTTATTAATAATAGGAATGTTTTTCCCGTTACTAATAAAATATTGAAATATATCAAGAAGATTGTTTATCTCCTTAATATCCATATATTCGATTAGGATTTCATCCCAATCTCGGTATAAAATGGATTTTAGTAATAAATCTTCGGATTTATTTTCTTTAGTTGTTTTTTCAACTAAGAATACCGAAAATTGTGTAAGAGCTTTTCGGAAATTTGCTCTTGGTTCCAAAATATGGTTTTTCCATATTCTGTTTATAAAATTGTAATATTCTGGAGGTAATCCAGGATTATAAAAATCTTTTAATTTAGGAAATCCAAGATTTTGTTGTTTTTTCAACAAATCTTCTGTATTTTTTATAATCTCAGAATAGCTTTTTTGATATTCTGAATATGGATTTTGTGAAAATTCAAAATAACTCACCGGAGTTGGTGATTGTGTTCCAAATGGTTGGTTTACCATTGGATATGGTACATAATATCCCTGTTTAGGATAAAATTGTACTTGTGCAGGTGTATTAAATCCTTGTTTAGGATTTGTGGTAGCAGTAAATCCTTGTTTAGGACTTACTGGTGAAGCAATAAATCTCTGTTTAGGACTCATTGGTTTTCCTTTTTTATGGACAGTTCTCCATCCATCATTATCTTTTAGAGGTTGTTTACCTCTATCCATGAGGCCTGCTAAGAAAATCAGCAATCATATTGTTAGTACCTTTTATGTATATAACTTCAAAATTGTACTGGCATAATTCATTATACCATCTAATTCTTCTAGGTACTGTTTCTAAACTTTTGTTAGTAAGAAATTGTTTGACAGCTTGATTATCAGTTTTAATGATAAAATTTTCTGGTGCCAAATATATTAGGAATTTTTTTATTCCTTTTTTTATTGCTAATAGTTCTTTCTCATAAATAGCATAATTTTTTTCGTTTGGTTTAAACTTACCAGAACTATATCCACAAATTAATTCTTCATTAGCTATTGTTTTAGCTTTTAATACACATCCCCAATTTTTTTCTGAGGCATCTGTTTCTAAAATTAACTTATCACCTTGTTTAGGTAAATAAACTTTAGGAATATAATTTATTTCAGACTTTATTTGTTTTATAATGTCTGAATCTTTTTTAGACCACTCAAAAGGTTTGTCCTTTTTTAGTTTTTCATATAACTTATCTAATTTTTTAGATAAGTTAGGAAAGAAATTTCTGCCATAATTAACAATTCCTAAAAATTGTTGAAGTTGTTTCTTGTCAACAATATTTTCAGGAAATTCTTTTATTTTAACAATAATATGATCTTGGAGTTTAAGACCATCGGCAGATAATATTAATCCTAAGAATTCTATTTCAGTTTTTTCTAATTCGATTTTCTTAGGGCTTAATATTATTCCATGTTTTATAAACTCTCTAGCTATTATATTTAGATGTTTTCTATGATTTTCCAGTGTTTCTGAAAAAATTAGAATATCATCTATATATACTACACAAAATTTTTTATATTTTTTAAATATACAGTCCATCCATCTTTGGAAGACTTGAGGTGCATTACAAAGTCCAAATGGCATTACTTTCCATTGGTAATGACCATTAGGTGCACTAAAAGCTGTTAATGGTCTGGATTCTTCTGTTAACATGATTTGCCAGAAGCCAGATTTACAGTCAAACTTACTAAAATATTTTTCTTGTTTAGCTTGATTTATTAGAACTTCCTTTCTTGGAATAAAATAACCATCAAAAATAGTATTTTGATTTAGTCTTTTATAATTAATAACCATCCTAGCTTTACCTCTTTTTATTTCTGCATGGTTTCTTACCATGAAAGCAGGACTAGAATGTGGACTAGTAGTTTCTTCTATTAATCCTTTGTCTAATAATTCTTTTATTTGTAAATCAAATTCATCTATATCTTGTTTAGTATAGATCATGGGTTTTACTCTAATAATTTTATTGGGGTTTTCCAATTTTATAGTACAACATCTAGGACTATTTTTCCATAATTTTAATGGTTCTTCACTAAAATTATTTTCTAATATTTTAAACAACCAATGACTTGTTTCAAGTTGTTTAATCTGTTCCTTCCTAGGTGGTATAAAATCTTGATCACAAACATATTTGTGATTTTCAACTAAAGGTATTTCTACCGAAGTGTTTTCAGTAGTTAATGTAACAAAGTTTTTATCAATAGAGAATGGTAAATGCTGATATATAAAATTGTTTCCTAATAATATATCTCCATGCATATCATGAAAACATAATAATTTAGGAATCACAAATCTTACATTGTTTATGTAGATTGGTATATTTTTAGCTTTAAAAAGAATTAGAGTTTCAATACTATAATATCGTAGGATAATATTTCGAAAGAAGAAAATAGATAATTTACAAAAGATTTACAAGGGTTTTTCTTGAAGAGAGCAAGTATACAAGAGAGTTTGTATATTGCAAATTCTATTCAAGTGATTCCAAAACCCGATACCTTGTTCGGGCTACAAGAATGCCTATTTATAACAAAAATTCTAAACTCAAATTTAATTACAATTCAGGTAAGCAAAGTATCCTGATAAGAATGATTCTAATAAACTCTGATTTATTCACAATTGAATTCCGAATAGTATCCTGATAAGGATGCTTTCAATGTCAGCTTCATGGTGGTTTCCACGTAGCTTCCTTGAATAGTATCCTGATAAGGATGCTTGAATTGTCAGCTTCATGGTTGTTTCCACGTAGCTTCCTTGAAATAATGGTTGCCATCATGGTTGTTTCCACGTAGCTTCCTTGAAATAATGGTTGCCATCATGGTTGTTTCCACGTAGCTTCCTTGATGTGAACGTTGCCATCATGGTTGCTTCCATGTAACTTCCTTTTTTGGCAATATCTGCTGCTTGCATCATTGCTTACATCATTATTTTACATGGCATTGACGGTTGCTTCCATCATTGCTTGCGTCACTTGATATGGATTATGATGGGTTATCATATCCAATATCTTTTATGTCTCCTTTTTTGGATTCGATCTTAACCTTCCTGGATATTTCTGAGATTTATCTCCTCGATTTCATCCAGGTGTAGTGATTCGGGTGAAGGTACTGGTGTGTTCCAGCTTTCCCACACTTCTCTGATTTCCGCTGCTAACGGATAATCTTTGATCTCCATATCAGCTATTTTTGTTAATAGCGAAATGGCTTCTTCATTTATTTCTTCCTGGTGGTTTCCAGTGTCAAATGCCAATATTCTTCTTCCATCGGTCCAGAACTTATAACTGGATTGTTGAAGTAGAAACTGGGCTTTTGCCATTAAATCAATTCCGGCTTGGATTTGATAATGGGTAAAATTTTTATAACACTCGTCAATGGTTTTTGACAAATGTTGTTGATCTTCCTGGGCTGCCAAGAGGGATCTTCCTCCGAGCATTTTATGAATAGACCATATTTGATATGGCTGATAAAATTTTTCTTTTTCAGCGATACCAATAAGGCTGCTTATTTGTATATAAAAGTAGTAAACAAAATCATCTAAATTAACAAGGTTTGTTAATCTAGATTTTACTATTGCTGAAAAATCTTTTAGTAGATGAAAAGAAAGATTTTGGACTGTTATTTCTTTAACAAATCCCCATTCAATACTGGTTATATCAAATGGATCATGATCAAGTCGAAATTTGATAGTAGGAAGTTTTTCTCCTATATCATTTATAAAAACATAAGCTTGTGAAAAATATTTTGAAAAAGTTTCTGAAAATAGAGCTTGCTGGTTGCAAATAGCTCGATTTATTTTTGAAAAAATATCAGGGGGTAGAATTTGTCTACACTTGTTATAAAGACATATTCTAAACATCTTATTAATAATAGGAATGTTTTTCCCGTTACTAATAAAATATTGAAATATATCAAGAAGATTGTTTATCTCCTTAATATCCATATATTCGATTAGGATTTCATCCCAATCTCGGTATAAAATGGATTTTAGTAATAAATCTTCGGATTTATTTTCTTTAGTTGTTTTTTCAACTAAGAATACCGAAAATTGTGTAAGAGCTTTTCGGAAATTTGCTCTTTGTTCCAAAATATGGTTTTTCCATATTCTGTTTATAAAATTGTAATATTCTGGAGGTAATCCAGGATTATAAAAATCTTTTAATTCAGGAAATCCATGTAATATCCCGGGTTAGGGGCTATTTTTTGTTGTGGCTTTGTTTGCATGTTATTGGCTTGCTATGTTGTTGTTCTTGGTGTTTTGGGGCTTAGTTGTGAGCTAGGTAAAAGCCTGAGAGGTTGGGAAATTTTTTGTTTTTAGGCTTAGGTGTGAGGAGCTGAGGAAGCTGGGGTTTAAAGGTTTTGATTGGCAAGTGTTAGCATAAGAAATGAGCTGGTGGAGTGGCAGGATAGGCGCCACTTAAGGCTTGTGTGTGTGACGCCACTTGCAGGGGATGAGGTCCTGTGTTCAAGCTGCAGAGTGCTCCCATTTTGCTTCTATTTTGACGGCATGGAGGGGAGAAGTTGTAGGCAGTTCAAACTCTGCCTAAGACCAAGTCAAATGCTCAAATGGTGGGTGGAGAGTGATTTGTGGAGGTGGACTAATTCAAAGTAATTTGAATTAGTGGCTTGGAGTGCTTGGAGGTGATGGCCGAATATTGGAGAGCTTTTGGGGGGAGAGTGGACGGTTTTGGTAAGTGGGGAGTGGGGAATGCCGAAATGCTCTTGGCAATTTTGTGCATTTTCAGTCTTTGAGTGTTAAAACCAAGTTCTTCTTTTGGTCTTTTGTTAGCCGAATTTCAAGAAAAACTCTTTCATTTTTGCTTCTTGAAACCGAAACCCCAAGCAACTCTACTTGCCGAATTTGCACTTGTGCTCTTTACATTTTGTGTTTGTGGCTGAATGCTCTCTTCCATATCTCCTTCTTCTTTTTCATTTTGTTAAGCCGAAGCTAGTACCCTCCCCTCTATTCATCTTTTATTTCTTTCTTTTCCAAAGCTTTAGCCGTTTTCCCCATTTATTCTTCCCATTTCTTTTGTGCCGAAACCATATCACCTTGCCTCTCAAACTTTCATTTTCTTCTTTCAATACGCTCTTGCCCAAACTCTATTCCCATTCCACATCTTCTTTCTTTCTTTTTCATTCAAGGCCGAACAAAAGTGTGTTAAACACCTAAGGCCGAATTCTCTCTGCTCTCTGGTTAAAGTGTTAACCGAATCTCCCTTCTCTCTTAGTGGTTTCTTGTGGCCGAATTTTGGTGTGGTGTTGGTGCTCATCTCGTGTTTTGCAATCGTTTGAAGAAGGTGAGTATTTGGCCAAAGGGCTGTCTCTTTTCTCCCTCATTCGTTGTCGATTTTTGTTTGATTAAGAGCCGATTTTGGGTTTGGTTGAAAGGAGTTAATCTTTTGTTAATCATTGCATTATAGGACATCCGGGTTTTGGAAACAATCGAGAGGAGCCTTCTTTCTCTGTCAATCGATAGGTAAGTGGTGGTAAGAGTGGGTTCTTTTAGTCTATTCGTTTAGTTTTCATTAAGCCAAGTCACTAAAGGATTAACCGTTTCCATTTTAGGGTGTGGCCGTTTGGTAAAGGAACCATTGTTTGGTTCGGGTTTTGGTAGGAAACCAAACCATTTGTGAGGTAAGGGTTTAATGTTAACCCTTTGGTTTATCTATTCTGGCCGAATGGTATAAGTGCTAATCTATGTTTGGTCGATTATAGGAGCAAGGTATTCGAGGGAGTTAGATCGGTTCGTTGAGTTTAAGCTTGCGTTTTAACAGGTGTGTAAACCAACACACTATCTACTTAGTGATATGTTTAATAGCCTGATTGCTTATTAAGACCAAAACAGTATGATGATTGATTTGGTACCCAATGGGGTATGTGTACGGATCCGGGTAAGTCCGTTTCATTACGAGTTCTATTAATGGTATATGCTATCATGATTGCTGATGTATGTGATATGAGATGTGATATTAAACATATTAGCATGACTGCATGATTTACATGATTTGCATGAGTATGACATGTATGGGTGATATGAAAGGAGGGGGAAATGTGATATCCGTGTCTTTGGGACACCAGAGGTTTGGCACCTCCAGTGGTTTGGTACCACAGATTGATTTATTGTGACTTTGGGTCACCAGAGGTTTGGCACCTCAGCGTCTCATCCCAGTGGCTTAGCACCACAGTGGGTTGGCCCCACAGTTGATATTACGGGATTGACGCCAGTGATTTGGTATCACACGATGGGTTGGCCCCATCATTCGATTCGTGACTACGGTCACCAGTGATTTGGTATCACACTTGTGTCTTTGGGACACCAGAGGTTTGGCATCTCATAGCGACTCATCCCTGTGGTTTGACACCACCGTGGGTTGGCCCCACTTATGAGATACGGGATTGTCGCCAGTGATTTGGTATCACACGTGGGTTGGCCCCACAGATGGTTTATTCGTGACTTTGGGTCACCAGTGGTTTGGCACCACATTGATGGATATCGTGACTTTGGGTCACCAGTGGTTTGGCACCACCAGTGGTTTGGTACCACACGGGGTAGAAAGGTGTTATGGATGAACAGGATCGGGTGCATTAATTGTATTACTATGATATGATGTGTGTTAGCATGTTGCATTATCAGGAGGGGGATTTATGCACTGAGTCTTGCGACTCACCTTCTCCTTTGACCTTTCAGGTGACACTTAGTCGCGGACATGGAGCCGGGATGGACTCGAGGTGCTCATGCCATGAATAATTACGGATTTGCTCTGACTTTTAAAACTTGGTACTTTACTTTATTTATTTCCATTGGGTTTTTATTTGGTTTGTAAAAGGCCTTTTAAATTCAGGTTTTTGTTATTTACATGCTTGTAGTGGATTTTAAATATGCCTTAACAAATTAATGGTTAAAATTTGCTAAAACTTGGAAAGTTAAGTTTTCAAACTACAAAGCGATATGTTTTAAACATTACCATCGGGTAACTCAACTGTAATTTAAGATAAATGAAACTCAAATGTTTTCCCAACATTGAATCCATTATCTTACTAAGTAAAAGTGTTTTAAGCAACAATGAGGAATTACTTAGATTTCTTAATGGAACAAACTCGTTTATTTACATACCTGATTAAGTTTTTCCAAAATTACTGGTTTTCAAATGCACCATTGATTTTTAAACAATCATGCCCAAGATTTCTACAAGTAAGAAACTTATCAAAGTGATTTATCAAACTTTTAAACGAAAACCTAACCTCTCAAATATGATTTTTCCCCGTAACATACCAGATTCAGTCGAAGTGTATTGACCGGGTTTGGGGTGTTACAATTGTGGTATCAGAGCCAAGTTCAAAGGCTCGGCTGTGGGCCTGAGGCCCAAAATGTTTTCAAAAGTCTGTTTTAAGTGTTTTGTTTTGAAATATATGGTTTGAAAGGCATGGCACCGAGTCTCCGGCACCAATCCGCCCAGGTAAGTACCCCTTACTATTGCTTGTGATTTTTATATTGATGGGATTGGATGATTAGCAATAGTGGATTACTTTAGAAACTGAAACTGATAGGATTCTGTGAACTCGCGAAAACAAAGCTTCTTTAATATTCATAAGACTTTGCTTTCTAAAACAGTGGAATAAGTACTGATGCATAAAACTCCTAAATCAGATACGCAGAGATTTTAGTCATGAGTGCTTGAGGTGGACGGGGTCGTGGACGTGGTTGTGGTAGGATGACAGTTTCTGAACCCGTAGGATCTGGTCAGGGGTTAGAGAATGAGATACCGGTACCGCCACCAGCTGGAGGTGGTGAGTTTCAAGATCAGACTGGGGATGATGCAGTGTCGCAGGCGATGCTGCGGGTTTTAGAAAGGGTAGCTGGAGTAGGTGGAGGCGCAGGAGCTAGGAAATTTGTGCCTGAACGACTTCGGGTGAACGGGGCTGAGGTATTTCGAGGTGTTTCTGGTGTTGCTCCCAGCACGGCTGAATATTGGCTGGAGGCGACAGAGCGAGTCATGGATGATTTAGACCTGACTGCTGAGGAGAAGCTGAAGGGCATAGTATCGCTTATTCGGGATGAGTCATACCAGTGGTGGTTCACGGTTCGGGACAGTACTGCCGCAGAGGATCTTACGTGGGATTATTTCAAGGCTGCTTATCAGAAAAAGTACATTGGAGCTAGCTACATTGACGCGCAGTGAAAAGCATTTTTGAGGCTTGTTCAGGGGAGTAAGTCTATGTCAGAATACGAGGTTGAGTTCTTGAGGCTGAGTCGGTATGCTAGGGGCATTGTGGCTACTGAACACGAGAGGTGTGTTCGTTTCGAGGATGGTCTGAGAGACGAGTTGAGGTTGCTGATTGCTCCACAGCAGGAGCGTGAGTTTGCTGTCCTGGTTGAGAAGGCTAAGGTAGTCGAGGGAGTGAAAGAGTCGGTAAGGCAAGGCATGGACAGGAACAGGCATAAGAGGAGTTTTGGATCTTCTGGGTCGTCGGGTAATCCTCAGAAAAGGGCTAGACAGAGTGGGCCGAATCAGTCTGGTAGGATTGTTGCTGCTAGTCAAGGACCGCCACAGTGTAACCGTTGTGGGAAATCTCATTGGGGAGGTTGCTGGACCGGTGGAAAAGGGTGTTTTGAGTGTGGTTCTTTGGATCACCGTGTGAGGGACTGTCCGTGTAAGTTGGCTAGGATTCAGTCCGAGGGTCAGGGCCGTACTCAGTTTAGGAATTATAGACCGCCACCGCAGAGGGGCCGTGGTAATGGCAGAGGAGGTAATGGTTCTGGTCGGGGCCGTGGAGCACCGGGCAGAGGTGCAGGTAGTTCTGAGGCCAGACAGCCTGGGTTAGTGTATGCAGCGAGGCGCCGAGAGGAGGGCGACGCACCGGACGTCATAACCGGTACGTTCTTGATCTTTGGTTTTCCATTTACTGCTTTGATTGATGTGGCTTCGACGCATTCTTATGTTGCTAGTAGTATAGTAGAGACCATGGATTTAGACTTTGAAACTACTTCTAGGCAGATGACGGTAATTAGCCCTCTAGGTCACTCTGTAGTTGTAGATAAGCTGTTTAAGGGTGTACCCCTAGAACTTCAAGGGGTAGTGTTCGTTGCTGATCTGATGGAACTGCCGTTTGGGGAGTTCGATCTGATTCTTGGGATGGACTGGTTGGTTAAGTACCAGGCGAGGTTGGATTGCGCGGCTAAGCGCATGGTTCTAAAGACGTCTGGGGGTGATGAAGTGGCTATGATAGGTAATAGGAGAGATTACTTATCTATGGTATCTGCTCTGAAGGCTGAGAAGATGGTCAGAAAGGGCTGTGAGGCGTATGTGGTTCATGTGTATGCCTTGGAGGCTAAAGAGTCTGTTGTAGAGAAGGTTCGGACAGTTAGGGAATTTGCTGATGTATTTCCTGAGGAGCTTCCGGGTTTGCCGCCGGATCGTGAGGTAGAGTTCGGGATAGATTTGTTACCCGGAACTGCGCCAGTGTCTATTGCTCCGTATAGGATGGCGCCAAAGGAGTTAGTGGAGCTTACGGCTCAAATCCAGGAGTTGTTGGATCGGGGTTTTATCAGGCCAAGTGTTTCACCTTGGGGTGCGCCGGTACTCTTTGTTAAGAAGAAAGATGGTACGATGCGGATGTGTATAGACTACCGCCAGTTGAATAAGCTGACGATTAAAAACAAGTATCCGTTGCCACGGATAGATGACTTGTTTGATCAGCTGAAGGGTGCAGCGGTATTCTCGAAGATTGATTTAAGGTCTGGGTATCACCAGTTAAAGGTGAAGGAGGCGGATATCCATAAGACAGCGTTTCGGACTCGGTATGGGCACTACGAATTTCTGGTAATGCCGTTCGGGTTGACTAACGCGCCGGCAGCATTCATGGATATGATGAATAGGGTGTTTCAGCAGTATTTGGATTAGTTCGTCGTGGTTTTCATAGACGACATCTTGGTGTATTCAAGGATGAAGAAGAGCATGATGCGCATTTACGAGTGGTGCTACAGATTTTGAGGGAGAAGCAGCTTTATGCTAAGTTTAGTAAGTGCGAGTTCTGGCTTAGAGAAGTGACTTTCTTAGGTCATGTGGTGTCAGCTGAGGGAATTAGAGTGGATCCTCGGAAGATTGAGGCAGTTTTGGATTGGAAGCCGCCTAAGTCAGTGGCTAAGATTCGGAGTTTTCTGGGTTTAGTAGGATACTACCGAAGGTTTGTAGAGGGTTTCTCGTTGATCGCAGCGCCGATGACCAAGTTGTTAAGGAAAGGGATTCCATTTGTTTGGACTGAGAAACAGCAGGAAAGTTTCGACAAGCTTAAGAAGATTTTGACTGAAGCTCCGGTTTTGATTCAACCTGAGGCTGGTAAGGAGTTCACGGTATATTGCGATGCATCACATACGGGATTGGGTTGTGTGCTGATGCAGGAAGGGAAGGTTGTGGCTTACGCATCTCGGCAACTGAGGCCACATGAGGTCAACTATCCGACGCACGATCTGGAGTTAGCGGCTGTAGTCTTCGCTCTAAAGATTTGGAGGCACTACTTGTACGGAGAGAGATCAATAGTCTACACAGATCATAAGAGTCTGAAGTACCTTTTGACACAGAAGGATTTGAATTTGAGGCAGCGCAGATGGGTTGAGTTGCTAAAAGACTATGACTGTTCGATTGAGTATCATCCGGGCAAGGCTAACGTGGTGGCAGACGCGTTGAGCCGTAAGGTTGTTTCGGACTTAAGAGCGATGTTTGCCCATTTGAGTTTGTATGACGACGGGAGTATTCTGGCAGAGTTGCAGGTTAAGCCTACTTGGGTTAAGCAGATCAGGGAGAAACAATTAGAGGATGAGGTGCTGAGTGCGCAGAGGTTGCAGGTGCAAGATGGTGGTTTGGAAGGTTACAGTTTGTCTAGTGATGGGGTGCTGTGTTTTCAAGGTAAAGCTTGTATGCCCAAGGATGTTGAGCTGAGGCAGAAGATTCTTCAGGACGCACATAGCAGTCCATATGCTATGCATCCTGGAGGTAGCAAGATGTATAGGGATCTCAGAGAGCAGTTTTGGTGGCCAGGTCTGAAGAGGGAAGTGACAGAGTTTGTGGGGAAGTGTCTGACATGTCAGCAGGTCAAGGCTGAACATCAGTTACCGTCAGGGTTGCTTCAGCTAGTGAAGATTCCTCAGTGGAAGTGGGAAAGGATAACTATGGATTTCGTCAGTGGATTACCGCTTACACCAAGCAAGAAGGATTCAATTTGGGTAATTGTGGATCGGCTGACTAAATCAGCTCACTTTATTCCGGTGAGGGTTGACTACTCACTTCAGAGGTTGGCGAAACTGTATGTGTCAGAGATAGTGAGGCTGCACGGTGTGCCAGTATCGATAATCTCGGATAGGGATCCCATATTTACGTCAAGGTTCTGGAAAGCGTTGCATCAGGCTCTGGGTACGCGTTTGGACTTCAGCACGGCTTTTCACCCGCAGTCTGACGGGCAGTCGGAAAGGGTTATCCAGATCTTAGAGGATATGCTGAGAGGTTGTGTTCTGGATTTCAGGGGTAGTTGGGAGGAGTTTTTGCCATTAGCTGAGTTCGCCTACAACAATAGTTACCAAGCAAGCATCAAGATGGCACCATATGAGGCATTGTATGGTAGGAAGTGTCGCTCACCTACGTGTTGGACGGAGTTGGGTGAACGTCAGTTGTTGGGACCAGAGTTGGTTGCTGAGACCGAAGACAAGGTTAAGTTGATTCAGGCTCGATTGAAGGAAGCTTCGGACCGGCAGAAGTCTTATGCCGATCTTAAGCAGAAAGACATAGAGCTTGCTGTGGGGGATCAAGTGTTTATGAAGGTCTCGCCATGGAAGAAAGTGTTGAGGTTCGGAAGGAAAGGCAAGCTAAGTCCGAGGTTTATTGGGCCGTATAAGGTACTGAGATGAGTGGGACCGGTAGCTTACCAGCTTGAGTTGCCAGCAGAGCTAAGTCAGATTCACGACATATTTCATGTTTCGATGCTTCGGTGTTATTGTTCAGATCCGTCGCATGTGGTAGCAGTGGAAGGGATCGAGGTAAATCCAGATTTGACCATGGAGGAAGAACCTGTGCAAATTCTAGATCGGGATGTGAAGGTTCTGCGTAGAAAGTCTGTGCCTTTGGTTAAGGTACTATGGCGGAATCATGGCGTGGAAGAAGCTACATGGGAACCCGAGGATGTGATGAGACAGCAATACCCGCAACTCTTCTGATCAGGTAATTTCGAGGTCGAAATTATTTTAAGGGGGTAGAACTGTAATATCCCGGGTTAGGGGCTATTTTTTTGTTGTGGCTTTGTTTGCATGTTATTGGCTTGCTATGTTGTTGTTCTTGGTGTTTTAGAGCTTAGTTGTGAGCTAGGTAAAAGCCTGAGAGGTTGGGAAAATTTTTGTTTTTAGGCTTAGGTGTGAGGAGCTGAGGAAGCTGGGGTTTAAAGGTTTTGATTGGCAAGTGTTAGCATAAGAAATGAGCTGGTGGAGTGGCAGGATAGGCGCCACTTGAGGCTTGTGTGTGTGACGCCACTTGCAGGGGATGAGGTCCTGTGTTCAAGCTGCAGAGTGCTCCCATTTTGCTTCCATTTTGACGGCATAGAGGGGAGAAGTTGTAGGCAGTTCAAACTCTGCCTAAGACCAAGTCAAATTCTCAAATGGTGGGTGGAGAGTGATTTGTGGAGGTGGACTAATTCAAAGTAATTTGAATTAGTGGCTTGGAGTGCTTGGAGGTGATGGCCGAATATTGGAGAGCTTTTGGGGGGAGAGTGGACGGTTTTGGTAAGTGGGGAGTGGGGAATGCCGAAATGCTCTTGGCAATTTTGTGCATTTTCGGTCTTTGAGTGTCAAAACCAAGTTCTTCTTTTGGTCTTTTGTTAACCGAATTTCAAGAAAAACTCTTTCATTTTTGCTTCTTGAAACCGAAACCCCAAGCAACTCTACTTGCCGAATTTGCACTTGTGCTCTTTACATTTTGTGTGTGTGGCCGAATGCTCTCTTCCATATCTCCTTCTTCTTTTTCATTTTGTTAAGCCGAAGCTAGTACCCTCCCCTCTATTCATCTTTTATTTCTTTCTTTTCCAAAGCTTTAGCCGTTTTCTCCATTTATTCTTCCCATTTCTTTTGTGCCGAAACCATATCACCTTGCCTCTCAAACTTTCATTTTCTTCTTTCAATACCCTCTTGCCGAAACTCTATTCCCATTCCACATCTTCTTTCTCTCTTTTTCATTCAAAGCCGAACAAAAGTGTGTTAAACACCTAAGGCCGAATTCTCTCTGCTCTCTGGTTAAAGTGTTAGCCGAATCTCCCTTCTCTCCTAGTGGTTTCTTGTGGCCGAATTTTGGTGTGGTGTTGGTGCTCATCTCGTGTTTTGCAATCGTTTGAAGAAGGTGAGTATTTGGCCGAAGGGCTGTCTCTTTTCTCCCTCATTCGTTGTCGATTTTTGTTTGATTAAGAGCCGATTTTGGGTTTGGTTGAAAGGAGTTAATCTTTTGTTAATCATTGCGTTATAGGACATCCGGGTTTTGGAAACAATCGAGAGGAGCCTTCTTTCTCTGTCAATCGATAGGTAAGTGGTGGTAAGAGTGGGTTCTTTTAGTCTATTCGTTTAGTTTTCATTAAGCCAAGTCACTAAAGGATTAACCGTTTCCATTTTAGGGTGTGGCCGATTGGTAAAGGAACCATTGTTTGGTTTGGGTTTTGGTAGGAAACCAAACCATTTGCGAGGTAAGGGTATAAGTGCTAATCTATGTTTGGCCGATTATAGGAGCAAGGTATTCGAGGGAGTTAGATCGGTTTGTTGAGTTTAAGCTTGCATTTTAACAAGTGTGTAAACCAACACACTATCTACTTAGTGATATGTTTAATAGCCTGATTGCTTATTAAGACCAAAACAGTATGATGATTGATTTGGTACCCAATGGGGTATGTGTACGGATCCGGGTAAGTCCGTTTCATTATAAGTTCTATTAATGGTATATGCTATCATGATTGCTGATGTATGTGATATGAGATGTGATATTAAACATATTAGCATGACTGCATTATTTACATGATTTGCATCAGTATGACATGTATGGGTGATATGAGAGGAGGGGGGAAATGTGATATCCGTGTCTTTGGGACACCAGAGGTTTGGCACCTCTAGTGGTTTGGTACCATAGATTGATTTATTGTGACTTTGGGTCACCAGAGGTTTGGCACCTCAGCGTCTCGTCCCAGTGGCTTAGTACCACAGTGGGTTGGCCCCACAGTTGATATTACGGGATTGACGCCAGTGATTTGGTATCACACGATGGGTTGGCCCCATCATTCTATTCGTGATTACGGTCACCAGTGATTTGGTATCACACTTGTGTCTTTGGGACACCAGAGGTTTGGCACCTCATAGCGACTCGTCCCTGTGGTTTGACACCACCGTGGGTTGGCCCCACTTATGAGATACGGGATTGTCGCCAGTGATTTGGTATCACACGTGGGTTGGCCCCACAGATGGTTTATTCGTGACTTTGGGTCACCAGTGGTTTGGCACCACATTGATGGATATCGTGACTTTGGGTCACCAGTGGTTTGGCACCACATTGATGGATATTGTGACTTTGGGTCACCAGCGTTTTGCACCACCAGTGGTTTGGTACCACACGGGGTGGAAAGGTGTTATGGATGGACAGGATCGGGTGCATTAATTGTATTGCTATGATATGATGTGTGTTAGCATGTTGCATTACCAGGAGGGGGATTTATGCACTGAGTCTTGCGACTCACCTTCTCCTTTGACCTTTCAGGTGACACTTAGTCGCGGACATGGAGCCGGGATGGACTCGAGGTGCTCATGCCATGAATAATTACGGATTTGCTCTGACTTTTAAAACTTGGTACTTTACTTTATTTATTTCCATTGGGTTTTTATTTGGTTTGTAAAAGGCCTTTTAAATTCAGGTTTTTGTTATTTACATGCTTGTAGTGGATTTTAAATATGCCTTAACAAATTAATGGTTAAAATTTGCTAAAACTTGGAAAGTTAAGTTTTCAAACTACAAAGCGATATGTTTTAAACATTACCATCGGGTAACTCAACTGTAATTTAAGATAAATGAAACTCAAATGTTTTCCCAACATTGAATCCATTATCTTACTAAGTAAAAGTGTTTTAAGCAACAATGAGGAATTACTTAGATTTCTTAATGGAACAAACTCGTTTATTTACATACTTGATTAAGTTTTTCCAAAATTACCGGGTTTTCAAATGCACCATTGATTTTTAAACAATCATGCCCAAGATTTCTACAAGTACGAAACTTATCAAAGTGATTTATCAAACTTTTAAACGAAAACCTAACCTCTCAAATATGATTTTTCCCCGTAACATACCAGATTCGGTCGAAGTGTATTGACCGGGTTTGGGGTGTTACAATCCAAGATTTTGTTGTTTTTTCAACAAATCTTTTGTATTTTTTATAATCTCAGAATAGCTTTTTTGATATTCTGAATATGGATTTTGTGAAAAACTCACTGGGGTTGGTGATTGTGTTCCAAATGGTTGGTTTACCATTGGATATGGTACATAATATCCCTGTTTAGGATAAAATTGTACTTGTGCAGGTGCAGCAATAAATCCCTGTTTAGGACTTGCTGGTATAATAAATCCCTGTTTAGGATTTGTAGGTGTATCAATAAATCCGTGTTTAGGATTCATTGGTGATTTTCCCTTGTTGGGTTTTTTATGGACAGTTCTCCATCCATCATTTTCTTTTAGAGGTTGTTTGCCTCTATCCATGAGGCCTGCTAAGAAAATCAGCAAACATTAGTAAAAATAAATTTGCTAGTAAATATACTCATCAGAATCTGTATCAGACTCTGTTTCTGAAATCAATTCATATAATATTTCAGAAGGATTTATTTCCTCTCTAAAACATATTTCTAAATCTTGTTCTTCAAGATTTTTAATCATTTTTCTAGCATTTTTGCCTTTATTAGGACAATTTGTTGCTATATGACCTTCTTCATCACAAATAAAACATTTACAAATTTGTTTTTTTATTCTTATTAGAAGTTTTTCTTCTAACAAATTTTTTCTTTTTATTATTACTATTTTTATTACCTGGTTTCCATCTAGCTAATCTATATTTTTTATTCTTTTTATAGGGTTTTGAACATATAGAGTTACATCCAAATTCCCATTCTCCTTCTAGCATTTTTGTGCAATATCTATGACTTAATTTATTCTTGACTTGTTTAGCCGCCTTACTCTGTAAACAATGTAATATAATTCTTTCTTTAGCAAAATTTATTCTATTACCTATAGTATCTATATTTGCTACTTCTGTATTATTATCATTGCTATGTTTTATTATGAAAGAAGCATATTTGTTTATGCAAATTTCATCCCAAGGTGGTGGTAATTTATGAAAATATTGGTTTTTCCAAAAGTCTATACTCTAGTTTTTCAACGTTTGATATTCATGAAGAAATTTTTTTGAAAATTCATCTAAATATCTAATGTCACATAATTTTAATTTTGACAAAATAGAGCTGGATTGGCTATCTTGATCTTTTTTATTAGTATAACCACAAAATTCTATTTTTAGAATTGAGGTTAAACCTTTTAATAAATCTTTAGGGGTACTTATTTGATTAATAAGCTAATTCTTTTGTTCTCTTCCTTTCTCAGATTCTTCCCATCGTCTGAGAAATTGAAGAACATCCCCTTGAAAAGTTCCAACAAAATAGTTTAAAAATTTTTCTTTTGACCAGACTGTACTGTTGTTGTTTACAACAATAGTCATAGATTGTGCCCAATCATCTATTTTTTTTCATAGTCTGATATAGGAACATTAGTTAAATCTAAATATATACCTCCTTGAGCGACATTTCTTTTATTAAGATCATCTATTTTATAAGGTATAGGTGTAGGTTGACTAGTTTCTCCTGGGGTTTCCAGTTTTATATCATTAGTAGCTATATTTTCTATTTTATCACCTAATATTCTTGTTGTGTTTTCAACAAGTTCATGATGTCTATTAATAGCTCTCAGATTATCATCTGTTTGAAGATCTGAGTCTATTTTTCTCTTACCATGAGAATCTCTTTTATCAATTTCCCAAGGTTTCGGTATTACAAAATCATATGGATCTGGTGGTTCAGTATCCATGGGATCTTCAGGAATCTCTATATTCTCTTTTGTTGAAGTGTTTTCTTCATCAGAATTATGACTAGTTACATTAATATCTATTTCTGAATTATTAGGACTTTCACTATTTTCTGTGGTTTCAGATTTATTATTATCATATTCTAACATATAGTGATAATTAATACAAGGATATTAAGTTAGGAAATTTAATCGGAGAAGAAATAGACTTTTCTGATGATATTATAGAAAAGATTAATAAAAATCATATTTCTAAAGAAGAAATTTATAAAATTTCTAAGTTTAAAATATGGTCAAAAAGACATATAGAAAAAATTAGCGGTAACACAGTCGCTGAAGATACCAAAGGTGGATTAACAGAAATTCCCTTATTTACCAAAGAAAAAATAAAAAGGATTAGAAAAAACTATCCTCAGGTAAGATATATACATTATGGTAAGATATATGAAAAAACAATAGATGATTGGGCACAATCTATGACTATTGTTGTAAACAACAACAGTACAGTCTGGTCAAAAGAAAAATTTTTAAACTATTTTGTTGGAACTTTTCAGGGGGATGTTCTTCAATTTTATCCTAAACAGGGATATTATGTACCATATCCAATGGTAAACCAACCATTTGGAACACAATCACCAACCCCGGTGAGTTATTTTGAATTTTCAAAAAATCCATATTCAGAATATCAAAAAAGCTATTCTGAGATTATAAAAAATACAGAAGATTTGTTGAAAAAACAACAAAATCTTGGATTTCCTGAATTAAAAGATTTTTATAATCCTGGATTACCTCCAGAATATTACAATTTTATAAACAGAATATGGAAAAAACATATTTTGGAACAAAGAGCAAATTTCTAAAAAGCTCTTACACAATTTTTGGTATTCTTAGTTGAAAAAACAACTAAAGAAAATAAATCCGAAGATTTATTACTAAAATCCATTTTATACTGAGATTGGGATGAAATCCTAATAGAATATATGAATATTAAGGAGATAAACAATCTTCTTGATATATTTCAATATTTTATTAGTAACGGGAAAAACATTCCTATTATTAATAAGATGTTTAGAATATGTCTATATAACAAGTGTAGACAAATTCTACCCTCTGATATTTTTTCAAAAATAAATCGAGCTATTTGCAACCAGCAAGCTCTATTTTCAGAAACTTTTTCAAAATATTTTTCACAAGCTTATGTTTTTATAAATGATATAGGAGAAAAACTTCCTACTATCAAATTTCGACTTGATCATGATCCATTTGATATAACCAGTATTGAATGGGGATTTGTTAAAGAAATAATAGTCCAAAATCTTTCTTTTCATTTACTAAAAGATTTTCCAACTATATTAAAATCTAGATTAACAAACTTATTGGTATATAAGAATAAGCAGCCTTATTGGTATCGCTGAAAAAGAAAAATTTTATCAGCCATATCAAATATGATCTATTCATAAAATGCTCGGAGGAAGATCCCTCTTGGCAGCCCAGGAAGATCAACAACATTTGTCAAAAACCATTGACGAGTGTTATAAAAATTTTACCCATTATCAAATCCAAGCCGGAATTGATTTAATGGCAAAAGCCCAGTTTCTACTTCAACAATCCAGTTATAAGTTCTGGACCGATGGAAGAAGAATATTGGCATTTGACACTGGAAACCACCAGGAAGAAACAAATGAAGAAGCCATTTCACTATTAACAAAAATAGCTGATATGGAGATCGAAGATTATCCGTTAGCAGCAGAAATCAGAGAAGTGTGGGAAAGCTGGAACACACCAGTACCTTCATCCGAATCACTACACCTGGATGAAATCGAGGAGATGAATCTCAGAAATATCCAGGAAGGTTAAGATCGAATCCAAAAAAGGAGACATAAAAGATATTGGATATGATAACCCATCATAATCCATATCAAGTGACGCAAGCAATGATGGAAGCAACCGTCAATGCCATGTAAAAAAATGATGTAAGCAATGATGCAAGCAGCAGATATTGCCAAAAAAGGAAGTTACATGGAAGCAACCATGATGGAAACCTTCACATCAAGGAAGCTACGTGGAAACAACCATGATGGAAACCATTATTTCAAGGAAGCTACGTGGAAACAACCATGAAGCTGACAATTCAAGCATCCTTATCAGGATACTATTCAAGGAAGCTACGTGGAAACCACCATGAAGCTGACATTGAAAGCATCTTTATCAGGATACTATTCGGAATTCAATAGTAATTCAATTTGAGTTTAGAATTTTTGTTATAAATAGGCATTCTTGTAGCCCGAACAAGGTATCGGGTTTTGGAATCACTTGAATAGAATTTACAATATACAAACTCTCTTGTATACTTGCTCTCTTCAAGAAAAACCCTTGTAAATCTTTTGTAAATTATCTATTTTCTTCTTTCGAAATATTATCCTACGATATTATAGTAGCCTTCCGCTTGTGCATATCCTCCCTCCCCCCTGTAATTGGTATCAGATATCCTATCCGAGGAGCCCCGGAGTAACGATTTCTGGAGTTCTAATATCGTAGTTATCATTGTAAGTTTCTATCTTTTATCTTCAATTGAGTTTATTTCGCAGTTTTTGTCTCAAAACCCATATATCTGTCGTTCTGTCTTCTTGTTGTCGTTGAGTCCGAGTGGGACGTTGTAGGCATTTTTGAAGACGTATAGACACAGACGGTCTTAGGTACCAGGGATAAAAACATGGAACAAATGGATTGTTTATACAAAGATAAAACTTGTAATCATGCTATGCATATAGACTCTAAGAATGAAAATAATATAGATACTATAGGTAATAGAATAAATTTTGCTAAAGAAAGAATTATATTACATTGTTTACAGAGTAAGGCGGCTAAACAAGTCAAGAATAAATTAAGTCATAGATATTGCACAAAAATGCTAGAAGGAGAATGGGAATTTGGATGTAACTCTATACGTTCAAAACCCTATAAAAAGAATAAAAAATATAGATTAGCTAGATGGAAACCAGGAAATAAAAATAGTAATAATAAAAAGAAAAAATTTGTTAGAAGAAAAACTTCTAATAAAACTAAAAAACAAATTTGTAAATGTTTTATTTGTGATGAAGAAGGTCATATAGCAACAAATTGTCCTAATAAAGGTAAAAATGCTAGAAAAATGATTAAAAATCTTGAAGAACAAGATTTAGAAATATGTTTTAGAGAGGAAATAAATCCTTCTGAAATATTATATGAATTAATTTCAGAAACAGAGTCTGATACAGATTCTGATGAGTATATTTACTAGTAAATTTATTTTTACTAATGTTTGCTTATTTTCTTAGCAGGCCTTATGGATAGAGGTAAACAACCTTTAAAAGATAATGATGGATGGAGAACTGTCCATAAAAAAGGAAAACCAATGAGTCCTAAACAGGGATTTATTGCTTCACCAGTAAGTCCTAAACAAGGATTTACTGCTACCACAAATCCTAAACAAGGATTTAATACACCTGCACAAGTACAATTTTATCCTAAACAGGGATATTATGTACCATATCCAATGGTAAACCAACCATTTGGAACACAATCACCAACTCCGGTGAGTTATTTTGAATTTTCACAAAATCCATATTCAGAATATCAAAAAAGCTATTCTGAGATTATAAAAAATACAGAAGATTTGTTGAAAAAACAACAAAATCTTGGATTTCCTGAATTAAAAGATTTTTATAATCCTGGATTACCTCCAGAATATTACAATTTTATAAACAGAATATGGAAAAACCATATTTTGGAACAAAGAGCAAATTTCCGAAAAGCTCTTACACAATTTTCGGTATTCTTAGTTGAAAAAACAACTAAAGAAAATAAATCCGAAGATTTATTACTAAAATCCATTTTATACCGAGATTGGGATGAAATCCTAATCGAATATATGGATATTAAGGAGATAAACAATCTTCTTGATATATTTCAATATTTTATTAGTAACGGGAAAAACATTCCTATTATTAATAAGATGTTTAGAATATGTCTTTATAACAAGTGTAGACAAATTCTACCCCCTGATATTTTTTCAAAAATAAATCGAGCTATTTGCAACCAGCAAGCTCTATTTTCAGAAACTTTTTCAAAATATTTTTCACAAGCTTATGTTTTTATAAATGATATAGGAGAAAAACTTCCTACTATCAAATTTCGACTTGATCATGATCCATTTGATATAACCAGTATTGAATGGGGATTTGTTAAAGAAATAACAGTCCAAAATCTTTCTTTTCATTTACTAAAAGATTTTCCAGCTATATTAAAATCTAGATTAACAAACTTTGTTGATTTAGATGATTTTGTCTACTATTTTTATATAAGAATAAGCAGCCTTATTGGTATCGCTGAAAAAGAAAAATTTTATCAGCCATATCAAATATGGTCTATTCATAAAATGCTCGGAGGAAGATCCCTCTTGGCAGCCCAGGAAGATCAACAACATTTGTTAAAAACCATTGACGAGTGTTATAAAAATTTTACCCATTATCAAATCCAAGCCGGAATTGATTTAATGGCAAAAGCCCAGTTTCTACTTCAACAATCCAGTTATAAGTTCTGGACCGATGGAAGAAGAATATTGGCATTTGACACTGGAAACCACTAGGAAGAAATAAATGAAGAAGCCATTTCGCTATTAACAAAAATAGCTGATATGGAGATCGAAGATTATCCGTTAGCAGCGGAAATCAGAGAAGTGTGGGAAAGCTGGAACTTTTATGACAATTTCTGAGATATAGCTACTAATGATATAAAACTGGAAACCCCAGGAGAAACTAGTCAACCTACACCTATACCTTATAAAATAGATGATCTTAATAAAAGCAATGTCGCTTAAGGAGGTATATATTTAGATTTAACTAATGTTCCTATATCAGATTTTGAAAAAACAATAGATGATTGGGCACAGTCTATGACTATTGTTGTAAACAACAACAGTGCAGTCTGGTCAAAAGAAAAGTTTTTAAACTATTTTGTTGGAACTTTTCAAGGGGATGTTCTTCAATTTCTCAGACGGTGGGAAGAATCTGAGAAAGGAAGAGAACAAAAGAATCAGCTTATTAATCAAATAAGTACCCCTAAAGATTTATTAAAAGGTTTAACCTCAATTCTAAAAATAGAATTTTGTGGTTATACTAATAAAAAAGATCAAGATAGCCAATCCAGCTATATCTTGTCAAAATTAAAATTATGTGTTATAAGATATTTAGATGAATTTTCAAAAAAATTTCTTCATGAATATCAAAAGTTGAAAAACGAAAGTATAGACTTTTGGAAAAACCAATATTTTCATAAATTACCACCACCTTGGGATGAAATTTGCATAAACAAATATGCTTCTTTCATAATAAAACATAGCAATGATAATAATACAGAAGTAGCAAATATAGATACTATAGGTAATAGAATAAATTTTGCTAAAGAAAGAATTATATTACATTGTTTATAGAGTAAGGCGGCTAAACAAGTCAAGAATAAATTAAGTCATAGATATTGCACAAAAATGCTAGAAGGAGAATGGGAATTTGGATGTAACTCTATACGTTCAAAACCCTATATAAAGAATAAAAAATATAGATTAGCTAGATGGAAACCAGGTAATAAAAATAGTAATAATAAAAAGAAAAAATTTGTTAGAAGAAAAACTTCTAATAAGAATAAAAAACAAATTTGTAAATGTTTTATTTGTGATGAAGAAGGTCATATAGCAACCATTATTTCAAGGAAGCTACGTGGAAACAACCATGAAGCTGACAATTCAAGCATCCTTATCAGGATACTATTCAAGGAAGCTATGTGGAAACCACCATGAAGCTGACATTGAAAGCATCCTTATCAGGATACTATTCGGAATTCAATTGTAATTAAATTTGAGTTTAGAATTTTTGTTATAAATAGGCATTCTTGTAGCCCGAACAAGGTATCGGGTTTTGGAATCACTTGAATAGAATTTGCAATATACAAACTTTCTTGTATACTTGCTCTCTTCAAGAAAACCCTTGTAAATCTTTTGTAAATTATCTATTTTCTTCTTACGAAATATTATCCTACGATATTATAGTAGCCTTCCGCTTGTGCATATCCTCCCTCCCCCCTGTAATTGGTATCAGATATCCTATCAGAGGAGCCCCAGAGTAACGATTTCTGGAGCTCTAATATCGTAGTTATCATTGTAAGTTTCTATCTTTTATCTTCAATTCCGTTTATTTCGCTGTTTTTGTCTCAAAACCCATATATCTGTCGTTTGTCTTCGTTTGCCGTTGAGTCCGAGTGGGACGTTGTTGGCGTTTTTGAAGACGTATAGACACAGACGGTCTTAGGTACCAGGGATAAAAACATGGAACAAATGGATTGTTTATACAAAGATAAAACTTGTAATCATACTATGCATATAGACTCTAAGAATGAAAATAATATTTCGGCTCTTAGTAAGGGTATCAATAGTTTAATAGATATGACGTCCATATATTTTAATAGATTATATACTAAGGCCAGTAAGGTAGAAGAAAAAGTAGATAATATGGGAGAAGTAATGAATTTAGATTTGAATAGCAGGTCTAAAGAGTTATTATCCGATGTTAATAATAAATTAGATCAGGTTATTAATATTAGTAATAATATAGAATCAGATCTAGGTCCTTTATATTACGGTAATAGTAATGATATTTTAGTTTTGTCAGATGAAGATGAGTCTTCGGATGAATCTTCTAATAATAACAATAATAATAATAATAAAGAAAAAACAAAAGAAAAAAGAGAAAAAGATAAAAAACAACAAAAATATGATTTCGAATCTTATAAAACTCTAATAGAACATTGGAAAAACCAATTTTCCAAAACAGAGGATGATATGAGCGTGTCGAATATCTTAAGTTAATAGAAGAACTTTATGAAGAACATAAAGATCTGTTTGAAAAATATAATTATCACTATATGTTAGAATATGATAATAATTATAAATCTGAAACCACAGAAAATAGTGTGTAACACCCCAAACCCGGTCAATACACCACGACCGAATCTGGTATGTTACGGGGAAAACGTACTAGAGAGGTTTAGGTTTTTCGTTTAAAAGCAGGTTGTAAACACTTCACTATATAGTGTATTTGAAGAAAATTTGAGTAGGCCTGTTTGAAATCAGGTGGTGTATTTAGAAAACCCAAAAATTTTGAAAACTTAACCAAAAGATGTAGTTAAAACGAGTTTATTCCATTTCATTATTCAAATAGTTTCTTAGTGTTACTTAAGACATTTTAACTTGGTAGAAAATCGAGTTTTGATTTGAAAATCGTTTGAGTTTCTAATGCAAAGTCATGGTGAGATACCCGATGGTATAGTTTAAAACACTTTGCGTTATAGTTTTTAAAACCTTGTCTTTCCAAGTTTTAGTAAAATTCCAACCCAATTATTTTGTTAAGGCATATTAAAAATCAACTTTAAACGTAAACATAGAAAACATAATTTAAAGGCCTTTTACAATCCAAAACAAAACCCAAATAATAAAAAGCAAGCTAAAGTACCCAAATTATAAAGTCTGAGTAAATCTTTATTAAGCATGGCATGAGCACCCCGAGTCCATCCCGGCTCCATGTCCGAGTCTAAGTGTCACCTGAAATGTCAAAGGAGAGGGTGAGTCGAATGACTCAGTGCATAAATCCCACTCCCGATAAAACAACATGCTAACACACATTATACATAGCAACATAATTAATGCAACCCGATCCTAACCATCCGTATCTCCTTTTCTACCCCGTGTGGTACCAAACCACTGGTGGTGCCAAACCACTGGTGACCCAAAGTCACGATATCCATAAGTGTGGTGCCAAACCACTGGTGACCCAAAGTCACGAATAATCCAATGATGGGGCCAACCCATCGTGTGATACCCAATCACTAGCGACAATCCCGTATCTCTCAAGTGGGGCCAACCCACGGTGGTGTCAAACCACAGGGACGAGTCGCAATGAGGTGCCAAACCTCTGGTGTCCCAAAGACACAGTGTGATACCAAATCACTGGTGACCGCAGTCACAAATTCGATGATGGGGCCAACCCATCGTGTGATACCCAATCACTGGCGTCAATCCCGTATAATCAACCGTGGGGCCAACCCACCGTGGTACTAAGCCACTGGGACGAGACGCTGAGGTGCCAAACCTCTGGTGACCCAAAGTCACAAAATATATCATCTGTGGTACCAAACCACTGGAGGTGCCAAACCTCTGGTGTCCCAAAGACACAGTGTCCCAAAGACACGGATATCATAATCCCCCTCCACTCATATCACCCATACATGCCATACTAATGCATATCATGTAAGTCATGCTCTCATGCCAATATGTTTAACATCATATCTCATATCACATACATCCATAGTCATGGTATCATATAGGTCATTAGCAAGCTCATAATAACACTGACTTACCGAATCCGTGATCATACCCAATAGGGTATCATATCAATCACCACTGTTTCACTTTATACAAACAGGTTATCAATATATATATTACTAAGCATCAGTGTGTTTTAGTTTACACACCTGAAATAACGAAGGCTTTAATCCCAAAGAAACGATCTACAATCCTTAAACTCCTTGCTCCTAGAATCGGCCAAACATGGGTTAGACATCTAGACCATTCGGCCAATGCTAACAAACCAACAGGAGTTAATGCTAAACTCTTTACCTTGTGAATGGTTTGGTTTCCAACCAATATCCGAATCAATTAATGGTTCCTCTGATATCGACCACCTCCTAAAACAACAACAATCACACCTTTAACAACTTGCCTTAACGGAATGAAAAGAATTAACTAATAGAACTAGCCCTTACCAATACCTACCGATTGCTTAACAGAGAAAGAAGGCTCCTCTTGCTTGCCTCCAAAATCCAGATGTCCTATAACAAGAGTCGATTAAACACAAGAGATTAGTACCCCTCCACCAATGCTGAAATCGGCCCTTAATCAACTCACATCGATTAAGAAAAAGAAAGAAAATAAATGACCCTTCGGCCAAGAACTTACCCCACCACTGATCGAACAACCACCCAAGATCACCCTTCACTAATATTCGGTCAATAGCTACTAGAAGAGAGAGGAGAAATTCGGCCAATATAGACTACTAGGAGAAGGGATACTTTGGCAACACAGGGGAGAGATTCGGCTAGTCCCTTGAAGATGAAAAGCAATAGAATTTTGGTTCAAAAGAAGAAAAGAGTTTGACAACAATTGAAGAAAGATTCGGCTCAAGAGGAATTGAGAGAAAAACAGATGGAAATTCGGCTAAGAGGGCAATGTGAATTCGGCACTAGTGTATTAAGAGAAAAGAGACGAAAGTATGATAAGAAGAGATATTAGTTTCGGTTATCAAGATTTCCAAGTCAAAGAAAGAAATATGGAGAAGAGAAAATACCATTCGGTTTACACAAATGTCAAAAAGAAAAGGGAATGAAGAGGAGGATATTCGGCTACCAAGAAAATTGAGAGAAAAGCAAAGCAAGATTCGGCCACTAACTCCTTAGACTTTCGGTTTCAAGGAAATTGAGAAAATGAGAGAAACACCCTTTAGAAATTTCGGCTACAATGACAAAAAAGAGAAACTTTGTTTGCCACCACCTATGACCGAAATTGCTTAAGAAAATGCCAAAAATGCAAAAATGCATTTCGGCAAGCACCTCCCCACACCAAGCCGTCCACTTCCCCCACTCCACACTCCCTCAAATTCGGCCAAATCCCCCCAATAGCTCCCAACCACACATTCAAACAACATGACCAAGTCTTCCTCCTAAAATCCCTCATCACCCTCCATTTGAATGGGAAGACCAAGTCCAAAGTGGAATTTGAACTACATCCAACTCTTCCCTCCTATGCCGTCCAAAATGAAGCCAAAAATGTGAGGTCTTTGCAGCTCGAACACTAGACCTCCACCCCATGCAGTTGACGCCACACCTAGCTCCCCAAGTAACGCATGCTTGCCACTTTGCCAGCTCACTTTTTGTTCAACAAAACACCAAATAAAACTCTTATACCCCAGCTCCATCAGCTCCCCTGACTTAGGCCTAAAACAAAAATTTTTCTACCTACTCAGGCACACTCCTAGCCTACAATTAAGCCCCGAAACTACACAAACAACAACACAGCACACCAACACCTGCAATGTCATGCAACAATAATAAAAAAAACCCTTAACCCGGGATATTACAGTTCTACCCCCTTAAAAATAATTTCGGGCTCGAAATTACCTGGTCAAAAGAGTTGCGGGTATTGCTGTCTCATCATATCCTCAGGTTCCCATGTAGCTTCTTCTACGCCATGATTCCGCCAAAGAACCTTTACCAAAGGCACAGACTTCCTACGTAGAACCTTCACATCCCGATCTAGAATCTGCACAGGTTCTTCTTCCATGGTCAAATCTGGATTTACTTCAATCTCTTCCACTGCTACCACATGTGAAGGATCCGAACGATAACGCCGAAGCATCGAAATGTGAAAAACATCGTGAATCTGACTAAGCTCTGTTGGTAACTCCAGTTGATACGCCACTGGTCCCACTCGTCTCAAAACCTTATACGGCCCAATAAACCTCGGACTTAGCTTGCCTTTCCTTCCGAATCTCAACACCTTCTTCCAAGGCGAGACCTTCAGGAAAACTCGATCCCCCACAGCAAACTCTATATCTCTCCGCTTAAGATCGGCATAAGACTTCTGCGGGTCCGAAGCTTCCTTCAATCGAGACTGTATCAACTTAACCTTGTCTTCTGTCTCAGCAACCAACTCGGGTCCCAACAACTGACGTTCACCCAACTCCGTCCAACACGTAGGTGAGCGACACTTCCTACCATACAACGCCTCATACGGTGCCATCTTGATGCTCGCTTGATAGCTGTTGTTGTAGGCAAACTCAGCTAATGGCAGAAACTCTTCCCAACTACCTCTGAAATCCAGAACACAACCTCTCAGCATATCCTCTAAGATCTGAATAACCCTTTCTGATTGACCGTCAGACTGTGGGTGAAAAGCCGTGCTGAAATCCAAACGAGTACCCAGAGCCTGATGCAATGCTTTCTAGAACCTTGACGTAAATCTGGGATCCCTATCCGAGATTATCGAAACTGGCACACCGTGCAACCTTACTATCTCTGACACATACAGCTTCGCTAGCTTCTGAAGTGAGTAGTCAACCCTCACCGGAATAAAGTGAGCTGATTTAGTCAGACGATCCACCACTACCCAAACTGAATCCTTCTTGCTTGGCGTAAGCGGTAATCCACTGACGAAATCCATGGTTATCCTTTCCCACTTCCACTGAGGAATCTTCACAGGCTGAAGCAAACCTGACGGCAACTGATGTTCAGCCTTGACCTGCTGACATGTCAGACACTTCCCAACAAACTCTGTCACCTCTTTCTTCAAGCCCGGCCACCAAAACTACTCTCTAAGATCCCTATACATCTTGCTACAACCAGGATGCATAGCATAAGGACTGCTATGTGCGTCCTGAAGAATCTTCTGCCTCAGCTCAATATCTTTAGGCATACAAGCCTTACCTTGGAAACACAGAACCTCATCACTAGACAAGCTGTAACCCTCCAAACCACCATCCTGCACTTGTAACCTTCGCGCACTCAGAATCTCATCCTCTAACTGTTTCTCTCTGATCTGCTCAACCCAAGTAGGCTTAACCTGCAACTCCGCCAGAATGCTCCCGTCGTCATACAAGCTCAAGTGGGCAAACATCGCTCTTAAGTCCGAAACAACCTTATGGCTCAACGCGTCTGCCACCACGTTAGCCTTGCCCGGATGATACTCAATCGAACAGTCGTAGTCCTTCAGCAACTCAACCCATCTGCGCTGCCTCAAATTCAAAACCTTCTGAGTCAGGAGATACTTCAGACTCTTGTGATCTGTGTAGACTATCGATCTCTCTCCACACAAGTAGTGCCTCCAAATCTTTAAGGCGAAGACTACAGCCGCTAGCTCCAAATCGTGCGTCGGATAGTTGACCTCATGTGGCCTCAGCTGTCGAGAAGCATAAGCCACAACCTTACCTTCTTGCATCAGCACACAACCCAAGCCCGTATGTGATGCATCGCAGTATACTGTGAATTCCTTACCAGCCTCAGGTTGAATCAAAACCGGAGCCTCAGTCAAGATCTTCTTTAACTTATCGAAGCTTTCCTGCTGTTTCTCAGTCCAGACAAACGAAACCTCTTTCCTTAACAACTTGGTCATCGGCGCTGCTATCAACGAGAAACCCTCAACAAACCTTCGGTAGTATCCGGCCAAACCCAGAAAACTCCGAATCTCAGCCACTGACCTAGGCGTCCTCCAATCCAAAACTGCCTCAATCTTCCGAGGGTCTACTCGAATCCCCTCAGCTGACACTACATGCCCCAAGAAAGTCACTTCCCTAAGCCAGAACTCGCACTTACTAAACTTAGCATAGAGATGCTTTTCCCTCAGAATCTGCAGCACCACTCGCAAATGCGCATCATGCTCTTCTTCTGTCCTTGAGTACACTAAGATGTCGTCTATGAAAACCACGACGAACTGATCCAGATACTGCTGAAACACTCTATTCATCATATCCATGAATGCTGCCGGTGCGTTAGTCAACCCGAACGGCATTACCAGAAATTCGTAGTGCCCATACCGAGTCCGAAACGCTGTCTTATGGATATCAGCCTCCTTAACCTTCAACTGATGATACCTAGACCTCAAGTCGATCTTCGAAAATACCGCAGCACCCTTCAGCTGATCAAACAAGTCATCTATCCGTGGCAACGGATACTTGTTTTTAATCGTCAGCTTATTCAACTGGCGGTAGTCTATGCACATCTGCATCGTACCATCTTTCTTCTTAACAATTAGTACCGGCGCACCCCACGGCGAAACACTTGGCCTGATAAAACCTCGATCCAATAACTCCTGGATCTGAGCCTTAAGCTCAACCAACTCTTTTGGCGCCATCCTATACGGAGCAATAGACACTGGCGCAGTTCCAGGTAATAGATCTATCCCAAACTCTACCTCGCGGTCTGGCGGCAAACCCGGAAGCTCCTCAGGAAACACATCAGCAAATTCCCTAACAGTACGAACCTTCTCTACAGCAGACTCTTTAGCCTCCAAGGCATACACATGAACCACATACGCTTCACAGCCCTTCCTGACCATCTTCTCCGCTTTCAGAGCAGATACCACATTAGATAAGTAATCTCTCCTATTACCTATCATAGCCACCTCATCACCCTCACTCGTCTTAAGAACCATGCGCTTGTCCGCGCAATCCAACCTCGCCTGGTACTTGACCAACCAGTCCATCCGAAGAATCAGATCGAACTCCCCAAACGGCAGTTCCATCAGATCAGCAGCAAACACTACCCCTTGGAGTTCTAGGGGTACATCTCTAAACAGCTTATCTACCACTACAGAGTGACCTAGAGGGCTAATTACAGTCATCTGCCTAGAAGATATCTCAGAGTCTAACTCCATGGTCTCTACTATACTACTGGCAACATAAGAGTGCGTCGAACCCACATCAATCAAAGCAGTATAAGGAGAACCAAAGATCAAAAACGTACCGATTATGACGTCCGGTGCGTCGCCCTCCTCCCGGCGCCTCGCTGCATACACTAATCCAGGCTGTCTGGCATCCGAACTACCTGCACCTCTGCCCGGTGCTCCACGGCCCCGACCAGAACCATTACCACCTCTGCCATTACCACGGCCCCTCTGCTGTGGCGGTCCACTACTCCTGAGCTGATTACGGCCCTGACTCTCAGACTGAATCCTAGCCAACCTACGCGGACAGTCCCTCACGCGATGATCCAGAGAACCACACTCGAAGCAACCTTTTCCTCCAGTCCAGCAACCACCCCAATGGGATTTCCCACACTGATCACACTGCGGCGGTCCCTGCCTAGCAGCAACAAACCTACCAGACTGATTCGGCCCACTCGGTCTAGCCCTTTTCTGCGGATTACCTGACGATCCAGAAGACCCAAAGCTCCTCTTATGCCTATTTCTGTCCATGCCCTGCCTCACTGACTCTTTAACACCCTCGGCTACCTTAGCCTTTTCAACTAAGACAGCAAACTCGCGCTCCTGCTGAGGAGCAATCAGCAGTCTTAACTCGTCTCGCAGACCATCCTCGAAGCGAACACACCTCTCATGTTCAGTGGCCACAATGCCCCTGGCATACCTACTCAGCTTCAAGAACTCAGCCTCGTACTCAGAAACAGATTTACTCCCCTGAACAAGCCTCAGAAATGCCTTTCGCTGGAAGTCAATATAACTAGCTCCAATGTACTTCTTCTGATATGCAGCCCTGAAATAATCCCATGTCAGATCCTCCGCTGCCACACTGTCCCGAACCGTGAGCCACCATTGGTATGACTCATCCCGGAGCAGCAATACGATGCCCTTCAGCTTCTCTTCTGCAGTCAAGTCCAGATAATCCATGATCCGCTCAGTTGCCTCCAGCCAATATTCAGCAGTGCTAGGAGCAACACCAGATACACCTCGAAAGAATTCGGCCCCATTTGCCTGAAGTCGCTCAGGCACAGATTTCCTAACTCCTGCACCACCAGCTACTCCAGCTACTCTTTCCAACACTCGCAGCATCGCCTGTGACACTGCGTCGTCCCCAGTCTGATCTTGGAACTCACCACCTCCAGCTGGTGGCGGAATCGGTATCTCATTTTCTGACCCCTGACCAGATCCTACGGGTTCAGAAACCGTCATCCTACCCCTACCTCTACCACGAGTATTACGACCACGTCCGCCTCGAGTGCTCATGACTAAAATCTCTACGTATCTGATTAAAGAGTTTTATGCATCAGTATTTATTCCACTGTTTTAAAGCAAGTCTTATGAATTTTTAAGGAGATTTGTTCTCGCAAGTTCACAGAGTCCTATCAGTTTCAATCTCTAAAGTAATGTACTATTGCTAATCATCAACTCACATCACATCCAACAAATCACAAGCAGTAGTAAGGGGTACTTACCTGGGCGAACTGGTGCCGGAGACTCGGTGCCATGCCTTACAAACCATATATTTAAAAACAAAGACTATCAAAACAAACTTTTAAAACGTTTTGGGCCTTGGGCCCACAGCCGAGCCTTTGAACTTGGCTCTAATACCACAATTGTAACACCCCAAACCCGGTCAATACACCACGACTGAATCTGGTATGTTACGGGGAAAACGTACTAGAGAGGTTTAGGTTTTTCGTTTAAAAGCAGGTTGTAAACACTTCACTATATAGTGTATTTGAAGAAAATTTGAGTAGGCCTGTTTGAAATCAGGTGGTGTATTTAGAAAACCCAAAAATTTTGAAAACTTAACCAAAAGATGTAGTTAAAACGAGTTTATTCCATTTCATTATTCAAATAGTTTCTTAGTGTTACTTAAGACATTTTAACTTGGTAGAAAATCGAGTTTTGATTTGAAAATCGTTTGAGTTTCTAATGCAAAGTCATGGTGAGATACCCGATGGTATAGTTTAAAACACTTTGCGTTATAGTTTTTAAAACCTTGTCTTTCCAAGTTTTAGTAAAATTCCAACCCAATTATTTTGTTAAGGCATATTAAAAATCAACTTTAAACGTAAACATAGAAAACATAATTTAAAGGCCTTTTACAATCCAAAACAAAACCCAAATAATAAAAAGCAAGCTAAAGTACCCAAATTATAAAGTCTGAGTAAATCTTTATTAAGCATGGCATGAGCACCCCGAGTCCATCCCGGCTCCATGTCCGCGTCTAAGTGTCACCTGAAATGTCAAAGGAGAGGGTGAGTCGAATGACTCAGTACATAAATCCCGCTCCCGATAAAACAACATGCTAACACACATTTTACATAGCAACATAATTAATGCAACCTGATCCTAACCATCCGTATCTCCTTTTCTACCCCGTGTGGTACCAAACCACTGGTGGTGCCAAACCACTGGTGACCCAAAGTCACGATATCCATAAGTGTGGTGCCAAACCACTGGTGACCCAAAGTCACGAATAATCCAATGATGGGGCCAACCCATCGTGTGATACCCAATCACTAGCGACAATCCCGTATCTCTCAAGTGGGGCCAACCCACGGTGGTGTCAAACCACAGGGACGAGTCGTAATGAGGTGCCAAACCTCTGGTGTCCCAAAGACACAGTGTGATACCAAATCACTGGTGACCGCAGTCACAAATCCGATGATGGGGCCAACCCATCGTGTGATACCCAATCACTGGCGTCAATCCCGTATAATCAACCGTGGGGCCAACCCACCGTGGTACTAAGCCACTGGGACGAGACGCTGAGGTGCCAAACCTCTGGTGACCCAAAGTCACAAAATATATCATCTGTGGTACCAAACCACTGGAGGTGCCAAACCTCTGGTGTCCCAAAGACACAGTGTCCCAAAGACACGGATATCATAATCCCCCTCCACTCATATCACCCATACATGCCATACTAATGCATATCATGTAAGTCATGCTCTCATGCCAATATGTTTAACATCATATCTTATATCACATACATCCATAGTCATGGTATCATTTAGGTCATTAGCAAGCTCATAATAACACTGACTTACCGAATCCGTGATCATACTCAATAGGGTATCATATCAATCACCACTGTTTCACTTTATACAAACGGGTTATCAATATATATATATATTACTAAGCATCAGTGTGTTTTAGTTTACACACCTGAAATAACGAAGGCTTTAATCCCAAAGAAACGATCTACAATTCTTAAACTCCTTGCTCCTAGAATCGGCCAAACATGGGTTAGACATCTAGACCATTCGGCCAATGCTAACAAACCAACAGGAGTTAATGCTAAACTCTTTACCTTGTGAATGGTTTGGTTTCCAACCAATATCCGAATCAATTAATGGTTCCTCTGATATCGACCACCTCCTAAAACAACAACAATCACACCTTGAACAACTTACCTTAACGGAATGAAAAGAATTAACTAATATAACTAGCCCTTACCAATACCTACCGATTGCTTAACAGAGAAAGAAGGCTCCTCTTGCTTGCCTCCAAAATCCAGATGTCCTATAACAAGAGTCGATTAAACACAAGAGATTAGTACCCCTCCACCAATGCTGAAATCGGCCCTTAATCAACTCACATCGATTAAGAAAAAGAAAGAAAATAAATGACCCTTCGGCCAAGAACTTACCCCACCACTGATCGAACAACCACCCAAGATCACCCTTCACTAATATTCGGTCAAGAGCTACTAGAAAAGAGAGGAGAAATTCGGCCAATATAGACTACTAGGAGAAGGGATACTTTGGCAACACAGGGGAGAGATTCGGCTAGTCCCTTGAAGATGAAATGCAATAGAATTTTGGTTCAAAAGAAGAAAAGAGTTTGACAACAATTGAAGAAAGATTCGGCTCAAGAGGAATTGAGAGAAAAACAGATGGAAATTCGGCTAAGAGGGCAATGTGAATTCGGCACTAGTGTATTAAGAGAAAAGAGACGAAAGTATGATAAGAAGAGATATTAGTTTCGGTTATCAAGATTTCCAAGTCAAAGAAAGAAATATGGAGAAGAGAAAATACCATTCGGTTTACACAAATGTCAAAAAGAAAAGGGAATGAAGAGGAGGATATTCGGCTACCAAGAAAATTGAGAGAAAAGCAAAGCAAGATTCGGCCACTAACTCCTTAGACTTTCGGTTTCAAGGAAATGAAGAAAATGAGAGAAACACCCTTTAGAAATTTCGGCTACAATGACAAAAAAGAGAAACTTTGTTTGCCACCACCTATGACCGAAATTGCCTAAGAAAATGCCAAAAATGCAAAAATGCATTTCGGCAAGCACCTCCCCACACCAAGCCGTCCACTTCCCCCACTCCACACTCCCTCAAATTCGGCCAAATCCCCCCAATAGCTCCCAACCACACATTCAAACAACATGACCAAGTCTTCCTCCTAAAATGCCTCATCACCCTCCATTTGAATGGGAAGACCAAGTCCAAAGTGGAATTTGAACTACATCCAACTCTTCCCTCCTATGCCGTCCAAAATGAAGCCAAAAATGTGAGGTCTTTGCAGCTCGAACACTAGACCTCCACCCCATGCAGTTGACGCCACACCTAGCTCCCCAAGTAACGCATGCTTGCCACTTTGCCAGCTCACTTTTTGTTCAACAAAACACCAAATAAAACTCTTATACCCCAGCTCCATCAGCTCCCCTGACTTAGGCCTAAAACAAAAATTTTTCTACCTACTCAGGCACACTCCTAGCCTACAATTAAGCCCCGAAACTACACAAACAGCAACACAGCACACCAACACCTGCAATGTCATGCAACAATAATAAAAAAAAAACCCCTAACCCGGGATATTACATAGTGAAAGTCCTAATAATTCAGAAATAGATATTAATGTAACTAGTCATAATTCTGATGAAGAAAACACTTCAACAGAAAAGAATATAAAGATTCCTGAAGATCCCATGGATACTGAACCACCGGATCCATATGATTTTGTAGTACCGAAACCTTGGGAAATTGATAAAAAAGATTCTCATGGTAAGAGAAAAATAGACTCAGATCTTCAAACAGATGATAATCTGAGAGCTATTAATAGAAATTATGAACTTGTTGAAAACACAACAAGAATATTAGGAGATAAGATAGAAGATATAGCTACTAATGATATAAAACTGGAAACCCCAGGAGAAACTAGTCAACCTACACCTATACCTTACAAAATAGATGATCTTAATAAAAGAAATGTCGCTCAAGGAGGTATATATTTAGATTTAACTAATGTTCCTATATCAGACTATGAAAAAACAATAGATGATTGGGCACAATCTATGACTATTGTTGTAAACAACAACAGTACAGTCTGGTCAAAAGAAAAATTTTTAAACTATTTTGTTGGAACTTTTCAAGGGGATGTTCTTCAATTTCTCAGACGGTGGGAAGAATCTGAGAAAGGAAGAGCACAAAAGAATCAACTTATTAATCAAATAAGTACCCCTAAAGATTTATTAAAAGGTTTAACCTCAATTCTAAAAATAGAATTTTGTGGTTATACTAATAAAAAAGATCAAGATAGCTAATCCAGCTATATTTTGTCAAAATTAAAATTATGTGATATTAGATATTTAGATGAATTTTCAAAAAAATTTCTTCATGAATATCAAAAGTTGAAAAACGAAAGTATAGACTTTTGGAAAAACCAATATTTTCATAAATTACCACCACCTTGGGATGAAATTTGCATAAACAAATATGCTTCTTTCATAATAAAACATAGCAATGATAATAATACAGAAGTAGCAAATATAGATACTATAGGTAATAGAATAAATTTTGCTAAAGAAAGAATTATATTACATTGTTTATAGAGTAAGGCGGCTAAACAAGTCAAGAATAAATTAAGTCATAGATATTGCACAAAAATGCTAGAAGGAGAATGGGAATTTGGATGTAACTCTATACGTTCAAAACCCTATAAAAAGAATAAAAAATATAGATTAGCTAGATGGAAACCAGGAAATAAAAATAGTAATAATAAAAAGAAAAAATTTGTTAGAAGAAAAACTTCTAATAAAACTAAAAAACAAATTTGTAAATGTTTTATTTGTGATGAAGAAGGTCATATAGCAACAAATTGTCCTAATAAAGGTAAAAATGCTAGAAAAATGATTAAAAATCTTGAAGAACAAGATTTAGAAATATGTTTTACAGAGGAAATAAATCCTTCTGAAATATTATATGTTTTAGAAATTTCTGGGATATGGCATCAATATGAGATTTCGTGTAAGACCATAGCTGGGCTATTGGCATCGATATGAAATCCCATATAAGACCATATCTGGGATATGACATTGGTATAGTACTTGTGTGTGAAATTTCTCGAGTATCTTTTAGTACTCCAAGTGGTTCAACAAGAAACTTAACGACAAAGTTTAAGTTGTGAAAGACTATGGTATGATGTGAAAGATTATGGTAAGTTGCAAGTTGGTACAAGTATGTACATAAAACTCATGCCTCGATATGTGATGAAACCTTGGATTGGTTCGATTGAGTAGGTTATGACGTTAAGATTTTAGTAACATCTATGCTAAGCTTGATTATGAATTCACAATGATATTTATGTTAATTTACTTTATGTTAAATATATGTTAAAGTGTGTATGATGCTTATTATTTGCATATGAACTTACTAAGCTTTAAAGCTTACTCCCTTTCTTTTTCTCTTGTCTTATAGTGTCACCAAGCTAGCTCGGGGATCGAAGACGATTGGAGAACCGTTCACACTATCAAATTATCATTTTGGGTACTTATGGTTTCAATATTTTGAGTTATGGAATGTATAGGGACTTGGTCTTTTTGTTATGTGTCATAATTGATTTGGCCATAAGTGATGGCTCCAATAGTTGATAATTCATTTTGTAAATGGCCATTTGATATTGGCTAATATTGGTAAAGTATATATACATATAATGATGTTTTCATGAATGTGGGAAATTGCATAGTTTGAGATGCTAAGTATGTGATGTTTGTATGTGATAAATGATAGCATGTAAATGATATGTGGATGCCTTGTGTATGGTTGAAAAGATTGAAACTATATGCTTGAATTGGTGCTATGTTTTGTTGTGTAGGTTGGTGCATGGAAGGGTGGAAAAAAGTCTTGGTAAATTGTAACAGCCCGATTTTGGGGCTAGTCGGAATAGTGGCTTCGAGACCACTAAACCGAGGTTAGGGAAAATTATTTTGACATTGTTTTATGTGCTATGATATTAAAATATGGCTATTGGAAAATTTTGGCACTTTAATTTGAGCGATAGCATGCTTAATTGCGAAAAAGGACTAAATCGCATAAAGTGTGGAAGTTCTATTTTTCAAGGTAGAGGTGTCTAATAGCCATATATTATTAAATTGGAGGTCTTTAAAGTGCAATTTGGCCATTTGGAGTGTGATGGCCAGCCTGTAACACCCCAAACCAGGTCTATGCGTTTAGGCGAAGTTTGGTTTGTCACACTAATCAAATAATCATTTATTCTCGAGTGGTTAATGTAAAGTAGTGCTACAAAAACTTTTTGAAAATAGTATTTAATAAAAAGTTAGTACGAGGATTTGAAATTGATGATTTAAGAAAATACTTGTTTAAAACTTATCATTTAGAAAAATATTTATCAAAACCTTAAAGTCATTGTAAAAGAATTTGGAAGAAAATTTTAAAGAAAATAATTTAATTGTTCAAAATGTTATATAAACAATATTTTTAAGAAAACCATATAAATTTAACATAAGCCCATAATAAGAGTCTTAAAACAAAATTTAAATCCATCCACACAATAAAATCCGTAAAAACATAATTAGAGGCCTTATTACATCAAACCCATAATAGTAATTAAAATAATAACTTAAATAAAGTTCATAGTTTATAAAACCCAAGTTCGTAGTATGGCCTCCACCAAGTCATCTCCGGCCCAAGTCCACATCAATTTCCATTACCAGAAAAGGTTGATAAAATAGGGTGAGTTACAAAGAACTCAGTGTGCAACTCACTTACCACCATTATTGGGCCAGATCGTCAAGATATTATGTTGGGCTTGAGCCCATTTGCAGAATTCAACAGTATAACATAAAGTAAAATAAAATAAAATGCATGTAAAATGAATTTCCCAACCAAGCCTAGTATCCATCCGCTACACACCCCCGTACCAACCAACACACCTGTGGGGATCAAGTCAACCCACCCCGCCAAACACACCAATCATAGGCATTAAGCCTTTAAAATAATTTTGTAGTGCACTACCGAACTAGATTGTGACATTGTCACCGAACTAGAGGCATTTAGCCAAATTTGTGGCAGAGCCACCGAACTAGAGGCATTAAGCCAAAATTTGTGGCAGAGCCACCGAACTAGATTTTTGGCAACAGGCCATTCTTCTCTTCATCAAATACCCCGCCCCATGCAATCATGCGTGTATAACAAAATATAGCCATATAACAATTTATCAAATAATCCATAACATCAATTGGGTCTATAATTAAACATTTCATTTGGGCCCATAAAACAATTTAGTATTTTGCCCATTTAGCAGTTTAGCGGACTTTGGCCCATATATCGAACTAGAATGTTTTTGGCCCATTTATCGAACTAGAATATTTTTGGCCCATTTATCGAACTAGAATATTTTCTTCAGCCCAATATGCCAATCTAGCAGTTTTTCGTATTTTTCTCGGTTTTAACCGTTTTCATGTATTTTCACAAAAGTATCAATTACTACATAATTTCCGAATTTACCATTTTCACGATTTTATCACAGTACTTATGATTAGGTATCTATCCCGAAAATGAGTGTGAAGTTACACACCTGGTTATAGAGAGAACTAGACTTTCCCGCTCGTCGATACCTAAACATATCACGATAATTAAAACACTATATTTTTTTAATAAAACCAATCTTAGAAATAGCGATCTAAACTTTTACCCTCGGAATTTCGAATAACTTCTAACTGCGATTTCTCCTCGATTGATGGCTCGCTAACCGATGAAAATCCACGAACAAACAGGGGTTCGGGAGTACGAACAACTTCAAACAATTGATTCTCCCCGGATGAACGTCCGCAACCCGGTGGAAAATCCCGGATTCCCGAAATAGCCCTTTGTTTATACTTAGGGGGATTAACGGATCCTCCCTTCTTCCGAAGACTAAACACCACCCTTTTCTTCCCTATTCTGATTGTCTTCAATGACAAAAGAACATTAATCCAATCTAATATTATACCGAAATAATATGACCAAAAGTTTTTAGGAGTAAAATTTCCTTACCACAATATCCTCGTATCACAATATGAAAGTCGACCAAAATGTTCCTTGTCACCTTAAATCGATTCCAACGTTTCTACGATACTTACGAACTCTTGAGTCCCGGTCTTTCGTTATAGTACTAAAATATAACGAATGAAAACGTTAATAGAATGAACTATTAACTAATCGTAACTAAAAAGAATCCTTACCTATTGTCCACAATCGAAGAGAAAGGATTGAGAATGATGTTTGTGACTAGAGAAAGATTCGGCTATGGGCACTCTAGCATTCGGCCATGAGAGAGTTTAATGGAGAAACTTTGAGTGAAAAGAAATAAAATATGAGAGAAGAGATGGTGATGATGTTGTTTCGGTTTTCAAAGAGAAGAGAAAAAAAAGATGTGTTTAGGAACAAGGTACATTCGGCAATGGTAAAAAGAAAAGAAAAAGAAATGGCTTTTTGGTATAGGTGATTTCGGCACTAAAAGAAAAGGCATACAAAGAGTACCAAAGTAATAGACAAAAGTGACCAAATGGTCAAAAAAAATTAAGGCTTACCAATGCTCAATTTCGGCCAAGGGAGAAAGTAGAGAAAGAGTTTCAAAACTAAGCACAAAATGCTAAGAATGACCAAAACTAATCCTAGCCAACTACTAGCATTTTCGGCCAACCTCCCCCTAGCCACTATGCCATCCAAATTCATTGGTCAAATGACCATGAATTTGTTTCCAAAACATTCTCCTTGATACTTGCCCTATGTCCCCATATCTTTCCATAAATTTTTGATTCCATACCATATGTTAACACTTACCTTATTCCTTTGATATACTAACCAAAAATAACAAGGTCAACACTTACCATATTTATGCTTGGCCGACACTTGCTATACATGTGTAGAAAAATAAAAATAAAAATTTATCTAGATGCTAAACAAGGGATTCGAACCTCCCCCCTCATGCTACAACTCATGCGCCAAGACCACCTTACCATATATTCAACTTGTGCTACACTTTGACACTTTAATTAACTTATGTGTCAATGCCACTTGCTCCACTTCATTAAATTCTCAAACTAAAAATTATTCCTTACCCAAATTATGCTATACTCTTCTACAAGACTATATTAAACACGAAAATAAAAGTAAGAAAATTTTCCTTCATAATCTAAACACCAAATCATGCAATATATCAATACTTGGATTTTTAGGGTGTTACAACTCTACCCTCCTTAAAGAAAATTTCGTCCTCGAAATTTACCTGGTTGAAAGAGGTGAGGGTATTGTTGCCGAATTGCATCCTCAGGCTCCCACGTAGCTTCCTCCACTCCGTGGTTACGCCATAGAACTTTGACCAACGGCACGGTTTTCTTTCTTAGCACCTTAACATCTCGATCTAAGATTTCCACTGGTTCCTCCTCAAAAGACAAGTCTGAATTCAACTCCACTTCCTCTACTGGTACTATGTGCGAAGGATCCGATCTATAGCGCCTCAGCATGGAAACATGAAAAACATTATGAATTTGGCTCAATTCCGGAGGTAATTCGATCTGATAGGCCACTGGACCTACTCGCTTCACCACACGGTATGGTCCAATATATCTAGGGCTCAACTTGCCCTTCTTCCCAAACCTGAAAATCTTCTTCCAAGGTGAGACCTTCAAGAAAACTTGATCCCCTACAGCAAACTCGATATCCTTACACTTCAGATCTGCATACGACTTCTGTCTATCCGAAGCTTCCTTTAACCGTGCTCGAATAGCCTTTACTTTCTCTTCCGTTTCAGAAATCATCTCAGGACCTAACATCTGCCGTTCACCCAACTCAGTCCAACAAATAGGAGAACGACACCTACGACCATACAATGCCTCATAGGGTGCCATCTGAATGCTAGACTGATAGCTATTGTTATACGCAAATTTCGCCAATGGTAGAAAATCCTCCCAACTACCTTTGAAATCAATCACACATCCTCTTAACATGTCTTTAAGAATCTGAATCACTCTTTCCGATTGACCATCTGACTGAGGATGAAAAGCCATACTGAAGTTTAGCTTTGTACCCAGAGCTTCGTGCAAAGCTTTCCAAAATCGTGATGTAAACCTAGGATCCCTATCCGATATAATAGATACGGGTACCCCATGCAACCTCACGATTTCAGATACATACAGTTTCGCCAACTTCTGCAACGAGTAATCCGTACGAACGGGTAGAATATGAGCAGTCTTCGTCAAATGATCAACAATTACCCAAACAGAATTTTTCTTAGTAGGTGTTAAAGGTAACCCACTAACAAAATCCATTGTTATCCGCTCCCATTTCCAAAGAGGAATCTTTACCGGTTGCAAAAGACCTGACGGCAATTGATGCTCCGCCTTCACTTGCTGACAAGTTAAACATTTTCCCACAAACTCTGAAATCTCACGCTTCAACCCATGTAACATCCTGGAAAGGGCCTATGCATTTTCGGTTTAATTGTACGAAACGACAAGTTTTAAGTATTATGAATAAATTTTTGATATTTTTGGAAACTCAGAAATGTATGAAAATAAATTGGAAATGAACATTTTTGGAAACCTGGAAATGCATTGGACATGAACATTTTTGGAAACCTGGAAATGTAAGGAAATGGTTCAAAAATGGAAAGTGAACATTTCTGGAAACTTGGAAATGTAAGAAAATGGCAAGTATACAGAGCCGATCGAAAATTTTAGGAAACTTAGAAATGACCTAGAAATGTCGAATTTTAAAGTTTAAAATAGGAAATTAGGGCAAGGAGGCCTTAAAAGAAAAAGTTGGTAAGATTTGACACACAAACAGGCTTGGAAAAGTGGCCTGAAGGTGTCACTTAGGGCCTATGGAAATGGCGCCATCTGCAAGAGGAATGGGCCTGGGTTCGAGTCACTTGGGAAGCAAATAAATAAGGTTTTATTTTGGCTTCCAAAAGGCTGAGGTGGACGGCACATGCTTCTAGAAAAGGAGGTGTTTTATTTTCATAAATATGTGATTAATAAGGTGATAATAAAGGATTTTTATTGGATTATTTTTTGAAGAGAATAGATGGATAAATATGGATTTATCCCTTTTATTTTGATAGATAAGGAAGAGATAAAAGAGGATTATTATTAGTATTATTTTTATTAAGAGATAAGAGATAATAAAGGATATTTCTTTAATTATTTTAAATTAAAGAGATAAAGCTATCAAATAAAGAAGAGTGGTGGCCAAGTAAAGGACTCTAGCTAGTAATTTTGGCTATAAAAGGAAGAGTAAGGCTATTCTTCATTCATTCTTTTCTTTTCAAGAAAACCACTGCCGAAATTCTCTAAAGTTTCTCCTCTTCTCTCTGCCAAATTTTCTCTGCCATTATTCTCTTCTTCTCTTTTCTTTTCTTCTTCTATTACAAACACAATCAAAAGCCGAAGATACCAATAGCCCTAGTCGATTTCTCACTAAGCCTCAAGAGCCGAAATTGTTATCCACATCAAAGCCATAGTCGAATACTGCTAAGGGTTCAAGCAAGAGTTCCATCAAATTTTCAGTAAGGGTAAGATTAGGTTAGATTCTCATTCTATTTCTTTTAAGGCTGTCAAAATTAAGATTCTAATACCCTTAATATCTGTTGCCAAAGAGATCTTTCGGGATTTACTAAGTGTCGACTACAAGGAAGGAGAAGTTCTTTTCCCGAAGGTACACCATAAGCCACGTGTTCCCTAGTTATTCGGTGAATTTCGGGATTTAAGAATCTAAGGTAAGCCATATTTAACATACGGCTAAGGGTTATTTGTTGTGAATAAATGTTAGAAATTGATCTAACATGAAGTTATAGGGATTTCGACAGAGGGATACAAGGATTTCGGGATTTGAGAATTTTAAGGTAAGTTTTAAGAATACTAATCCTACTAGGATTTGGATTTATGGCCGAATGGCTTTTTATTAAAGTAGTAAGTGATTAATCAAATGTAGGAATTTGAGATCTAAGGCAGTAGATCAGATTTCGGGATTTCAAGGAATTCGTTAAGCAAATCAGGTGTGTACCCTACCCTAAGTTTTGATAGGTTCATGGCTATGTTTAAATTAAATGTATTATTAAGAATGTGTGTACACACATTAATTTTCGATATATCATATGGCAATTATTTTTGATATATGAATATGCATAAGAATGTGAATGTGGCTAAGTACCACAAATGTGGTAAGAGTACCCAGGTACGTTTCCTACTTTCGATAGGATTACGAATATGTTATATTGTTAACATGTGAATAATGAGAAATTAAGTATGTTATGCATGATATATGGGGCATTCGGGATATATGTGAAAGGGGAAGAAGGTGTTGACTTCGGTCTCACCAACGTAATATGGTGACTACGGTCACAAAATTTGAATATGGTAACTCCGGTTACATTATCTGAATTTGGTAACTTCGGTTACATTATTTGAATATGGTGTCTAATGACACAAATTATATGGGCGATGAGCACGTCGACTGCAGCGACTGCCTTCGATGGTGTGTAGCGGATGGAGGGTTGACTTAGTAGTCCCCACAGTGTGACTGGCAGGTACGGGTGGTGTGTAGCGGATGGACCATTAGGTTTGGGTTTGGGAATGCATCATAACTTGTATTTTATGTTTTGAATGTGTAACTATTGTATGCCTGATTCTATTATGATTTAGTGTCGTGTACACATTGAGTCTGTTGACTCACCCCGTTGGGGAACATTTTTCAGGTGATGAACAGTGATGGACCGGGACGGCAGTACTTGTGGTGGCCATGCTGAACATGAAGTTTATATTTTTATGGACTCTTGAATTCATTTTAGTACTTTGAAATATTTTGGAAACTATTTGATGTAATAAGGCCATAAGGCCATGATGAACGATTTTTATTTCTACTTGTTGTTTTATTGTGTTACAAATTTTGATTAAGTTAAAGACTAAGTATTTTATTTTAAAATATACTCGATATGTTTATTACTTAAAATTAAAAAAAGGGTTTTCTAATATAAAAATCCAGTTTGTTTTCAACACAAGTCCAACCCAAACAATATTTTTTTAAAATCACACAAGTTTTTCTCTAAGTAACAAAAGAATTTGAAAACCGGTTTACTTGAGGAACATACCAAATCTGGTCAAAGCTCGTGGGCCGGGTTTGGGGTGTTTCAGTTTGGTATCAGAGCCCAGTTTTAAACTCTCGGCCTGTGGTATAAGGCCCAAAACGTTTTCAAATCGAGCCCAAGTAAGCTTTATAAAAATATTTTTGAAAATAAGTAGGTTTTTCTGGCATGGCACCTAAGTCTCCGACCCGAAGTCCACCAGGTAAGTACCCTTATCCTTTGTGTGATATATATATTATGAATTGTAGAAGGGTAGGAATGGAATGTAGATTAGAAAATTAAGTACTTGAACTCTAGGACTAGTGTACCCCAACAAGTTACATAAAACTTTAATTTCTAATTAAACAAACCTGTGGTTAAGTCGCCGAGTTAGGGTGTGGCAACCATTGTGCGCATGTCTAGGATAGATCCGAAAGAGCCTGGTATTTAAGCAGTCCTAGTGACTCACCTCCTCTTCGCAGGAATCTTACCTGGTGCGTAGCTTTAGTTCACCCTAACCAAGAGGACTTATTCATAGGCTAAACCCCTAACTAAAACCCGAAAGAGAACTAGCCGTATTTTTATGGAAACCCTAGTTTTAAAATCACTAAAATTACCCTTTTGGCTTGTAAAAGACATTCTATAAAATTTTTCTGAAATATTTCCTATTTGCAAAAAAATTACTAAAATGCCCTGGTTGAAAAAAATTACAAAAATGCCCTTGGTTTTAAAAAAAATTACCATACTACCCCGATTTCAATAAAATTTTCTTATTTTGTAAAAGTATTCAAAAACCCTATTTTGTGAAAGTCCAAAATACCCCGATTTGGGAAAATTACAAAATTGCCCTTAACTTACAAAATTACCAAAATGACCCTGATTTCCAAAATTTTTGCAACATCACCGGTTTGGAAAACAAATTCTCAAAAAGAACCCTCAAGTTTTGCAAAATTTTGAAATACCCCTGATTTATTGAACTTTACAAATTTACCTTGATTTGTAAAAATTTACCGAAATACCCCTGGAATTTCAAAATTACCGAAATGCCCCCGAGATTTCAAAAAATTACCAAAATACCCTTATTGACAAAACCACCAAGGAACCTTATTTTGAAAAAAATTTTTTTTTTACTCAAATACCCCTTTAGGGCAAATTACGAAAATACCCCTGGGTAGTGAGAAAACAACAACAATGAAAACTACAACGTTTCTCTGAATGAACGAAGGTTCATAATTGTTTGATGGATGTATGAATGTAAAGACTGTATGCATGTATGAATACGAAAGAACCACTTCTAAAATTCTTTTCATAAAACTTCTTCGCGGGTAATCAGTGGAATAAAGGCTAATTCATAAAACTTCTTAATCAGATTAAATCGTGAAGTAGACATGAGTTCTAGGGGACGTGAACTTAAAGATTGTGCCTAGAAAGTATGATGGTTCTATTAAGATCAGAGTGCGCAGCGTAAGCATAGTGCGGTGAGAAGGATTGTGACTGTTAGTAAGTAATTTCGAGGATGAAATTATTTTTAAGGAGGCTAGAACTGTAACATCCTGGAAAGGGCCTATGCATTTTCGGTTTAATTGTACGAAATGACAAGTTTTAAGTATTATGAATAAATTTTTGATATTTTTGGAAACTCAGAAATGTATGAAAATAAATTGGAAATGAACATTTTTTGGAAACCTGGAAATGCATTGGACATGAACATTTTTTGGAAACCTGAAAATGTAAGGAAATGGTTCAAAAATGGAAAGTGAACATTTATGGAAACTTGGAAATGTAAGAAAATGGCAAGTATACAGAGCCGATCGAAAATTTTAGGAAACTTAGAAATGACCTAGAAATGTCGAATTTTAAAGTTTAAAATAAAAAATTAGGGCAAGGAGGCCTTAAAAGAAAAAGTTGGTAAGATTTGACACACAAACAGGCTTGGAAAAGTGGCCTGAAGGTGTCACTTAGGGCCTATGGAAATGGCGCCATGTGCAAGAGGAATGGGCCTGGGTTCGAGTCACTTGGGAAGCAAATAAATAAGGTTTTACTTTGGCTTCCAGAAGGCTGAGGTGGACGGCACATGCTTCTAGAAAAGGAGGTGTTTTATTTTCATAAATATGTGATTAATAAGGTGATAATAAAGGATTTTTATTGGATTATTTTTTGAAGAGAAAATAGATGGATAAATATGGATTTATCCCTTTTATTTTGATAGATAAGGAAGAGATAAAAGAGGATTATTATTAGTATTATTTTTATTAAGAGATAAGAGATAATAAAGGATATTTCTTTAATTATTTTAAATTAAAGAGATAAAGCTATCAAATAAAGAAGAGTGGTGGCCAAGTAAAGGACTCTAGCTAGTAATTTTGGCTATAAAAGGAAGAGTAAGGCTATTCTTCATTCATTCTTTTCTTTTCAAGAAAACCTCTGCCGAAATTCTCTAAAGTTTCTCCTCTTCTCTCTGCCGAATTTTCTCTGCCATTATTCTCTTCTTCTCTCTTCTTTTCTTCTTCTATTACAAACACAATCAAAAGCCGAAGATACCAATAGCCCTAGTCGATTTCTCACTAAGCCTCAGGAGCCGAAATTGTTATCCACATCAAAGCCATAGTCGAATACTGCTAAGGGTTCAAGCAAGAGTTCCATCAAATTTTCAGTAAGGGTAAGATTAGGTTAGATTCTCATTCTATTTCTTTTAAGGCTGTCGAAATTAAGATTCTAATACCCTTAATATCTGTTGCCGAAGAGGTCTTTCGGGATTTACTAAGTGTCGACTACAAGGAAGGAGAAGTTCTTTTCCCAAAGGTACACCATAAGCCGCGTGTTCCCTAGTTATTCGGTGAATTTCGGGATTTAAGAATCTAAGGTAAGTCATATTTAATATACGGCTAAGGGTTATTTGTTGTGAATAAATGTTAGAAATTGATCTAACATGAAGTTATAGGGATTTCGACAGAGGGATACAAGGATTTTGGGATTTGAGAATTTCAAGGTAAGTTTTAAGAATACTAATCCTACTAGGATTTAGATTTATGGCCGAATGGCTTTTTATTAAAGTAGTAAGTGATTAATCAAATGTAGGAATTTGAGATCTAAGGCAGTAGATCAGATTTCGGGATTTCAAGGAATTCGTTAAGCAAATCAGGTGTGTACCCTACCCTAAGTTTTGATAGGTTCATGGCTATGTTTAAATTAAATGTATTATTAAGAATGTGTGTACTCACATTAATTTTCGATATATCATATGGCAATTATTTTTAATATATGAATATGCATAAGAATGTGAATGTGGCTAAGTACCACGAATGTGGTAAGAGTACCCAGGTACGTTTCCTACTTTCGATAGGATTACGAATATGTTATATTGTTAACATGTGAATAATGAGAAATTAAGTATGTTATGCATGATATATGGGGCATTCGGGATATATGTGAAAGGGGAAGAAGGTGTTGACTTCGGTCTCACCAACGGAATATGGTGACTACGGTCACAAAATTTGAATATGGTAACTCCGGTTACATTATCTGAATTTGGTAACTTCGGTTACATTATTTGAATATGGTGTCTAATGACACAAATTATATGGGCGATGAGCACGTCGACTGCAGCGACTGCCTTCGATGGTGTGTAGCGGATGGAGGGTTGACTTAGTACTCCCCACGGTGTGACTGGCAGGTACGGGTGGTGTGTAGCGGATGGACCATTAGGTTTGGGTTTGGGAATGCATCATAACTTGTATTTTATGTTTTGAATGTGTAACTATTGTATGCCTGATTCTATTATGATTTAGTGTCGTGTACACATTGAGTCTGTTGACTCACCCCGTTGGGGAACATTTTTCAGGTGATGAACAGTGATGGACCGGGACGGCAGTACTTGTGGTGGCCAAGCTCAACATGAAGTTTATATTTTTATGGACTCTTGAATTCATTTTAGTACTTTGAAATATTTTGGAAACTATTTGATGTAATAAGGCCATAAGGCCATGATGAACGATTTTTATTTCTACTTGTTGTTTTATTGTGTTACAAATTTTGATTAAGTTAAAGACTAAGTATTTTATTTTAAAATATACTTGATATGTTTATTACTTAAAATTAAAAAAAGGGTTTTCTAATATAAAAATCCAGTTTGTTTTCAACACAAGCCCAACCCAAACAATATTTTTTTAAAATCACTCAAGTTTTTCTCTAAGTAACAAAAGAATTTGAAAACCAGTTTACTTGAGGAACATACCAAATCTGGTCAAAGCTCGTGGGCCGGGTTTGGGGTGTTTCAACCCAGGCCACCAATACTGTTCACGAAGATCCCGATACATCTTATTTCCTCCGGGATGCATAGCATAAGGACTACTATGCGCCTCCCTCAAAATCATTTGCCTCAGATCTGAGTCCCTAGGCATACAAACTCTTCCCCGGAAACACAACACACCTTCCGAGTTAATACCAAAATCCTCTATTCCTCCATTTTCAACTTGTTGAAGTAAAGGTCCCAACTTCTCATCTAATATTTGCTTTTCCTTGATTTGATCTAACCACAGGGGCTTCACCTGAAGTTCCGCTATCAGACTACCATCCTCATACAAACTCAAATGGGCAAACATTGCTCTCAAATCAGATACCACTTTACGACTTAACGCGTCTGCTACCACATTAGCCTTTCCCGGATGATACTCAATTGAGAAATCATAGTCCTTTAACAGCTCCACCCATCTTCGCTGTCTCAAGTTTTAATTCCTTCTGAGTAAGAAAATACTTAAGACTCTTGTGATCCGTATAAATGATAGACTTTTCACCATAGAGGTAATGCCTCCAAATCTTTAAGGTAAACACCACTGCTGCTAACTCCAAATCATGAGTAGGGTAGTTTACTTCGTGCGGTCTCAGCTGACGAGAAGCATAAGCTACCACTTTTCCACTTTGCATCAATACGCAACCTAATCCCGTATGTGACGCATCACAATAAACTGTAAACTCCTTTCCAAACTCAGGCTGGATCAATACCGGCGCTTCCGTCAAAATTTTCTTCAATTTCTCGAAACTTTCTTGCTGTTTATCATTCCATATATACAGTACTCCCTTTCGCAAAAGCTTAGTTAGGGGTGCAGCAATCAACGAAAACCCCTCAACAAAGCGTCTATAGTAACCAGCCAAACCCAAGAAACTCCGGATCTCAGCTACTGACTTTGGTGGTTTCCAATCCAATACAGCCTCAATCTTTCGAAGATCAACTCTTATTCCTTCGACTGATACCACATGACCCAAAAAAGTCACTTCTCTTAACCAAAATTCACATTTACTAAATTTGGCATACAGTTGATTATCTCGAAGTAACTGCAATACGATTCGCAAATGCGAGTCATGCTCTTCTTCATTCCTTGAATATACCAGAATGTCATCTATGAATACTACCACAAACCGGTCTAAAAATGGTTGAAAGACCCGGTTCATCATATCCATAAATGCAGCTGGTGCATTGGTCAACCCAAATGGCATCACCAAAAACTCATAATGTCCGTAACGGGTTCGGAACGCCATTTTGTGAATATCCGCTTCTTTCACCTTAAGCTGGTGATAACCCGACCTTAAATCAATTTTGGAGAAAACTGAAGCTCCCTTCAATTGATCAAACAGGTCATCAATTCTCGGCAGAGGGTACTTATTCTTGATCGTCAGTTTATTCAATTGCCTATAGTCAATACACATACGCATTGACCCATCTTTCTTCTTAACAAACAAAATCGGTGCTCCCCACGGAGACACACTCGATCGAATAAAACCCCTATCTAGCAGTTCTTGAATTTGAGCTTTAAGCTCCGACAACTCCTTCGGCGCCATTCTATAAGGAGCAATGGACACTGGAGCAGTTCCGGGTAAAAGCTCAATACCAAATTCCACTTCCCGGTCTGGAGGTACACCAGGAAGTTCTTCGGGAAATACATCCGAAAATTCATTCACTGTTCTCACGTCTTCCACTGATAACTCTTTGGCATCTAAAGCACTAATAAATGCTAGAAATGCTCCATACCCTTTTCGCACCAACTTTTCCGCCTTTAACGCAGAAATCACGTTTGCCAAGTAATTCCTCCGCTCGCCTATCATAACCATCTCCTTGTCCTCCACGGTTTATATTGTCATCCGCTTTTTAGCACAATCCAATTGCGCCCGATGCTTAACCAACCAATCCATGCCCAAAATGATATCGAATTCGCCAAAAGGCAATTCCATCAAATCTGCCAGGAATATTTCTCCTTGAATTTCTAAGGGCACGTCTCTAAACAGTTTATTAACCAACACCGACTGTCCTAAAGGACTAATTACCTTCATCTTATTATCAGAAATTTTGGATTCTAAATTCAAGTTCCCAGATATGGTGCTAGCAACATACGAGTGGGTAGAACCAATATCTATCAAGGCAATAACAGGTACATCAGAGATGAAGAACGTACCAGTTATCACATCAGGTGCATTGCCCTCCTCGCGGCGTCTGACTGCATACACCAATCCTGGCTGTCTTGCATCCGTGTTGCCTCTAGGACCATTGCCTCGACCCGCTGCACCTTGACCACGTCCAGCCCCATTACCACCACGACCCGGTCCACGACCTCTCGGTGGTTGCTGAGCTCCTCTTGCCAGTGGTGCATCAGTAGTACGAACTTCTTGAGTTGTATCCATTCGTCGAGAGCAATTCCTATATTGATGATCCATTGAACCACATTTATAGCAAGCACCCGTTTTCCTCCAGTATTCTCCAGAATGCCTTTTTCCACATTCAGCACAGTCTCGACTCTGATTAACAGCTACAGGTGTTCTACCTTGAGCTGGCTCATCATTCCGAGGCCTCTTCGTAAACCTTTTTGAAGAACCCGAATACTTTATATCTCTCTTACTTCGAACTTGCTCCCGATTCTGACGTTCCGAGTTCTTAGCCTCTTCGGCTATCTTGGCCTTCTCCACAAGCGTGGCAAAAGTTCTAACTTGTTGTGGGGCTATCAGAACCCGCAACTCATCTTTCAAGCTATCCTCAAAGCGTACACAACGCTCATGATCTGTTGCCACTATAGTTCGAACATAGCGACTCAAGCGTAAGAACTCAGCCTCATACGCTGCCACCGTCTTATTTCCTTGAACCAGATTCAAGAATTCCTTCCTTCGGGCATCCACATAACTTGTTCCCACATATTTCCCTTGAAAGGAAGCTTTGAAGAATTCCCAATTAACTAATGCAGCATCAGTGCCTTCTCGGACAGTAAGCCACCATTGGTATGCTTCGTCCCTTAACAAAGATACCGCTCCTCTTAGCTTTTGTTCCACAGTGCACTCAAGATCGTCCATAATTCGCTCCACTGCCTCAAGCCAATATTCAGCGACATTGGGAGCTACACCAGAGACACCTCTGAAAACCTCAGCACCACTTGATTTCAATCGTTTCGATATTGACCCACGAGCTGTTGGCCCAGTTCTAGCTCCAGCGACCCTTTCAAGGACTCGCAGCATTGCTCGTGTCACAGCATTATCTTTATCTATATGATCATGTGATCCCGTCTCACTCTCGAGTGACGCAGGTGCATCCATTTCCGGCATATGACCCGGCGCTTCAGTTGCGCCCCTAACACCTCGTCCTCTACCGCGACCACGTCTATCTCTTCCACGACCACGTCCTCTTGTGCTCATAATGACTAATTAGATTTAATCTGATTAAGAGTTTTATGAATCAGATTACTATTTCAGTTGTTTATTAACGATATTTTATGATATGAAAGAGATAGAGTTGTTTTCGCAACCATATCCTATTGTCTCAATCTCTACGGTTTTCAACACCTAAAACTAGAACTTCTAGAGTGTTTCTTAGGATCATATCATAATAATAATAATAAACAATCAGTATACAGATACTTACTTGACTTGGCGCGGGATGCTCATGGTGCCATACTACCTTTAAATCAAAAAGTCTAGAAATTTAAATTGTTTTTCAAACAGATTTCATTGTTGAACCCAAACCACAGCCGAGTTTTGAAACTGGGCTCTGATACCATTAAATGTAACACCCCAAACCAGGTCTATGCGTTTAGACGAAGTTTGGTTTGTCACACCAATCAAATAATCATTTATTCTCGAGTGGTTAATGTAAAGTAGTGCTACAAAAACTTTTTGAAAATAGTATTTAATAAAAAGTTAGTACGAGGATTTGAAATTGATGATTTAAGAAAATACTTGTTTAAAACTTATCATTTAGAAAAATATTTATCAAAACCTTAAAGTCATTGTAAAAGAATTTGGAAGAAAATTTTAAAGAAAATAATTTAATTGTTCAAAATGTTATATAAACAATATTTTTAAGAAAACCATATAAATTTAACATAAGCCCATAATAAGAGTCTTAAAACAAAATTTAAATCCATCCACACAATAAAATCCATAAAAACATAATTAGAGGCCTTATTACATCAAACCCATAATAGTAATTAAATAATAACTTAAATAAAGTTCATAGTTTATAAAACCCAAGTTCGTAGTATGGCCTCCACCAAGTCATCTCCGGCCCAAGTCCACATCAATTTCCATTACCTGAAAAGGTTGATAAAATAGGGTGAGTTACAAAGAACTCAGTGTGCAACTCACTTACCACCATTATTGGGCCAGATCGTCAAGATATTATGTTGGGCTTGAGCCCATTTGCAGAATTCAACAGTATAACATAAAGTAAAATAAAATAAAATGCATGTAAAATGAATTTCCCAACCAAGCCTAGTATCCATCCGCTACACACCCCCGTACCAACCAACACACCTGTGGGGATCAAGTCAACCCACCCCGCCAAACTCACCAATCATAGGCATTAAGCCTTTAAAATAATTTTGTAGTGCACTACCGAACTAGATTGTGACATTATCACCGAACTAGAGGCATTTAGCCAAATTTGTGGCAGAGCCACCGAACTAGAGGCATTAAGCCAAAATTTGTGGCAGAGCCACCAAACTAGATTTTTGGCAACAGGCCATTCTTCTCTTCATCAAATACCCTGCCCCATGCAATCATGCGTGTATAACAAAATATAGCCATATAACAATTTATCAAATAATCCATAACATCAATTGGATCTATAATTAAACATTTCATTTGGGCCTATAAAACAATTTAGTATTTTGCCCATTTAGCAGTTTAGCGGACTTTGGCCCATATATCGAACTAGAATATTTTTGGCCCATTTATCGAACTAGAATATTTTTGGCCCATTTATTGAACTAGAATATTTTTTTCAGCCCAATATGTCAATCTAGCAGTTTTTCGTATTTTTCTCGGTTTTAACCATTTTCATGTATTTTCACAAAAGTATCAATTACTACATAATTTCCGAATTTACCATTTTCACGATTTTATCACAGTACTTATGATTAGGTATTTATCCCGAAAATGAGTGTGAAGTTACACACCTGGTTATAGAGAGAACTAGACTTTCCCGCTCGTCGATACCTAAACATATCACGATAATTAAAACACTATATTTTTTTAATAAAACCAATCTTAGAAATAGCGATCTAAACTTTTACCCTCGGAATTTCGAACAACTTCTAACTGCGATTTCTCCTCAATTGATGGCTCGCTAACTGATGAAAATCCACGAACAAACAGGGGTTCGGGAGTACGAACAACTTCAAACAATTGATTCTCCCCGGATGAACGTCTGCAACCCGGTGGAAAATCCCGGATTCCCGAAATAGCCCTTTGTTTATACTTAGGGGGATTAACGGATCCTCCCTTCTTCCGAAGACTAAACACCGCCCTTTTCTTCCCTACTTTGATTGTCTTCAATGACAAAAGAACATTAATCCAATCTAATATTATACCGAAATAATATGACCAAAAGTTTTTAAGAGTAAAATTTCCTTTCCACAATATCCTCGTATCACAATATGAAAGTCGACCAAAATGTTCCTTGTCACCTTAAATCGATTCCAACGTTTCTACGATACTCACGAACTCTTGAGTCCCGGTCTTTCGTTATAGTACTAAAATATAACGAATGAAAACGTTAATAGAATGAACTATTAACTAATCGTAACTAAAAAGAATCCTTACCTATTGTCCACAATCGAAGAGAAAAGATTGAGAATGATGTTTGTGACTAGAGAAAGATTCGGCTATGGGCACTCTAGCATTCGGCCATGAGAGAGTTTAATGGAGAAACTTTGAGTGAAAAGAAATAAAATATGAGAGAAGAGATGGTGATGATGTTGTTTCGGTTTTCAAAGAGAAGAGAAGAAAAAGATGTGTTTAGGAACAAGGTACATTCGGCAATGGTAAAAAGAAAAGAAAAAGAAATGGCTTTTTGGTATAGGTGATTTCGGCACTAAAAGAAAAGGCATACAAAGAGTACCAAAGTAATAGACATAAGTGACCAAATGGTCAAAAAAAATTAAGGCTTACCAATGCTCAATTTCGGCCAAGGGAGAAAGTAGAGAAAGAGTTTCAAAACTAAGCACAAAATGCTAAGAATGACCAAAACTAATCCTAGCCAACTACTAGCATTTTCGGCCAACCTCTCCCTAGCCACTATGCCGTCCAAATTCATTGGTCAAATGACCATGAATTTGTTTCCAAAACATTCTCCTTAATACTTGCCCTATGTCCCCATATCTTTCCATAAATTTTTGATTCCATACCATATGTTAACACTTACCTTATTCCTTTGATATACTAACCAAAAATAACAAGGTCAACACTTACCATATTTATGCTTGGCCGACACTTGCTATGCATGTGCAGAAAAATAAAAATAAAAATATATCTAGATGCTAAACAAGGGATTCGAACCTCCCCCCTCATGCTACAACTCATGCGCCAACACCACCTTACCATATACTCAACTTGTGCTACACTTTGACATTTTAATTAACTTATGTGTCAATGCCACTTGCTTCACTTCATTAAATTCTCAAACTAAAAATTCTTCCTTACCCAAATTATGCTATACTCTTCTTCAAGACTATATTAAACACGAAAATAAAAGTAAGAAAATTTTCCTTCGTAATCTAAACACCAAATCATGCAATATATCAATACTCGGATTTTTAGGGTGTTACACACCATAGTATGCAAAGGGGACAAGAGCATTAAATTTAGTCAAAAATTTGGTTATAGTTGGTGAATAAATGAATAAAATAAGTTTAGTAAAAGAAAGACTATCATCTTTTCATTTTTCTTTTCTCTCCCACCGAAAATACCAGCAAGATTAAGGGTTTGAAAGCTTGAAAATTCTAGATACATCTCATCCTTGCAAGTAAGTTCTTTTGATGATAATTTTTGATGATTTTTGTGTTTTTAGAGTCCCCAAAGCTTAAGCTAGCTAATGAGGGGACTAATTTGTGATATGGTTGAAAGTCTAGGGACTTGCCATGAGAATGTTTATGTTGTTAGCTAAATTTTTATGGAAGAAAATGAATGTTAGGGAGATGTGAAACAACTTTTGTGAAAGGAGTTTGCATGAAAACACCTAAATAGGACTTGAATGCAAAGATTGTAATTGAGTCATAAATGCATGAAATGGCTGGATTTGTGAGTAGTTGTCAGAAGAAATAAATGTTCAGCTAGGCTTGTTTAATGAGGAAATGTGTTGAAAAAAACTAATTTACGAGCCTAGGGGCAAAATCGTAATTTTGACATAGTACAAGGGCAAAATGGTTATTTTGTCTAGGTGTAGATTTTGCATTATGATCATAGAATGATTTAAATGAGTGAATTTTATTGTTATAGATTAAGAAGAGAGTGGAATTAACCTTGACCAGGGAAAAGGCAAGGTTACGGAATAAACCGCAAATTGAAACGTTTTGCACTGAGGTAAGTTTATGTGTAAACAATGCATTTATATATACACATTGTTGTTGATAACTAGTTCATAGCATGATTGAGAATCTGCACGGTTCAAGTGGATTGAATGTGGTAGTTATGTTATTGAATAATTGACGTATGAAATACGAGATAGATATGTGAATGTGATGACAATACTGGACGGTGGGCGAAATGCAATACCACCTTATTACCAAATTGTGGTGGGCTATGTGCGATACCACCCTATTAGAGATTGATGGTGGGCTAAGTGCGAAACCACCGAGTGATTGGTAGTATGAATGATTTATTGAGTAGTTTTGATGTGTTGAATCACGTGACTTTATGGTATTAAGTGCAGGGATGTATGTTAATGAATGTAAGCAGTAAGCTCGTGATATGGTTGGGATGTGGTAAGGGAGCAAATGAGTAAGCACTACTATGAATGTGGATTGTTCTTGTTTAGTATGTAATGCTGTAACACCCCTTACCCATGTCCGATGCCAGAACAGGATACGAGGCGTTACTGTACTTAACTTTACTTGAATTTGTATTATCGGGCTATAAAATTTCATTCCATCTTAAAACTTTTCTTTCTTACTAATAACATACATATCATAGGCCTACGAGGCCTTAAACATACTTCAGGAAGGTTTCGGGATTCAGCCGAAAACTTTTGCGCTCCTTGAAAAAAAGTCTTGCCTAATTAGGGGCCACACGCCCGTGTGCCCCTAAGACATGCCCGTGTTCGACACCCGTGGTTGACACTGACTTATTTCACAAGGCTGAGCACACGCCCGTGTTTATAACCTGTGTCCTTCACACGGCCTAGACACGCCCGTGTCTCCTACCCGTGGAGCTCTCTGTTTATGATGCCATCAAACCCTTAATGGCACACGGCCATGGCACACGCCCCTGTGCTAGCCCGTGTGATGAATCGTATTTTCATAATTTAATGCAGGGGACACACAGCCTCTCAGCACACCCATGGGGCTAACCATGTGTCACACACAGCCTAGACACACGCCCGTGTGTCTACCCGTGTGGGCAATTATAAGGCTATTTTCCAAGCCAATTGCCACCTTGAAACATAAACACAATTATACTATCTCAAACAACTCAATTATTCCATCCATTACAATAACTTAAATGCATCAACTTATCATTATGAAAAGGTATATAACTTAAAAAATATTGACCAATTTCTAATGGCCATATACAAAAGAATGCATAATCTTACTAACCAAGCCTTTAGCTCACAATATAACATGACCAAAATGATCAAACACCTATACATGCCATACTCAAAATTAATTAACTTTGCTATACCAAAATAGTGGTTGATAGTGTGATCTGAGCTCCGACTTCTATGATCCCCGAGCTAACTTGGCGAATCTACATGGAAAAAGGGAAAGAGAAGGGTAAGCTCTTAGCTTAGTAAGTTTGCATGAAATTTATATAACCACATACATACTAAAAAGTAAACCCATCCTTCTTAAGACTAAAGTAATTTAAATTTCAAGTGCTTGAACTTACTTACTCTTTCTCATCACTTACCACATTATAATTTTATACTTGTAATTAAATTAGGGTACCTGTATCACTTAATCACATAGATTAGCACTTTTGCTAATATAATATGAACATCAAATCATTATCTTCCTTAACTCAGGTAGAATTCTTTATCATTCTTGAATAACTTAACTTGTATTAATTTGCTTACTTAGCTTTTTCGTTGCTTCTTTCATACTTGTCGCTTTTGCCTGTTGAATTACTCAGAATGCCGGAGGATACTCAATCTCGTGAAACATGTGTCTCGATGCCAATGCTATATCCTAGATATGGTTTTACACGGGATTCCTTAGCTTGATGTCGATGCCATGTCCCAGACATGGTCTTACACGAGACCTTCCTTATATGTTTCCTTGGAAACTTACCATTGCCATGTCTTGACATGGTCTTATGTGGCATCCTTGCCTCATGGACCCACTAATGCCATGCCTTGGCATGGACTTACATGGGACCTTCCTCGTATGGTGTCGATGCCATGTCCCAGACATGGTCTTACACGAGACCTTCCTTATTCGAAGCTAATGCCATGTCCCAGACATGGTCTTATACAGGATCTACGTACGGTGCCGATGCCATGTCCCAGACATGGTCTTACACGAGTCCTACATTCCTTGATGCCAATGCCATATCCCAGACATGGTCTTACACGGACTTTTCTTATCTCATGTCGTAACATAGGTATCCTCGCCATTTCGAATTTTCATTCGGGACTTTTACTTACTTATTCTCATTGATTTCCTTATTAGGAATTGTTAATCAACTTCATGAAAATAATGTACATTGTACGTCATATTAAGTAATTTAATTATAAAAGTAATATGTAGATTAAAATTCATACAAACTTACCCGGTACTCAAAATGTGTAGAGTTGTGCAATTTAGTCCTCAACCTTGTTTTTGCCTCGATTTCGGTTCGGGCTTCATGTTTCTTGATCTATAATGACAATTTAACTTGTTTAATATTCACATTAACTAAATTGACTTATAACTCGTACTTTGGCAAAATTACAATTTTTCCCTTAAACTTTCTCATAATTACACTTTTGCCCCTAGGCTCGTAAAATGGTTTTCATTCAACTTTTTTCATTTCAAGCCTAGTCGAATCATATTCTCAACTATAACAACATTCAATTTCCACTATTTCACTCATGTATGACCATTTTCATAACTTTTGCAATTTAGCCCTTACATGCATTTTTCATGAAAATCACTTAGAAAAAGATGTTTATCCTACATCAAACTTTCATAATCTTCCATAAAACATCAAAATACATGCATGTCATACATAGGTAAAGTTTTGAATATGAACCCTTGTAACATCCCGATTTAGGGCCTAGTCAGATAGTGGTGCAAGACCACAAATCCGAAGTCTATGTATGAGTTTTTGAGGTTTATGCTATGTTTGCATGTTAGTGTGAAAGTTTCATGAAGCAATTTTGTGAAATTTTGGTTGAATTATCCAAAAGGACTGAATTACAAAAGTTGCAAAATGTGAGATTCTAGAAGCTATTTGTGTGAAATAGCTTTAGAATATTAATTAGAGGTCCTTAAATAGCAATTTACCCAAATTCTAATTTTTGGATAAAATTGGGCATGGATGAATTAAAATAGAAAGTTTATCAAAAAGGGCATTTTGGTCATTTAACAATTAAATGATTAAAAAGGAGGAAAAGATGACAAAATTCATTCATCTTCTTCTCCAAGGCTGCCGAAATTTTCAAGAGCCATTGTTAGGGTTCTTCAAAATTTTCAAGCTTGCTAGTAAGTGCATCCAAGCCCCGTTTTTGATATTCTTCGTATTTTTTAAGTCCTAGTAGCATGAATAAGCTAGTTTTAGCTATTTGATGAGCTATTTTGAATGTTCAAAAATGTGGCCATGTTGATGTTTTATGGAAGATTATGAAAGCTTGATGTAGTAGAAACATCTTTTGCTAAGTGATATTCCATGAAAATGCATGTAGGGACTAGTTTGTGAAAGTTTTAAGCTTTCAAAAATGTGGCCATGTTGATGTTTTATGGAAGATTATGAAAGCTTGATGTAGTAGAAACATCTTTTGCTAAGTGATTTTCCATGAAAATGCATGTAGGGACTAGTTTGTGAAAGTTTTAAGCTTGGTCATACATGTGTGATTTAGTGAGAATTGGTGAATGCTTTAGCTGAGTAAGTGATTCGGCTAAGCATGAACGGCTAGAAAGTTGAATAAAAATCACTTTACGAGCATTGGGGCAAAAGTGTAATTATGAGAAAGATTAGGGGCAAAAGAGTAATTTTTGCCAAAGTATGAGATAAGTGTCAATTTAGTCAATGTGTGTATTGAATAAGTTGATTTATTCATTATAGATCAAGAAAGACGAAGCCCGGATCTAAACCGAGGCAAGAGCAAGGTGGTGGACTAAATTGCATATTTCTATACTTTTGAGATCGAGGTAAGTCTATGCTTAAACAATGCATTCATACTTACAATTTCTTAATGCTAGCTAGTGTGTAGCATGATTGAGAACCTATGTGGGATGAATGTGGTAGAAATTGTGAATGGATGTATGGTTAAGTAAGTAGATATGTCAATGTGTGGTGAGAATGCTAAATGGTGGGCTAAGTGCGATACCATCTTAATGCATATTGACGATAAGCTGGCTATGTGCGATGCTATCGTTAGTTATATCGTCCAGTGGGCTACATGCGAAACCACTATGAATACCTTTATGGTAGGCTAAGTGCGATACTACCTTATTAATTGACTGTGGTGGGCTAAGTGCGAAACCACCGAGAAATTAGCGGCGTGGATTAGCTGTGTGGATGTATTATTGAGTTAATTAGCTGTGTGGATGAATTATCGAGATATGATGTTGTGTTGTATATTGTGTAAATGTGATATTGAATGCATGGGTGCATTTCAATGGTTATGAGTATGTGACTCATGATGTGTTGGGTATGTGGTAAGGGATAGAAAGAGTAAGCATAGTTGTACATTATATGTTAGTATGATGCTAATTGTTGTTTGGCTTATACTATGATGCTTAATTGTTTATGTGTAAACTTACTAAGCTCAAAGCTTACTCCCTTTCTTTTCCCTTGTTTTATAGAGTAAAAGTGTTGAATCGCGATACGAGGATTAATTGGAAGATCGCCCACACTATCAGCACACTCTGGTACATGAGACTCAATGTTTTGTATATGGCATGTATAGGGGCTAGACAAGTTAGTGAATTTTGTTGTAAATGGCTAAGATGTGTTGTCCTTTAGATGGATAGTATATTTTGTGTTATGCCATCGTTGTTGGCTACCATATTATATGAAAAGATGTAGTTATCTATGTGAGATTGCACTTTAATTTGAGTTGCTTATGGATGTGTTGAATGAGTACATGTTGTGTATGCTATAGGGGTGAGAAGGGCTTAGCAAATAGCTTTGTTCTTGTCCATGTGGATAGACACACGGACGTGTGTCTAAGCCATGTGTGACACACGGTCAGCCCATGGGCATGTGACTTGGCCGTGTGTCCCCTGCATGTTGAATTTTTAAGTTAGATTTGGCCACGAGCTAGCCACACGGGCGTGTGTCTAGGCTCTAGGCCGTGTAAGTGAAGTTAGTGTTCACCACGGTTGGAGAGCACGGGCGTGTACCCTAGCGGTGGGGCATTGGCAGAATGCTTGGGTTTTCATACACGGGCTGAAGGCATGGGCGTGTGTGTCTACACACGGGCATGTCTCATCTTACGTGGGCGTGTGAGCCCTGTATAAAAGAGAAAATTTTAAGAATCGAAAAGGTTTCGGAATAGTCTCGAGAGCCTTCGTGTGTATGAGTGAGGCCTCGTAAGCCAAGAAAGAGGTTACTGAGGTGACTTAAGAGAGTAGTCACGGTGAGCCTAAGTGGCGATCATGAGGTTTTAATATGGTAACTCCTCGGGCCCGGTTCTGGCATAGAACCCGGGTAAGGGGTTTTACAATCCTAGCTCAAAATATAGCTAAAAATAGCTAAACCAAGCTACAAAGATTTCAAAAATATGAAGAACATTAAAAACGGGGCTAGGAGATACTTATAATCAAGCTTAAAAGTTGAAGAAACCCTAGCTATGGAAGGCTTGTAAAATTCGGCTATGGTAAGAAGAAGATGGACACAATTTTGTCTTCTTTTTCCCTTTTAATCTTTTATTTACCAAATGACAAAAATGCCCTTAATGATCCTTTCTTGAGATTTTTCCTTTCCATGTCCATTTTTGTCCATCTTATTATAGAATGGTCTAATTACTAAGTAAGGACTTCTAATAATGTTTATGATGCTATTTCATACTTAAATCTTCTAGAATATCATATTTTTTACTTTTTGCTATTTAGTCCTAATGGACAAATTGTTCACTAATTCATAAAATTTCTTCATGAAATTTTCACACAATTATGCAAATACCTCATAAGCCTTGAAAAATCAGTTAAACACATATTTCTACTTTGAATTTGTGGTCTCGCACCACTATTCTGACTAGCCCCTAAATCGGGCTGTTACAAATGCTATTTATTGTTTGGCACATACTATGATGATATTGTTTACATGTAATCTTACTAAGCTCAAAGCTTACTCCCCTTTTCTTTTTCCTTGTTTTATAGAGTTAAAGAGTAGGGTCGGGATACGCAGATAACCAGAAGATCGCCCATACTATCAGCTCATCTCGGTATATCTAGACTTACTGATTTTGAGTGTGGCATGTATAGGGGCTAGACTAGGTTTATTGTTTTGTTATTTTGGCCAAGTGTGTGTTGGCCCCTTTAATGAGAAACTCTTATGTATATAGCCATATTTGTTGGTTCTTTTTGTTGCTTATATATGAAAAGATGTAGTTATTCATGGAAGTTTATATTGCAAAATATGAGTTGTTTGGTGATATGTTGATTGGATCCATATTGTGTAAGTTAAGGGATGAAAAGATCTTGGTAAATAGTCTTGTTCTTGTCCACATGGTCAACCCCATGGGTGTGTGACTTGGCCGTGTGTCCCCTACATTTTGGTGTTGTAAGTCAGTGTCGACCACAGGCTAGCCACACCGGCATGTGCCTAGGCCGTGTGATTCTTATAGGGTTGTTGACATCACAAATAGAATACCTAGGTTTTTACACACGGGCAAGGACACGGGCGTGTGTAGGCCGTGTGGAGCACACGGGCTAAGCACACAGGCGTGTGTCTGGCCGTGTGAAAACACCTGTAGGTTCAAAATGAAAATAAATCCCATATGGGGTAGGGACATGGGCGTGTGTGACCACACGACCTGCCCACACGGGCGTGTCCTATTTCACGCGGGTGTGTTGCCCCTGTTTAGGTGAAAACTTTTAGGATCGCGAAAGTTTTCAGTTGGGTTCCGAAACCCCTCGTATGTATGTTTAAGGCATTGCAGGTCCTTAATGAGGTTATTGTGATCTTGACAGAGATATGTCAAGTTGGGAAAAAAGTTGTGTGATTAAGTAGATTAAGTCTGGTAATGCCTCGTGCCCAGTTTCGACATAGAATACGGGTAAGGGATGTTACATTTAGTGGTATCAGAGCTATTGTTTAGTCGGTTTTCGGACTACCGTAGCGTGTGTAAGAGTCTAGCTATACATGCCATAAGTGTATAATGATAGTGTGGTGGCTTTTGATAATTCTAAACTTTGTTTTTATATAGTACATGGATCCCGATCAAGCGGTTGCTAATGACGCAGCTAGTAATGCATCGGCTTCTGTGCAAGAGACCACGATTGTACAGAGTGGACCCGAGACTAGGGTTCAAGGAGAAGAGGCTCGAGAAGCCTTTCTCCAAATGAATCGTAAGTGGTACACGTAGTATGTACGAGCAAACCCCAATGCTCAACCTCCTCCACCCCCTCCTATATCTCAGCCAGTTCCTGTGGCTCCTCAAGGTATAGATGTAGTGAGAATAACCAAGCCCCCGGTAGATAAGATTCGGAAGCATGGGTCCGAGGAATTTAGAGCCAATATAGATGATGACCCTGAGAGGGCAGAGTTCTAGCTTGAGAACTCGATGAGAGTGTTCGATGAACTCTCCTGTACACCTGAGGAGAGCTTAAATTGTGTCGTGTCTTCGCTGAGGGACTCGGCATACCATTGGTGGAAAACATTGACGTCAGTGGTTCCTAAGGAGAGAGTGACGTGGGACTTCTTTTTGGAAGAGTTCCGAAAAAGTATATAAGTCAGAGGTTTGTGGACCAGAAACGGAGAGAATTCCTTGAGTTAAAGCAAGGAAAAATGACAGTGGCGGAATATGAGCGCTAATTTGTTAGGCTCAGTAAGTTTACGCACAAGAATGTGTGTCAACAGAAGCTATCCTATGCAAGAGGTTTAAAGATGGGTTGAATGAGGATGCCAGACTTTTAGTCGGGATTTTAGAACTAAAAGAATTTTTGGTATTGGTGGATAGGGCCAGTAAGGCCGAAGAATTGAGTAAGGAAAAGAGGAAGGCCGTGAGTAAGGCCCGAGATGTAAGAAAAAAGCTAATGAGTAAATCCTACCAAGCTCTATCGAAGAGGTCCAATGAAGCGAACCCTCGGACGACTGCATTAGTTGGATATTTGCAAAAAGAGCAAGGCAACACATACTCGAGTTCAAGAGTTCAAGCCACCTCAATGGCAAGTGTGGGCAATCCCAAGTCCAAATCAGAGTGCCCAAGTTGTGGCAGACATCACACTGCGGAGTGTTGGGGGAACAACCGGAATTGTTATAAGTGTGGTTCCCCCGACCATTTCATCCGAAATTGTCTTGAGAGGGATGACAATGAGAGGAAGCAAGAGATAAGATCAAGCAATGTATCTTCTAGGGGTAGGCCGCAAAAGAACCCGAGAGGAGGGACTAGTGGTAGAGGTGCATCACGAGACTCTGCTATGAGACCAGAGGGTCGAGCACCTGCAAGGGCCTATGCCATTCGCGCTCGCGAAGAGGCATCACCTCCAGATGTAATAACGGGTACTTTTTTCTCTTCATGACACCTTTATTATTGCTTTGATTGTTCCGGGGTCTACCCATTCTTATATTTGTATGAGATTGGCATCTAGTTTAAGTATGACTATTGAGTCTACGAAATTTGTGGTAAAGGTGTCAAATCCATTAGGTAAATATGTGTTAGTTGACAAGGTGTGTAGGAATTGTCCTTTGACAATTAGGGTTTATTGTTTTTCGGCAAACCTTATGTTGTTGCCGTTTGATGAATTTGACCTGATTCTTGTTATGGATTGGTTGACTACCCATAGTGTTTTAGTGAACTGTGGTAGTAAATTTATTGAATTGAAATGTGAAAATGGAGATGTCATTCGGGTTGAATCAGGTGGGTCAGATAGTTTACCGGTGATGATCCCTTCCTTGGTGGCCGAGAAATATTTGAGAAAATGATGCGAGTCCTATCTCGCTTTTGTACTGAATACTTAAGAGTCTGAAGTAAAGATTGAAACAGTACCGGTGGTATGTGAGTATCCGGATGTATTCTCGAAAGAGTTACCCGGATTGCCTCTAATTAGAGAGGTCGAGTTTGGGATTGAGTTAGTTCCGGGAACGACACCTATTTCGGTTGCTCCGTATAGGATGGCACCATTAGAGTTGAAAGAACTAAAAGTTCAATTGCAGGAGTTGACAGATAAGGGTTTTGTAAGACCGAGCTATTCACCATGGGGTGCTCCAATACTATTTATGAAGAAAAAAGATGGGTCGATGAGATTGTGCATAGACTACAGACAACTCAACAAGGTGACAGTGAAGAATAAGTATCCTTTACCAAGGATAGATGACCTATTTGATCAACTGAAGGGAGCTGCAGTGTTCTCCAAGATAGACCTGAGGTCTGGCTATTACCAGTTGAGAGTTAAGGAGCAAGATGTGTTGAAAACTGCATTTCAGATGAGGTACAGCCATTTCTGGTCATGCCATTCGGTTTAACGAATGCTCCTGCGATTTTTATGGATTTAATGAACCGTGTCTTCCGACCGTATTTGGACAATTTTGTGGTTGTCTTTATTGATGACATGTTGATTTATTCTCGGGATGAGAGTGATCATGCGGAGCATCTGAGAATTGTCTTACAGACTTTAAGAGATAAGCAGTTGTATGCTAAATTTAGTAAGAGTGAGATTTGGCTCCGAGAGGTCGGATTCCTAGGACACATTGTGTCCGGTGATGGTATTAGAGTTGATCTGGGAAAGATCTCGGCTATTGTAGAGTGGAAATCGCCAAGAAAAGTGTCGGAAGTCAAAAGCTTTTTGGGTTTCGCGGGGTACTACAGACGATTCGTAAAGGGGTTTTCTATGATTGCTACCCCGACGACGAAACTGTTGCACAAAGATGTTAAGTTTGAATGGAATGAGAAATGTCAACAGAGTTTTAAGAGAATGAAAACATTGTTGACTGAGGCGCCGGTTTCAGTACAACCTGAGTCGGGGAAAGAGTTTATGGTTTACAGTGACGCGTCGTTAAATGGTCTCGGTTGTGTGTTGATGCAAGAGGGTAAGGTAGCCGCTTACGCCTCGAGGCAGCTAAAATCATATGAGAAGAATTATCCGGCTCATGACTTGGAGTTGGCCGCGATTGTTTTCGCGTTAAATATTTGGCGACATTATTTATATGGTGAGAAGTGCTGAATCTTCACGGATCATAAGAGTTTGAAGTATTTGATGGATCAAAAGGATTTAAATTTGTGGCAACGACTGTGGCTCAAATTATTGAAGGACTATGAGCTAGTAATTTATTACCATCCAGGGAAAGCGAATGAGTTGCAGAAGCCTTGAGTAGAAAATCCTTGTATGCTTTGAGAGTTATGAGTACCAGCTTAGCATTATCGGAGGATGGTGCCATGTAGCCCGAATTAAGGGCTATGCCTCTATTTATTCAACAAATATGTGAGGCTCAAAGGAATGATAGTGAGATGCAAGCTAAGAGAGCTAAGTGTGGATCGGGAAATGATTCTAATTCTCGAGTGAGTTTGGATGATTGTTTGATGTTTCATGACAGAATTTGTGTACCCAGAGATGATGAGTTGATCCGAAAAATTTTACATGAGGCACATAGTGGTTATTTGTCAGTACACCCGTGCAGTACGAAAATGTACAATGATTTGAAAAAATTTTATTGGTGGCCGGGTATGAAAAGAGACATCTCGGAGTTTGTAACAAGACGTCTGATTTGTCAACAAGTTAAAGCAAAACATCAAGTACCTTCGGGATTCCGTCAACCAGTGATGGTTCCTAAGTGGAAGTGGGATTGGATCACCATGGATTTTGTGACGGGGTTACCTATGACTGAAAAAAAAGATGCTGTGTGGGTTGTTGTTGATAGGTTAACGAAGCTGGCTCACTTTATACCGGTGCATGTTGATTATTCACTGGATAAGTTGGTCAAGTTGTATATTGCGGAGGTGGTGAGATTACATGGAGTGCCTGTATCTATTATCTCAGATAGAGATCCGAGATTTACTTCGAGGTTTTAGAAGAAGTTGCAAGGGGCCTTGGGTACTAGGTTGAATTTTAGTACTGCATTCCATCCCCAAACTGATGGCCAATCTGAAAGAGTGATTCAAGTTCTTGAGGATATGCTCCGATGCTGTAACACCCCTTACCCGAGACCGTCGCCGGAGTTGAGCAAGAGGCGTTACTAGACTTGACTACAAGTTCAGGACATAAAAATTTAAAGCTGTCAAACTGTGTTATGCCGACTAATTTGACTATAACTCGAGTTACAAAACTCAAAATTTAGATCCGTAAATTTCTCTTGAAACTAGACTCATATAAATTTTCACCATAATTTTTCCAGAATTTTTCATGTGACCAATTAGTACAGTTTATTCATCAAATTTACCCTTATTACACAGCTTGACAATTCTGACCTGTCTCTACAAAAATGCAGTTATTTCATTTCACAAATTTCATATACTGTTCTTGTTTATACCAATGAAAAATAGACTCATTAAGGGTTCTACACATATAAACCATGATTCCTAATTATTTTTGTACAATTTTTGACAACTTTTCCAAAACAGAACAGTGACTCACTAAAACTTAATTATCCTATAAAATATAAATCTTTTACCTACTCTGTTTCTTTCAGGTAAAAATAGACACAATAAGGTTTAATTTCATATCTCATTCACCTCCTAATTCAATATACCCTATTTTTGGTGATTTTTCTAACTCACATCACTGCTGTTACTACAAGCTGTTTTGTTGCATTTTATGAAAGACTAGCTTCTAACCGAACCTACCTACATTCCTAATTCAAGGATTCATTTCGTATATAAACATTTCCTTAACAAAATGATTAAACTTTGATTAAGAAAGCATAAACCTTGCCATCATAAACCAACATACATATCAAAAACACAACGACGTACTTAACTAGAAATTTAGCCATTTTCGCATGCCCATTATATACATGAACCGTGAAATTTTGTCAAACAAAAACCAAGCCTTTTTCCTATACATGCCTTTGTTTAAAACCAAAATGAAAGAGTACCAAAATATAGATTGATAGTGTTGGCGACTTCCTTGACGATCCGTCTTGAGCCCGTAGCGTAACCCAAAATCTATAAAACAGAGGAAATATTTCACATAATTAAGCTTACTAGCTTAGTAAGTCCTAAATTTATAATAGCATAACATTTAAATTAATCAACTTATGACATTTTCCACAAACATTTAATTATGATAATTTATCTACATAAAGCCGAATCTTATTAGTACATTAACCGAAGAAATTATACTTCGATTCCATAAACCTGTATTACTTCGCAATACGACTTAATATATTTTACAAGTATCACATACCCCAAGTTATGTAACTATAGCATTTATAACAATCACACTACCATATTAAAATTTCTTGTATTCCAAGCATTTATACATGCAAACCGAATTTCCATAGTAGTAGTAGTAGGCATAACATACCTTACATACTTACCTGAACCGTATACTCAATCAGTTAGCTTTAAATTGTCTTGAGTTAAGATTCAACTTCCCTTTTGTAAAATACATCACCGGCATGAAGCCTGCTAGGCTTAAAAGCCTGAAAGGTAACACCGGCTCAAGGCCTGCTAGGCGTAAAAGCCTGAAAAGTAACACCGGCACAAGGCCTGCTAGGCATAAAGCCCGATAATTAACACCAGCACAAGGCCTGCTAGGCATAAGCCCGATTATGTCACCGGCACGAGGCCTGCTAGGCTCAAAGCCCGAAGGTCAGAATGGTTTTACATACTTTTCACATTTCATTATCACATATCGAATCATATGTATTTATTTACATTGCATTAAAAATTGAAAATCAATCCAATCCATCATCATCACATTCGGTCAACTCATGATTTTACACCAAACTTATATAAATTTTATCATTCATTAGATTTATAAATAACCCTTAAACATAAGGTAGCTCAGGATCTTACTTATTCACCTTGCACTAGCCAAAATAAATCCACTTCAATACTATACATTCACATTCGGCTATATATGAATTTATACTCTAATTTTCCACAATTCATTATTCACTAAATTCATAATTAATTTATTGACATATTTTAACTAAAGGACTTACCTCGGTTGTCGATATGCTTAAAATTTTCTGCTATTCAGTCACCTTAGCCTTCCCTCGATCAAGTTCTTTCTTCTTTTGATCCCGATCTATGAAATATCAAGTAAGTTTTATTTACATCCATTCTATCCATTTGCTCAACTCAAGATGCACATAATTTAAAACAGTAATCATACCAAAAATTTAAACACTCAACTTATTCAATTTAATCCGTAATGTACCACGATGCAAAAACACAACACATTGAGGTTTCTCCTCAATGGCCGAATGGCTATTAGACTCTTACGAGTCTCCAAAATCTTCCCTTTTATCATTTTAGTCCTTCTTATATTTAATTTAGGCAATTGACTTCTCATACCATTTCACCCAATAATCCTATCTAAATATAATCATTCATCCTTGACCGATTTCACAATATATATATATATATATCCTAGTATCAAATTCATAGAAAAATTTCATGAACAATCTTCTTCACTTTAGGCCGAATATAAGGCACCATCATGCATAAATTAAAACAATCTTTTTACACTCTTAACTACTTCTTTTATAATCGAATTTTGTTAACTCAATGTACCCATGTGTATTCTTCAATATAAGACCGAACAACAAGCTAAATGTTCACCATTTATAATCATCCATTTCAACCGAATAATAAGAGCATTTTTATGCTCAATTCCAAAAATAATTTCTATAATTCCCATATAATTGAAATCACAAGTCTTAAACTTATTTAAGTCTCATAAGTAATTCATGTTGTTTTTGAATCAATATTAAACATTTTTCAAATCAAAATACACACAAGAGTACTCATCCTAGGCCGAATATTAACATGCCAAATATCAAAATTTTAACATGATTTCCTTTGCATTCAAAGTAACCGAATTCAATATGTAAAATTTTTTTTCCACACTCAAGCTAAACTACTCACCTTACTACCACATGCAAGCCGAAACAATGGAGGTTTCAAGTTTTCTTCTCCTCTTTCAATTTGAATCGGTGAAGAAGGTGGGGAGAGAAGAGAAATTAAAATAGGAAAATACTTCTTTTTGTTTTTAATTTCCTAACACATATTAGCATGCTCATTATAATAATACTACTTTAGCTATAAAATACTAAAACTATAATTTTCATAGCATGCTTGCCGTCCACCATACTAAATTGTGGGGAACTTGACATGCAAGTCCTCCCAAGCAAGAGAAAAAATCAATTTACCCCTTTTCACTAGCTAAAATCGGCCATGAGAGAATGAAGAAGATTGTGGCATTATCTTATGTTTTATTTAACATGCACACTAACATTATTTCTTTATAAAATACTAACATAAGCATAAAATAAAAATATAATTAAACTAACACATATTCCTATCTAACTTAGCCCATTGCCGTCCATCCCTATGGTAAATGGCTAATTGCCCTTTTAGGACACTCACTTAAAAAGCCACAAGCAATTTGGTACATTACACTTTAGCATGCAACATTTACGCTTTTCGCGATTATATCCTTTTTATCAAATTAAGTACTTAAACGATAAATCTCTTCTACGAAACTTTCACCCATATTAATTCACATATAATAGACATAAAATAAATTATTAGAATATTACTCGGGCTCGGATTCGTGGTCCCGAAACCACCGTTCCGATTAGGGTCAAAATTGGTCTGTCACAACTCTCCCCCCTTAAGGATTTTCGTCCTCGAAAATTTTTACCGTTAAACAAATTCGGATATTGCTGCCTCACTGAATCTTCAGGCTCCCACGTAGCCTCTTCAACTCCGTGACGATTCCATAGAATCTTTACTAATGGAACCCTTTTATTTCTTAACTCTTTGGTTTCCCGAGCTAAGATACAGATCGGTTCCTCATCATAAGTCAAATCAGATCGAATTTCAATCTCTGACGGGGTGATCACATGGGACGGATCCGATCTGTATCTGCGAAGCATCGAAACGTGAAATACATTGTGTATCTTTTCTAAGTCAAGGGGCAATTTCAATCGATAAGCCACAGGCCCTATACGCTCGATGATTTCATACGGTCCGATAAATCTCGGACTCAACTTGCCTTTCTGACCGAATCGGAGTATTTTCTTCCACGGAGAAACTTTCAAGAACACCCGATCTCCGACCTGAAATTCAATGTCCTTGTGTTTTAAATCGGCATAGGACTTTTGACGATCCGAAGTAGCTTTCAAATTACTTCTAATTACAACCACCTTCTGTTCAGTTTCTTTAATCCAATCAACCCCGTGTATCTTATTCTCACTGAGCTCAGTCCAATACAATGGTGTGTGACATTTTCGACCATATAAGGCTTCATAAGGTGCCATTTTTATGTTAGATTGAAAGCTATTATTATAAGCAAATTCGACCAACGGTAGGTATCGTTCCCACGTACCTTCAAACTTGAGAACGCAACACCTCAGCATGTCCTCAAGTATCAAAATAGTTCGCTCAGACTGACCGTCTGTTTGTGGATGGAAGGCTGTACTAAAATGAAGTTTAGTACCTAGAGCATCTTGCAATTTCTTCCAAAACCGTGATGTAAACCTCGGGTCCCTATCTGAAACAATGGAACTCGGTACACCGTGCAACCTCACAATCTGTGGCACATATAGTTCGGCAAGCTTATCAAGTGAATAGTCGGTGCGTACCGATACAAAATGGGCTGATTTAGTCAGTCTATCAACGATAACCCATACAGCATCTTTCTTACTCGGTGTCATAGGAAGACCAGATACAAAATCCATTGTGATTCTATCCCATTTCCATTCGGGTATCATGATTGGTTGAAGTAATCTGGACGGTACCTGATGCTCGGCTTTCACTTGTTGACAGATTAAGCACTTGGAAACAAACTCAGATATGTCCCGTTTCATGCCAGGCCACCAATAAAACTGCTTCAAATCGTTATACATTTTTGTGCTACCCGGGTGTATCGATAGTCGACCACTATGGGCCTCGCACAGGATCATCTGTATCAATTCTGAGTTCTTCGGAACACACAATCGGCCTTTATAATTCAAACAATCATTTGCATCAATCTGAAAATCTAATTCTGTACCACTTCCACAGTGACTCCGAATAGCAATCAACTTTTTGTCGACTTTCTGTACATCACAAATCTGCTGAATGAACATCGGTCTCGCTTGTAACTCTGCTAAGATCGAACCATCATCAGACATAGTCACCCGTGCATTCAATGCACGAAGAGTAAATAACGACTTTCGACTCAACGCATCCGCAACAACATTAGCTTTCCCCGGATGGTAGTCAATCACTAATTCATAGTCTTTCAGCAATTCTAACCATCGGCGTTGTCTCAAATTTAGATCTTTCTGAGTCATTAAATATTTTAGACTTTTGTGATCTGAATAAACATGACATTTTTCACCGAATAAATAGTGACGCCAAATTTTCAATGCGAACACAATGGCTGCCAACTCCAGATCGTGAGTTGGATAATTTTTTTCATGTGGCTTCAATTGTCTTGAAGCGTAGGCTATCACCTTGCCTTCTTGCATTAGAACACAACCCAACCCATTCAAAGAAGCATCACTACAAATAGTAAATTCTTTACCCGATTCGGGCTGAGTTAACACTGGAGCCTCGGTTAAAAGGGCTTTCAATTGCTCGAAACTTTTCTGACATTTTTCTGACCACTCATATTTGACATCTTTCTGTAGTAGTCTCGTCAAGGGTGTAGCTATTACGGAAAAACCTTTTACGAATCGTCTATAATATCCCGCGAGGCCTAGGAAACTTCGGATCTCGGAAACATTCTTTGGTGGTTTCCGCTCGAGTATAGCTGCTATTTTGTTTGGATCCACCCGAACACCTGACACTGAAACAACATGACCCAAGAAGCTGACTTCATTCATCCAGAACTCACACTTACTGAACTTTGCATATAACCGTTGATCTCTCAAAGTTTGTAGTACTACTCTCAAATGCTCAGCGTGTTCCGCTTCATTTTTGGAGTAGATCAATATATCATCAATAAACACTACTACAAACTGATCCAAGAACCGTCGGAAGACCCGGTTCATTAGATCCATAAAAACAGCAGGCGCATTAGTAAGTCCAAAAGGCATAACCAAAAACTCATAATGTCCGTACCTCGTTCGAAATGCCGTCTTTGGCATATCTGAATCTCTGACTCGTAATTGATAATAGCCCGATCTCAAATCTATTTTCGAAAACACTGAAGCCCCCTTCAACTGGTCAAATAAATCGTCAATCCGAGGTAACGGGTACTTATTCTTTATAGTTACCTTATTTAGTTGCCGGTAGTCGATACACATTCGCATTGTCCCGTCTTTCTTTTTCACAAATAAAACTGGTGCACCCCACGGGGAAAAACTCGGTCGTGCGGAACCCCTCTCTGTCAATTCTTACAACTGCGCTTTCAATTCTTTTAATTCAGTAGGCGCCATTCGGTACGGGGCTATCGAAATTGGGGTCGCATCCGGCACTAATTCAATGCCGAACTCAATCTCTCGTACTGGGGGTAAGCCCGGTAGCTCTTCAGGAAACACATCGGTGTATTCACATACAACTGGTACCGATTTCATTAGTTTCTCGGACATTTTATTATCCAGTACATAAGCCAAATAGGCCTCACACCCTTTTCTCACATACTTTTGGGCTACCATTGAAGATATTACCGTAGGTAACCCATTTACATCACAGGATTTTATTCTGATTGTCTCACCATTTCGGCATTTCAAATCAATAAACTTTCTTTTGCAATCCACCACTGCCTCATGTGAAGTTAACCAATCCATACCCAAGATTATATCAAATTCATCGAAGGGCAACAACATCAAATCAGCTGGAAAGCAATAGTCTCGTACCATCAACGGACAACCTCTACACACTTTATTAACAAGCACACATCTACCCAAAGGGTTGGACACACGAATTACAAACTCGGTAGACTCAACTAGCAGAGTCTTGCCAAATTTTAAAGTTTCACACACATAAGAATGAGTCGAACCAGGATCAATTAGTGCAATCACAGTAGTATCAAAAAGAGTGAAAGTACCGGTAATGACGTCGGGGGAGGAAGCATCCTCTCTAGCTCGCGCAGCATATGCTCTAACTGGAGCTCTAGCCTCAGATCGATCTGTAGTGTTCTTCGTTCCTTTCTGGCTACCACCTACATTGCCTGAATGTCTGGGTGGTCTACCTCGCATTGGCACGTTGCTCGGTGTAGTGTTCTGAACTGCATTCTGCTCAGCTAACTTCAGACACTCTCTGATAAAATGATCTGACGATCCACACTTATAGCAAGACCGATCATGGAATCTACAACTCCCTGAGTGCCATTTCCCACAGTACTTGCATTCAACTCTATTTTGTGGAATGTTACCAACACTGGCTATTAAGGTAGCTCGGGAGCTCATAGGAGGTCGATCCCGTCTAGGCGGATCTGTAGTAGCTTTCTGTCAGCTGTAGTCATCTCTGGGCTTCTTGCTCGTGGAATGAAAAACTTTACCCGAAGACCTTTTTCGGATGTCTCTGGCTTCTGTATCAGCCTTTCTTTTCTCTTTCCCGAGCTCTTCAGCTTTGCAAGCTCTCTCAACTAAAGTTACAAATTCTTGGATTTCAAGAACGCCAACAAACATCTTTATATCTTCATTTAGGCCGTCTTCGAATCTTTTACACATAATGGCTTCAGTAGAGACACACTCTCTAGCATAACGGCTGAGCCTGACAAATTTTCTTTCATACTCCGTTACAGTCATTCGTCCTTGTTTCAGCTCAAGGAACTCTTTTCGTTTTTGATCAATAAATCTTTGGCTAATATACTTCTTGCGAAATTCAGTTTGGAAGAAATCCCATGTCACTTTTTCTTTCGGAACCACTGATACTAGTGTATTCCACCAGTGATATGCAGTGTCCCGTAATAAGGATATAGTACACTTCAAGCATTCATCCGGAGTACAAGACAACTCATCAAGTACCCGAATAGTGTTATCAAGCCACATTTCGGCTCTCTCAGCATCATCATCGTCATTGGCTTTAAATTCTTCGACCCCATATTTTCGAATTTTGTCAACTGGGGGCCTACTAGATCTCATTAGGTCTATCATTGGGGGAGCTAGAGGATCCGGAGTTGGATTATTCGGGGGCGGAGGTTGGGGTACAGCCGGGTTATTTTGAATAAATTGGGCAAACCACTCATTCATCATCCGATAAAAGGCTTGCTTAGTTTCTCCTTCGTGGCTACCCGAAACAGGTCGAGAGTCTATCGGCGTTGATCCGTGGGTACGGTCAGGCGCCACGCTCTCCACATCATCAGCTACAACTCTTTCTGGTTCAGAGTCCATTTACTAAATAAAACAAAGTTCAGGCTGTCAGAAGTCACCACACTATCAATATATATACAAAAGGCATGTATAGCTAGACTCACACGCGCTACGGTAGTCCTAGAATCGACTAAACCGTAAGCTCTGATACCAATCAAATGTAACACCCCTTACCCGAGACCGTCGCCGGAGTTGAGCAAGAGGCGTTACTAGACTTGACTACAAGTTCAGGACATAAAAATTTAAAGCTGTCAAACTGTGTTATGCCGACTAATTTGACTATAACTCGAGTTACAAAACTCAAAATTTAGATCCGTAAATTTCTCTTGAAACTAGACTCATATAAATTTTCACCATAATTTTTCCAGAATTTTTCATGTGACCAATTAGTACAGTTTATTCATCAAATTCACCCTTATTACACAGCTTGACAATTCTGACCTGTCTCTACAAAAATGCAGTTATCTCATTTTACAAATTTCATATACTGTTCTTGTTTATACCAATGAAAAATAGACTCATTAAGGGTTCTACACATATAAACCATGATTCCTAATTATTTTTGTACAATTTTTGACAACTTTTCCAAAACAGAACAGTGACTCACGAATTCATTCAGAGCAGGTCTCACTAAAACTTAATTATCCTATAAAATATAAATCTTTTACCTACTCTGTTTCTTTCAGGTAAAAATAGACACAATAAGGTTTAATTTCATATCTCATTCACCTCCTAATTCAATATACCCTATTTTTGGTGATTTTTCTAACTCACATCACTGCTGTTACTACAAGCTGTTTTGTTGCATTTTATGAAAGACTAGCTTCTAACCGAACCTACCTACATTCCTAATTCAAGGATTCATTTCGTATATAAACATTTCCTTAACAAAATGATTAAACTTTGATTAAGAAAGCATAAACCTTGCCATCATAAACCAACATACATATCAAAAACACAACGGCGTACTTAACTAGAAATTTAGCCATTTTCGCATGACCATTATATACATGAACCGTGAAATTTTGTCAAACAAAAACCAAGCCTTTTTCCTATACATGCCTTTGTTTAAAACCAAAATGAAAGAGTACCAAAATATAGATTGATAGTGTTGGCGACTTCCTTGACGATCCGTCTTGAGCCCGTAGCGTAACCCAAAATCTATAAAACAGAGGAAATATTTCACATAATTAAGCTTACTAGCTTAGTAAGTCCTAAATTTATAATAGCATAACATTTAAATTAATCAACTTATGACATTTTCCACAAACATTTAATTATGATAATTTATCTACATAAAGCCGAATCTTATTAGTACATTAACCGAAGAAATTATACTTCGATTCCATAAACCTGTATTACTTCGCAATACGACTTAATACATTTTACAAGTATCACATACCCCAAGTTATGTAACTATAGCATTTATAACAATCACACTACCATATTAAAATTTCTTGTATTCCAAGCATTTATACATGCAAACCGAATTTCCATAGTAGTAGTAGTAGGCATAACATACCTTACATACTTACCTGAATCGTATACTCAATCAGTTAGCTTTAAATTGTCTTGAGTTAAGATTCAACTTCCCTTTTGTAAAATACATCACCGGCATGAAGCCTGCTAGGCTTAAAAGCCTGAAAGGTAACACCGGCTCAAGGCCTGCTAGGCGTAAAAGCCTAAAAAGTAACACCGGCACAAGGCCTGCTAGGCATAAAGCCCGATAATTAACACCAGCACAAGGCCTGCTAGGCATAAGCCTGATTATGTCACCGGCACGAGGCCTGCTAGGCTCAAAGCCCGAAGGTCAGAATGGTTTTACATACTTTTCACATTTCATTATCACATATCGAATCATATGTATTTATTTACATTGCATTAAAAAATTGAAAATCAATCCAATCCATCATCATCACATTCGGTCAACTCATGATTTTACACCAAACTTATATAAATTTTATCATTCATTAGATTTATAAATAACCCTTAAACATAAGGTAGCTCAGGATCTTACTTATTCACCTTGCACTAGCCAAAATAAATCCACTTCAATACTATACATTCACATTCGGCTATATATGAATTTATACTCTAATTTTCCACAATTCATTATTCACTAAATTCATAATTAATTTATTGACATATTTTAACTAAAGGACTTACCTCGGTTGTCGATATGCTTAAAATTTTCTGCTATTCAGTCACCTTAGCCTTCCCTCGATCAAGTTCTTTCTTCTTTTGATCCCGATCTATGAAATATCAAGTAAGTTTTATTTACATCCATTCTATCCATTTGCTCAACTCAAGATGCACATAATTTAAAACAGTAATCATACCAAAAATTTAAACACTCAACTTATTCAATTTAATCCATAATGTACCACGATGCAAAAACACAACACATTGAGGTTTCTCCTCAATGGCCGAATGGCTATTAGACTCTTACGAGTCTCCAAAATCTTCCCTTTTATCATTTTAGTCCTTCTTATATTTAATTTAGGCAATTGACTTCTCATACCATTTCACCCAATAATCCTATCTAAATATAATCATTCATCCTTGACCGATTTCACAATATATATATATATATATATATCCTAGTATCAAATTCATAGAAAAATTTCATGAACAATCTTCTTCACTTTAGGCCAAATATAAGGCACCATCATGCATAAATTAAAACAATCTTTTTACACTCTTAACTACTTCTTTTATAATCGAATTTTGTTAACTCAATGTACCCATGTGTATTCTTCAATATAAGACCGAACAACAAGCTAAATGTTCACCATTTATAATCATCCATTTCAACCGAATAATAAGAGCATTTTTATGCTCAATTCCAAAAATAATTTCTATAATTCCCATATAATTGAAATCACAAGTCTTAAACTTATTTAAGTCTCATAAGTAATTCATGTTGTTTTTGAATCAATATTAAACATTTTTCAAATCAAAATACACACAAGAGTACTCATCCTAGGCCGAATATTAACATGCCAAATATCAAAATTTTAACATGATTTCCTTTGCATTCAAAGTAACCGAATTCTATATGTAAAATTTTTTTTCCACACTCAAGCTAAACTACTCACCTTACTACCACATGCAAGACGAAACAATGGAGGTTTCAAGTTTTCTTCTCCTCTTTCAATTTGAATCCGTGAAGAAGGTGGGGAGAGAAGAGAAATTAAAATAGGAAAATACTTCTTTTTGTTTTTAATTTCCTAACACATATTAGCATGCTCATTATAATAATAATACTTTAGCTATAAAATACTAAAACTATAATTTTCATAGCATGCTTGCCGTCCACCATACTAAATTGTGGGGAACTTGACATGCAAGTCCTCCCAAGCAAGAGAAAAAATCAATTTACCCCTTTTCACTAGCTAAAATCGGCCATGAGAGAATGAAGAAGATTGTGGCATTATCTTATGTTTTATTTAACATGCACACTAACATTATTTCTTTATAAAATACTAACATAAGCATAAAATAAAAATATAATTAAACTAACACATATTCCTATCTAACTTAGCCCATTGCCGTCCATCCCTATGGTAAATGGCTAATTGCCCTTTTAGGACACTCACTTAAAAAGCCACAAGCAATTTGGTACATTACACTTTAGCATGCAACATTTACGCTTTTCGCGATTATATCCTTTTTATCAAATTAAGTACTTAAACGATAAATCTCTTCTACGAAACTTTCACCCATATTAATTCACATATAATAGACATAAAATAAATTATTAGAATATTACTCGGGCTCGGATTCGTGGTCCCGAAACCACCGTTCCGATTAGGGTCAAAATTGGTCTGTCACAGATGCTGTATGTTAGAATTTGAAGGTAGTTGGGAGAGGTACCTACCTTTGGTCGAACTTACATATAACAATAGTTATCAGTTGAGTATACAGATGGCACCGTATGAAGCCTTGTATGGACATAAGTGTCGGACTCCTTTGTATTGGACTGAGCTTAGTGATAAGCAAATTCATGGGGTCGACCTGGTTAAAGAGACTGAGGAAAAAGTGAAAGTGATCCGGGATAGTCTGAAAGCTGCTTCAGACCAAGAAAAGTCGTATGTGGATTTGAAAAGAAAGGAAATTGAGTTTAAAGTGGGCGACAAGTTATTTCTGAAAGTGTCCCCGTGGAAGAAAATATTGAGATTTGGTCGAAAGGGGAAATTGAGTCCGCGATTCATAGAGCCGTATGAGATTACCGAAAGGATTGGGCCAGTGGCATACCGGTTGGCTTTGCCGGTAGAGATAGAGAAAATACACAATGTGTTTCATGTATCGATGTTAAGGCATTATCGCTCCGATCCTTCGCCTGTGATTACTTCAATAGAAATTGAGCGACGACCGGATATGACATATGAGGAGGAGCTGATTAAAATCTTGGCTCGAAAGGTGAAATAGTTAAAGAATAAGGACATAGCCTTAGTAAAAGTGTTATGGCAAAAACACGGTGTAGAAGAGACTACGTGAGAACTGGAAGAAGCCATGAAAGAGCAATATCCAAACCTCTTTACTGGTAAGATTTTTAAGGGTAGAAATCTCTAAAGGGGGAGAGTTGTAACAGCCCGATTTTGGGGCTAGTCAAAATAGTGGTTTCGAGACCACTAAACCGAGGTTAGGGAAAATTATTTTGACATTGTTTTATGTGCTATGGTATTAAAATCTGGCTATGTGAAAATTCTGGCGCTTTAATTTGAGCGATAGCATGCTTAATTGCGAAAAAGGACTAAACTGCATAAAGTGCGGAAGTTCTATTTTTCAAGGTAGAGGTGTCTAATAGCCATAGATTATTAAACTGGAGGTCCTTAGAGTGCAATTTGGCCATTTGGAGTGTGATGGCAGGCCATAGTATGCAAAGGGGACAAGAACATTAAATTTAGTCAAAAATTTGGTGATAGTTGGTGACTAAATGAATAAAATAATTTTATTAAAAGAAAGGCTATCATCTTTTCATTTTTCTTTTCTCTCCCACTGAAAATATCAACAAGCTTATGGGTTTGAAAGCTTGAAAATTTCAGCTACATCTCATCCTTGCAAGTAAGTCCTTTTGATGATAATTTTTGATGATTTTTGTGTTTTTGGAGTCCCCAAAGCTTAAGCTAGCTAATGAGGGGACTAATTTGTGATATGGTTGAAAGTCCAGGGACTTGCCATGAGAATGTTTATGTTGTTACCTGAATTTTTATGGAAGAAAATGAATGTTAGGGAGATGTGAAACAACTTTTGTGAAAGGAGTTTGCATGAAAACACCTAAATAGGACTTGAATGCAAAGATTGTAATTGAGTCATAAATGCATGAAATGGTTGGATTTGTGAGTAGTTGTAAGAGAAATAAATGTTCAGCTAGGCTTGTTTATGAGGAAATGTGTTGAAAAAAAATGATTTACGAGCCTAGGGGCAAAATTGTAATTTTGCCATAGTATAATGGAAAAATGGTCATTTTTGCCTAAGTGCAGATTTTTATGCATTATGATCAGAGAATGATCTAAATGAGTGAATTTTATTGTTATAGATCCAGAAGAGCGCGGAATTAACCTAGACCGGGAAAAAGGCAAGGTTACGGAATAAATCGCAAATTGAAACGTTTTGCACCGAGGTAAGTTTATGTGTAAACAATGCATTTATATATACACATTGTTGTTGCTAACAATTCATAGCATGATTGAGAATCTGTACAGTTCAAGTGGATTGAATGTGGTAGTTATGTTATTGAATAATTGACGTATGGTTTACGAGATAGATATGTGAATGTGATGACAATACTGGACGGTGGGCTAAGTGCACTACCACCTTATTGCTAAATTGTGGTGGGCTAAGTGCAATACCACCGTAATATTCTTTTGGTGGGATATGGGCGATACCACCCTATTGGAGATTGATGGTGGGCTAAGTGCAAAACCCGAGTGATTGGTAGTATGAATGATTTATTGAGTAGTTTTGATGTGTTGAATCACGTGACTTTATGGTATTAAGTGCAGGGATGTATGTTAATGAATGTGAGCATTAAGCTCGTGATATGGTTGGGATGTGGTAAGGGAGGAAATGAGTAAGCACGACTATGAATGTGGATTGTTATTGTTTAGTATGTAATGCTATTTATTGTTTGGCACATACTATAATGGTATTGTTTACATGTAAACTTACTAAGCTCAACGCTTACTCTTCTTTTCTTTTCCCTTGTTTTATAGAGTTAAAGAGTCAGGTCGGGATACGTAGATAACCAGAAGATCGCCCACACTATCAGCTCATCTCGGTATATGTAACATCCCGATTTAGGGCCTAGTTGGAATAGTGGTGCGAGACCACAAACCGAGGTATATGTATGAGTTTTGAGGTTTATGCTATGTTTGCATATTAATGTGAGAGTTTCATGAAGCAATTTTGTTAAATTGTGGTTGAATTGTCCAAAAAGGACTAAATTGAAAAAGTTACAAAATGTGAGATTTTAGAAGCTATTTGTATGAAATAGCTTTGGATTATCAATTAGAGGTCCTTAAATTGTAATTTTCCTAAATTCTAATTTTTGGACAAAAATGGGCATGAGTGGATGAAAGTTGAAAGTTTGGCACGAAGGGCATCTCGGTCATTTGTCAATTAAATGATTAAAAAGGGAGGAAAGATGACAAAATTCATTCATCTTCTTCTCCAAGCTGCGGAAAATTTCAAGAAGTCATTGTTAGGGCTCTTCAATTTTTCAAGCTTGCTAGTAAGTACATCCAAGCCTCGTTTTTGATATTCTTTGTATTTTTGAAGTCATAGTAGCCTGAGTAAGCTATTTTTAGCTATATGTTGAGCTAAGATGGATGTTCAAAAATGTACCCATGTATGAAATGCATGTATTTTGATGTTTTATGGAAGTTTATGAAAGCTTGATGTAGTAGAAACATCTTTTGCTAAGTGAATTCCATGAAAAGTGCATGTAGGGACTAGTTTGTGAAAGTCTTGAGTTTATTCATACATGTGTGATTTAGTGAGAATTGATGATTGCTTCAGTTGAGTAAATGTTTCGGCTAAGCATGAAATGGTAGAAAGTTGAATGAAAATCACTTTACGAGCCTTGGGGCAAAAGTGTTAATATGAGAAAGATTATGGGCAAAATGGTAATTTTGCTAAAGTATGAGATAAGGGTCAATTTAGTCAATGTGTGTATTGAATGAGTTGATTTGTCATTATAGATCAAGAAAGACAAAGCCCGGATCGAAACCGAGGCAAGAGCAAAGTAGTGGACTAAATTGCAAGTCTCTATACTTTTGAGTACCGAGGTAAGTCTACGTATAACCGATGCATTTATGCATATACATTTTTAATGCTAGCTAGTGTGTAGCATGTTTGAGAACCTATTCGGTTATAGTGGAATGAATGAGATAGTAATTGTGAATGGATGAATGTATTACCAAGTAGACACGTGAATGTGTAGTGACAATGCTTGATGGTAGACTGAGTGTGATACCACCTTGATACTTAACAATGACGGGCTGTGTGCGATATCATTGTTAAGCATACTATTTAGTGAGCTATGTGCAAAATCACTATAATTATCCTTTATGGTAGGCTATGTGCGATACTACCTCATGATTTGATTGTGATGGGCTAAGTGCGAAACCACTGAGTAATTTAGCTGTGTGGATGTATTATTGAGAAATAATGATGTGTTGTATTTTGAGTAATTGTGATATTGAGTGCAGGAGTGCATGTCAATAATTTTGAGTATGTGACTCATGATGTGTTGGAGATGTGGTAAGGGATAGAAAGAGTAAGCATAGTAGTGGATGTGAATTACATATGTTAGTATAATGCTAATTGTTGTTTAGCTTATACTAGAATGCTTAAATTGTTTATGTGTAAAATTACTAAGCTCAAAGCTTACTCCTTTCTTTTCCCTTATCTTATAGAGAAAAAGGATTGAATCGTAATACGCGGATGAATCGAAAGATCACCCACACTATCAGCACACTCCGGTACATTAGACTTAATGTTTTGTATATGGCATTTATAGAGGTTAGATAAGTTAGTGAATTTTGTTGTATTGGCTAAGATGTGTTGGCCATTAGATGGATAAACTATTTTGTATAATGCCATGGTTGTTGGCTACTTTATTATATGAAAGGATGTAGTTATCCATGAAAGATTATGTTTCAATATGAGTTGACTATGGATGAGTTGAATAAGTACATGTTGTATGAGCTTGAGGGGTGAGAAGTTCTTAGCAAATAGCTTTGTTCTTGTCCATGTGGACAGACACACGGGCGTGTGTCTAGGCCATGTGTGACACACGGCCAGCCCACAGGCGTGTGACTTGGCCGTGTCTCTTTGGCAGAATCAAGTAGTGTAGGCCATGGGCTAGCCACACGGGTGTGTGTCTAGACTCCAGGCCGTGTAAAGTAGTCAGTATTCACCAAGGGTGGAGAACACGGACGTGTGCCCTAGCCGTGGGACATTGGCAGAATGCTTGGGTTTTCATGCATGGGATGGGCCATGGGCGTGTGTTACCTCCACGAGCGTGTCTAATCTTACACGGGCGTGTGGTCCCTATATAGATGGTAAAATTTTAAGATCGTAGAAGTTTTCGATATGGTCTCGAGAGCCTTCGTGTGTATGAGTGAGACCTCGTAGGTAAAAAATGAGGTTGTTGTGATGTCTTAAAAATAGTAGTCACGTTGAGCCTAAGTGGTAATCACGTAGTTTTAACTTGGTAATGCCTCGGGCCTGGTTCCGGCATCGAATACGGGTAAGGAGTGTTATAGTATATCTAGACTTAGTGATTTTGAGTGTGGCATGTATTGGGGTTAGACTAGGTTTATTGTTTTGTTATTTTGGCCAAGTGTGTGTTGGCCCCTTTAATGAGAAATTCTTATGTATATTGCCATATTTGTTGGCTCTTTTTGTTGCATTTATATGAAAAGATGTAGTTATTCATGGAAGTTTATATTGCAAAATATGAGTTGTTTGGTGATATGTTGATTGGGTCCATATTGTGTAAGTTAGGGGGATGAAAAGAGCTTGGCAAATAGCCTTGTTCTTGTCCACACGGGTAGGCACACGGGCGTGTGTCTAGACCGTGTGTGACACACGGTCAGCCCCATGGGTGTGTGACTTGGCTGTGTGTCCCCTACATTTTGGTGTTGTAAGTGAGTGTCGACCACAGGCTAGCCACACGGGTGTGTGCCTAGGCCTTGTGATCCTTATGGGGTTGCTGACGTCACAAACAGAATACCTAGGTTTTTACACACGGGCAAGGACACGGGCTTGTCTAGGCCGTGTGGAGCATGGGCTAAGCACACGAGCGTGTGTATGGCCGTGTGAAAACCCCTGTAGGTTTTTAAATGAAAATAAATACCACACGGGGTACGGACATGGGCGTGTGTGACCACACGGCCTGCCCACACGGGCGTGTGCCCCTGTTTAGGTAAAAATTTTTGGGATCACGAAAGGTTTCGGTTGGGTTCCGAAACCCCTCGTATGTATGTTTAAGGCATTGCAGCTCCTTAATCAGGTTATTGTGATCTTGACAGAGATATGTCAAGTTGGGAATAAAGTTGTGTGATTAAGTATATTAAGTCTGGTAATGCCTCGTGCCTAGTTTCGGCATAGAATACGGGTAAGGGGTGTTACATAAATAGCCTTATATATGTCCACACGGGCGTGTGTCTAGGCCATGTGTGACACATGGTTTGCCCAACGGGCATGTGTTTAAGCCATGTGTTCGCTGCACCTTAATTTTTGCAAAACAGAATGCTCAATAATGAGCACACCAACAGAGTCACGAGCGTGTGTCTTAGCCATGCGGACGACAAAGCCTCGAACATAGGCATTTGCCCTGGCCGTGTGAGATCTGCACCTATTTTATGAAAAATTATGATAATATAATCGATGACACGGCCTAAGCACACGGGTGTATGACTTGGCCGTGTGACCTCAATTTGATGATGACATCATAAACATAATGCTCCCTAATTTGAACACGGCCTGAAGCACGGGCGTGTTATAAGGTTACACGGGCGTGTCTCGAACCCACATGGGCGTGTGACCCCTATTTTATGAAAAATTTTCTAAGTTCTCCAAAAGTTTTCAAAGTTCTCGGTTTAGTCCCAAACCAATTTCGATGCATGTTTTGGGCTTCGTATGCTCGTTTTAGGGACGATATGAATGTTTTTGAAAAGTTTTAAATTTGAGAAGAAATTCATATATCGGTTTCGAATGTTTTCTTGTGAATAAGTCCGGTAATGCCTCGTGCCTTATTCTGGCGTCGGATACGGGTAAGGGGTGTTACAACATCTCGAGTGTACTACTTCTGTATCCATCGATATTTCGGATAAATTTAACGGGTAAAGTTCTGACAAGAGCAAAGATAAATAGAAAACAAATTGACAAGGAATAATACACATGATATGGAAATATGATATGAAAGAATATTACATGAAATGCAAGGAAATGATGATACATGACAAGTGATATAAGAAAACCTGAGATGATGATACTTGTACATGAAATTCATTTGATGAATATATCATGCTTGATTATAAACTTGCATACTTTGAGTGTATTGTTACTCGTGTGACATTGATATTTCGAGAAATATGAATAAAGTTCTAATATGAAATGATCGGAACTTGAAATAAACAATTATGAAATTATACTCGAAATAATGAGATGAATTATGTATGCTGAATGAATACATGATGTGGAAAGCATATGTTCTTGGAAACTTGATTATTGTTGAGCCCATATATGTCTTGATATTACTATGGAATATATGACTCACAAGGGCAATGAGGATGTGTGTAGGGCTTGAGATCAAAGTGGTTGAATATGCCTTACTTAGTTACCTCAAATAGGATGTATGGTAATCAAGTACTATGTTATATGAACTTACTACACATTTTATGCTTACCCCATTTTATTTTCCCCTGTTTTAGACCAAATCGAAAGCTCGTTGGATTGGAAGCTCGGCGGAGATCACTCATACTATCCATCGGCCCATGTCGGTATAGTATGGTAATTCAATTGCGGTTGTAATGGCATGTATAGGATATGTTGGCCATATTGGCATGTAAACATAAACGATGCTTGTAATCTAGCCATTGGAATGGCTAGTAATGATTGTTTTGATATACTTGTAATGACATAACCAAGGTAAGATTGTAAACATGTATGCATGAAATGATATGCCATGATGATGGATGGAATATGCTTGATTAGAATGCTTGAAATGGTTAGTAATTGTATGTGATGATATATCATGTTAGATGATAGAATTAACTTGAATAAAATGCTTGAATTTGTTGGGTTATGAATGTAAGATGTGGTGTAGGATTCTCGCAAAGAATGGGGTGAGAAATGAAGTTAGGAATAGCTGTATTTTGTCGACACGGGAAGTCACATGGGCGTGTGTCTAGACCGTGTGTGACACACAGCCTGGTAACACAGGCATGTGGTTAGGCCATGTGTCCCCTGCACCTTAAATTTGAGAAAATAGAATGCCCAGAATTGAGCACATGGGTAGAGACACGGGGTGTGCCTCAGCTGTGTAGGTGACACGGCCTTGAACACGGGTGTGTGTCTTGGCCTTGTGAAACATGCACAGAATTCGAATTGAATTAATTAACCACACAGTCTAGCACACGAGCGTGTGGCATGGTCGTGTGGCACAAGTCAGACAGCTGCCTAGTTTTGAACACGACCTACAGCACGGGCGTGTCCTGGGACCATATGGGCGTGTCCCTTGGACCACACGGGCGTGTGAGCCCTGTACCTTGGAAGATTTTGGAATTTCGCAAAAATTCCTTGAGTTCCCTATTTAGTCCCGACTTGATTCTAATGCTCGTATTGGGCCTCGAGAGTCCATTTAAGGGACATTATGAATGACCTCGTTGAATGAATAGTAACTTTCCTGAACTAATCGATAAATGCTCTGAATGTTCTGGTAACGCTCTGAAACCCTATTCCGACGACCGGTACGGGTTAGGGGTGTTACATTTAGTGGTATCTGAGCTACAGTTTTTTCAGTTCTTGGGATAAACGTAGCATATGTGGAGTCTAGAAATACATGCCATTATTTAACATGTGATAGTGTGATATCTCCTGACTCTGATGAAAATTGTTTTACAAATAGACAAAGATGCTTTTCAACCGAGCTAATTCCGATGACTCCGAAAGAGATACTCAAGTTTCTGAGTAAAATGTTACAGATGATGAAATAGAATCTGAGAAAGTATGGATAAATGTTTTATAGTACATGAGAATGATAAGTGTTGTGTTATACGAGTGTATATATATATGAAAGTTAAATTTTGAGGCTTACGATCTCCACCCCCTCACCAGTATAGTTTTATACAATGAAATTCACAAGATTCATATGGATTAAGCTCATGAATGTGGAACTAAAGAGTTCAAAGGCTGAATGACTAATGATATAGTCAAAATGAGAACGAGTTAATAAGTAAAGACGATATTAAAGAGATATTAGATTTTTCTAAAGATTATTCTGAATATGTGATGTCATTGTTAAGGAAGAAGTTATTCATGAGTAATTGACTTATCCAGATATGATAATTACAGAACGGATTAGCCAAAAATTCTTCTGAATTGACTCTGTCAGTGAGTTGAATAATATAAGATTATTGATGATTTTATGGGTTAGTGGAATAGTGATAAAACTGTAAAAATATTTGAATATAGTTGTGATAATTGGGTATATTACAGTAACATCTCCTGGGTACTCTATAAGTCCTGTTATTCTTAGAGGCATATGAAATTGTGTATGTACAGATGCAATATTTGTCGTATTGAAAAGCTAGTAGATCATGATAAATGGAATTACTAAAAGTCTGGTTGATTAATGAGCGGTATTGCTCTATTTTACTTGGGTTGTTAATTCATCATGATTGATATAAGATCTGATGTCAAGGTTCATATGATATCATTTTATACTTCTACTGATTGAAGCCTTGAATTATGAATACGCAAAATTATATTATCTTGTCACAGTTGTTTCTACTGAGTATGTGTGATATTGCTCTTCTAAATTTTCTCCGAGATGTCATCAATCTGTTTACTATTTAAGAATGGTTTATTTGTAAAAGATTTTTATTGATCAGTGGTAATTATACTTATTACCGTTATGAATTCTGACTTGATCATGGGAATTTGGTAATATGGAACATAGATTATAGAAACTGTATTATTGCATTGGATGATATTGGAGCCACCTTGGTATTCCTCTTTTATTTGAAAAATTGTATTGGGGTTAAGGTATTGTTCCATTTATATTGTGGAAACGTTGGATCTATTATAGTATTATGGTTTTAACCTATCTGATGATTGTGACCTCGGAATAATTAAAAGCTTCGATATCCTTTTTAATTTGTGTAAAAGTGTTTTCTATGATAGCTACATCAATGATATGGATATTACAGAAAGATGTAAGATTTGAATTGACTGACAAATACTAGTAAAGTTTTGATCAGTTGGGAGCCCTGATGACCGAAGCCTCAGTCCTGGTTCAGTCTGAATTGGGTAAGGAATTTATTATTACAGTGATACATTATTGAATGGATTAAACTGTGTTTTGATGAAGAAAGGTAAAGAAATGGTCTATACTTCTAGCTAGATAAAACTACGGGAAAAGAATTACCCGAAATATGATCTTGAGTTGATAATTGTTGTGTTTGCACTGAAAATTTGGTAACAGTATCTGTATGGTAAAAATATCATATAAATACTGATCATAAAAGTTTGAAGTATCTGATGTTTCTAAAAGATTTGAATCTGAGATAGGGTATATGGTTTGAATGTTGAAAAATTATGATTTGATAATTGTATATCACTTGGAAAGAATGAATGTGGTTACAGATGTTCTGAGTAGCAAATCTCTATATATTTTGCAAGCCATGGGTATCGAATATGATTGTCTGATAATAACTTAATTTTAGCTGAGTATAGAGCTAAACTGGTGTCTCTATAATAGATTAGTGAAACCCAGAAAAGTGATAATGAGTTGTAAGTTAAATGAATACAGTGTGAAATAATTTCTGATTCAGAATTTCAAAATAGATTCGGTAAATATCTGTTATTCAGAGACAGAGTCTGTGTATTGAAGAAATTAGAGCTTGTATTGAAAATTTTACATGAATGATCACAGTGGTACTATGTCTGTTTATTTGGGGAATGATGGGATGCATAATGATTTGAAAAGAATGTATTAATAGCTCGGAATGAAATGTGGTATTTCTGAAGCTATATTTGAATGCTGGATGTATCAGCAAGATAGAGGTGATACTTTCAAGATGGTTATAATCAATGAAAATATTGAAAAAGAAATGGGACATAGTTACTATGAATTTTACATTAGGATTCTTCAAAGAAAGATACTCTTTAAGTAATTGTTGATTTTTTGACAAAGCCTGCACATTTTATTCTGACATGAATGGATTTCCCGCTTGATAGATTGCGTGAATTACCTGTTTTTGAGATTGACAGATTATATGATGTGCTAGTTACTGTTATTTTTTATAGAGATCTACGGTTTATATTTCGATTCTGAAACAAGTTATAAGAAACTCTGGGTATACGGTTACATTTTAGTACGGTATTTCATCCTCTGATGGATGATCAATCTGAACATATGATTCAGATTTTGGCAGATATGCTTCGATGTTGTATTCTTGAATTTGAAGATAAACTAAGAAAAGTATTTGTTGGGTTGAAATTACTTATAATGGTTAACAACCACATATAAAATTTTACTGTACGAGGCTTTATATGATCACAAATGCAAAACTTCGGTGTTTTGGACGGAGTTCAGTGAGATACATGTGGTAGTTTTGATTCGTTGAACCCAAAGAGAGATGAAAGGGACCTGAGACAGTTTAAAAGCAATATTTGATCGTCAGGAATCTGATGTGGATCTATAATGAAAAGAAATAGATGTAGATCTAAAATGAAAAGAAATAGAGTCTCTGATGGTGAAAAAGTATTTCAGGAGATTCACCATGAAATAAAGTTCCCTAGTTTGCCCATAAAGGCAAATTAAGTCTGTGGTTTATCAGGTCATAAAGATTATTGAAAAGAATTGGACTGGTTTCGTATTGATTGGTATTAATATCAGAGTTCTATAGAATTCATAATGTTATTATGAGTATATGTGTTATGACAGAATCGATCAGACCCATCATCTGTTATTGCTTTGATAAATGTTAAATTCAACTTAGTGTGACTTACAACGAGTGACTGGTTGGAATTTTGGCATGTGAAGTGAAAGAAATGAAAAGTATAAATGTATCTTCAGTGAAAGTTCTTGGACAATGATATGATATTGAGAAAGCTATTTGGGAACCGGATAGAAAGATGAGAAAGTAATGCCTGAATCTTCTTACTGGTAAAACTTTTGAGGATGAAAATTTCTTAAGGGGGAGAGTTGTAACAGCACAATTTTGGTGAAATGGGAACAGTGGTCTTGGGACCACAAATTCGAGCCGAAAAATAAAATTTATTTTTATTTTATTATATGATCCATAGTATACTAGAAATGTCGTGTGAAAATTTTAAAAAGAAAATTTTACCGATTATGTGCTTAATTACGAGAATGACCAAATCGCATAAAACGTAAAAGTTGGATTCTAGTAGCTAGAAGGATCAAATAGCTATGGAATTCAAAAGTAGAGGTCCTTATATGGTAATTAGACCATTAAGAAAAGTATGTATCTTTTTCTTGGTGACTCATCCATGGAAATATAGAAAAAGGGCAATGACTAAATTAGAAATAGCAAAATACTTATTAATTAAAAAGATGATAAAAGATATCATCTTATTTTATGTCATATTCTTCTCCAAAATAAACATGGAAACCCTAGGAGAGAGAGAAGAGACTTTCATGGCCAAATTGGGTAAGTTTCCTTGTCCCGTTTTTAGTAATTTTGATATTTTTAGATTCGGGATAACTTAATCTCTCTATTTGGAGGACTAATTTGAAACGTTATCAAAGCATGAAAATGGTTCATGGATGTATGTGCTGGAAATTAGAAATTTATGGTAGAAAATGAAAGATTATTGATAGATAAACACCTTTTGCAAAATGATTTTTGATGAAAACATGATTTAGGGACTAAAATGAAAATTTGTAAAATTTAATGAAAAATTATGAAATTTTTTGAATACATGTGCTGTAAAATTTGTAATGAGGCTTTGGTTAGGCTTGGAATAGGGATTAATTTGCACAAGTTTCATTTTCCGAGCCTAGGGACAAAATAGTAATTTATGAAAAAGTTAGGGGCAAAATGGTAATTTTCCTAGGATAAGAATTGAGTCCAAATAAGTGTAAAATGTGAGAAATTGACATTAAATTTACTCGTATAGATCCAAATAGACCAAATTCAGAGTTAGAACGAGGAAAATGTAGGATTAGTGGATTTATGTACACGAACATTTGTCGAGGTAAGTTCGTGTAAATAAATTATGTTTATTTATATGTTTGATTTGATTGTGATAATGTAAATTGTATAAATTTCATATATATATATATATATATATGAAAGGATTGCATATTCTATCAAGCCGATAAATAAAAATGTTCAAATTAAATGATAATGCCCGATAGATGAAAAAGGGTAAAGGATGAAAATGTTACCTTTATGTTTGGAATGGAATGGAATGTGATCAGTTGAATTATATGGATGTTATAGATGTATGAAATAATCACATATCGAAAAATGCTTGAAAATGTTAAATCCTAGTTGAATAAATGGAAAATCGATGGATACGTGATTTCTCGAAATGAATGAGGTCCTACATTTGTTGCGGACGGGATTTAGCTTGGACGAGTAATCCTATTAACCTCATTATAAAAAGGATTTAGCCCGGATGGGTAATCTTGATAAATGTCCTCTCAAGCATATGTTATGGTTTGGATTTTTCCCAGAAGGGTAATCCAGATTGAGCTCCTTAGAGCATATGTCATAAAAAGGGATTTAGCCTGGACTGGTAATCTCGTTGAATATATGTGTGGCTTGAGAGTGTACTCTCTAAAATAGTACCTTATGGGTACCATTGAATATGAATTGACAGATCTTGATTTGTACACATTGACTGTACTACCTGTGTTTCCATCGATAATTCAGATAAATTCAACGGGTAAATTTCTAACAAGAGCAAAGATGAATAGAAAACAAATTGACAAGAAATAATACATATGATATGGAAATATGACATGAAAGAATATTACATGAAATGCAAGAAAATGATGATACATGACAAGTAATATAAGAAAACATGAGATGATGATACTTGTACATGAAATTCATTTGATGAATATGTCATGCTTAATTATAGACTTGCATACTTTGAGTGTATTATTACTCGTGTGACATTGATATTTTGAGAAATATGAATAAAGTTCTAAAATGAAATGATCAAAACTTGAAATGAACTATTATGAAATTAGACTCGGAATAATGAGATGCATTATGTATGTTGAATGAATACATGATGTGGAAAACATATGTGCGAACTTGGTTATTGTTGAGCCCATACATGACTTGATATTACTATGGAATATATGACTAACAAGAGCAATGAGGATGTGTGTTGGGCTTGAGATCAAAGTGGTTGAATATCTCTTACTTAGTTACCTCAAATAGGATGCATGGTAAGTTAAGTACCATGTTATACGAACTTACTAAGCATTTTATGCTTACCCCGTTTTATTTTTCCCTGTTTTAGAGTAAATCGGAAGCTCGTTGGATTTGAAGCTCGACGGAGATCACTCACACTATCCATCGACCCATGTCGGTATAGTATGGTAATTCAATTGCGGTTTAATGGCATGTATAGGAAATGTTGGCCATATTGGCATGTAAACATAAATGATGCTTGTAATCTAGCCATTGGAATGGCTAGTAATGATTGTTTTAATATACTTGTAATGTCATATTATGTTAGTCACATACATGTTAAGTGGTTGATCATATTATGTCTAACATAAGGACATAACCAAGGTAAGATTGTAAACATGTATGCATGAAATGATATGCCATGATGATGGATGGAATATGCTTGATTAGAATGCTTGAAATGGTTAGTAATTGTATGTGATGATATATCATGTCAAATGATAGAATTAACTTGAATAAAATGCTTGGATTTGTTGGGTTATAAATGCAAGATGTGGTGTAGGATTATGGCAAGGACTGGGGTGAGAAGTGAATCTAGGAATAGCTTTATTTTATCCACACGGGCAGACACACATGCGTGTGTCTAGACCGTGTGTGACACATGGCCTGGTAACACGGGCATGTGGTTAGGCCGTGTGTCCCCTGCACCTTAAATTTGAGAAACAGAATGCTCAGAATTGAGCACACGGGCAAAGACATGGGCGTGTGCCTCAGCCGTGTGGGTGACACGGCCTTGAACACGGGCGTGTGTCTTGGCCGTGTGAAACCTGCACCTAATTCGAATTGAATTAATTAACCACACGGCCTTGCACATGGGCGTGTGGCATGACTGTGTGGCACAAGTCAGAGAGCTACCTAGTTTTGAACACGGCCTGCAGCACAGGTGTGTCCTAGGGTCACACGGGCGTGTCCCTTGGACCACACAGGCGTGTGAGCCCTGTACCTTGGAAAATTTTGAAATTTCGTGAAAAATTACCTAAGTTTCTGATTTAGTCCTGACTTGATTCTAATGCTCATATTGGGCCTCGAGAGTCCATTTAAGGGACATTATGAATGACCTCGATGAATGAATAGTAACTTGCCTGAATTAATCAATAAATGCTCTGAATGTTCTGGTAACACTCTGAAACCCTGTTTCGGAGCCGGATATGGGTTAGCGGTGTTACAAGGTTACAGACCCAGCTCGAGGGGACCTAGGGAAGGTTGCAATCTCATTTCACTTGTGCCTAAGGAACTCGCAGGAAGTGCCACGTGCTCCACAGGCCACCCAGACACATGCCTAGTAGGTACGAAGCTCGCCTAGAATGCCAGTATCAGAAGTAGAAAGGACCGTGTGCTCCATAGACATGTGCCTAATAAGCCAAGAGTTCATAGAGAATGTCAGTACTAGGGACAGAAAATGTCAGTACTGGAGGCAATAGAGTCAAGACAAAATAGTGGGGCCCTATTATGAGCTGTCATAGTACCAGTAACAATATGTATAAATACCTTGATATTCATATTAATAAGTCACAAGCAAAATATTACTCAACAATTGGTGCTGTGAACGTGGACTTACCTCCAGTAAGCTTGTTGCTGCAACTGCATGTGTTGCAGTATAGCCATTATACCAAACTGTTCACTTCGTGGAATGGTGCTAGATAAAGGGACTCTTAACGTCGAACTTAGGAAATCTGTTAAAGGTGGTTTCAATTTCAGGTAGGTGCTTGAGTAGCCGATGGTAAGGTTTAGAGTTGAAAAGGGTGGTGGTTTTAAGGATAGTTTCGGTGCGATAGTTGGTGACTTCAAATGAAGGTGTTTGGCGTGGCGATTCAATGAGTTAAGGGCTGCAACATTAAGGGGAGATGCACTATTCGGCTACTTGGGAGTGGCGGTGGAGAAAGGTAAGGGCTATAGGTTTGTGCAGAAAAGGGTGAATATTTCCCTTCTTAGCAGTGTCTTAAGCCCAATGACAGCTCCTTTTTGGATCCTAAGCTCCTGTATTGAAAGTAAACTGAAATTAGTGCTTGGCTTAAAAGTTAACCCTTTATTTAACAAAACAAATACTTAAATTCTTCGGCCCACTAGGAAGAATATTTTTTGAAAAATTACATTAAATTAAACTCCCAAGAAAGACTTGAGGGGTCACAGATGGTCCTGCTTAAGTCCCAATCTCCTAGACAGAGTTTTAATTAATGTAATGAACCAAAGAAAATTTTATCTAAGTCTACCATTTTATTCAAATGAGAAAAAAAACTAAAAATATAAAATAACAATAGAGAAAGTGAAGAGAACTCCCTCCATTTTATTCAGGATCGTCATTGGCTATGGTGGTGTCTGTAACACCCTAAACCCGGCCTAGAAGTCTAGACCGAATTTAGAATGCTACATTAATCACCGAAGTGATCATAGGAAAAATTTAACAAAAACTAGTCGTTCAGAATTCCATTTCTAAAAATAATTGTCTCAAAATAAACCAAAATGTTTATTTGTTTAAAAATACTGTTCGCAATTGTAACCAAATCATAATGTACGAACAAGGTTTAAACTGTACTGGCACCATAGTATTATAAATCTTTACAGTTTAAAACCAAATGTTAAAAACTAGAAAACACAAACTGCTCAATTGCTGTTCAAGTAACTGTCCGAGACCTCCACGTACTGAGTCAGCATCCAGAATCCAAAACTGTAACTGAAAAGGGGAAATAGAAGAAGGGGTGAGCTATACGAGCTCAGTGTGAGATCAAACCAGCTAGACTACAGAAGCAGAAATAGAGGACTAGAAGCAATTTAGAACCAGAACATATTTACAAACAGAGGTCAGGTAAGTGAATTCACCCCAAACCAAACGTACACCATATGTAACTCTATAGTCATATGGCCTAATCGGACACAGTAGCAGAAATTCTCAGTAGTTACAACCTAGGCCTAAGCCCTTTCCAGAATCAGAATTAGGTTGGGCCTTAGCCCATCACACAATGTTCTCTTAGCACGAGTGCCTTTCGGTCGAACGATACAATCAGACATTTCAGTCAATCAAACATTCAAATATTTCAGTCAAACATCCAATCAAATTCAATCACTATATCACGTTCAGTCACAATGTCAATCAGATGCATATGAGTGCAAATGAGTTATAAAGTAACCCCACACCCAACCAACACACCACTCCGTACCACCAATACACCATGTGGGGATAAAATCAACCCCACCCATCCCTACACTCCGAGTAGGACCTCGAAAAGCCCATCCAACCTTATACTCCCCATGATGTCATCCCGGGTTACCCGGCAATGATTATCATCAGCATTGTCCTCGACCCTCAGGGAATTGGGACCGCCCTCGACCCTCTGGGAATTGGGGTATCAGAATGCAGATAGACTGTGAAATCGTAAATTACACAGCAAAGCTAGCATATAAGCTGTACTGTGCAATACGGTAACTTGTGATACAGACTTGCAGTAACAACTGCCAGATCAGATAGTGGTACGTAGCGTAGCTAACGTACATGCGATACAGTGCAATACGGTAATCCGCTATACCGATGGGTTGCAGTAAGACTGCCAGATCAGATCGTAAATCTCCCTTCTCTTCAAAATCCCACCCAAAGTAATTTTGTGCAAATGTATGAATGCATATGCATGTATGCAGTCAGATGAAGACAATCAGGATACGAGTTACAGATAATTAATCAGAAGCAGACACTCACATCCAATCAGTCAGTTACAGAATCAGATATGTGCACATTCACAACTCGAGTTTAGTGCCGAGCTTATCACACAACCAACCGCAATTAACACACATAAATCGAAGTCAAAGTAGAGTCATAACTACCCTTGCTTGAAACACCCCAAACCCGGCCCACGAGCTTTGACCAGATTTGGTATGTTCCTCAAGAAAACCGGTTCAAATCCTTTTGTGACTTAGGAAAAACTTGTGCGATTTTAAAAAAATATATTATTTTGGGTTGGGCTCGAGTTGAAAACGAATTCGATTTTATATTGAAAAGCCTTTTTAATTTTTAAGTGATAAAACATATAGAGTATATTCAAAAATAAATTACTTAATCTTTAACTTAATAAAAATTTGTAAACATAATTAAACAATAAGACAGAAATAAAATAGTTCACTATGGCCTTATTACATCAAATATAACCCAAATTTAAAACCAAAGTACTTAAAGAAAATAAAAGTCCAAATCATAGATTTCTAGCTGTGCATGGCCATCCCTAAGCTCCTGCCGACCCGGTCCATTACCGCTCATCACCTGAAAAAAATATTCCCCAACGGGGTGAGTCAAACAGACTCAATGTGCAACCAACACTAAAATTTAATAGATTTAGGCATACCATACATATCATGTTCACATAATAATTCAAGATAATGATGCAATCCCGAACCCAAACCTAGATGCCATCCGCTACACATCCCCGTACCAACCTGCACACCGTGGGGACTACTAAGTCAACCCTCCTTCTGCTACACTCCATCGAAGGCAGTCGCTGCAGTCGACGTGCTCATCGCCCATATATAATTCGTGGCATAGCCACCAGATAATTGTGTCATGAGACACCACATTCAGATAATGTAACCGAAGTTACCACATTCAGATAATGTAACCGAAGTTACCACATTCAGATAATGTGACCGAAGCCACCACATTCAGATAGTGAGACCGAAGTCACCACATTCACTTCCCCTTTCTCATATAACCCGAATGCCCCATTTTATTCATATCATGCATATCATACTTAAATTCACATTCATGTCACTTTTCACATGTTAAAATATAACATATTTCGTAATCCTAGTAGGAGTAGGAAACGTACCTGAGTACTTTGTACCACATTAGGGTACCTTAGCCATATTCACATTCTTATACATACTTATATTAAATATTGCCATAAAACGTATTAAAAGATAGTGGGGATTACACACCTGATTTGCTTAACGAATTCCTTGAAATCCAAAAAAAAAAAAAACGATCTATTGCTTTAGATCTCAATACCTCCATTTGGTAACCTTAATATGTTAGCATAAAGCCTATAAAACCAAATCCTAGTAGGATTTGTATTCTTAAAACCTACCTTGTTATTGAATTGACTATAGTCAAATCCCGAAAACTTGTATTCTTCTCCTTTGAAATCGGCTACTCACTAGATCCCTTGAATCTGTTAGTTTTCGGCTTAAAACACATAATAATAGATCTAACTACTAAAATAGGCCTTGGCCGAATGCTATAGACACTTACCTGGTGGATTTTAAATCCCGAAACTCACCGAATAACTAGGGAACACGCGGCTTATGGTGTACCTTCAGGAAAAGAACTTCTCCTTCCTTGTAGTCGACACTTAGTAAATCCCGAAAGATCTCTTCGGCAACAGATATTAAGGGTATTAGAATCTTAATTTCGACAGCCTTAAAAGAAATAGAATGAGACTCTAACCTAATCTTACCCTTACTGAAGAATTTGATGGAACTCTTGCTTAAACCCTTAGCAGTATTCGGCTATGGCTTTGATGTGGATAACAATTTCAGCTCTTGAGACTTAGTGAGAAATCGACTAGGGCTATTGGTATCTTCGGCTTTTGATTGTGTTTGTAATAGAAGAAGAAAAGAAAAGAGAAAAAGAGAATATGGCAGAGAGAATGCGGCAGAGAGAAGAGGAGAAACTTTAGAGAATTTCGGCAGAGGTTTTCTTGAAGAGAAAAGAATGAATGAAGAATAGCCTTACTCTTCCTTCTATAGCCAAAATTACTAGGCTAGAGTCCCTTACTTGGCACCACTCTTCTATTTGATAGCTTTATCCTTTTAATTATCACTTTATTAAAAGAATAATCCCTTATTATCTCCTTGAAAATAATTTAAGATAAATCATCATTTATCCTTCTATTTAGCCAAAATTTAAAGAGAATAAAACTCCTCTTTTAAGAGCCTTAATGTCGTCCACCTCTCTGCTTCTGGAAGCAAAAATAAAACTTCTTTTATTTGCTCCCCAAGTGACTCGAACTCAGGCCCACTTGCATAGCTGGTGGCGTCACCTACCTGGGCCTTAAGTGATATCTTCAGGCCACCTTTCCAAGCCTGTTTGTGTGTCAAATTCCTTCTATTAATTTTCTTAAGGCCACATTGCCTTAATTTCCTCTTTTTAAACCTTAAAACTTGACATTTCTTTACATTTCCAAGTTTCCAAAAATTTTCGTTTGCCTCCTTTAAACTTAACATTTCCTTACATTTCCAAGTTTCCAAAAATGTTCACTTTCCTCTTTTGAATCATTTCCAAATCATTTCCTTACCTTTCTTAGTTTCCAAAAATGTTCACCTCCCTCTTTTAAACTTAACATTTCCATACATTTCCAGGTTTCCAAAAATGTTCAAAATATATTCATAACACATAAGACATGTCATTTCGTACAATTAAACCGAAAATGCATAGGCCCTTTTCAGGATGTTACAGTTCTACCCTCCTTAAAAATAATTTTGTCCTCGAAATTACTTACTAATAGTCGTACAATCCTTCTTACCGCACTATGCTTACGCTGCACACTCTGATCTTAATAGAACCATCATACTTTCTAGGCACAATCTTTAAGTTCACGTCCCCTAGAACTTATGTCTACTTCACGATTTAATCTGATTAAGAAGTTTTATGAATTAGCCTTTATTCCACTGATTACCCGCGAAGAAGTTTTATGAAAAGAATTTTATGAGTGGTTCTTTCGTATTCATACATGCATACAGTCTTTACATTCATACATTCATCAATCAATTATGAACTTTCGTTCATTCAGAGAAATGTTGTAGTTTTCATTGTTGTTGTTTTCTCACTACCCAGGGGTATTTTCGTAATTTGCCCTACAGGGGTATTTTCGTAAAAATTTTTTTCAAAATAAGGTTCCTTGGTGGTTTTGTCAATAAGGGTATTTTGGTAATTTTTGAAATCCTGGGGGTATTTCGGTAAATTTTGAAACTCGGGGGTATTTTGGTAATAAATCAGAGTAAATTTGTAAAGCTTAATAAATCAAGGGTATTTCCAAAATTTGCAAAACTTGAGGGTTCTTTTTGAGAATTTGTTTTCCAAATCAGTGATGTTGCAAAATTTTTGAAATTCAGGGTCATTTTGGTAATTTTGTAAGTCAGGGGCAATTTGTAATTTTCCAAAATCAAAGTATTTTGATATTTTGCAAATTAGGGTTTTTGGACTTGTTATAAAGTAATGAAATTTTTTTTTAAATAAGAACTGTGGGTATTTTGGAAATTTCATAAACCAAGGGCATTTTTGTAATTTTACCACTAGGGGTATTTTAGTAATTTTGTAAATCAAGAAATATTTCAGAAAAATTTTATGGGATAGCTTATATAAATCAAAAGGGTAATTTAGTCATTTTTAAACTAGGGTTTCCGTAAAAATGTGGCTAATCCCTTTCGGGTTTTAGTTATTGGGTTTAGCCTGTGACTGAGTCCTCTTGGTTAGGGTGAACCGAAGCTACGCACCAGGTAGGATTCCTGTGAAGAGGAGGTGAGTCACTAGGACTGCTTAAATACCAGGCTCTTCCGGATCCAATCCTAGACATGCGCACAATGGTTGCCACACCCTAACTCGGTGACTTAGCCATAGGTTTGTTTAATTAAGCATTAAGTCTTATGTAATAGTTGGGGTAAACTAGTCCTAGGGTTCAAATACTTATCATGCTAGTCTACGTTCTATTCCATTTCTACCCTTCTACAGCTCACAATAGATATCACACAAAGGTTAGGGGTACTTACCTGGTGGACTTCGGGTCGGAGACTTAGGTGCCATGCCAGAAAACCTGCTTACTTCCAAAAATATTTTCATAAGAACTCATTTGGGCTCGATTTGAAAATGTTTTGGGCCTTAGACCACAGGCCGAGAGTTTAAAACCTGGCTCTGATACCAAATTGAAACACCCCAAACCCGGCCCACGAGCTTTGACCAGATTTGGTATGTTCCTCAAGAAAACCGGTTCAAATTCTTTTGTGACTTAGGAAAAACTTGTGCGATTTTAAAAAAAAAATATTGTTTTGGGTTGGGCTTGAGTTGAAAACGAATTCGATTTTATATTGAAAAGCCTTTTTAATTTTTAAGTGATAAAACATATAGAGTATATTCAAAAATAAATTACTTAATCTTTAACCTAATAAAAATTTGTAAACATAATTAAACAATAAGACAGAAATAAAATAGTTCACTATGGCCTTATTACATCAAATATAACCCAAATTTAAAACCAAAGTACTTAAAGAAAATAAAAGTCCAAATCATAGATTTCTTGCTGTGCATGGCCATCCCTAAGCTCCTGCCGACCCGGTCCATTACCGCTCATCACCTGAAAAAAATATTCCCCAACGGGGTGAGTCAAACAGACTCAATGTGCAACCAACACTAAAATTTAATAGATTTAGGCATACCATACATATCATGTTCACATAATAATTCAAGATAATGATGCAATCCCGAACCCAAACCTAGATGCCATCCGCTACACATCCCCGTACCAACCTGCACACCGTGGGGACTACTAAGTCAACCCTCCTTCTGCTACACTCCATCGAAGGCAGTCGCTGCAGTCGACGTGCTCATCGCCCATATATAATTCGTGGCATAGCCACCAGATAATTGTGTCATGAGACACCACATTCAGATAATGTAACCGAAGTTACCACATTCAGATAATGTAACCGAAGTTACCACATTCAGATAATGTGACCGAAGACACCACATTCAGATAGTGAGACCGAAGTCACCACATTCACTTCCCCTTTCTCATATAACCCGAATGCCCCATTTTATTCATATCATGCATATCATACTTAAATTCACATTCATGTCACTTTTCACATGTTAAAATATAACATATTTCGTAATCCTAGTAGGAGTAGGAAACGTACCTGAGTACTTTGTACCACATTAGGGTACCTTAGCCATATTCACATTCTTATACATACTTATATTAAATATTGCCATAAAACGTATTAAAAGATAGTGGGGATTACACACCTGATTTGCTTAACGAATTCCTTGAAATCCAAAAAAAAAACGATCTATTGCTTTAGATCTCAATACCTCCATTTGGTAACCTTAATATGTTAGCATAAAGCCTATAAAACCAAATCCTAGTAGGATTTGTATTCTTAAAACCTACCTTGTTATTGAATTGACTATAGTCAAATCCCGAAAACTTGTATTCTTCTCCTTTGAAATCGGCTACTCACTAGATCCCTTGAATCTGTTAGTTTTCGGCTTAAAACACATAATAATAGATCTAACTACTAAAATAGGCCTTGGCCGAATGCTATAGACACTTACCTGGTGGATTTTAAATCCCGAAACTCACCGAATAACTAGGGAACACGCGGCTTATGGTGTACCTTCAGGAAAAGAACTTCTCTTTCCTTGTAGTCGACACTTAGTAAATCCCGAAAGATCTCTTCGGCAACAGATATTAAGGGTATTAGAATCTTAATTTCGACAGCCTTAAAAGAAATAGAATGAGACTCTAACCTAATCTTACCCTTACTGAAGAATTTGATGGAACTCTTGCTTGAACCCTTAGCAGTATTCGGCTATGGCTTTGATGTGGATAACAATTTCAGCTCTTGAGACTTAGTGAGAAATCGACTAGGGCTATTGGTATCTTCGGCTTTTGATTGTGTTTGTAATAGAAGAAGAAAAGAAAAGAGAAAAAGAGAATATGGCAGAGAGAATTCGGCAGAGAGAAGAGGAGAAACTTTAGAGAATTTCGGCAGAGGTTTTCTTGAAGAGAAAAGAATGAATGAAGAATAGCCTTACTCTTCCTTTTATAGCCAAAATTACTAGGCTAGAGTCCCTTACTTGGCCACCACTCTTCTATTTGATAGCTTTATCCTTTTAATTATCACTTTATTAAAAAGAATAATCCCTTATTATCTCCTTGAAAATAATTTAAGATAAATCATCATTTATCCTTCTATTTAGCCGAAATTTAAAGAGAATAAAACTCCTCTTTTAAGAGCCTTAATGCCGTCCACCTATCTGCTTCTGGAAGCAAAAATAAAACTTCTTTTATTTACTCCCCAAGTGACTCGAACTCAGGCCCACTTGCATAACTGGTGGCGTCACCTACCTGGGACTTAAGTGATATCTTCAGGCCACCTTTCCAAGCCTATTTGTGTGTCAAATTCCTCCTATTAATTTTCTTAAGGCCACCTTGCCTTAATTTCCTGTTTTTAAACCTTAAAACTTGACATTTCTTTACATTTCCAAGTTTCCAAAAATTTTCGTTTGCCTCCTTTAAACTTAACATTTCCTTACATTTCCAAGTTTCCAAAAATGTTCACTTTCCTCTTTTGAATCATTTCCAAATCATTTCCTTACCTTTCTTAGTTTCCAAAAATGTTCACTTCCCTCTTTTAAACTTAACATTTCCATACATTTCCAGGTTTCCAAAAATGTTCAAAATATATTCATAACACATAAGACATGTCATTTTGTACAATTAAACCGAAAATGCATAGGCCCTTTTCAGGATGTTACATTGCTGAAGCTTAGCCAAGGGTTGAAACACGCAGAGTCACGATAGCATTCAATTTACCTGGAAATCAGCATCTGGTGAGTTAGGGCCACACGCCCGTGTGCTCCATCCGTGTGGAGCAACCTAAGTCGTGTGGGGATCCAAATGCCAGCGTGAGGGGTGGCACACGCCCATGTGATAGAGGTACACGCTCGTGTGGTGCATGGACACAGTCGTGTGAACTGGCCCTGTAACTCACTGTCCAATTTCGATAAAATCAAGTGCAGGGCAGACACGGCCGTGTGAATGTGTCACACGCCCGTGTGGAATCCTTAAATTCCCAAATCAGTCACACGGCCATGTGGCTAGGCCATGTGACCCCAAAACCCTAATACTCTATTCCCAATCTCACACAGCCATGTGCCCGAGGGACACAAATCCCTAAATTGGCCACACGGCCGTGTGGCCAGGCCGTGTGCACTCAATATGGCCCCAAAACCCTAATTCCCAAATCCATACGGGTGTGTGCCGAGGTCACGAAACCTCTCCGAAATAACCCCGAAAACCCCATTTAAGCTACAGTAATAGTCCCTAGCCCTTTCCCTATCAACATATATCAGAGAACAACATTTTTCCTTCATTTTTAACATTTAAAAACTCCAAAACGATGGGGTTATTATATAGTTACGAAAAGCCGAAGGAAAGGGATTTGCAACTCAAGATGGCAAACAATTTAAGAGTAGAATGTAGTAACTAGATTAGAATCCCACACCTATTTTGGCGGTGAAGAAGATGATTGAGGAGCGAAGTTCCAGAATCCACAAACCGCGATCGTTTTTAGAATAAGAGAAAAGCACGGAGAGAATAAAACCAAGAACCGTCCAAAAAGAAAAGAAAATAACAATAATAAAAATAATAAATAAAAACCAACATATATTCAACACATAATTTAGTAAATATAAATAATCATAATTATTAACTTAAAAGAAACAAAACAAAATAAAAAGGTTCTTACAAGGAACCGAACTCAAAACCAGAAGGTACACTAACACAACAACCCACCAGACCAGCAGGCCCATTCTTATCACTAAATTGCACAACTGAACTTATGTGCGCAACCTCCTCGCTGTCGCTACACTAAAAACTTAGAACTTCTAGGCCCAAAATTCAGGGCGTTACAGTGTCAAATGGCCATTTGTCATACCAACCATGACCATCTAGGAAGTAATCATATTCTTTCCCATCAAATCTATCCAACATCTTATTAGAGAAAGAAAACCCGTAATAATCTTTCCTGGTGTCCTTGTTTAACTTCTTATAATTCCTACAAATCCTCCAACCTGTGACTCGAATATCTGCAATAATCATTCGACACCCATCTTGTGCTTTTCCAAAAGAACAAATGACTCTTCTTCTTCTTCATTTTTGGTTAACTCTACTGAAATCATGATAGGTAAAAGTAGAGATAAACCCAAATAATCATATTTCAAATGAAAAGGAAAAGTTTTCAGTTCCAATTCGGTTGGATCTTCAATCAATACTTTTGGTTGTGTGTACTCCCGAGATAATAACTCTAATGATTCCAGTAGAACTTCCTGAGTGAATCCCTTTGTTTTAGATTCTAACAAAGCCAAACATTCCTCGTCCTCATCATCACTTGGCGAATCCGCTAGCATAATACATTCTAACGGATTATCTACAGAATTGAGCTCTAGCTCTGTAGAAGCCAGTGATTCCATCTTGGAGATAGCAGAACAGCCTTCAACTACATCTGGGGATTTAGTAGCATTGAAGTCATTAAAAGTCTCATCGTCATCAAAAATTTCTTTCAATTGAGTATCTCGTTGCTGCTTTTGGAATCGTTGAGGATATGGCAATGGTGGAATCTTAGCTTTAATCGGACAACTCTTCTGTGGAAAATTTTCTGCATCTGACAAGGGTGTTAGATAATCAGAACTAATTGGTTTAGAGTTTACCTCATCAAGGATTACTAAATTTGACTTCTGTGATACACGAGTTTCAACACTTGGTTGAACTTCCTTTTTGTCTTGAGCTACAACAGACTCATCTTGAACCTCAACCACCTTGGGCTCCAATGTCTTTCCATTTGGCAAAGAAACTACTTTGCAATGTTCTTTACCCAAAATTTTTGGATTTTCTGTATTGCTTGGCCAAATACCTTGGGGTTTATTTCGAAGTTCGTTGGTTGGCTAACCCATTTGATTCTCCAGATTTCTTAAAGTGGTATCATTCTTCGCTATGTATGCCTTCAGCAGATTCTCAATATCACTTGAAGATTCAGTTGGTGGGGGTTGTTTCACTTGTTGAGAATATTCCGATAGATAATTTGGTCAAAATGGTATAACAGAGTCGCTATGGTCTGTCCATTGATTACTCCATGGAGAAATTGGATGATTCTGCTATGAAGAGTTGTAAAAATTTGATTGCGGACCATTCCAATTTTGATTTCCCATGTAATAATTTGACTCTTGATTTGATGGGCAATATTCAAAGAAATAACCATCTCCATAGTATTCACAAGAAATATTCTCGAACTGGTTCGGCTGTTGACCTGACAGATTACAATTGAAACCATTAACAATTATGTTTTTAAGCATAGAAGACATAAAGGATACCTGGGCTGCCAAAGAAGCAAGTGTGTCCGCTTCATGTACTTTTGCTGCTCGTCTTTCTAAGGCTACTCGGTTGGTTGGCCACTGATAGTTATTGTTGGAAATTCTTTCAATAATCTCATAAGCATCGTTATAAAACTTAGAAAGAAGGGCTTCGTTTTCCGAAGCATCCACCATCATTCTAGTATGAATATTGAGACCAATATAGAAAGTTTCCATTTGAACGTAGTAAGGAATGCTGTGATAAAGGCATTTTCGTAATAATTCCTTAAACCGCTCCCATGCCTCATATAGAGATTCTTCATCAAGTTGCTAAAATGAAGTGATTTCATTTCGGATCTTGGCAGTTAAAGATGGAGGGAAATATTTTATTAAGAAACATTCAACCAACTCTTGCCATGTAGTTATGGAATCGGACGGTAGAGATTCAACCACGCTCGTGCTCTATCTCTTAAAGAGTACGGAAATAATCTCAGTCTCAAGGCGTTCTCAGTCACTTCGACTAGTTTAAATAAGTCACTCACTTTCATGAATAGCCGAAGATGAAGAGGTGGATCTTCAGTAGGAATCCCACTAAATTAACCCATATTTTGCAACATTTGGAACATGACCGGCTTTAGCTCGAATTGTTGTGCCTCGATTTCGGGTCTTCTAATACTCGGATTGAGCTCGTTGAATAGAGGAATGGCATATTGTTGAATGGAATAGTTTCTATCATCGGTAACAATGATCGGATTGTGAGTATTATAAGCAAATGTTCCGCCTGGATTTTGGTTTTGATTTTCGAAATTCATATCTTTGGACATTCTTTGGTTCGTTTGTCTCTCCTTTGTCAGAAAGTCCTTTCAATTTTAGGGTTTACGGAAAGTAAGTTAATAATTTGATCAATACTCATAAACACTAAAACAAACACAAAAAAATGGAATTAAAATTTAACAGAAAAAAATAGACCAAAATGCAAAATTAACAATTTCACAAGTAATGTCTTTTAAAACAGTCCCAAGCAACGACGCCAAAAACTTAGAACGACGAAAATATGCAAGTGTACACAATCGCAACAAGTAATAAAGTGACAAGTAAATGTCGAGTTATCGTACCCACAGGGACTGTGAAAAGAATTATTTATGAGTGCAATTTAAAACACTTTGGTGAAGAAAAATATTTTGATTTGAAGAGGTGATAAAAAACTAAAATTTTAACAAAGTAAATAAAATAAAATAAAGTTCCAATGCATGATTTCAAAAGTTGATTTTAATCAAGATGACATAATTGTGTTAGATTAATTACATTTCTTAACTTAGAATTATTAAACTCATGTTTATGTTATTACGAATAAAATCATGGCAACTCGATAATTTACTAACTTATGAACATACTTACCTACCAAAATCCATTTATCTCTTGACTATATCTTTATGTCAATTCAACCGATTAAATAGATTTTAATAAGCAAATGTGTTAATTCACATACATACTTATGAAATTAAAATAATCTCTTGTACATATCTCTATGCCAATTCAAACAATTAATTCAATCTCATAAGCGCATAAAAGGTTAAGTGAGGTAACAATGTATTCCTACCTTGAAACAGTTTAATCACAATAATCTTGCAAGTTATGCAAGGCAATTGTATCTCTCAATACCGTTGCTAATTTAACTCTCAGCTACCTTAGATGATTAAACATGCACAGATTAAGTATCGTGTCAATTCTTTACAATTTCAATCCGTTTAAATAATTAATTTATTAGTTACCTTACAATTGTAATGCAAGAATAACTTAGTCATGGTTTTTCTTAATCAAACATCTTACCGAGGCCTATAACAACACAAACACGATTTTAATAAATTCAGAAGATGAAATGCAGTCAACCTAACACGAATTAAATTTAACCCATATCAATTAAATAAATCAGATCAACATAAATATTCATAGACATGTTTATCATAACACAACAGAATTTAAAAAGGTAGACAAGAAGCAAATCTGGTGTTTCTCCGTGGTTTGGCTGAGTTGCTCCACTCTTCCTTCTTCAGTTGTTCTTGTCGTGCCAAGGCTCCTATGAACACTTGAATGCTGTACCAAATGATGGATGAGCGACTCTTTTTCAAGAGGTGAAATCGACAAGAGGACAAGGGAAAACAAATAGAAAATAAGAGAGAAAGTTGAGAGAGGAGAGAAGATATGAGAATGTTGTGGTGTGCTTGAAATAAGCAGCCAATGGGGGGTTTTTATAGGTTGAGAGGGCTGCTAAAAATATCCAAAATCAGCAGCCAAAGAGCCCTCCAATGGCTGGCCACACATGTGGCAAGTTTGAAGTTTTCAAACTTGCTATATTAAGGTAGGGGCAAATTTAGAAAGGCACAAATAGTGGAGGGGTTTGTTTGCAATTTGAAAAAGTCTTCAAGGTCCATTTTGCAAGCTAATTAATCAACCAAGCAAGCTGATTGGGTCAGCATGTGGGATGGTTTTGGGCTGCCCAGCACTCGGTCAGTTCGGTTTTCTCGGTTCAGCTCAACTAGGCCACTTTTCATAATTAATTATTAATAATAATTTATTTAACCAAAATTAAATTGGATATAAATTAAAATTAATTATATTATGAATTAATACACATAATTTGGATCCTCTTAGGCTGAAAAATTAATTCACTTTGATGCTTCAAAATTGCTTCTTGGTTTTGCGCTTCTAGTAGTGTCTGCCGAGCCTTTTTTACCCTTTGTGCAATTCTGTCGAAAATTATTAAATCTAATCAAAATTTATTATAAAATTAATTAAAATTCAACATGTTAATAATTTAAGTACAATTTAAATATTTTATAATTATTATATATTTTTCGACAAGAATTTTATCGAAATTGCATGAATTTGATTTAAAAAGGGCATGAAAAAGTGTGTATATTTTCATGTTTCCATCAACCTGTTGTGGACACTCTCTAATACGGTGCTCTAATGATCCACATCGTAGACAGGCCCCTATCCTCCTCTAACACTAGCCCGGATGGCACCTGCAACAATCCCCACAAGGCTGAACAGTAGGAGCAACAGGAACTCCCACTCTAACCGGCCCATCTGGTCTTCCCTTTTTATTAGGCCTCTGAATAGAACTAGAGGACTATGAATCCCTCTTATTCTTGCCTCTCTAATAGTCCCAATTCTAGCTCTCCACGTGCTTAACCTCTTCGACAATCTTCTCCTTCTCAACCAGAACCACAAACTCTCGCTCCCTCTGTGGAGTAATTAGTATCCTCAAACTATCCCTCAGATCATCCTCTAAACAAACACATTTCTCATACTCAAACACCACCATGCCTCGAGCGTAGCAGCTCAACCTCAGAAACTCAGACACAGATCTATCACCCTGCATGGGATTCATGAACTCATGCCTACGAGCATCTACATAGCTCGCGCACACATACTTTCCCTGAAAGGTAGTCTTGAAGAAGACCCAGTTCAAACGATCAAGCTGGGTACCCTCCTCAATTGATAACCACCACTGATATGCCTTGTCATGAAGCAATGAGACTGCACCCTTAAGTTTCTACTCAGGAGTACAGTCTATATCATTCATGATCTTCTTGGTGGCCTCCAACCAATACTCGGCCACAATAGGGGTGGCTCTAGTGACACCCCGAAATAACTCAACACCATTGGACCAGAGCCGTTCAGTTACCGACCCACGGTCCCCAGATCTAGAATGGGGTCCAACGACCCTCTCCAATATCCTCAACATGGCTTGAGACAGTGCTCGTCCCCAGCCGAACGGCTTTGAGACCCAGTTTCAATAGCAGACGAAACTGGTGTCTCACTCGTATCTAAGTTTAGCATACTTCCCAAAGAGAAATACTCAGCTCAAGCCCCCTACGGCCTCTACCACGGCCTCGAATACCACGTACGCAAATTCCACAAGCACTCATCATAAATTTCAAATCTTATCTACATTATGAAATTTTATGTATTAGTTCCAATATTTATTAGCAGATATTTTATACAAGAATTATCAGAAGTTCAGAGATGTTTTCAGACGTTTCAGTCTCTAACTGTTTCAGTATAGTTTCAGAAAGTACTATCTATAGTGTTTTCAGAATATACTATCTAAGTTTCAGAAATACTTACAGGATCGGCGCCGGAGACTCAGTGTACCACATACTTTCTCAACATTATCCAAATTATTTGAAAATAAGTTCTTTTTGAAATAGAATTTTGGAATCTAAAATTTAATAGCTCGAGTTTTGCAACTTGACTTTGATACCACTAAAGGTAACACTTTAAACCTGACCTAGACGTTATGGCCGAATCCAGAGATGTCACAAAGAATGGGTTTTGAAAACGGAGTCGTCACGTTAAATCATTTTAGTTTATTAACTCGTATTCCTTTATATCCATTGTCGAAAATGTTAATTAATTGGTTTATTAGCCAAAACAAAATTTACAGCGAAATTCTAATGAAAACTGTGAAATTTTGGAAATTTGATTTGTATTTTAAGAAAAACCTTTATTTGCGTAAAACTGTCATTTTCATAAAACATTTTGTTAAAGCATGTAAAATTATCAAACAATCAAAACCAAAATCAACAGTTAAAAAAAACCATATAGTCTAGAGAGACCTAGAAATTACAAACTCTCAAATGAATCCAGAATGTTAAATAAACCATAATTACTAAGTTTAAACAGTTTATAGTTGAGTGGTTACCGCTGAGTCTCCGCCACATTGATCCGCCTAAATCTGTGGATTACCTGAACAGAAGAAATAAACAGAAGTAACTTTACGTAAACTCAGTGTGTAACCCAACAGAAATAGACATCAATACATATACTAGTCTCACATATAGTCAGATACAGATTTGGATTTAAGTCCTTTTCCATATATAGATATCAGAAATAGATATGCGTAACGGACATTCAGTATCCTACCCTATCCTCTACACGCCAACTCTGACCATCCCATCACACCATGTGGGGTTAAAAACACCCACCCACCCATCCCTACACACCATATCATGCCATTACAACGCATATCAGATAATGTGCAACCAAGCTACCAGAATATAGGCGAAGGTTGCCTTTTAGAACACTTTTTCCATATATACAAATCCCACCCCAAAAACAGATACAGAAATCAGATATAGAAATAACATATTAAACATGCTCAACATGCTTATATACAGATAACTGACATACTTAAACAATACAACTAGACATACATTTAGTATAGCATACAATATAGGGTTTGGTTAGCCTTTACCGACCCTATAGTATGCCCACAACCGATTGAAACGACCCGTGCGACCGTAGGGAAAATTTCAGAAATATGGGCCCACTTGCCCGTGTGGCCCACACGGCCTAGCCCAAAATCCACACGCTCGTGTGACATGCCCATGTGGCACACATGTCCACATTCAAGCCACCACACGACTGTGTCCTGCGCACGGCCATGTCTCTCACATGGCCAACAACATGGGTGACCACACGCCTGTGTGGCGTCGATAAAACAATTTTTTGGCTTTTGTCGAAGTTCGATTTTTTGCGTTTCGAGTACACAGCTAATTCGTTTGAGAAGCTACAGCAAACCCGAGCCATTCGAAACCTAATAAACAGCATCCCATTAACCAATTAGCATCCGATTCACAAATCGACATAAACCCAAAATAACGCACAAAACTTACCGATTATACGCACAAACACTAGCGCGATTTAAGCTGCCAGAATAATAATTCACCGCTCACACCCTTCTCCTACATCACAGATTTACAGAAATCAAAATCCCTATAACATCAAGTACGCTACTATAGAGAGAAATTACCAACACAGCTTACCGAAACCGCTATACACAATAAGAATAGCCCCTCTTATCGAAAACACACAAAGAGTACCACAAACCGAAATACAAGGTGAGAATCGAACCAAAATTTCAAACAGATTAGAAAGGGGAAAAACGAAAGAAGGGGGAAGAAAGGAGGAAGAAAACTTACGTCAGAATATTTTTGGAGGAGAGAAGGAAAACAAAATTTTGAAAAAAAACAAATAAAATCAGATAACTCCAAAAATTCCTCAGATTACTCCCCACTAACCCACTAACAACCAACTTCTCAAAATCCAACTCCATCAAGACTCTAACAGGAACCCGAGCAAAAATAATACCCAAGCTCGCGTAGGATTTGAACACAGGACCTCCAACACACCAATTCCCTTACCATTCGAACTAGCAGGCTCATTTTGATATGGATTAACAAACAATTTCCTATAAGGCCACTCAACAAGGGTAAGGCTTGGATCAAAAATAACAAAAATTGCCAAGGTGGGAATTGAACCCAAGACCTCACACACACACCCCCAGAACACTTAACCACTGAAGTAGATATAGAATTTGTGTCAAATATTTACAAAAACAAAAATAAATTATTCAAGGCATTACATATCATTAAAAATATGTAATACTGCATTGGGTTGGGATGATTTTGCAATGAGGAAGTATTGGCAGCTTGTTTGCAATTCTGGTGGTTTTTCTACATTATTGGCAGCTCGTCTACAATATTGATGGCTTGCCCACATTTTTGGTAGTTTATCTGTATTACTGGTGGCTTGTCCACAAACTGGTGCGTTATTGGTTGAATGAGTTCTGGGGAACTATTTTTATGGTGTGTAGCGGAGTTGGGTAGGACATTTTTTTTTTTGAAAACATTATATTAACATGTTCATGCATTGCATAAACTATGTAATTTTGTATTGTTCATAATATTCTATGTATCTACTAGCTTAAGTATTATACTTACTGTTTATTAGAGTTAAGACTCACACTAAGCTTATTAGCTCACTATTTAGTTAATTGATTTACAGATAACCCCCGAGGTTAAGACTTGGACGTGGTTGTTAGAGGAGCTTCTTAGATATTTTAATTTTTAGTACTTTAAAATTTATTTTAATGATTATTTTGGAACTATAATATTTTTCTTATGGATTGTGGCATGAGACTTTATTTTGCTGATTTTTACTTTACTTTTGCATGACTTGAAGTTTTTAATTACGTATTTGTCATTTTTAGTGATTGTGTATGAAAAATTGATTTGTAACGAAAATATGATTAGTACTAATTTTCGTTGCAATATTGAAAATAAGTTTTAAATAAAATATAACCTAGTTTTCTAAAAAAAAACTTCACAAACGAAATCTTAATGACTATTGATTTTTGAAATTAACATGTTTTTTTCTCAAAACAGAAGCAATTAACCAAAATCACTAGTTTTGAATAAAAAGGGAAATGTTTTTAAAGTATGATTTAAAATACAAAAATTTTTCTTTTTCATTTCGGTGACCAATGTAGTCTTAAGGATTTGGCCATAATGTCTAGACTGGGTTTGGGATGTTACAAAGTGTGATCTTCAAACCTAGGTGACTATTTCATATAAACATCCTCTGTAAGATGGCATTGAAGGAAGGAATTGTTAACACCATGTTGATGAATACATAATCTATATTGAGTTGCAATAGTCAAGACTAATTTGAGTGTTGTGGGTTTTACAACATGGTTGAAGGTGTTGGAAAAAAAATTATTTTTTCTTCCAGAGCGAAAGAATAATATTTTGAAAATTGAACTGGTTTGTGTTATTTATAGCAATAAATTTTTCCAGAAAGATACTTGTACTTTGAGTAAGATGGATCCTTGATGTTACTAGATTTCAACTGAATGACCTTCGCTGTTATCCTTGTACCACGAATCGATTCGAATGTGGGCTCAAACTTTTCGAATCAAACACAAAACCATAAATATTTTTTTGACTTTTAGTAGGAAACTAAAGTGCTCTCTCTCTCTTTTAGAAACCGATAGAATTGTTGTTCTCGGAAAAAAAAAAGAATTTATACTTAGAAATAGATTCTAGCTATTTTCGAGTAGAATAACAATATCTCAGAGTTGTGTATTTAGCCCTACCAGTTCCATCTAATTATAGAGGCAGATAGAGGAACCTTAGTTGAATTAGTAGAATACAAATAATACTTATTTAATAGAAAAAAAATCCCTTAGTTGAATTAGGAGAAAGGGGCGACTAACCCTAGTAAATAATACTAGGGTTGCCACCCCTCATACTTATTCTGAGGGGTTTTAGGCCTCCCTTGTTGGAAAAAATTCAATTCGAAAATAATTTTCTTGCGCAGCAAAAAATTAAAATTTTGAAAATTGAGCTAGTTTGTGATATTTATAACAATAAACCTTTTACACAAATCGCACCTATGTTTTTAGCTAGACGGATCCTTTTCATTCCCGACTTTCAATCGAATGGCCTTCTCCACTATTCTCGTACCACGAACTACTTCGAGTGTGGGCTTGAATGAATTTGAATCAAACACAAAGCCAGAAATATTTTAGTTTACTTTTAGTGAGAAAGGGAATTCTCTCTCTTATAGAAACTGGTAGAATTGTTATTCTGAAAGATAAAATGTATACTTAGAAAATAAATTTTCATTATTTTCCAGTAGAAGAACAATATGAGATATTGTTATTCTACTCGAAAATAACTAGAATCTCTTTGGATAAATTCGCTCTCCCAATATGATCATATTTTATCTCATGGTAACCATTACATATTTATTCATGAAAAGATAATTACTATCAAGTAGTAATCAAATCATTCATCACAAAGATGAATGACCCATGACCATGTTTACTTTTCATCTACCATGTAATGCCAATGAGAGGATATTATTTACCTATATCTCAGTCTATGAATTCCACTATTGTGAATGACACTACATACTGCAAAATTCATATACTTAAGGTAACAGCTTTCAGTTCCTTATCTATTTGAACTCAAGCTTTTACTTACATCAAAATATACGTGCCATGCATACATATTCCGTCATGCACTCAGGATTAAGGTATGTCACACTTTGAATGTCATAAGTGAATAAATTCATAAACAAATTCAATATTTAATCTTCTTGGGTCCAGTCCGATGTACTGTCAGTCCAGCCAGCCACATCTAGATCTCTATCTTCTTAAATTCATATACTCCAATGCCCAAGACAAGATTCTCCCTAATTGGACTTGATAGACAACATATTACTCTTTCAATCGGTTTACTCATTTTATTAGACTAAGGACATGTTTAGGTTCGTTTACTAATACAAGTTGTCTTTCCTTATTACAATCTGATCACATAATATCACTTAGTATTAGTTTAAGCATTAGGCAACCAATGAGTCAATATTTGCTTCTATTTTGCTTTACATGCAAAAACCACATGAAAACATTATATAAAAGGTACTAATATAATTCATGAATAATTTTATTAATCAATTTGTTTTAAAAAATTACAAGTATACATAAATGAAAATGCTACACTTAGGGCACCAGATCTAAGATCTCTTGTATCGGGTCCAATTATATTTGCTTCCTAGACTTTTATCCTAATACTTTATAATTTAAACCAACCCAATACATGTTTTTCTATTTTCTAAAATAAATATTATTTATTAAATTAATTTTAATTAATTAAATTTTCAATTAAATAATTTTCTTAACCTAGTTTTATTTCCATTAAAGCCATGGCAACTTTACCGTAAAAGAATCTATGAGAAAATATATTTAATTTCCACATTCCACGGATTAACAATGACCAATTAATTTAAATTATTTTTTGAACTTGAATTATTTAATTAAATATTAATTCAAAAAATTTAAATTAATTCTCAAGTCATTTCGCATTTCTTGAGAAAGCACATTCATTTCCGAATACAACTCAATTCTCTAACTTTATCATTTCTATCCATTTGTGTTTATTTGATTAACATGAAATTCATTTTTGGTTTCAACAAGCTAGCCGAGAGACTGGTTGGACATATGTGATTAAGACTTAAATGATTTATAATTAAGTTTCAGCTTTTTGCCTATTAATTGTAAGCTCATTAGTCACGAAGTCATTCAACTATAGCATCATGACTGAGCTCTCCTCAATTACATACCATTATGAAAGCTACTCGGTCAGTACTCATCCAATTACCTTGTCTGAAACACCCCACACCCGGCCCACGAGCTCGGACCGGATCTGGTATGTTCCTTAAGTAAACCCGTTTCAAAGTTCTTTGTTACTTAGAGAAAAACTTGTGTGATTTAAAAAAAAAATTATTGTTGTGGGTTGGGCTTAAGTTGGAAACCCATTTATTCTTTTTGAAAATCCAATTTTATTTTATTAAGGTGACAAAATAATTGTTAAGGTTTATAAAAAAAATATATATTTCACTTAAAATTTAATCCAAAAATCGTTTGTAACAAAATAATTAAAAGTAAAGCAGAAATAAAGAAAATCCATCTGGGCCTTATGGCCTTACAACATCAAGTAAAACCCAATAATAAAATTTAAGATACTTAAAAAGAAATAAAGTCCAAATTAAATAAAATCTTCAAATGGAGCATGGCCACCTCAAGGTCTACCGTCCCGGTCCGTCACTGTTCATCACCTGAAAATAGTTCCCACAACGGGGTGAGTCAACAGACTCAATGTGTACACAACATTAACATTCAACAAATCAGGCATACAAATTCATATCAAGTTCATGTTCATATAAAATAAATGATGCAACCCAAACCCAAGCCTAATGGTCCATCCGCTACACACCACCCGTACCTGCCAATCACACCGTGGGGACTACTAAGTCAACCCTCCATCCGCTACACACCATCGAAGGCAGTCGCTGCAGTCGACGTGCTCATCGCCCATATAATTTGTGTCATTAGACACCATATTCAAATAATGTAACCGCAGTTACCAAATTCAGATAATGTAACCGGTGTTACAATATTCAAATTTTGTGACCGTAGTCACCATATTCCGTTGGTGAGACCGAAGTCAACACCTTCTTCCCCTTTCACATATATCCCGAATGCCCCATATATCATGCATAACATACTTAATTTCTCATTATTCACATGTTAACAATATAACATATTCGTAATCCTATCGAAAGTAGGAAACGTACCTGGGTACTCTTACCACATTTGTGGTACTTAGCCACATTCACATTCTTATGCATATTCATATATTAAAATAATTGCCATATGATATATCGAAAAATAATGAGTGCACACCTGATTGGCTTAATAGATTCCTTGAAATCCCGAAGAACGATCTACCGATCTAGATTTTTATCTCCTATATTCGGCCAATTATTAAAGCATATTAACAACCTATTTGGCTTAAAAACCAAATCCTAGTAGGATTTGTATTACTTACCTTGCTTGCCGATTTGATTGATCAAGTTCCAAAAATTGCTAGTATCCCTTTTCCTTGAAATCGGCTAACACTAAATCATGTAACCATGTGAGTTTCCGGCTTTTGAAATAATGAAAAATAATTCCAAATACCAAAATTAAGCCTTGGCCGAATATCACTTACCATACAAATTCCAAATCTGAAGAGGATTCCTTGCCCTATATGTCTGTCGAAATCTTCATGTTAGATTTAATCATAACCTTTAATCAAATAAATTATCTTACCTTACATCCTTAGATTTCCCGAAAGATTCCCCCTTGTATTCGACAGTTGTAAAAAGATCCTGAGAGATCCTTAATGCCTTGATCGATTGCTTCCTTGCCTAGAGTCACAAGGTTTCGGCTATGGAGATTTAATCAGGGATCAAAAAGAAAAGGTTTTGGCTTGACAGATGAAGAAAAGAGAAGAAGAAAAGATGAAGAGAAAATTCGGTAGAGAGAGTTTTGCTTAGGGAAGATTTCGGCAGAGAGAAAGAGGAAACAAAAGTTGATGAGTAGCCCTCCTGCCCTCCTTTTATAGCCGAAATTATCAGCCTAGGAGTCCCTTACTTGGCCACCACTCCTCTTTTTGATAATATTATCTCTTTTATTTAAAAGATAAAAGCCTTTAATCCATCAATTATCTCCTCAAATAATCCAATTAAAGAAAATCCTTTATTTATCACTTATTATTCACATATTTATGCAAATAAAACTCTTCCTTTTCTAGAAACCCATGCTGTCCACCTCAGCCTTCTGGAAGCAAAAATAAAACTTATTTATTTGCTTCTCAAGTGACTCGAACTCAGGCCCATTTCCCCTGCATGTGACGCCATCTCCTTAGGCCCTAAGTGGCATCTTCAGGCCACTTTTCCAAGCCTGTTTGTGTGTCAAAATTCTCCAACTTTTTCTTTTAAGGCCCTCCTGCCCTTATTTCCTATTTTAAACTTTAAAATTTGACATTTCGGCATCATTTCTAAGTTTCCTAAAATTTTCGATCGGCTCTGTAAACTTGCCATTTTCTTACATTTCCAAGTTTCCAGAAATGTTTACTTTCCATTTCTGAATCATTTCCAAAAATGTTCAGGTTTCCAAAAATGTTCAAGTTTCCAAAATGTTCAGGTTTCCAAAATGTTCAAGTTTCCCAAAATGTTCAAGTTTCCAAAATGTTCAAGTTTCCAAAATGTTCAAGTTTTCAAAAATGTTCATTTCCATTTCCATTTCCATTTCTAGGTTTCCAAAAGTATCAAAAATTTATTCATAGTACTTGAGACTTGACATTTCATACAATTTAACTGAAAATGCATAGGCCCTATTCAGGATGTTACATTGTCATAAGTGTATTACCATTATAAAATATCATTAATCTCTTTGGGATAAATTTGTCCTCCCAACATGATCCTATTTTATCTCATGGTAATCATTACATTTTTCTTCATGAAAAGTCAATTACTATTAAATAGTAATTCAGTTATTCATCACAAAGACAAACGACTAGTGACCATGGTTACTATTCATTTATCATGTAATGCCAATGAGAGGATGTCATTTCCCCATATCTTGGGCTATGAATTCCACTATTGGGAATGATGCTACTGACCACCCATAAACGTGTTATCGTTTATAGTAAAAATATCACACAAAAAATATAAGAAATTAAATCGACAGTGTTTGCGAGTATACAGGTCAAATTGTAATATAGTATATGTGTACAACAAAACATAGGAAGCATTCCGAGGAACATACTCAAGAGAGGATGGAATAAATCTAATGAAAATCTCTTTACAATAATAAGTCTAAATAGTAATAATTAAATCCTATATTACGACAAACCATAAAATAGATTAATAATAGAAATTAAATAACTAAAATAAATGAGCAATAAAATTAACAAACGATTAAACATATAAAACCAATCAAGAAGATTAGCTCATTTCAGGGGCTGTAACTAACTTTGGATTAGGGTTTTAGGGTGGATTAGCGATCAATTAAGCAATTATTACCGCTCGGCCTCTAATTGATTAATCGATTAGTTAATACTCACTTATCTCTCGACCACACTTTCTCAACCAAGATAAACTACGATTTACTCGGTAAAACTTATCTCTCGATCTCGTTTAACCTATGATGACTCCCTAGGGTTATCAAGCCTAGGGTTTAGGAATGTGTAATCTATACCAATTAATCCTCTCGAGAAATTCTAAAATCCCCCGTTAATCACATCATCATCCACTTGTTAATCTCCCTTAAGGGATTTTGCCACTCATGTTATTCATAATCTTAATTTCAATTGAATAAAACATGTAATGTAACAGCCCGATTTAGACCCTAGTCGGAATAGTGGTTTCGGCACCACAAATCTGAGGTCATAAAAATATTTTAGTATTATTTGTGATGTTTATAATATGTGATTGAGCATGTGTAAAAATTTGGTGTGAAAATTTTATCGTTTGTGTGTCGAATTATGAGAAAGGACTTAATCGCATAAAATGTAAAAGTTGTGTGCTGATTGTTAAAGTGTTAGATTGCTATGGCTTTTAAAGTGTGGAATCCTTATGTTGTTATTATTCCATTGATAATTGGATGCACAAAAATGCCTTAAGATAGTGGATTATAAAAAAAATAAAAAAGGCTAAATAGGTAATTATGTTATTATATGTTATTAAATAAAACATAAAGAGAAAATACATGGGGTTGTTCATCTTTTTACACCGATTGTGGAAGAAAGAAAAGGGTTTTAAAGCTTTTGAAATTTTGGCACTTGCATAGCTCAATCAAGGTATGTTTTGAGCTCGGTTTTTGATGATTTTTACGTTTTTATAATCGTTGCTTAGTGCTCTACAAAACCCATGCTTAAATTTTGTGAATTGATGATGAATTTGAAATGTTCCATGGATGAATGCATGAGCTTTGTGAAGTTTGGTGATGGATTATGAAAGACATGTGTTAGATTAACATATTTTGTCTTTGAATTTTTGATGAATTTGAGTAAATTGGGTTAAATTGAGAAAAGTGTAAATTGAGGCACTAAAATGTGAATTAAATGAAATGTATGGGCTTGTATTAGCATGGGAAGAATTCGGCTAAGCTTGTGTAAGTAGAAATTTGGTGTATTTTGTGATTTTGTGAATTAGAGACTAAAGTGTCGAAATGTGAAAATGTGAGGACTATTTTGCAAAATGCCCTAACTATGTGTGTTTGGACTAAATTGAATGAATTGGTGATTGAATGAGTTAAATTTTAATGTGTATAGACCAAGAAAAGAGAGGTTTGGATCGAGATCAAGGCAAAGACAAAGTGCTCGATTAATCGACCGTTTCAGTATTTCGACGTCTGAGGTATGTTCGGATATAATACTAGTTGTAAACTATATCTATGTGATGTGAATTGAATGAATGTATATATATAACTATGAGATTAGAAATGCTATGTGCGGAATTGCATTAGAGGGCATTAAGTGTGCAAAATTAAAAACGAGACAGAGTTGATTATCACTGTGTGTGCGAAAAGATAGAAGCTTCAGTTTATCAAATTGGTACTGTGTGTGCGATACTGATATAAGTTCGGTTTAACATATTGGCACTAAGTGTGCAATGACGATTATGTTTCGGTTATGAAATTGGCACTAAGTGTGCGAATAAATCAAAGGAATAGCAAAGGTTGCACGAGAGGTAATATCGAGCAATTGAGTAGCATGAATGGTGAGTAACTATGTGTTGAACACGGTACGTTTGAACCTATGTGGTTGATGATAGCCTTAAAAGTTGAATGAATAGATACTTGAGCATATGGTTGAAATTGATGATGAGCCTAATTGTGTATTTATCTATGTGATGGTTTAATTATGTATTGATGTGGTATTATTGAGTAATATGTATTATAATACGAACTTACTAAGCTTTTGAAAGCTTATTGTGTGATTTGTTTCTCTGTTTTACAGTGTCAGTAAAGCTAGCTCAAATTCGGGGATCGTCAGCTTCTCTATCACACTATCGACAATCTATTTTGGTACTTTTTGAGATGTGTATATTTGAATATGGTATGTATAGGCTAGTTGTTTTGAAACATGTTTGATATGTGTAAATAGCCATGTGATGTGGCTAGATAAATGTTGGTAATATGCATGAATGATTATGGTTTATAAAGTATGTTTTGGTATGACTTGATGGCAATGAAAATGTCTTATGAATGGTAAGCTTAGTGATGGATTGATGCCATTATGATCTAGTGATATTGTGGATGAATCATGCTTGGTTATACTTGTGTTTTAGTTGTGTAATTTGGTATATAAGTTGACATGATTAGAAATGAGATTGGATGGGATGATATGTTGATCATTTGAAATGTATTTGGTTGCCAAATTGTGTGTGAAAATAGGCTTGTATGTGCTTGTAGGTATGACCCAAGTGTGGGTGGCATTTTGGCCTTACAAATGGCCTATTTTGCATACACGGCCAAGGGTCACAGGTGTGTGTCTCTGCTGTGTGGCTCAAAGGCCATTTGGAAGTGTGCCTGGGCAGGTTACATGGCCGTGGCACACGGGCGTGCCTGGTGGCCGTGTGACCAAGTCAGTAGCTAGTCTAATTTCACACGGCCAAGGCACAAGGGCGTGTCTGGTAGCCGTGTGGACAAGTCAGTATATATGCTCTGTTTTGGCACGTCCTGGACACATGGCCGTGTCTGGTAGCCATGTGAGGCACACGGCCTGACCGTACGGGCATGTGGCCTATGCAATTTGGATAAATGTTTAAATTTTTGAGAGTTTTCGTATGTATTCGGTTTGGTCCCGACCTCTTTCTAACACGTGTTTAAGGTCTCGTAGACCTCAATAAGGGACTATATGTTTATAATTGAATACATTTGATTGATGATTGACTAAGTGTTGTGGATTGGATGTGAAATGTTCGTAAATTTTTAGTAATGCCTCTTACCCTATTCCGGCAACAGTTTCGGGTTAGGGGTGTTACATGTAAAGAACAAAAATGAATCGAAAGAGAAAAGCGATTACAATAATCCTAATTTTGTTTTTGAATAAAGCACGAAGTAAGGAATCACTTGATTGGAATAATCAAATATCGTCGCTTGCAAAGAAGAAATAACTAAAATACTTCGATTAAATAAAAGAACTCTTGGATCAGAATCAATTCCAAGAGGAAAAGAAAGTTGTTGATGAAAATCGAAAGAAAACTAGATCTAATCCTACTTCTAAACTACTAGGGTTTTTGAATGCGTTTAAAACAACTTAATTACATCAAACCCCTAAGGTTTTATTTAAAGGAGTGTTGGTAGCCCAAATTAGGTTTTCATATAAAGTTGATTGTGCGAACAAAAATAGTTTTGATATACTTGGGCAACACGTCGACCTATGTCGCGCCATACAAGGTCTATGGTGCAACTCAACAATCGATTTGTGCCTTGTATGATTCGTTCCATGCTTTGATGGCTCGAGAAGCTTGTGTGTCACTCGTCCCTTACTCCCACGTCAATTGGGCCTATAAATATTCATCCTACACACTTAATTCAACATATTAGCACTATCTAAGGTCAGTGTCGACCTATTAGGTCACAACGCTCATAAAATGTGTTAAAACACTTATTTTTATTAACTTTTAATCCTAACTACTAAATATAGAAAATGCAATACTAAATACTAAATTGGCTAGAAAATAAGCTCTTTAAGTGTAGAAATAACCTGAAATTACTACTTCATTTAATGTCAGGTCAGCTACATATTGCAGAAGTTGTATACCCAACGCACCTGTTTTTGGTTCCTTATCTATTTGAACTCAGGATTTTACTTACATCAAAGCATACAAGTCACACATATATAGTCCATCATCCATTCAAGATTAATGTATGTCACACTATGAACGCCACAAGTGAATAAATCCATAAAAGCATCTCCCAAAATTAGACTTGATAGACGACATATTAGTCTTTCAATCGGTTAACTCATTTTTATTAGACTAATGACATGTTTAGGTTCATCTAACAATATAAGTTGTATTTCCATATTATGATCCAACCATGCAATATCGCTTAGTATTTGTAACAATCCATTTTTAGTGAAATCGAAACAGTGGTTTCGGGACCACAAATCCAAGCCAAAAAAATTTATTTTTATATTATTGCATGGTTTGCATTATGATAGGATTGTTATATGAAAATTCTGATAAGAAAATTTTACCGATTATGTGTTTAATTATGGAAAGGACCAAATAAAATGCAAAAGTTGAGTTCTAGTAGCTATAAGTATCAAATAGCTATGAAATTGAAAACTTGAGGTCTTTATATGGTAATTAGACCATTAAAGAAAAGTTAGTAGATATTTTTGATGAATCATCCATGAAAAATTAGAAAAAGGCAAGGACTAAATTGAAAAGTGGAAAAAATTAAGGGATGATAAATAATTAAATAGAAATAATGAAACCCTAGGAGAAAGAAAGGAAACTAATCAAGCTTAATTAGGTATGTTTTCTTATCCCGTTTTTAATAATTTTCATATTTTTGAGATTGGGATAGTTTAATCTATCTATTTTGGGGATAAATTTGAAAGTTTAACAAAGTATAGAAGTTTTTCCATGGATGAATATGTTGAAATTTTAAAATTTATGGTAGAAAATGAAAGGTTGTTGATAGATAAACAACTTTTGCAAAGTGAAATTTGATGAAAATATGATTTAGGGATTAAATTGTAAAGATGTAAAAGTTATGGAAAAATTCTGAATTTTATGAAATACATGTGCTGTAAAAGTTATATGAAAATTTTGGTTAGGCTTCGAATAAGGATTAAATTGCATGAATTTCATTTTCTGAGCCTAAGGACGAAATCGTAATTTGTGAAAAGTATAGGGGCAAAATAGTAATTTTTCCTAGGATATGAATTGAATTAAATTGAGTATGAAATAGATTAAATTGATGTTAAATTTATTTATATAGATCCTGAAAGACCTAATACTGAGTTGGATTGAGGAAAATAAAAAGTTTCGAATTAATAGATTTCGTATACGAACAAGTATTTAGGTAAGTTCGTGTAACTAAAATTGTGTACATTTATATGTTTGAATTAAATGTTGTATATGTGAATTGTATAATTTTCATGTATATTAAATTGGTTGAATATCCGAAAATGCCCGATAAATGTTAAGTCCCGTTTGAACAAATGAAAATCGATGGATACAAGTTTCCCGTATTGGTTGTAGTCTTGCATTTGTTGCAGACACACTATAGCTCAAAAAGAGCATCTTGTATTAGCCCTCTCGAGCTTTCTATTATAAGGTTCTTGCGAGCTTCCCGTTATAGCTCTTCAGAGCATCCCGATAGGTTATGATCCTACATTTGTTGTGGACACACCTTAGCTCTTATGAGCATCCCGATTAAATGTTCTTTGTGAACTTCCCATTAAATTGGCTCTTTGTGAGCTTCCCGATAGTGCTCGCTTGAACTTCTCGATATTAGCTATCCGGAGCTTCCCAATATGGTTCTTTGTGAACTTCCCGATTATGGCTCTTATGAGCTTCCCGTTATATAGCTCGGATAAGCTTCCTGATAGGCTCTTTATGAGCTTTCCGAAATGGCTTTGTGTGAGTTTCCTGTTACAAGGCTCGAGAGTGTGCTTCCCGATTTTGTGCCCTAATTGGGTACCCCTGGAAATGAATTGATGAATTATAGTAGCGTATACTAAAGTGTACTATATGAATGTATCCATCGATATTTCAAATAAATTCAACGGGTATAGTTCTGACATGGCTAAACTGAACTTGAAATGATTTTTCATCATAGTGTACATGTAATATGGAATAATGCTATGGAAAGCATATTTATATGAAAGACATTAAATGATGAGCTCATCCATGTTTTTGGTATTATGTGAATTACTTGACTAACATGATTGGTAAAGTTTGTGTTTTAGGCTGTAAGCCAAATTGCTTGGATGCATTATTGCATACTTATCTTAAATGTAAATATATGGTAAGTTAAATTCCTATTATACGAACTTACTAAGCATTAAATGGTTACTAGGTTTTCTTTTCTCTATTTTATAGTGCTCGGAAGCTCGTAAAGGTTGGAGATTGGTCGGAGTATCATCACACTATCCTCCAACATGTTTTGGTATAAAAGTAATCTTATTTTGATATAATGGCATGTATAGGTTAACTTGGCCTATGTTGGCATGTAAATAGTTGTTTTTAACTTATCCATTGGAATGACAAAAAATGGATTGTTTTGGTATGTTATTATAAGGTTATATGTCATGTTTAGCTTATATGTATATGGTTTGGTTAAATTGAATTAAGGTAAAATATAAATCATTACAAGAAGGTAAGTTTGATCATATGAATATGTGATATTATTTCATACATGTTAATGATGTTTACTTGATTTATATGACTTGAATTGGTTGGAAAATGTATACAAATGTTATTGTGGGTTGAAGGTTAAATTTGGATGAGAAATAAGGTTAAGAAATTGCCTTATTTTGTCCACACGGGTAGACACACGGGCGTGTGTCTTGACCGTGTGTGACATACGGCCTGGCACATGGGCATGTGGATTGGCCGTGTGTCCCCTGCATCCTAAAATTGAGAAATAGAATGCTCAAAATTGGGCACATGAGCAAAGAAACGAGCGTGTGTCTTAGCCGTGTGAAACCTGCACTTAAATTATGAAAATTAAATTGACCACACGGCCTAGCACACGGGTGTGTGGCAGGCTGTGTGGCACAAGTTAGAGAGTTACACGGGCTGGAATAGGGCCGTGAGACCCCTGTATTAAAGAAAAATTTTTAAATTTTGAGTAAAATTCTCTGAGATCCCAATTTAGTCTGGACTTGATTCTAATATTTAAATTGGGCCTCGAGGGTCCATTCAAGGGACAATATGATTATTTTCGGATATGAATAGTAAATAATATGAATTATATGTATTTGTTCTGTAAACTTTGATAATGCCTTGTAACCTTGTTCCAGCGACAGTTACGGGGTTAAGGGTGTTACAGTATTGGTTAAACATTTAGATGACCAGTGAGCTAATATTTGCTTCTATTTTGCTTTGGATGCAAAAAATCATTGAGGACAATATACAATGTGTATTATTATAATTCATGAATTATTTTATTAAACCAATCTATTCAAAAAATTACAAGTATACAATAAGATATAATACACTTAGGGCACTAGATCCAACAGAAGGTAGGACCATATTCAAGACCTAGTCATGGAGTGAAGCTTTTCACTATAAGTCTTGCCTTATACATGTCAAGTGTGCCATCTAATTTATATTTAATGTGAAAGATCCATTTACAGTCTACTACATTTCGAGAGGGATCATTAGTAACCGATTCTGAAGTCTGATTTGTAATAAGTACTTCATATTCAACTATCATAACTTCAACCTAATGAGCATATTTTTTTGGCTTGGTTATATGTGGAATGGTGTAGGAAGATATCATAGGAGTGATATAATCAATTAATGCTTTGTGTTTTGAATTTGTAATCATGGGATGGATGGATTTTTGGCTCGGTGTGACTTTGGGTTAGTATTATTGTGGTAGTTGATGGCAGTATAGAAGGGTGAGTAGTAGTGGGAGCATTAATAGAGCATTTAGAACATGTGCATTTTTTGTTTGGTAAATTTAGATGGTGGTATGTTTGTATTGTTCAAATGTAGGAGATAAAATAGAATTATTAGGAACAATGGTTTCACAAGAATCAAGATTTGGAGATGTACCTAAATTCATAGAAGGTAGCGAGCGGTGATAAACCGTAAAAGTAACATATTTTAATCCCACATTTAGCATATTTTCGGATGATTTATTCATTGATTCATGTAAAAAGGTGTTTTTAGCACCCCGAGGATGAAAAGAACGTAAAACGGGTCCAAATCGGAGTAAATGGGCCATATCACGAAATCCACACGGCCTGGGCCAAAGTCCACACGGTCGTGCCTCATTAATCTACTAGAACACGGCTAATCATGGTCCACACGGCCGTGCCCCATTCAACAGGTTTGAACACGGCCTGGCCACGATTCACACGGGCGTGTACCATGGCTGTGTCCCTGTCGTCAAGAAGTAGAATTTCACTCGGAAAAGGATACTTAGGGGCCAAGAAACCTATTTTGAAAGCCTATATAAACACCCTAAGTATAACCTTCAGGGGGCGGTTAGCTAGGCCAAAGAGCCGAGCTAGAAAGGTCAAGATTTGTGGGAATCACTCGAAGATAGCCAGTTGATCCATCTCAAGAAGCTGGAATTCTACTCAAGACGGCGGATCTCTCCTTCAATTCCTTCAGGGGGTTTTAGGGGTTTCTTATGTTTTATTTTATCTTTTCTTTTGAGATGTTTTCTTTTATGAACTAAACCCTTCAGATACCTGAAGGGGATGAAACCTAAGATGGATTTTGCTATTGTTTTCTGAACTATATGATAAATACTTGATTTGTTCTTAATTATGTGTGCTTAATTCTTGTGTTAATATTTCTGGGATATTGATTCAAGTTGGATGTGCTTAGGTGGAGGAGCAAAAGTCCCTGCTTAAGAGTAGATCTAGCATAGTTAAGCGGAGTTGATCGTGCGCCTAAAGATAGGGTGACGAGATTTTGCCGGATTAGGGTGAAACCTAATATGGGAGTCCATAGATCGAGTTAATGCGATTCTAGGGGTTTTAATTAGAAAGAGATTTCAATTAATCAACCTAGGGTTAGACGTTATTCGCCTCGAGAGAGGGTTTAATATAACTTAGGGAATCTTACGGATCAAGTCAAGTGAATAAATCATCTGGTTCAGCGTTAGATAACAAGAGAAGTCTAGGTGGATTCTTCCTAAGGGTATCATCTTAATCAACTGAGTTTTCCCAACAGTATTTCCCCAATTGATTCTTTTTGTCTTTGCATCTTTAGCTTAGTAGAAAGTTAAATTTAGATTAGATAACAGCTTCACTTATTTTAGGCTAGATAATAAAAAGAAAGTTAGTATTAGTACTTTTAGTTCCTTTGGGTTTGACAATCTGGTCTTGCCTAAGCTATACTACTGTTCGATAGGTGCACTTGCCTCAATCGTTGTTAGAGTTAGTTTCCAGGTTCGATCATTCTCTTTATAAATTTTAAAACTCGACAAAATAATGATCAAGCGGTGGGCATCAAATAGACTCTCTTAGTAGACAAGTAGGCGGTGGAAGTTCTAGAATAAGATTTGAAGTTATGGATAATGGTTTTGAATCCTGATATTTTCCAACATATTCGTAAGACATAGTTTTGATAAATAAATTTTTGATTTTTTTGGATCAAAGCAAAGATGATAGTAATTTTTATTTGAAAAACCTAAGTAAACACAGAGTAAATCTTAATTCTATTTTTTGTTTGATGTATGGTCTTAACTAAAGATAACATAAGCACTCTAAAGTTTGAATTAAGTCATAATTAGGTTTTTATTTGAAAAGAACTTCAAAAGGACTCTTATTTTGTAAAATTGGAGTGGGTAACCTATTAATTAAATTCACAGATTGTTGGTAGGCAAAACTCCATAAATCATGCGGTAAGGAGGCTGGACCCATCAATGTTTAAGATGTTTCGATAACATGATGATGTCATCATTCAACTAAGGCAACTATTTAAGGTGTATAGGAGGGGAAATTAAATATTCAATTATGTGTGTACTAAAGTAGGAGTTTAAGCCTTGATAATTAGAATAGTGTGACCATTACCCATAGTGATCTCTCCATACCACAACAGCCCTGTGTAGTAACTAGTGATTACGCATCAGAAGTAATATGATGAGAAGCTCCCGAGTTTACAACCCTAAGTTCAAGTTGTGAATAGAACTAAACAACATAATTAGCCTAAGCTTGATAATGATTATGCGTTGTTGTGTGACAAACTCTTGTAGATTGACTAGGACGACCACAGAGCAAATAATCGACAATATTATGTGAAAACTATTGTAGTGAAAACTGTTGTTGTGAATTTTGTCAAGGCCTCTATTGATTACTGTTTTGCTTGGGAAATAGAAAATGCCATTGTTGGTTGCTAAGGGATTAACTATTGAAGTTATTTAGTTTTCAGTGACTATTTTTGTTGTTTTTGTTGGGCCTAAATGACCTGAATTGAGTCATTAATCAATAGAAACTATAACTAGAGGATTTTATTTCCACTCTTCATTTTTGAGAAAATTTTCATTATCAAGTAGTTTTTCATAAAATTCTTCATAGGTTATAATGCTTTCATAAAATTCTTCATGCGATAATGATTTCGTGGGGGGGGCATTGATCACAAATGTTCAACTAATTATCAAAATTATAACGAGATTTAGAATTTGTTGCAGATCCTTGGGTAATATAATGAGACCTAGCATTTGATGCGGATCCTTGGGTAATATAACGATATTCAACATTTGTTGTGGATTCTCGGGTAATATATGTTATACGTTTAGCCTAGACGGGTAATCTGATGCAATTTCAGCTCAGATGAGTAACTTAATTCACTCGTGTATCCGAGTTTGTTTTACTAGGGTTCTATCGGGTGATATATATTAACTGAAATTGGAAACTTAAAAAAATGTGACGAAAGGGATTTGATAACCAATTTGATATGTCATCGAAAAGAATTACATGTAATTGGTATATCTTTATAAATTGATGATTGAATATAGTATTAAGATAGATTATGTGCAAGTGAGATGATTTAGTATGTTTGAGTTGTTTATAGTGGTTACTGGTCATGCATATATATATGTATATATGCTCACCTTGTTGATTTCTTAAAGTGCTATGGTTTAGCCAAACTTGTGCCAAATTAAAGTAGGTAAAATGTGTAAGTAGGAAACAGGTAAATATAGTAATTTCCGTTTGAACTTACTAAGCATTTAAATGCTTAATTTAGTTGTTTTCTCTATTTGTAGATTATCACCTTGTATAACTCTTGAGTCGGACCGGTGCGAAACTCACACTATCACCGAATCAGTAGAAATATGTTCATTTTGGTTATAAGGTTATGACATGTATACAGGGATAATGTGTTATGAAAATGGTCATTTTCTCGATAGGATATCATGATTGAATTTGTGGTAAATGTTAAGTTGCATGAGAAGCTTAGTGTATGTGCTAATTGATGTATGGTTTTAGCCATGGTTGATGTTATTTAGTTGATGATTTTAAACTTGCACATGTTATATATATGCTAAGATTTGCATATAGAAGGAATTGCAACGTTAATTTGATAGGTGACTTGAATATGTTTAGGTTTTGAACATAAATATTTATGGCATTTGAATGATTAGTTTTCAAAGGTTCTATAAAATTGTTTTAGCTTGATTTTACATGTTTTGGTTAAAACAAATGAATAGGTACCAAATGTGATTTTTTTTAAACCAAAAATAGAGGCAACATCGTAACCATGAGTCCCCGACGTCGTGACATAGGCTGTTAGTGAGTGATGCTGTGATGTCGTGATGCTTGAGGTTGTGAAGCAACTTACTAATTGGCGATGTCGCAATGTCGACTTGAGATTTTGAAAACTTTGTAGTTTGGTCCTAATTCAACCTTGGGTTAACAAAGGAGCTTTCATAAGCTCGTGAGGGACTTAGAAATGATTATGTAGCATGGTATGAATGTGAGTTATTTTTAATTGCATGTATAAATGGTTGTGTGGTGTATAATTAGATGTAGTTGCTCTGACAACAAATGTAGCTTCCTGTAGCTTGGATCTGGCGATTGGGTCAGTCAAAGGGTGTTACAGTGACCATACATTAACACTTTTACTTGTGTTTTTCAAATCATGAAATTATGGTTGCCAGTTAATTTGATCGGTAGCTGAGAAGTAAGATTGAATTGGATAGTGGTATTGGTATTAGTTGTGTTATTGACATTAACAACTGTAATATCGGTCATTTTTATGTGAGGCAATAGGAAGGAAGGGAAAAAAAAGCAGATTTTACTTGTTTGAGTTTTGAAGGATTTGATTACCTTAAGGAAACTAATAAGAAAACAAAATGGAGCATACTTTCATTGATTGAAATTAGAGTATTTATAGAGCAATACTCAACTAACAAGAAATCAAAATAAAACCAAACATAAAAAAAAAAAATCAACTATCAAAATAAACTAACAAAAAAAATACAAAATTAAAAATGTACCATTAAAAGAATGCCACATTTCTTACAAACTAAAGAGAAATATGATTTTGAGTTAATGTAAAGATATTTTCCAACATGAAATTGTAAGCTTTAAAGTGCATCAGTAAAATTGAATTTTCTATTTTACTTTATTAAACTCCTTTTATTTTGAATAATTAGAAAGTATAATTAAAATATTAGTTTTGCAAAATCGTAAGTGTGTTATTTGAGTTAGTTTTTCTTCTTACTTTTCTAAGACTTTAGGGAACAATTTTGGAAATGACCTCTACTATAGTTGGGTATTAATTACACTTTACGGCCAACCAAACTGTTATCAAATAAAATTATGAATCTCATGCTCCAATTATTGTTATAATATCGTCATACGTTCCTCAAAATCATTCTATTAAAAAAATTTAAAAACATAAAATCATCATAAGATTCCATACAAACTGCTCAATTTTAATTTCTGACTGTATTTATTTATTTTCTTAAGCGAGATTTTATCGTATGACGCCTTGAATGACTAAAAACTGTACATTTTTCCCCATAAAATAATTAATATTATTTCTATAGATTAAAAGGATCCCAAAGAATAAAATAATAAATACATCAATTTGATTACATAGCGCAATAAGTTCCGTAGAAATACCATACATCCACTCAACGCCATACACCCTTGAAAAACCAACACGATGCCATCAACATCATTATTTGTTGCCAAACGTCAACACAAATCAACCATCATGTTTTATACCATCAATTTTCCATCAAATTTTATACAAATCCTTTCCCAACCAAATTTTATATTAATATAAATTCACATATAATATTCATCACAATTCTTTTTAAATCAACAAATGCCTATGTTTTACTTTTCTGAAGGTGGAAGGAGAAATAAAAGTTATTATTAATTTAATTTAAATTAGAGTTCGACTTTTTAGTTAACTTACATTTATAAGAAATCTCATTTAATTAGATATATGATAGGATAAAAAAATTGGGCACTAAAAGAATTAAGTGCCGAGCCATATGAGGTGAGAAACTCTCAAGTACATCTCTAAAGGAAGGAATTGAATTGTCTATTTCGACCGGAAATTCTAAAAGACTTAATTAAATGTTTATTTGATAATAAATTTAAAATTTTAAAAATATTTTTAAATTTGATAAATTAACATTATATATTTTAAAATATATTATATTTAATTTCTATTAATTTAGTCTTTCTTTATTTATATAATAAAATCTAAAATTTTAAATTTTAAATCAATGTTGTGAAACCAAACATTAAAATTTTGATAATCCTCGAAAACCTCACTCAAAATTCATTTTTATTTTTTCATCACTGCAATTTGCAAGATCAGCTCCCAACCTCATTGCTTGAGCCTCTGCAATTATTGCTTAGTAAGAATGCAAGCATTGCCATCATCAATAATGTTAATTTTCTTTCTTTTTGCCTGTAAAGACAATGCCGATGTCAAATTTCATTTTTTAAGTATAAATTTAACATTTAATTTTTATATTTTAATTTCTAATATATTTTGGTTTTGTATTTTACAGTGTTATTAATTAATTTAATTACTTAATATTGTTGGTTGTTATAATTAAATTTTTATACGATTTTAAAAAATAATATTCTAAAATTATTTAGCCTAATGATTTGGTATAATTGTTTCTTTTTAAATCCACACCACTTATTAAAAGTATTAAAAGTACTATTTATTTAGACTAACTAATGACACAACTCATTTTTTTACTTTTTTTTTAGTCATTATAATTTAATGGTAAAATTGCAGTTTCAATCTCTCCACCATACTTACATTTAAAATTTAGTTTTATATTTTAATTTTACATAATTTGATCCACTACTTTTACAAGCATTAATTAGTGCAAATATACCATCCACTATTTCGATTAAAATGATAAAGTAGATTTCTTTTAAAAACACAAAAACACTTTTCTAAAATAAAAAAAAAATTAACGTTAGAATAAATATTTTTAACAAAAATTCACCCTCAACATTTTAATTTGTTAATTATGAGTATAAACTAATTTAGTTAACTAATGATATTAACTAGACAAACTAAATTATATTAAATTAAAGTATAGATATTAAATATTAAACTTAAACATAATAGAGAGACCATAACCATATTTTTATCTAAAACAACCTGTAACTCATTCGATTTAATTACAAAATTAATTTTAGTTTATTTTAATTGATATAAATGATTATATGCTTAGTTAATAATAGTAAATGTGACATCAATTAATAGTTACACCTAGCAGGAAAACATTACATTAAAGGCTTGTTGTGCAAGTGGTGCTATATATATATATTCTTTGAGTACCGAACAAGTGGTCCTATAATTAATTCCAAAGTTTAGCATGTTGTTTGTATATTCGTATTTATTTATAATTTGATACTCTAATTTTAGAAGAAAAAAAAATTATTTTGACTTTTTTAGTTCTTAAACTTGTATTGTTAGTCAAGTCACCTCAAAATAGATGGAAAAGTTAACATTTGTTAACTTTGCTAATATGATATCCACATGGTAGTCCATATGTATGCCATGTTAGAAATTACTTATTTTTTTAAATTTAAAATATTTTAAAAATATTTTTTTAATTTTTAAATATTTTTTTGAATTTTTAAAAATTAATTAAAATTTAACGTGGCGTATGTGAATAAACGTTAGCAAAGTTAACAAACGTAAAATTTTCTATCTATTTTAAAATGATTTGACAAATTAAACAAATTTAAAGGCTAAAAGAAGTGAAAATTAAATAGAGAAACGAATAAATTCTTTTATAAAGTTAAAGGATGGAATAAGACATTATGCTTATTTTAAATTTATTAAATATATTATCAAATTATAAAGTTGTTTATGAGAATCTTAAAATAAAAATTATTTATGAAAATAATTATGTAGGTTGCATCAATCAACATTTTCAAAACTCATTTAATTCCGTAGAAAAAAACAAATGGGTACATGTAATATTTTATATCATAGAATAATAGATTGACTAGTTCATTAAAACAATTGAAGTTTCATTATCAAGATGTTGCTATATATATTGCATACACAGAAGATATACTTGAAGATAGTCTTGGGTGAAGAGCATAAAAGCTTTGTTATTTGCATGTTAGATGTAATTAATGATACAAAACCAATTAATTCTTCATATTAGATTAGATTTATATTAATTTTTTTATTATGTAATTCATGTTTATTAATTGAACTATATTGTGTTTATTTATTTAAAAGTTTTATGGTAAACTATTAATGTGATTATAAAATTTAAAACAAAATAATTTTAATTTATTTTTCAAAACATGTAACCTAAACAATAATACATATATTATTATCAAAAAAGAAATCTATGAATCCAACAATGCAAGGTTGGAATATAGATAATGTATAAAGAATTTAACGTTAAAAAACCTTCACTCTCTCCCTGCAATTTTTAAAAGTATTAATACAAGATTTTATTGTTTGCATAAGAGTATTGAGAGTTGCTATAAGAGAAATAAATGTTCACCTAGGCTCGTTAAAGGAAGAAATTTGATTAGAATTGATTTACGAGCCTAGGGGTAAAATAGTCATTTTGTGAAAGCTTAAGGGCAAAATGATAATTTTGCCAAAACATGATTATTGAGATGTATTGATTAATGTGGCAATTAAATGAGCTAATTTTTTATTATAGATCAAGAAGAACGAGGAATTAACCTTGACTGAGGAAAAGGCAAGGTATCAAACTAGATCAACAATTTGGCCTATTTTGAAATCGAGGTAAGTTTGTGTGTAATAAATTCAACATAATGTTATTTAATTTCTAAATGTTTGATATTAGTGATGTTGTATAATATTTCTATGAATTTGAGTAATGATGTTGAATGAGAAAATGATGAGAATTGTGATGTGGAAGTCCCGGTTGGACTTTAATAAATGAGAGAATAATATCTTCAAGACTTGAGATGGGTAAGGTCCCGTATAAGACCATGTCTAGGACATGGCCTTGGCACCGAATTGAGATTCCGTATAAGACCATGTCTGGGACATGGCCTTAGCACCAAATTGAGATCCCATATAAGACCATATCTGGGATATGTCATCGACATCGAATATGAGAATCATATAAGAACATATCCGGGATATGACATTGAAAATCGATATGAGATCTCGTATAAAACCATATTTGGGATATGGCATCGGCATCTAAAGGTGACCCCATGTAAGACCACATCTGAGATGTGGCGTTGGCGTCGCATTTATGTGAATGATGATAATTATGTATTTTCGAGTATCCCTAAGTGATTCAACCGGTAAATAGCTAAGCTTATAACAGAGATGAGGTTAGTGCTAAAGCTATGTGATGAAGTGATACAGGTACATGTGAGTAATTCACGAGAAATATTTACGATATGAGACATGATATGAAATTGGTAAGAGTAAGCATGAGTAAGTTATGGCAATGTGTTTAAGACTTTGTGTTTTATTCAATGCAATGAATGGATGACATTATGAGCCTTTATGTTGCTATTTATTTCATGCAAACTTACTAAGCTTTATGCTTACCCCTCTCATTTCCCTTTTCCTTGTAGTATTGCCAAGCTAGCTCGGGAATTCGTGGAACGTCCGGAGTTCGGAAATCACACTATCAACTTCTCTTTGGTATAGCAAAGTTAGATTTATTTTGAGTATGGCATGTATAGGACTTGGTCATGTCGTTATGTCATATTTGTTAGCCAAGGTGTTAGCTATTAATGTTGTTGAATTTATTTTGTAAATGGTCATTGGAAAATTGGCCAATACTTGACAAGTTCATATATTCAATGGTGATGAAATTTATGAAGTGTATGCTTATGTGGATGTCTTGGTTTTGAGTTCTTAGAAGTGCCTTATGGTCATGATGTATGTTGAATTGAGTTGGTATAAGTTTGGTTGCTTTGTAGGGTGGCATTTGGCTTGGTAGATATCCTTACAATTGTCTACACAGGTAGACACATGGGCGTGTGTTTAGGCCATGTGTGACACACGGTCAGCCCCATGGACGTGTTGAGAAGCCACGTGTCCTCATGCATGCTAGGTTGTTAAGTTAGAATACCCAGTAGTAAACACAAAGGCTGAGACACGGCCGTGTGTCTCGACCGTGTGGGAGACACGGCCTAAGGCACGGGCATGTGCCCAGGCCGTGTGAAGTCTGCACCTAAAATTAGAAATTTAATTCGACACACGATCTAAGGACACGGGCGTGTGCCTTGGCCGTGTGACCTTATTGGGATGATGATGTCATAAACAGAATGTCAAGGTTTTCACACACGGGCGAAGACACGGGCGTGTCATGACCGTATGAGGGATACGGGCTATGGACATGGGCATGTGTCAGGCCGTGTGAAAACCCCTGTAGGTTTGAATTAAAAAATAAATCCACAAGGGTGTGGAACATGGGCATATGATATGCCACACGGGCGTGTCCCATCCTTCACACGGTCGTGTGGCCCTGTTTTATGTCAAATTTGCCTAAGTGTTCAAAATTTTCCGGTTTAGTCTCGAATTATTTCGGGTGCAAGTTTAGGGTCTCGTAGACCTATAATACGGACATTATGGTCTTTAATGAAAAAATTTAATTTAGAGTGAAGTTCTTAAGGATCGGTATTGTATGATTGAGCAAGTTAAGTACAGTAATGCCTCGTACCCAGTTTAGATGTCGAATACGGGTAAGGGGTGTTACATTTAGTGGTATCAGAGCTACGATTTAGTCGATTCTCAGACTAACATAGCGTAAGTATGAGTCTAGCTATACATGCCATACGTATAAGTGTTTACATAATGATAGTGTGACGACTCTTGACGATTTGAATTGTGTTTTTATATAGTAAATAGATCCCGATCGAGCTGTAGTCGATGATGCTGCCAATAATGTGTCGGCTCCTGTATAAGGGACCGCGCCAGTAGAAAGTAGACCCAAGGATTTGGGTTAAGGAGAAGAGGCTCGAGAAGCCTTTCTCCATATGATGAGCAATTGGTATACTGAGTATATACGAGCAAATCCTAATGCTCAACCCCCTCCACCCACACCTAATCCTTAGCCCACTCCTGTAGCTCTCCAAGTGGTAGAGGTTGTAAGAAGAGAAAGGCCTCCGGTCGATAAGATTTGGAAACAAGGAGCTGAGGAATTTCAAGCTAGTATAGAGGATGATCCGGAGAGGGCAGAATTCTGGCTTGAGAATACTATCAGGGTATTCGATGAGTTGTCATGCACACCTGAAGAGTGCATGAAGTGTGTGGTATCTGTCTTGAGATATTTGGCCTATCAGTGGTGGAACACCCTTGTGTCAGTGGTACCAAGGGAGAGAGTTAATTGGGAATTCTTCCAAGAAGAGTTCTGGAAGAAGTATATTAGTAAAAGGTTCATTAACCAGAAAAGAAAAGAATTTTTGGAGCTAAAGCAAGGTTGAACGACGGTGACTAAATACGAGCGTGAGTTCGTAAGACTTAGTAAATACGCTCGGGAATGCGTATCGACAGAAGCCATTATGTGCAAAAGGTTCGAGGACGGGTTAAAGGAGGATTTCCGTTTATTTGTTGGTGTCCTAGAACTAAAAGAATTTGTTGTGTTAGTGGATAGAGCCAGTAAGGCCGAAGAACTGGTCAAAGAGAAAAGAAGAGGTGAAATCGAGTCTCATGACTCGAGGAAGAGACAGTTAAGCAAATCATTTCAATCCTCATCCAAGGCATCAAGAGAATTTACTACCCGATCGGCCACTTCGGCTGGGTTTTGAATAGAAGTAAGGGTAAACAGTACTCAGGATCTAAAGCTCAGACTACTTCTGTAACAGTCCGAATTTGACCCTAATCGGAATGGTGGTTTCGTGACCACGAATCCGAGTCTGAAAAATTTTTAAATATTATTTTCGGTGCTTATTATATGTGAATTATTATGTGTGAAAGTTTCATATGAAAATTTGATTGATTGTGTGTTTAATTTAACAAAAGGACTTAATCGCGTAAAGTGCAAAAGTTGCAAACTATAGTGAAAAGTGCTAATGTGATAGTGGTTTTTTAATATGAGGTACTAAAAGGGAAAATAGCCCATTATTAGTGTTAGTGGACGGCATAGGACAAAAATGCCCTTATTATATAAGTTAGTTTTATTTTTAATTTAAAGGTTAATTTGGTAAATGAAATAATCTTAATATATGATAAAATAACATAAAATTAAGCCACCACTAGATTGTTTTCTGTTGGCCGAATATTGAAGAAGAAAAGAGGGCTTTGTTCTTTTGATTTTCGGCTACTTACAAGCCAAATCCAAGGTAAGTTTTTAGTCGGTTTTTGTTAATTTTTACGATTTTTAGATCGTTGCTTCAAATATTAGTTGACCCATGTTAGAATTTTTGAATTTGAGCATGTTTAATATTCGGCCATGGTTAGATGTTTGTGTTTTATGATGTTTGATGGAAAACTATTAAAAGTATGATAGAAATTAACAAGTTTTGGATTGGAAATTTTGGTGAAATTGAGTATTTAGGGCTAAATTGTAAAAATAAATTTTTGGAGGGGTTCAATTGCAAAATAACTGAAATGTATGCATTTGTAAGGATGTATGGAATATTCATCCCTAAAGAATTGATTGCAAATTATGTGTATTTTGTGTTTTGTACAACAGGGACTAAATTGTAAAAGTTACAAATATCAGGGGTAAAATGGTAATTTGCCTATTTATCTGCTTTGGGACTAAATTGAGATGAAATGTACTTGAATGAGCTTATTTTTAATATGTTTAGATCAAGAACAAAGAAAAATGGACTTGGATCGGGGAAAGGCAAAAGTTATCGAATAGCCGGCCTTCGTTGTCCGTCGATAATCGAGGTAAGTCTATAAGCAATTTAATATCGTTAACATCGATTATAACCTTGATATATATGCTGAATTATGAAATTATAGTTATATAATTAATCAATGCCGAATGTGGATAGCCATTTTGTAATGAAATGTTGTTAAGTTTTAATTAAGCTGATATGGTTAAACAGTATAATTTATGTGCGATTTGTGTAATTTTGATCAACATGTAAAGTGTATGAGATGGTATCAATAATATAATATCGTTATTCGGGCTTCGAGCCTAGCAGGCCTTGTGCCGGTGATTTATATCAGGTTTAATGCCTAGCAGGCCCTATGCCGGTGAATTATATTTGGCATATTGCCTAGCAGGCTAAATGCCGGTGTTTAAATCTCAGACCTTGAGTCTAGCAAGCCTAGTGCCGGTGTGTGTGATTCGGGCTAATGCCTAGCAGGTTCTATATAGGTGAGCTGTAATTCCGAGCTTAGATTATGTAATAACAAAGTTATGAAACAAATCGAGAAAGCCTAAGCTTTTGAAAATAAATCTTGTTAATTCGGCCTTGAGGTATGTGTTTTTCATACTTATATGTTGTATATGATGCTAATGAGCAAATAATATGAGGAGGCAAATGTGTTATACATTTGGTTGTTGGAATTTGCATATATATACTATGCCATGTGGATATTAGTTACTTGAAAGCATGAGAGTGATTGAAAATGTTCATGTAGGTATATCCATATATATGTGTTGGTATATTCGGTAAATGGTCTGCTTTGGTAAGAAAATGAAAGTTGTTAGGTTAAATGAGGTAATGGTATTCGGCTATGGTGAATTTTTAAGTTAAATTATGTATAACTAATGTCTTGAATTGATTGTTAAAATGCTTGGATGATTGAAGGTTATAATGTAATTGCTTAAGACTTACTAAGCTAGTAAGCTTACCTTGTGTGTGTTCATTGTTTTGTTTTATAGATTTTGATCAAGCTACGAGCTTAGGGGATCGTCACTGAAGTCATTCACACTTTCGGCTCAAGTTGGTACCTATAATGTTTAGACTTTTGTTCTTAAGGCATGTATAGGCTAGCTAAGTTTTCGAATGATACTATGATAATTTATAAAAGCCATGCGAAAGTGGCTTGTTTTTAAGTGTTAATGTTCGATGGTATACTCTATCCTTGATGTAATATGCATGAATGTTTTGCTTGGTGACAAATGAGGATGTGATATAAATAATTCATGCTAAATAGGTATGTTGTGTATGGATGATTGCCATGAGGTCATTTGGTATAATTCTTGTTAACTTTTGGAAAGTGGACATAAGTAGCGATGTATCAAGAATGGGATGAGTTTTGGTACGTATAACTTCTGAATGTATATTATAAAAGATCATTAAGTTTAAGCTAAGATGTTAATAATGGCTAAATGTTTAAGTCAAGTCTAGCATGAGTTAGTTAAGTATCATTTGGAATTTATGTGTGTGTATTAACCTTAGTCATTTTATGAAATATGAATTATGTTATGCAATGCATGTGTGTGTTCGGCTAAGCTATGAGAAATGTCCAAATGTAACTAATATGCTTGAAGAATTAGTTGTTTAAGCTTACTTTCGAATATGGTAAATGTGCATATCTATGATGTATTTATATATATGTATTTAGCTATATGTGATTCCTTGATTTGATTGAGTGTTTGAATCTATCTAAACTTAGTACAAGATATGTAATGTACATGAAATTTTATATATATGTCCTTGTATAATCGGCCAAGTAAATAAGTGTGTGTATGATATTGTAATGAGCTTGTATATTTCGGCCATATGGGATAAGGTTTTAAATCATATGTTTTCGATTTTATAAGTAAGTTAAAATGAGACGATATTTGGATCATGCTTATTTTAATTAATTAGATACGATTGGTTTGTTTGTTTGAGTACTTCATATATCAATAAAGATACGATAAATAAGGTTTATGGTATTTGCATTGTTGTGTAGTACTATTGAAATGTACATCGCATGATCATTTTGTGTTTATCCATGATCATATTGTATATGACTTAGTTTAGTGTATTAAGTATGTATTACGTATATGTGATTGTCTGCTTATAATTGAATCATATTAATAAGGATGTTTAACTAAGATTTAATTGATTGAATAAAAGTTTTGACTTATCTGGTAATGCCCGTAACCCTAATCCGACGACGGATACGAGTTAGGGGTGTTACAACTTCGATTGCTAGTGTTGGCAACGCTCGACCGAGTAGACCGGAATGCCCACAGTGTGGCAGATCTTGGGGAGTGTCGAGCAAACGGGAAAGCTTGTTTCAAGTGTGGATCCCTAGACCATTTTATCAGAGATTGCCCGGAGGTGGGTAAGAACGAGAAACCTCAGAGTGCAAGGTCAGGAGGTACTCCTAGAGGAAGGCCACAGAGAAACCCGGGAAATGAAATGAGTAGTAAGAACATATCTAGAGAGCAGACTGCAAGAGCTGAGGGTAGAGCACTGGCGAGAACATATGTCATTCGTGCTCGCGAAGAGGCGTCCTCCCCCGACGTGATCACGGGTACATTTTCTCTCTATGATACTCATGTTATAGCTTTTGTAACACCCCTTACCCGTGTTCAACACTGAAACCGGATATGAGGCCTTACCAAACTTAACTGACTTAAACATACAACATCGGGCTGTAAAATTTTATTCCAACTTAAAAATTTTTCATTCATGTACATAACTCCCTTATTACGGGTTTATAAGACCCTCAATATACATTTGGAATGTTTCGGGACCAAACTGGAAATTTTTATGCACTTAGAAAATTTTTACTTAAATAAGGCCACACGCCCATGTGGAGGAAAGGACAAGCCCATGTGGAATTTCACATACCCGTGTTCCACATCCGTGTCGATTTATTTCTCATTTCGGACCCACAGGGGATTTCACACGGCTGGACACACGCCCATGTCCCTCACACGGCCTCGACACGCCCGTGTGCTCTACCCCTGGTCGACACTGACCTGCATCATACGGCCTGTCACACGCCCGTGTGTCTGGCCTGTGGTTGACACTGACTTGCATCACTAACATGCAGGGGACACACGGCCTAACCACACGCCCATGAGGCTGACTATGTGTCACACACGGCCTAGACACACACCCGTGTGGACAAATTCTAGGCTATTTTCCAAGCCATCTTGCTATCCTCACATCCACACATTCATGCAACATCACATATCATTCTCATATCATCATTTATAATATTTAATTTTTATATATAATTCATGATAATCATACTAACTTCACATACACAAGAGAGCGCTATCACTAGCATAACTATGACCGACATAAGCCATTATCCATGGCTATATACAGTTGAACCATAAACCAATTCAGGCCAACGCATTTTGGCTACACTAACAATGGCTTAATTAACCAAAGATAAGATTCCTATACATGCCATATCTTAAGAAGACTTGAAAACTTATACCCAAATGACTGCTCGTTAGTGTGAAAGCATCTCCGATGATCTCCAACCCGAGCTAGTTAAATTAACCTATAAGAGATAGGAAAGGAAAATGAGTAAGCAATAATGCTTAGTAAGTTCATATGCAAATAATAATCAACTATTGACATTCATTTATTTTATGCAACCACAAAGGTATTGTAATGAGATTTACATTTAAGCTCATGGTTACCCACTAAATCATTCATAATGCTTACTCATTCCAAACCTTCACATATCACAAACACATATAATAAAACATTGTTCACCTTTACTTGCACTTATACCCTGCATTTATCACCACAAAGCCACATGTAACTACACTTAGTCAAGTTTCTCGATAACACCTCAGAATAATACTCGGTGGTTTCGCACACAGCCTACCATTTAATAATTAATAAGGTGGTATCGCACACAGCCCACCATTGATAATAAATACGATGGTATCGTACACAGCCAATCACTAACAAATAATAAGGTGGTATCGCACACAACCCACCATTGATAATAAATACGAAGGTATCCCACACAGCCAATCGTTAACAAATAATAAGGTGGTATCGTACACCACCCACCATTGATAATAAATACGATGGTATCGCACACAGTCCATCGCTAACTAATAATAAGGTGGTATCACACACAGCCCACCATTTGTCTCACATTCACGGATATTTATTCACACCCATTTTCCTATTTCGAATGTTCAACCGAGGATTTCCTCACTCTCTATTATTTTTAATAGATCTCTACAATAATTATACGCATTCACGCAATGACTTAATGAGTAAAACATATTATTTTTAATAGATCTCTACAATAATTATACGCATTCACGTAATGCCTTAATTATAAAGAATGCATCATTTACACATAACTTAATGTGGACTCATCATAAACCAAAATCACTTGATATGAGTTCTGGGTACATACCTGTACCACTCACGATATATCCACATACTTCCTTATTTTCAACATACCTGTTGAATCACTCGAAATGCTATAAGATACTTTTGAGACTGATACATATTGTGTCGCATTAACGCCATATCCCCGATATGGTCTTACATGAAATATCATATCGATGCCATGTCCCTGACATGGTCTTATATGAAATCTCACACTGAGGCCATTTTACAAATATGGTCTTACACGGAACCTTAATAACCTTAGTATCATGGTATTTGCATTCTATCTATTCTTAAAGTTCAATTGAAGATTTTCATTCCTTGACATCTCATCAAAATCATAAATAATATATTTCATAAAGACAATATACAACTCATACAACATCGAAATATGAAATACTTCGCTTAAGGTTGCATTATTTGCACACGAACTTACCTCGATACCAAAAAGGTACAAAGGGACCTATTCATCAAAATCTCTCTTTTCCCCCGCTCTAGGTCCGAATATTGTTTTCTTTGATCTATAACAATAAAATTTACTCATTTAATCACCACACTAATAAATACATTTTAAAATTTCTACTTTGACAAAATTACCATTTTGTCCTTATACTTTGGCAAAATTACAATTTTTCCCCTAGGCTCGTATATCAATTTTCGTCAAATTTCCTTATCAATCAAGCCTGGCCGATTCATATTCTTTCTTATAGCAACTCAAAATTTCAAGTATTTCACACCTTTATCATCTATTTCACAACCTTTACAAAAAGGTCCTTTTAGGTGTTTTCATGGAAACACCTTTCACAGAAGTTGTATATTTAAGAACTAGGACTTATTTTCTTCCATAAAATTTCAGCAAACAACATAATTGCTCTCATGAAAAAACCCTAGACTCTTAACCATTTTGCAAAATAGTCCCCTTATTAGCTAGCTTAAGTTTTAGGGGTTCCAAAAGTACTAAAATTTTCAAGAAAAGCCACCAAAATCACTTACTTGTAAGGAGGAAAGCTTGGCTGAAATTTTTGAGTTCTCAACCCCCATTTTGCTGCTAATTTTCGGTGGAGAAGATGGAGAGAAAAGGTGATATTTTTCTTTTCTTTATTTTATGAATAAAAATCAATTTAGTCACCAAATTTCACCTAACCAATTGACAAAGTCCTTTCTTTGTCCTCCCTATGGCCAGCCATCACTTCTCCATGGCCTAATTGCATATTAAGGACCTCCAATTTAATATTCTATGGCTATTTGGCACCTCTAGCAAATAAAATAGAACTTTCGCACTTTATACAATTTAGTCCTTTTCGCGATTAAGCATGAAATCGCTAAAATTAAAGCACCAGAATTTTCATACACCTTTTCAATCATGTTATAACTCATAAAATAACATTAAAATAAATTTATAACCCCGGATTAGTGGTCTTGAGACCACTGTTCTGACTAGCCCTTAAATTAGGCCGTTACAATTCTCCCCCCTTAGGGATTTTCATCCCCAAAAATCTTACTAGAAGAAGTTGCTTTCAACTTTCATGAAACATTTCCACCAATGTTTCAGAATCACAAATCGATTTACCCTCGTATACCTCTTGCTAATGACCTTTAAACTTTAGTACACAATGTTGAAGCACATCTTTAAAATCTAACTTATTCTCTTTTAGGGACACATATACTCTATAGTCTGTCAAATATGAACTTTGTATAAACTAAAATGATCATATAGATATTTGCCGAACAATTTACTACAATCCGAATGACATCCTCTTTTTTGGGGATCATGACAACCCAGATTCAAAATCTGTAGTATTTTCAACTCATTTTTTCCCTAGAATCTTCACTGACTATAATAGTCCTAAATACTCTTAAAATTCATATTTTACTGGTCAACAGACTTTTGAACATTTACTCAAACATATCATGATGTGTACTCAATTACCCGAACATTTACTCATATAGCTGCACATTTTATTATTCTCAGATGAACAGACTTGCTACTACTGAGCATCGTACCAAAACTTCTACATAAGTTCTAGATTCATCAATACGCAAATTCTATCTCGAGATAACAATAATAACAGAAATCATATCCGACCTGAATTTTAACATCAGAAGTAAATTCATTTTGGACTCATTTAGATTACCATTCACTATCACACTTCTGAACTTCTCTGTTTCATAAGGAAAAACTCGTTTTAGCGTTAAACATCGCTAAAATTAGGATATTTTCAACTAAGGTCAACCAAGTAACAAACTCGCATCAATTAAACGAGGGTTTTCCATCCAGTTATCTTTACTACATCTACTTCTTGAAAGGTAACTCAATAACTACACATACTCCTGCAATAGCTCAAACCATCATCACTATCTTACATTCAAATTTTTCTACAACATTAGATACTTTAACTCATCAGGGTTCAGAAAACACATGAAATTTTCCATAGATCATACTATATCATCGAATTCACAACACAGCCATAAAAGTGATCGTCTCTAAATTACTAGTCGAACAATTCTTTTTTATGTAACTTTAACCATCTAAAGATGCAAACTACCTCTTTACATTCTGGTATTAAGACATATCCCAATTTGTTCAATAGCACATCGCTAAAAAAATCATAAATTCCTTTCTCAATTCAAACTTTACTTAGAACTAGAACATTCGGTTAATAATACCTTCAATTGCTTTCAACTTTGCTAACATGCAACAAACCATTTAAACTTTCATAATTGTGATAACTCTTAAATCAAAACAACTTCAACTTGTAATTAACATCATCTGGTTAGAATATTTTAATAGGCATATCTCTGTATTATGCTTTCTAAAATCTAATTTCCTCATTCAGACTAACCGTCTTCATACTCATGAATACACATAATTTATTCTCCTTGTTGCAGCATGTTTAAAATATATATATATATATATATATATAACTCGAATCATATTTCAACAAATCAATTACTTAAATAAAAGCAACTGAGTTAACTTCAACTATCGAATAATAACATATCAATATACTCTTTTCTTCATACTGAGGATGCAGTTCAAACACACAATCTCTTTAAATTCTCTTGTTACGCTAACCAAAAACCTTTAGTATCGCCTTAGCTCAGAATAACAAGAATATCTCAATTGAATGCATTGACTTTATTAGACTTACCTAAAAAATCCATTACACAACTTGAAACTTGTGATTTCACTACTTATACCTTTGTCAATATTGACTTCTTATATGAAAATTAGAGGTATCCACATACTAGAATCATCACTTTTCTATGATCGAACTAAAAGCATAGCCATAGTAAACATAGCTATCACATGCTGAAGAACATACTTTAAAGATAAACCATGACAAATAGAAACATGAGAATAGTTTCACATAAATTTTTTTACCACCGACTCTACTCTAACATACCAGAGTAGAATTCCGAAGAGATAAAGAAATGCTGATCGCGAACCAACCAAATCGACAACAATTTCATCTAATTTTATAATCAGCTAACATTTTCACATGATCATAATTTCATAAAAATGATCAACCACATAACCCCTGAAGGGGAATTAATATCTATACAGAATACTCAAAGAGATCATTACAATCTATTCAAACATGATTGTCACCCTCAAACACTTTTATAGTTCGAATATTGTTTCTCTGACTATTTCCGTCATTATAATCCCTTTATTATTCCATTTACTAATGAACATCTATTCAGGAAGATTTCTGTAAATACATACTTTAGATTTCATACTCAATTAAGTCTAATAGTCGAGACTAGTTCTTTCTTTATTCTTGACATTGCATAATCTGTATAATCTTTAAAACATTCTGATATTCGTCCAAAACTGGTTTGACTTTCTAACCATTCTCATCTCTGTATGCATTACTAATCGTTTCACCACTGAACTCTTTAGTTTCACTCTTGTGAACTTATTCAACTCGACTCTCGTAAAATTTCGTTATAAATCAACACCAGTAAGGGGGTAAGGTTGTAAAGCCTCTAACTTGACTCTCAAACTTACACATATATACCTTAGCATTCATCATTAATGAAATATCATTGTAATCATACAACTCACTCCAAGCGAATTTTCACACTTATTTAGATTAAAAATGTTTTCTTTCACCCATAATTTCGAATTGTGATTTTACTTACTCAAGCTCTGTATTAATATCTAATTAAATAATATCAAATTAAATACCCAACATCCAATTCTGATTTCTCTTACTATCACTTGTCAAATTAGAGAACGTCTTACAGGTTTGAGTATGTCGTTTACTTGATTGCCATAGTCCAACTATGGTCTTACTCGTATCACAATTTCATAGCCCAGTTATAATCTTACATGTCGTCATGATGCCATAGTCTCGCTATGGTCTTACACGAAATCTAATATCGATACCAATGCCATATCCTAGATATAGTCTTACATGGAAACACATGTCGATGCCGATGCCATATCCCAGATATGGTCTTACATAAGATCGTACGTCGATGCCATGCCCTAGACATGGTCTTACTCGATTTCATACCGAAGCCAGGTCCCAGACGTGGTCTTACACGGAATCACTATTCGATGCCAATGCCATATCCCAGATATGGTCTTACACAGGATCATGTATCGATGCGAATGCCATGTCCCAGACATGGTCTTATATAGGATCACATGTATTGCCATGGTCCAACCATAGTCTTATCCGTCAATTCATTACTGGACGATTGTACTCATCTCCTGCGTTCTACTTATTTTGACCTTCCAGTTCAACTCATATACTATTATAATGTTTATGGCATCATAACAGAGTCATGAAACAAAACATTGTATATTCTCTGATTTAACAGTTAAACATGTGATTCGACTATGTGAGCATACTGATTGTACATTATTCAAACAAATGTACATACACACATATTCTGTTCATTGAGTAAGTTTACTCATCATATCACTTAATCGAATACGTTGAGCACATGACACCGTATGCATGTTGGACCAACATGGATGAGCTTATCACATATAACTTTCATTTCATTCCACGTTTTCACATTCTCGACTTACAATTATCTCTTCTCGTACCTTATTACACACATGTCATGAATTTCTATTCATACCTTTCTGAATTTCGTCAAATCATAAGCACATTTCAATTATCTCATTATCATTTTCAGCATTATCGAAATAGTTCGGTTGGGAATCATTTTTGTCTCAACAAAACAATTTTGTTAGAGCTCGGAGATATCACACTATCATGAGTAGTAATATGGCATGTATAGATAAACTCTCATACCCTAGGTTAGTCCGAGAATCAACTAAACCATAGCTCTGATACCACTAAATGTAACACCCCTTACCCGTGTTCAATACTAGAGCCGGATACGAGGCCTTACCGAACTTAACTAACTTAAACATACAACATCGGGCTGTAAAATTTCGTTCCAACTTAAAACATTTTCATTCACTTATATAACTCCCTTATTACGGGCTACGAGACCCTTAATATACATTTGGAATTGTTCGAGACCAAACTGGAAACTTTTACGCACTTAGAAAATTTTTACTTAAACAGGGCCACACGCCCGTGTGGAGGAAAGCACACACTCTGTGGAATTTCACATGCCCGTGTTCCATATCTGTGTCGATTTATTTCTCATTTCGAACCTACAGGGGTTTTCATACGGTCGAACACACGCCTGTGTCCCTCACACGGCCTCGACATGTCCGTGTGCTCCACACGTGCTCGACACAGACTTGCATCACACGGCCTGTCACACGTTCGTGTGTCCAGCCTGTGGTCGACACTGACTTGCATCACTAACATGCAGGGGACACAAGGCCTAACCACACGCCCATGAGGCTGACCGTGTGTCACATACGGCCTAGACACACGCCCGTGTGTGTACTCGTGTGGACAAATCCTAGGCTATTTTTCAAGCCATCTTGCTATCCTCACATCCACACATTCATGCAACATCACATATCATTCACATATAATACTTAATTTTAATATTTAATTCATGATCACCATACTAACTTCACATACACAAGAGAGCGCTATCATTAGCATAACTATGACCGACATAAGCCATTATCCATGGCTATATACAGTTGAACCATAAACCAATTCAGGCCAACACATTTTGGCTACACTAACAATGGCTTAATTAACCAAAGATAATATTCCTATACATGCCATATCTTAAGAAGGCTTGAAAACTTATACCCAAATGACTGCTCGATAGTGTGAAAGCATCTCCGGTGATCTCCAACCCGAGCTAGTTAAATTAACCTATAAAAGATAGGAAAGGAAAAGGAGTAAGCAATAACGCTTAGTAAGTTCATATGCAAATAATAATCAACTATTGACATTCATTTATTTTATGCAACCACAAAGGTATTGTAATGAGATTTACATTTAAGCTCATGGTTACCCATTAAATCATTCATAATGCTTACCCATTCCAAACCTTCACATATCAAAAACACATATAATAAAACATTTTTCACCTTTACTTGCACTTATACCCTACATTTATCACCACAAAGCCATATGTAATTTCACTTAGTGAAATTTCTCGATAACACCTCGGAATAATAATAAATACTCGGTGGTTTTTCAAACAACCCACCATTTAATAATTAATAAGGTGGTATCACACATAGCCCACCATTGATAATAAATACGATGGTATCGCACACAGCCCACCATTGATAATAAATACGATGGTATTGAACACAACCCATCGCTAACAAATAATAAGGTGGTATCGCACACAGCCCACCATTGATAATAAATACAATGATATCGCACACAGTCCATCGTTAACAAATAATAAGCTAGTATCGCACACAACCCACCATTGATAATAAATACGATGGTATCGAACACAGCCCATCGCTAACAAATAATATGGTGGTATCGCACACAACCCACCATTTGTCTCACATTCACGATATTTATTCACACCCATTTCCTATTTCAAATGTTCACCTGAGGATTTCCTCATGCTCTATCATTTTTAATACATCTCTGCAGTAATTATACGTATTTACACAATACATTAATGAGTAAAACAGATGCAATAAAGAATACATCATTTACACATAACTTACTCTGGATTCATCATATACCGAAATCATTTCATATGAGTTCTAGGTACATACCTGTACCACTCACGATATATCCACATATTTCCTTATTTTCAACATACCTGTTGAATCACTCAAAATGCTACAAGATACTCTTGAGACTGATACATATTGTGTCGCATTAACGCCATATCCCCGATATGGTCTTACATGAAATATCATATCGATGCCATGTCCCTAACATGGTCTTATACGAAATCTCACATTGAGGCCATATTACAAATATGGTCTTACACGGAACCTTAATAACCTTAGTATCATGGTATTTGCATTCTATCTATTCTTAAAGTTCAATTGAAGATTTTCATTCCTTGGCATTTCGTCAAAATCGTAAACAATATATTTCATAGAGACAATATACAACTCATACAACATCGAAATATCAAATACTTCACTTAAGGTTGCATTATTTGCACACGAACTTACCTCGATACCAAAAGGGTAAAAAGGGACCTATTCGTCAATATCTCTCTTTTTCCCCGCTCTAGGTCCGAATCTTGTTTTCTTTGATCTATAACAATAAAATTTACTCATTTAATCACCACACAAATAAATACATTTTAAAATTTCTACTTTGGCAAAATTACCATTTTGCCCTTATATTTTGGCAAAATTATGATTTTCCCCTAGGCTCATATATCAATTTTCGTCAAATTTCCTTATCAATCAAGCCTAGCTGATTCATATTCTCTCTTATAGCAACTCAAAATTTCAAGTATTTCACACCTTTATCATCTATTTCACAACCTTTACAAAAAAAAGGTCATTTTAGGTGTTTTCATGGAAACACCTTTCACAAAAGTTGTATATTTAACAATTAGGACTTATTTTCTTCCATAAAATTTTAGCAAACAACATAATTGCTCTCATGACAAAACCCTAGACTCTTAACCATTTTGCAAAATAGTCCCCTCATTAGCTAGCTTAAGCTTTAGGGGTTCCAAAAGTACTAAATTTTCAAGAAAAGCCACCAAAATCTCTTACTTATAAGGAGGAAAGCTTGGCTGAAATTTTTGAGTTCTCAACCCCCATTTTGCTGCTAATTTTTGATGGAGAAGATGAGGAGAAAAGGTGATATTTTTCTTTTCTTTATTTTATGAATACAAATCAATTTAGTCACCAAATTTCACCTAACCAATTGACAAAGTCCTTTCTTTGTCCCCCCTATGGCTGACCATCACTTCCCCATGGCCTAATTGCATATTAAGGACACCCAATTTAATATTCTATGTCTATTTGGAACCTCTAGCAAATAAAATAGAACTTTCGCACTTTATGCGATTTAGTCCTTTTTCGCGATTAAGCATGAAATCGCTAAAATTAAAGCACCAAAAATTTCATGCACCTTTAAAATCATGTTATAACTCATAAAATAACATTAAAATAATTTTCTCTGACCACGGATTAGTGGTCCCGAGACCACTGTTCCGACTAGCCCTTAAATCTGGCTGTTACAGCTTTAATTTATCTGGGATCTACCCACTCGTATATTTGCATTAAATTAGTCTCTAGCATGAACATGGTTGTAGAATCTACCAAATTTTTAATAAGAGTGTCCAATCCCCTAGGCAAATGTGTGTTAGTCGATAAAGTATACAAAGATTGTCCTTTGATGATTAGGGGTCATTATTTTTCGGCTGATCTCATGTTATTGTCGTTTAATGAATTTGATGACATCCTTGGGATGGATTGGTTAACTACTCATGGTGTGATAGTGAATTGTGGAAGGAAGTTTCTTGAGTTAAAGTGTGAAAGTGGGGATCTCATTTGTGTTGAATCAGATGAGCAAGATAGATTACCAGTAGTGGTATCTTCCTTGTTGACTCAAAAATATTGAAGAAAGGGGTACGAAGCATACCTTGCCTTTGTGATGAATGCTAGAGAGACTGAGTTAAGAATGAAATCAGTGCCCATAGTATGTGAGTATCCAGATGTTTTTCCAAAGGAATTGCTAGGGTTACCTCCGGTGAGAGAGATTGAATTTGGGATTGAGTTAGCTCCTGGTACTGCCTCCATATCTATTGCTCTATACAGAATGGCTCCAATTGAGCTAAAATAACTGAAGGCATAGTTACAAGAGTTAACGGATAAAGGCTTCGCAAGATCAAGTTATTCTCCGTGGGGTGCTCCTATATTAAATGTGAAAAGAAAGATGGTTCCATGAGGTTATGTATAGATTATCGGTAGCTTAATAAGGTAACTGTGAAGAACAAGTACCCGTTGCCAAGAATCGACTATTTGTTTGATCAATTGAAGGGAGCCACGGTGTTTTCCAAGATAGACTTAAGGTTTGGATATTATCAGTTGAGAGTCAAGGAATCGGATGTATCGAAAATTGTATTTCGGATAAGGAATGGCCACTACAAATTTTTGGTCATGCCTTTCGGTTTAACCAATGCCCTGCAGTTTTCAAAGGATTTGATGAATCGTATCTTTCGGCCATATTTGGATAAATTTGTGGTAGTCTTTATCGATGATATATTGATCTGCTCTCGGGATGGGAACCAGCATCCTAAGCATTTGAGAATGGTTCTGCAAATTTTGAGAGATCAACAATTATATGCCAAGTTTAGTAAAAGTGAATTTTGGCTTAAGGAAGTTAGATTTTTGGGGCACATTGTCTCGGGAGATGGAATTAGAGTCGACTAGAGTAAGATTTCAACAATTATGGATTGGAAGCCACCAAGGAACGTAACCGAGATTGGGAGTTTTCTAGGCCTAGCTGGCTACTATAGACGATTTGTCAAGGGGTTTTCCATGATAGCTACTCTGATGACGAGGTTATTGCAAAAAGATGTGAAGTTTGAATGGATAGAAAAGTGCCAACAGAGTTTTGAGATATTGAAGTCATTGTTGGTCGAGGCTCCAATTCTAGTACAACCTGAACCAGGAAAAGAATTTGTGGTTTACAGTGATGCATCCTTGAATGGATTGGGTTGTGTACTCATGCAAGATGGTAAGGTGATAGCATATGCCTCTAGACAATTAAATCCGCACGAGAAGAATTACCCGACCCACGATTTGGAGTTAGCCGCAGTTGTATTTGCACTAAAGATTTAGAGACACCATTTGTATGGTGAGAAATGTCGGGTGTTCACTGATCATAAAAGTGTAAAGTATTTGATGACTCAAAAGGAGTTGAATCTACGGCAGAGAAGATGGCTAGAGCTAATAAAGGATTATGAGCTAGTGATTGACTACCATCCGGGAAAGGTGAACGTGGTCGCCGATGCCTTGAGTAGGAAAACCTTGTTTGCGTTGAGAGCCATGAATACACGGATAGTTTTGTCAAATGATGGTTCTATTCTAGCCGAGTTGAGGGCTAAACCATTATTTCTCCAAGAGATTTGTGAAGCTGAAAAGCGACAATGATTTGCAAGCTAAAAGAGTTCAATGCGAGTCAAATGTTGAGTCAAACTTTCGGATAAGTGATGGATGTTTGATGTTCCGAGATAGGGTTTATGTACTGAAAGATGATGAGCTTATTCGAAAGATTTTGCATGAAGCACATAGTCGATTTAGTCAGTGAAACTGACGAGAAAGTAAAGGTGATTCGCGATTGTTTAAAAGCTGCCTTAGATAGACAAAAGTCCTATGCGGACTTGAAATGGAAAGAGATTGAGTTTCAAGTGGGTGATAAAGTGTTTCTGAAAGTATCACCATGGAAGAAGGTCCTCAGATTTGGCCGGAAAGGCAAATTGAGTCCTCGTTTTATTGGACCATACGAGATTACCGAGGGGATAGGGCCAGTAGCTTATCGTTTGGTTTTGCCACCTGAGTTGGAAAAAATTCATGATGTCTTCCACGTGTCTATGTTACGCTGATACCATTCGGACCCTTCACATGTGATTGTACCATCAGAGGTAGAACTTCGATCGGACATGACTTATGGCGAAGAGCCGGTTAAAATTTTGGCACAAGAAGTCAAACAGTGGAGAAACAAAAGCTTACCCCTTGTGAAAGTATTATGGCAAAGACATGGGGTAGAAGAGGCTACACAGGAACCCGAGGAGACTATGAGAAACCAATATCCCAACCTTTTTACCGGTAAGATTTTCGGGGACGAAAATCCTTAAGGGGGAGAATTGTAACAGCCCGATTTAGGGGCTAGTCGGAACAGTGTTTTTGGAACCATTAATATGAGGTTGGAGAAAATTATTTTAGTGTTCTTTTATGAGTTATAGCATGATTATATAGGTGCATGAGAATTTTGGTGCTTTAATTTTAGTGATTGCATGCTTAAAGGACTAAATCGCATAAGGTGCGAAAGTTCTATTTTACAAGCTAAAGGTGTCTAAAAGACATAGGATATTAATTGGAGGCCTTAATGTGCAATTAGACCCTTAGATATAGGGTGGCCGGACATAGGGGACTAAATTGGTCAAAGTTGTTGGAATTAGGTGGACTAAATTGATGTTTTATAATAAATTAAAGAAAGGAAATATATCATCTTTTCCTCTCTTTTTCTCCACCGAAAATTTGCAGCAAAATAGGGGTTGAGAGCTTAAAAATTTCAGCAAGCTTTTCTCCTTGCAAGTAAGTGCATTAATGGCCATTATTTGTTAATTTTTGTACTTTTGGAACCCTAAAGCTTAAGCTAGCTAAAGAGGGGACTATTTTGCAAAGAGGTTGAAAGTTTAGAGTTTTTCCATGTGAGCATTTATGTGGTTTGCTACATTTTTTATGGAAGAAAATGAGTCTTAGTTGTTAAATAAACAACTTTTGTGAAAGGTATTACCATGAAAACACTTAAGAGGACCTCTTTGCAAAGGTTGTAAAATAGGTGTTAAATGTGTGAAATAATGAGTATTGAGAGTTGCTATAAGAGAAATAAATGTTCATCTAGGCTCATTAAAGGAAGAAATTTGATTAGAATTGATTTATGAGCCTAGGGGTAAAATAGTCATTTGTGAAAGCTTAAGGGCCAAATGGTAATTTTGCCAAAATATGATTATTGAGATGTATTTATTAATGTGGCAATTAAATGAGAAAATTTGTTATTATAGATCAAGAAGAACGATGAATTAACCTTGACCGAGGAAAAGGCAAGGTATTGGACTAGATCGATAATTTGGCCTATTTTGAAATCTAAGTAAGTTTGTGTGTAATAAATTCAACATCATGTTGTTAAGTTTCTAAATGTTTGATATTAGTGATGTTGTATAATATTTCTATGAATTTGAGTAATGATGTTGATTGAGAAAATGATGAGAATTGTGATGTGGAAGTCCCGGTTGGACTTTAATAAATGAGAGAATAATATCTTCAAGACTTGAGATGGGTAAGGTCCCGTATAAGTCCATGTCTAGGACATGGCCTCGGCACCGAATTGGGATCCCGTATAAGCCCATGTCTGGGACATAGCCTCGGCACCGAATTGAGATCCCGTATAAGACCATATCTGGTATATGGCATCGGCATTGAATATGAGAATCGTATAAGACCATATCCGAGATATGGCATCAACAATCGCTATGAGATCCTGTATAAGACCATATCTGGGATATAGCATCGGCATCTAAATGTGACCCCATGTAAGACCACATCTGGGATGTGGCATTGGCGTTGCATTTATGTGAATGATGATAATTATGTATTTTCGAGTATTCCCAAGTGATTCAACTGGTAAATAGCTAAGCTTATAACAGAGATGAGATTAGTGCTAAAGCTATGTGATGAAGTGATACAGGTACATGTGAGTAATTCATGAGAAATGTTTACGATATGAGACATGATATGAAATTGGTAAGAGTAAGCATGAGTAAGTTATGGCAATGTGTTTAAGACTTTGTGTTTTATTCAATGCAAACTTACTAAGCTTTATGCTTGCCCCTCTCATTTCCCTTTTCCTTGTAGTATTGCCAAGCTAGCTCGAGAATTCGTGGAACGTCAGAGTTCGGAAATCACACTATCAACTTCTCTTTGGTATAGCAAAGTTAGATTTATCTTGAGTATGGCATGTATAGGACTTGGTCATTTTGTTATGTCATATTTGTTAGCCAAGGTGTTGGCTATTAATGTTGTTGAATTCATTTTGTAAATGGTCATTTGAAAATTGGCCAATACTTGAGAAGTTCATATATTCAATGGTGATGAAGTTTATGAAGTGCATGCTTGTGTGGATGTCTTGGTTTTGAGTTCTTAGAAGTGCCTTATGGTCATGATGTATGTTGAATTGAGTTGGTATAAGTATGGTTGCTTTGTAGGGTGGCATTTGGCTTGGTAGATAGCCTTACAATTGTCTACACGGGTAGACACACGGTCAGCCCCATGGGCGTGTTGAGAGGCCGTGTGTCCCCATGCATGCTAGGTTGACAAGTCAAAATACCCAGTAGTAAACACACGGATCGAGACACGGCCGTGTGTTTGGACTGTGTGGGAGATATGGCCTAAGACACGGGCATGTACCCAGGCCGTGTGAAGTTTGCACCTGAAATTAGGAATTTATTTTGACACACGGTCTAAGGACACGGGCGTGTGCCTTGGCCGTATGACCTTATCGGGATGATGACGTTATAATCAAAATATCAAGGTTTTCACACACGGTCGAAGACACGGGCTTGTCATTGCCGTGTGAGGGACACGTGCTATGGACACGGGCATGTGTCAGGCCGTGTGAAAACCCCTGTAGGTTCGAATAGAAAAATAAATCCACACGAGTGTGGAACACGGGCATGTGATATGCCACACGGGCTTGTCCCATCCTTCACACGGGCATGTGGCCCTGTTTTATGTCAAATTTGCCTAAGTGTTCAAAAGTTTCCGGTTTAGTCTCGAATCATTCTGGGTGCAAGTTTAGGGTCTCATTGACATATAATACGGACATTATGGTCTCAAATGAAAAGATTTAATTTGGAGTGAAGTTCTTAAGGATCGGTATTGTATGATTGAGAAAGTTAAGTACGGTAATGCCTCGTACCCGGTTCAAGTGTCGAATACGGGTAAGGGGTGTTACATTAGTGGTAGAGTGACTACTTCGTAACAAAACGATAATGTAACTGACTAAAACATAACGTTTCAAACATAAGTGACTAAAATTTAATCTGAAGCAAACAAAAATGACTATTTTTGTAGTTTACCTTTGGATATATTATTTGAATACAAAATTGAAAGAAATTTATGAAAAATATATTATTTGAATAATTTATTTGTCAAAATTTTTACATATCATTTGATTTAATTAGAATATTGTGTGAATAGATTTCTTGCAAAAATTAGGGTTTATATTTAATAGTGTACGTTTTTTTTAAAGAGAAAGGGCTAACAGCCTAGAAAAACTAAGATAACAAATGAGCTAGCTTCAGGAAGCATCCAAAACGTCAAAACAAATAACTTCATTGGCTCCTGAGGTGGTCCTTCAATCAACTTCTATGAGAAGTCGTGCATCCAACCCGCCTTGCCATATAGTTTGCAAGCAAATTTGCCTCCCAAAATACATGTTTAACCTTAATCGTCCAATTGCATTAAAGAATGGGGAAAATACAATGAACTAAAGATAAGTCACATGTCCTTGCTTCCGTCGATCTAAACTGGTTCACACTCAGATTGTCACATTCTACTTCCAGCCTCGTAATCCCCTTGTCCCAAGCAAGTAATAAACCATCATAAAGAGCCCAAAGCTCAGCTTTGAAGAGAATTTAAATTGTGAGTGAAATCAGTGGGAATGTAAAAAAAAACTCTTTTTTAGGAGGACAGAGTTAAATTATATATATTTTTACAATAGTAAAATTGTAATTTAATCATTTTAATAGTCTATATATTTATATTTTTTAAAAGATTAAATTAATTTTTATCATTTTTAGAGGGGGCGAAAGTGCAATTTTATTATTACTAATTTAAAATTTTATAAATTATAAAGGGGCCTAATTAAAAAAATTCTATTTTAAGGGGGTTGGGGCCTTTATCAACCCCGTGGCTTTGCCACTGAGTGAAACTTGCAATCCATGAACTAGTATCGTCTTACAATTCTATTGAGATCTAGTGCCCTTAGTATAGTATTTTCGTTTATATGTGCTTGTATTTTTCGAATAAATTGGTTTAATAATATATCCATCAATTTCATTAATATCTTTTTATATTATTCTTAATATCTTGTTCACGCAAAGTAAAATGAAAGAAAATATTGACTCACTAATTATCTAGTGTTTACAAATACGAAGCGATATTACATGATCATATTGTAATATGGAAAGACAACTTATATTGAAAACTTGAGTGAATGATGGATTATGTATGTATGACTCGTATACTTTGATGTAAATGAAAGTATGAGTTCAAATAGATAAGGAACCAAAAGCTGGTATGTAACAGCCTATTTTTGGTCGAATCAGAACAGTGGTTTCAGGACCACAAATCCGAGATCAAAATATTTATTTTATTATTATTTTAATGTTTACAACATGATTAGGATATTGTGTGAAAATATCGTTAGGAAATTTTATCGTTTGAATGTTCAATTGGATAAAAAGGTCTAAATCGCATAAAATGCAAAAGTACTGTTCTATTACCTAAAGGTGTCAAATAGCTATAGAACCTTTATGTTAAGGTCCTTATGTTGTAATTAGACCATTAATAGTATGAGTGGATATACATGGACATTTAATGGATGTTTTAAATGGTTTTTCATTAAGGTTATTATGGTAAACTGCATAATTATCATATGTTAAATAAAACAAAATCAATTTAAAGCTTAGTATCATCTTCTCCACCTAATTTGTTGAAGAAAAAAAAAAGCCATTTTAGGGTTCTTGATCTGGCTATGCTATTTTGCTCATTAAGGTACGATTTTTGTCCAATTTTTATTGAATTCTATGTTTTTGATATCGTTGCAGCTAGTACTAGCTAGCCCAGGGACTAATTTGCGAAACTATTAAAGATTTTAAATGTTACCATTGATGAATATGTATAAGTTTTGATGATTGATGATAGATTTTGAATGTTTGTTGTTAAATAAACAAGTTTTGTAAGGTGATTTTGAGTAGAAATGCAAAATAGGCATTAATTTACGAAAATGTGAAAATGTGTGGTTAAATGTGTGAATAAATGAAAAATATGGTCTGCTAGGGGCCTTATGGTAATTCGGCTAAGCATGGGTGTTGTGAAATTTGCATGAATTTGTGATTTTATGTATTACCCCTTGCCCAAATTCTACGCCGGAACCGAGCTCGAGGCGTTACCTTAATATAGTCCTCATGATCGCCACTTAGGCTCATCGTGACTGCTCTCTTAAGTCACCTCAACAACCTCATTCTCGACTTACAAGGCCTCACTCATACACACGAGGGCTCTTGAGACTATTACGGAGCTTTTTCGAATCTTAAATTATTTTTCTTTTATACAGGGCTCACACGCCCGTGTAAGATGAGACGCGCCCGTGTGTAGACACACACGCCCATGCCTTCAACCCATGTATGAAAACCCAAACATTCTACCAATGCCCCACGGCTAGGGTACACGCCCGTGCTCTCCAACCGTGGTGAACACTGACTTCACTTACACGGCCTAGAGCCTAGACACACGCCCGTGTGGCTAGCTCGTGGCCAAATCTAACTTAAAATTTCAACATGCAGGGGACACACGGCCAAGTCACACGTCCATGGGCTGACCGTGTGTCACATATGGCCTAGACACACGTCCGTGTGTCTATCCACATGGAAAAGAACAAAGCTATTTGCTAAGCCCTTCTCACCCTTATAGCATACACAACATGCACTCATTCAACACATCCATAATCAAGTCAAATGAAATCACAATCTCACATGGATAACAACATCTTTTCATATAATATAACAGTCAGCAACTATGGCATTATACAAAATAGATTATCCAACTATGGGCTAACACATCCTAGCCATTTACAAAAAAATTCACTAACTTATCTAGCCTCTATACATGCCATATACAAAACATTGAGTCTCATGTACCAGAGTGTGCTGATAGTGTGGACGATCTTCCAATTGATCCTCGTATCTCGATTCAACACTTTTACTCTATAAGACAAGGGAAAAGAAAGGGAGTAAGGTTTGAGCTTAGTAAGTTTACACATAAACAATTAAGCATCATAGTATAAGCTAAACAACAATTAGCATTATACTAGCATATAATGTACAACTATGCTTACTCTTTCTATCCCTTACCACATTTCCAACACCTCATGAGTCACATAATCATAACCATTGAAATGTACCCCTACATTCAATATCACATTTACATAATATACAACACAACATTATTTCTCGATAATTCATCCACACAGCTAACTAACTCAATAATACAACCACACAACTAATCCACACAACAAATTCCTCAGTGGTTTCGTACTTAGCCCACCACAATCAATTAATAAGGTAGTATCGCACTAAGCCTACCACAAAGGTAATCATAGTGCTTTTGCACATAGTCCACTAGACAATATACCTAATGATAGCATCGTACATAGCCAGCTCATCGTCATTATGCCTTAGGAAGGTATCGCACTTAGCCCACCATTTAGCATTCTCACTACACATTCACATATCTACTTACTTAACCATACATCCATTCACAAATTCTACCACATTCATCCCACATAGGTTCTCAATCATTCTCAATCATTCCCAATCATGCTACACACTAGCTAGCATTAACAAATTGTAAGTATGAATGCATTGTTTATGCATAGACTTACCTCGATACTCAAAAGTATAGAAATATGCAATTTAGTCCACCACCTTGCTCTTGCCTCAGTTTAGATCCGAGCTTCATCTTTCTTGATCTATAATGAACAAATCGGCTTATTCAATACACATATCGACTAAATTGACACTTATCTCATATTTTGGCAAAATTACTCTGTTGCCCTAATCTTTCTCATAATTATACTTTTGCCCAAAGGCTTGTAAAGTGATTTTTATTCAACTTTCTAGCCTTTCATGCTTAGCCGAAACACTTACTCAATTAAAGCTATCATCAATTCTCACTAAATCACACATGTATGACTAAACTCAAGACTTTTACAAACTAGTCCCTACATGCATTTTCATGGAAAATCACTTGGCAAAAGATGTTTCTACTACATCAAGCTTTCATATTCTTCCATAAAACACCAAAATACATGCATGTCAGACATAGGCACATTTTTGAACATCCATCATAGCTCATCAAATAGCTAAAAATAGCTTACTCATGCTACTAGGACTTCAAAAATACGAAGAATATCAAAAACGAGGCCTGGATCCACTTACTAGCAAGCTTGGAAAATTTGAAGAACCCTAACAATGGCTCTCTCAATTTTCGGCAGCCTTGGAGAAGAAGATGGATGAATTTTATCATCTTTTCTCCCATTTTAATCATTTAATTAGTAAATGACCAAAATGCCCTTTTTGATAAACTTCCTATTTTAACTCATCCATGCCCAATTTTGTCCAAAAATTAAAAATTGGGAAAATTGCTATTTAAGGGCCTCTAATATTTAATCTCGTACCCATGGCCTCTTGCAACTTCTTCCAAAACCTCGTAGTAAATCTCGGATCTCTATCCAATATAATAGACATAGGCACACCATGCAATCTCACTATCTCTGCAACATACAACTCAGCTAGCTTATCCAGTGAATAATCAACACGTACAGGAATAAAGTGAGCCGATTTCGTTAGTCTATCCACAACAACCCACACTGCATCTCTATTTTTCGGAGTCATCGGCAACCCCGTCACAAAATCCATGGTAACCCGATCCTATTTCCATTCGGGTACCATCACTGGCTAAAGCAATCTCGAAGGCACTTGGTGCTCAGCTTTCACCTGTTGACAAATCAGACATTTTGCCACGAACTCTGAAATGTCTCTTTTCATACCCGACCACCAATACAACTTCCTCAAGTCATTGTACATTTTCGTACTGCCCGGATGTACTGACAAACATCCATTGTAGGCCCCATGCAAAACCTTTCGGATTAACTCTTCATCTTTTGGTACACAAATTCTGTCATCGTATAGCAAACAACCATTCGAGCCCACTCGAAAATCAGAATCACTTTCAAATCCGCACTTAGGTCTCTTAGCTTGCATCTCACTGTCTTTTCTCTGAGCCTCACATATCTGTTGAACAAATAGTGGCTTAGCTTTCAACTCTGCTAAAATAGCACCGTCATCAGACAATGCTAAACTCGTGCACATAACTTTTAGAGCATACAAGGATTTCCTACTCAGTTCATCCGCAACCACATTCGCTTTTCTCGGGTGATAATCAATGACTAATTCATACTCTTTCAATAACTCAAGCCACCGCCTCTGTCTCAAATTCAGATCCTTCAGATCCATCAAATATCTCAAACTCTTGTGAACCGTAAAGATTCGACACTTCTCACCTTACAAGTAATGTCGCCAAATCTTTAACGCAAAAACAATCGCAACCAACTCCAAATCATGAGTCAGATAATTCTTCTCGTGAGGTTTTAGCTGCCTCAAGGCGTAGGGGACTACCTTACCCTTTTGCATCAACATGCAACCGAGACCATTAAACGACGTATCACTCTAAACCACAAACTCTTTCCCCGATTCTGGTTGAACCAAAACTGTTGCCTCAGTCAACATTGTTTTCAGTCTCTCGAAACTCTGTTGACATGTCTCAGTCCATTCAAACTTGACATCTTTGTGCAATAGTTTTGTCATCGGGGTAGCAACCACAGAGAACCCCTTTACAAAACGTCTGTAATATCCCGCTAATCCCAAGAAACTTCTGATTTCTGACACGTTCCTCGGCTGTTTCCAATCCACAATAGCAGAAATCTTACTTGGGTCAACTCTAACACCATCACCCGACATAATGTGTCCTAGGAATCCGACCTCTCGGAGCCAAAACTCACTCTTGCTAAACTTAGCATACAACTGCTTATCTCTTAAAGTTTGCAATACAATTCTCAAGTGCTCTTCATGATCGTTCTCATCCCGAGAATAGATCAATATGTCCTCAATAAAGACAACTACAAACTTGTCCACATATGGTCTGAAAACAAAGTTCATCAGATCCATAAAAATCGCAGGTGCATTCGTTAAACCAAACGGCATAACCAAAAACTCATAATGGCCATACCTTGGAGAACACTGTAGCTCCTTTCAGTTGATCAAAAAGATCACCAATCCTTGGTAAAGGATACTTATTCTTCACCGTCACTTTGTTGAGTTGTCTATAGTCTATACACAATCTCATAGACCCATCTTTCTTCTTCACAAAAAATAATACCGGAGCGCCCCACAGTGAGTAGCTCGATCTTACAAAACCCTTATCTGTCAACTCTTGCAACTGAACCTTCAGATCTTTCAACTCTAAAGGTGCCGTTCTATATGGAGTAAAATAGGTGCCGTTCCCGGGATCAACTCAATCCCAAACTCGACCTCTCGCACTAGAGGTAATCCGGGTAACTCTTCTGGGAATATATCTGGGTATTCGTATACTATCGGCACTATTTCAAACTTCACTCAAATCTCTTGAGTATTCAACACAAGGGTGAGATAGGACTCACATCCTTTTCTCAAACATTTCTCAGCCACTAGAGAAGAAATCATCACTGGTAGACTATCTGATCCACCTGATTCAACCCGAACTACATCTCCACTCTCACATTTCAATTCAGTGTACTTACTACCACAATTCACTAAAACACTATGGTTAGTCAACCAATCCATGCCTAGGATTAAGTCAAACTCATCAAACGGCAACAACATAAGGTTTGTCGAAAAACAATGATTCTCAATCAATAAAGGACAATTTCTACACACTTTGTCCACTAACACATGCTTTCCTAACGGGTTTGACACCTTAACCACAATATCTGTAGACTCAAAGGTCATACTCAAACTAGATTCTAGTCTCATGCAAATATAAGAATGAGTAGACCCTAGATCTATTAAAGAAATAACAAAGGTGTCATAGAGAGAAAAAGTACCCGTTATCACGTCTGGGGATGATGCCTCTTCGCGAGCGCGAATAGCATAAGTCCTCCTAGGTGCCCGACCCTCCGGTCTCACAGCAGAGTCTCTGGACGCACCTCTACCACTATTCCCACCTCTCAGGGTCCTAGGTGGTATACCTCTTGCAAACACATCACTGGATCTTATCTCTTGCTTCTCTTCCTTATCATCCCTCTCGGGGCAATTTTGGATAAAGTGATCGAGGGAACAACATTTATAACAGTTCCGGTTGTTACCCCAACACTCTCCCGTGTGATATCTACCACAAATTGGACACTCCGGCTTACTCTTCAGATTGCCTACACTTTCAATCGAGGTGGCTTGAACTCTCGAGCCCGAACGAGCATTGCCCAAGTCTCGATGCGAATAACCCACCGGTGCTGTCGTTCGAGGATTCCCTTCCTTGGATCTTTTCAACTGGGCTTGATACGATTTGCCCATCGACCTCTTTCTCGCATCTCGGGCTTCACTCACAGCCTTTCTCTTTTCTTTACTGAACTCTTCGGCCTTACTTGCCCTTTCCACCAACACAACAAACTCTTTCAACTCCAAAATACCCACTAGGAGTTTGATGTCCTCATTCAGTCCATCCTCGAACCTCTTACACAAGATGGTCTCTGTCGATACACACTCTTGAGCGTATTTGTTAAGCCTAACAAACTCACACTCATGCTCTGCTACTGACATTCTTCCTTGCTTCAACTCAAGGAACTCCTTTATTTTCCGATAGTAAATCATTAGCTTATAAACTTCTTCCGGAACTCTTCCAAAAAGAAGTCCCACGTCACCTGCTCTTTCGGGACCACTAACGTCAGCGTCATCCACCAATGGTATGCCGAATCTATCAGTAAGGATACAACACACTTCAAGCTCTCTTCAAGTGTATATGAGAGTTCATCAAACACTCTAATCGAGTTCTCTGACCAGAACTCCGCCCTCTCAGGGTCATCATCTACCTTAGCTCTAAACTCCTCAGCCCCGTGTTTCCTAATCTTATCCATCGGGGGTTTGATATCCTTACTACATCAATACCTTGAGGAGCCACTGGAATTGGCTAAGGTATAGGAGGAGGTGGAGGAGGTTGAGCATTAGAGTTCGCTCGAACATAGTCCGAGTACCAATTACTCATCATCTAGAGAAAGGCTTCCCGTGCCTCTTCTCCTAGACCCCTAGCCTTGTGTCCACTTTGTACAGGCACGGTTCTTTGTATAGGAGCCGGCGCATTACTAGCTGCTTCATCAGTAGTAGATTGATCGAGATCCATATACTATATAAAAAAAGATTTAAGATCATCAGAAACCACCACACTACCATTGTACACTTATGGCATGTATAGCTAGACTCTTACACCTACTACGGTAGTCCTAGAACTGACTAAACCATAGCTCTGATACCACGAAATGTAACACCCTTGCCCGTGTTCTACACTAGAACCGGGCTCCAGGCGTTACCTTAATAAAGTCCTCATGATCGCCACTTAGGCTCAACGTGACTACTCTCTTAAGTCACCTCAACAACCTCATTCTCGACTTACGAGGCCTCACTCATACACACGAGGGCTCTCGAGACTATTCCGGAGCTTTTTCGAATCTTAAATTTTTTTTCTTTTATACTTACCAATCATTTAATTGGTAAATGACCAAAATGTCCTTTTTGATAAACTTCTTATTTTAACTCATCCATGCCCAATTTTGTCCAAAAATTAAAAATTGGGAAACTTGCTATTTAAGGACCTCTAATAGATATTCTAAAGCAATTTCACACAAATAGCTTCTAGAATCTCACATTTTGCAACTTTTGCAATTTAGTCCTTTTGGACAATTCAATCGCAATTTCACAAAATTGCTTCATGAAACTTTCACACTAACATGCAAACATAACATAAACCTCAAAAACTCATACATAGACTTCGAATTTACGTTCTCACACCACTATTCTGACTAGGCCCTAAACCGAGATGTTAAAGTTTTTGTATTGAGGACTAAATTGTAAAAATGTGAAACTTTGGGGGCAAAAGTGTAAATGTGCCTAAATGTGTGTTTTGGATTAAATTGAATAAAGTAGTGATCGAATAAGCTAAATTTGATATTATATAGATCAAGAAAAGCGGAATTCGGACTTAGATCAGGGGAAAACTAAAGTTATCGACTAAACGACTCGATTCGCTGTTTTAGCATCCGAGGTAAGTTCGTATGTGATAAACATTGTTACAATTATGTTTTTAATGCTTTGATATTGCATAATTTGTGTATACGAGACTACGATCATGTTCGACTACAAATCAGCTATGTTTAGCACTTATTGTGAGATTCGAGATAGCTTCGGCTATATATGGCACTTAGTGTGCGGTTCAGAATAGCTTTGGCTTTATATAGCACTTAGTGTGTGAGACCGAGATAGCTTCGTCTATGTAAGGCACTTAGTGTGCAAGATATCGAGTATTAGACAGTATTACGAAAAGGTATGAGTTCGTTATAAATTTGTACAAGTATGTTCATGTAAAGTATGAAATCCAAATAGAAGAAGTTATGAATTTGTATATAAGCATATGAGTAAGTATGAGGAAGGTTTGTTGGTTATCATGATTTAGATGTTAATTTGTTCAAATTGATGATTGGTGTATTATGAATTGTTGAGTATATTTAGTACGAACTTACTAATCTTTATAGCTTACCTTGTTTGTTTCTCTCGTGTTTTATAGTGAATTCAAAGCTAGCTCGGATTTGGGGATCGTCAGAGACTACGTCACACTATCCAACCATCTACTTGGTACTTTTGAGTTGTGTATATATGGTATATGGCATGTATAAGTTTGAGTCATTTTGGTATGTTTGATGAACATGTATTTTGAGCCATTTGATTTGGATTATGATAATGAAATTGATGATGTTTATAAATTTGCAAATGGTTCTATTTTGATTTTGGTAATTGATCTATAATGTGTGGTTGAAGTTGAATTTATAATGCTTAATAATATTAGGTGAGTTGGGAAGCTATGTGCTTGAGAATTAATGCTTGATAATGTATGTATGAAATGGTTTAGTTTATTTAATTGAATATGTGAATTAGGTATGAAATTAGATGGAAAATTGTAGCATATTTGTAAATTGTATTGATGGGAAAGAAATATGATTTGAAAATTGGTTGATGGTATTTGAATGTATATTAGTACCTTGAATTTGTACCATTTGTGCTTGTGCAGGTATGTGCAAAATTGGTGGCAAGATGGCTTGGTAAATAGCCTATTTTTGTCCACACGAGCAGAGTGTGTCCCCTGGTGTTGAAATTGAAATGAAGTCAGTATGCTCCACATGGTCTCACACACAGGCGTGTGCTTGGCCGTGTGGTACAGGTCAGTATACCCCCTAATTGGCACACGGCCTAGCACACGAGCGTGTGACTTGGCTGTGTTGCATAAGCCAGTATACCCTACAGGTTTGGCACAACCTAACACATGGCCTGGCACATGGGGGTGTTGTAACACCCCTTACTCGTATTCGATGTCGGAATAGGGTACGAGGCATTACTAGACTTATACACAAACAATTATACAATACCGAGACCTGACTTTCCACTCCAAATTAAAAATTTTCGTAACACCACTTAAACAAGCCTACGAGGCCTAAATCACACTTTCGGAATGGTTTGGGATCAAATCGAACTTCTTGAATGCTCCCAAAACAAAACATCTTAGAAAATCTTCACTAAACGGTCCACACGTCCGTGTGGAGGAAGGGGCATGCTCGTGCAGCATATCACATGCCCGTGTTCCACACCCGTGTGGAATTATTTCTCAATTCGAACCTACAAGGGTTTTCACACGGCTGGACACACGCCAGTTGTCCCTCACACGATCACGACACGCCCGTGTCCTACCCCGTGCACAAAAACCTTGGCATTCTATTTCTGACGTCATCACCCCATAAATGCCACACGACCAAGACACACGCCTGTGTCCTTCAGCCGTGTGGCGATTAAATTCCTAGTTTCAGGTGCAGACTTCACATAGCCTGAGCACACGCCCATGTCCATGGTTGTGCCTTCTACACAGTTGAGACACACGGTCGCGTCTCTGCTCGCGTGGTTACTACTGAGCATACTGACTTGCAAACCTAGCATGGATGGGGCCACACAGCCTAGCCACACGCCCATGAGGCTGACCATGTGTCACACACGGCCTAGACACACGCCCGTGTGTCTACTCTTGTGGACAAGAACAAGGATATTTTCCAAGCTCTTTCTATCACCCCAACTCATTCAAACATACTCACACTAAACCTTTAACCCATTCATGCATAATTAAACTAAGTAAACTAATCATGCATCTTGCATATTCATGAATAACCTGATCTTTTCATAGATTAATAAGAAAGAGCCATCAACTATGGCTTTATACAAAAGAGTTCATCTTTGAATGAGCCAACACATTTGGCCAAAACAATATGACATTCAACTAAGTCTAGTCCCTATACATGCCATACTCAAAATGCTAAGTCTAACTATACCAAGATGTGTTGATAGTGTGGGTGATCCTTTACTTATCTCCGTATCTCGAGCTGGCTCTTCGACACTATAAAACAAGGGAAAAGAGAAAGAAGTAAGCTTTAAGCTTAGTAAGTCTATATGTAAACAATATGTATCATACCATATGCTAACCAATCAAAAATATTACATATTATGTAAGAACAATTCATTTTCTCATAATCATGCTTACTCGTCTCAACTCTTACCACATCCCAAACACATATCATAAACATTGCTATCAATTACTTGCACTTATACCCTGCACTTATCACCACAAAGCCACATGAAATTTCACTTAATCAAGTTTCTCGATGAGCCTTCAGAATGATACAAGATACTTGGTGGTTTCGCACACAACCTACCATTAATCAATAATAGGGTGGTATCACACACAACCCACCAACAGTGATAATTAAGGTAATATCTCACATAGCCCACCAAAATGATAACATATACGATGGTATCGCACTTAGTGCATCGTTAATAAACAACAAGGTGGTATAGCACACAGCCCACCAAAAATTTACATATTTACGGATATTCATTTGTACCCATATTTCTTTTCCGAAGGTTCATCCGAGAATTTTCACACTTTCTACTATTTCAATAATTTTCTCCAATAATGAATTACATCATCACAATGAATTAATAATTAAAACATATGTAATAGGGATGTATCGTTTACACAGAAACTTACCTCGGTGCAAAATATGTTAATTTGCGGTTTAGTCCAAAACATTGCCTTTTCCCCGGTCAAGGTTGATTCCACGTTCTTCTTGATCTATAATAATAAAATTTTCTCATTTAATCACTACATACATCAAGACACTTCAAAATTTTTACTTTGAAAAAATTTACCGTTTTGCCCTTATACTTTGGAAAAATTACGATTTTGCCCCTAGGCTCGTAAAATGAAATGTGTTCATTTCTCTCACACCCAATCCTAGCTGATTCATATTCTCTCTTATAGTAACTCACAATTTCAACTATTTCACACCTTTATCATCTATTTTATAACTTTTACAAAATATTCCTATTAGGAGTTGTTCATGCAAAATCCTTTCACAAAAGCTGTTCTTTAACCCACTAAGGTTCATTTTCTTCCATAAAAACTCAGAAAACAACATAAGCACTCTCATGGTAAATCCCTAAACCTTCAACCATTTTGCAAAATAGTCCCCTCATTAGTTAGCTTAAGTTTTAGGGGTTCCAAAAGTACAAAAATTATTAAGAAAGACCACTAAAATCACTTACTTGCAATAGGATAACTTGGCATAAAGTTTGACTTCAAAAACCCCTATTATTGCTTGAATTTTCGATGGAAGAAGAAATGAAAATAGTAAAAGATGATAACTTCTTTGTTTTATCTTATTTTATTAAATTAAGTCACCAACTTACCTAACCATTGACCGTGTCTCCAATTTGTTCCCTATGGCCGGCCATCACTTCCCCAATGGCCTAATTTTACTTTAAGGACTCCAATGTAATATTCTATAGCTATTAGACACCTCTAGCTTGTAAAATAAAACTTTCGCACTTTATGCGATTTAGACCTTTTTCACAATTAAACATGAAATCACCAAAATTAATGCACCAAAATTTTCACGCACTCATATAATAATGATTTAACACATATAAAATTATTAAAAATAATTTCTCTGGTCTCGGATTAGTAGTTCTAAAACCACTATTCTGACTAGACCCAAAGTCGAGCTATTACACTTGTGTGGCCACTTTGAAGGGCACACGAGCTAGACACACGGGCGTGTGGTTGGCCGTGTGACCCAAGTTAGTGTACACCCCTATTTTCACATGGCCTATGGCACTGGCGTGTCTAACGGCCGTGTGATACACACGGTCTAGAAACACGGGTGTGTGTCCTCTGATTTGAAGAAAAATTTGCTAAGTGTTGAAAATTTCCTGAGTTATCAGTTTAGTCCCGAACCACTCCCAAAGCATGTTTAAGGCCTCGTAGGCTCTTAATAGGGACAACTTGATTGAGATTGAATGATTAATGATTGAATTGAGAAAATGTATGTTAAATAGTTGTTTAATTGTTTCGTAAGTCCGGTAATGCTCCGTAACACTATTCCGACAATAAATACGGGTGAGGGGTGTTACATGGTATGTTGTGTAAAACCCAAAACCTGACTCGATCACCGTGTCAGAGTTATCGGATGCTACATTCGTTTCTGGAGAAAGTACGGTCACAATTTCTATCAATTCAATACTTTATATTCACTAACATGTTCATCACATCATCTTATTATAATATATAATCTATTCTGAGGTTTATCCGAGCTTACAAAAGCTCTTTATGTTGGATATGGTGCCCTAAGTGTAGTATTTTCGTCTATGTAAATTTGTATTTTTTTCAAATAGATTGGTTTAATAAAATTATTCATGAATTACATTAATACCCTTTGTATATTTTCCTCAATGGTTTTTGCATGCAAAGCAAAATAGAACCAAATATTAGTTCACTGGTCATCTAGTGTCAACTAATACTAAGCGGCATTACGTGGTCAGATCGTAATACTAAAAGACAACTTAAATTAGTAGATGAACTATTCTCTATGATTAATACAGGTCGATAAAGCAAGTTCAAAGAGCAAGACAAGTGTAGGAAAGTGAAATGGCACAATGGATGTTGGACGAACACTGATAGTAACGAAACAGGAAGAGCATCCACTGGCACGCTAATCGTGCTAACGGATGAATCCTGTAGCAAGACCTAACATATTTTTAATTAAAAAGATTATGTATATTATTGTATATTTAACTAATCGATTAGTTTAGACTTTAACTATTATTAAGTTTTTGATTAAACAAAACTCGATGCACTTTAAAAATTGGAAATTTGGGTTAAAACAAACTCAGTGTCGCAACATGGCATCCTCGTGTCGCAACACCACATCCATAATCAAAGGATTGAGAAAATCATCTCGATGTTGTGACACAACACCACTTTTTCGTGACAGAAAAGTCAGTTTACCTAGGGTTCCAAAATTTCAGAGTGTGTCGCGACATCACTACAATTTTCTATAGGGTTGACCCAATCCAATCGCGTGACCCATCGAATTTAATATAATTTTAACCCGATTTTTTAGGCTTCAAACTAGGTTTTTAACTTATATCCCATATTTACATAGATTTACACCTTTGTTAACTCTTAAACATCAAATCCTCTCAATATTCCTTAAACCCTAAAACCCCTCTTTCATCTTTTTCTTATTTTCTGCAAAACATCGTGATATTAATCGGTGCAAGCACACCATAGCAACGAGGAAAAAAGCATGAGCCTTCGCGACTCTAACACATTCCATTCGAGGTTAAGGGTTCCTAACTTATTCTTACTATTTCATTGGAAAATTTTTTTGAGAGCTTGTTAATATTTAAATTACGTGAACTATGCCTCCTAGGAAATCTAGAAGAACAAGCACGAAAGAACCACAGGCGGTTTCAAATCCTCTAAAATTTTGAAACCATAATACTAAAAGTATTTTTGGAATTACAAGGAAAACATTCATTCAGGAAAGAGGAATTGAACCACCAGTGGTTCTTTGCAATGAAATATGGTCCTTTGTCTGATATCTTAGATGAGAATGTTTTTGTGTGACCCCAAAAGAAAATGCTATTATTTCTCTCGTCCAAGAATTTTATGCTGCTCTTAAGGATGAGGAGACATGGAGGCCACACGGTGTCTGGTGGAAAACAGTAACGATAAGAGGTAAGGATGTACCATTCACCCCGAAAACTATTTGCGATTTTTATGATACCTCTTATTACTAAACCGATTTTTTAAAAAGTATTGATTTAGAAAATTTGAGGACTTAGATATGGAAAGCATTGTAATATATGTAACTAAAAGTCTGTAACATCCTGGATTTTGGGGTTCTGTATTTAATGTGTGTTACTGTGTGTTGGCATGTTTGGTATGTTATTTTGATGTGTTTGGGGGTCTCAGGAAGGCTCGGGGTTAAGCTTGAGCCTTGGTGAAAATTTTACTTATAGGCACAGTGGGGGAGAGCTAGCTGAGGTAGGCCTTAAGGGTATTTAATTGTGTTTTGATGACATAAGAGAAGAGTTGGTAAAGTGGTAAGGAGGCGCCATTTAGAGTGCTTGAAGTGTTTTCACAAGGGAGAAGCTGCAGAGGGAAGGGGTTCAAGTCTCATCGTTAGCACTGTGGAGTTTTATTTTTGCGCCTAAGGGGTTTGGGTGGTGGATTCAGCAAGGGCACTGCATGGATGGGTGTTGAATGAGTCAAATAATTTGAAAGGGTGGCCATGAGTGAAAGTTGGAGTTTGAATTTTTTTCAAATTCATTTGAATGGGTAAACAAGAGTGAATTTAGGAGGAAAATATGGGATTGAATGTTGGTGAAGGTGATGGCCGAATTTGGGATGCTCGTAGGGGGGAAGAAGTCGGTTTTGGCCTGTAGTGGGTGTGCCGAATTTCTTTTAGCAACTTAGACATTTTAGGTGAGTCTTTCAGTCATGTGTGATTAGGTGTGCCGATCTTCATAGTGTCTGTGGTGCGAACTTAAGCCGAAATCATTCTTTTTTCTTTTTGGTTACCAAAAGAGAACTGTAGTTCACTACTCTTTTTCCTCTCGTTTTAGGTACTAGCTGAACCTTCCTTTGTTTATCACACTCCTCCTTTTCATCCCTCTGTGATTTCTTTTGTTCTTCTTTTCTTGTTCCTCTATTTCCTCCCTTGTTTAGCCGAAACCTCCTAGCCCTCATAAATCATTTTCTTCTTCATCCTCTTCTTATTCTCTCTTTTGCGGTTTCTTTGTTGTTCTCCTGAGCCGAACCCTGGATTATCTTCTTCAAGTGGGTTCCATCACTGAACCGAATCCCCTTTGTTATCAACCCTAAAACCGATTCCTCTCTGGTGTGATCATCTTGGTCGAACTTGTAACTTTTTCTATCATAACCGTTTGTGCCGAATCTTCTCGTGTGTCATTCGGGTCCTCTCTGTTAAGGTAAGATTCTCTCTTTTGCTTTCCTTATGAAGAATCCCTCTGTTCTTTCTTATCCTTGGTGAGGCCGAACCTGCCCTGTTAATAACTAATTCTGGTTCTTTCCCTCTGTGCCTGTTAGCCGAATACTGTGAAGCAAGGTGTTAGGAATCTGCTCCGGATCTTTTATCGATTTGGTTGTTAAGGTAAGAGAGACTCTGTTACCATTTCTTGTTCTTCTTTCGGTATTTGGTAGCCAAAGCTGAATGGCTAATTGGCTTGGTGTTGCAATTGTATTTACCTCTCTTCCTTTATCTTCTTCTCTCGTTTGGGGGCGCTTATTCTGGGGAGCATCTCTAGCCGAACGATTTGAGTTCCAAGTCTAAGGATTAGCCAATCTCCGAATCCCATCTCTCTGTTTGGGATCTTAAGGTAATAGGTTATCTTGTGAGTCTCGGTTATTCATTTCTTTCAATCGTGATATGCCTTAACCAAGTTCTGTTATTTAGTCAACCTATGCCTTCCTGTGTACTGATCAAGGCTATTCATGGATGCAAGAAACGATCAAGTCGGGGAGGGGAGTGTGTCCGTAACCCCTATTCCAATGTTTAAGAAACATGCTGTGTCGGCGGTTCGGGATTTTTCGCCGGGCTGTGGTAGAGAGTCGACTTCTGCGTGGATAGGCAGATAGCAGTCATCCCTGCTAACAAGAGTGTCAACGTAGAAAGCATAGTATTGTGTGTTATCAGGTGTGTAAAATTTCACACTCTGCTATTAGTTTGTGTTATTAACTTTTTGGGCTGAAAAGCTGAAGTGACTGGAAAGACAGTCACAATACCCTTGCGGGTAAAGCTAGGGATACCAGGTAAGTGATTTTTAACGTTCGATTTATGAGTATGTAAATGTATGTTGTAATCTATTACTTTTCTTGATAGCATGTTGCATTCATTTGATATGTATGTTATGCATGGGTTTGGAATATGAAGCGGAAGAGGAAGTGTTACTAAAGACTGTCACAGTGGTTTGGTACCACAGTGGGTTGGCCCCACATATTTGATTCAGTGACTAAGTCTCAGTGGTTTGGTACCACGGTAGTTTGACACCACGTACATATATGTTGATTTTGTGACTTGTCCAGTGGTTTGGTACCATAGTGGGTTGGCCCCACGTGTTATAATTGGTGACTCTGTCACCAGTGGCTTGGTGCCACATATATGGCGTGTAGCAGATAGAGGGTAGATTGTAGAAATCCCCATGGTGTGTTGGGCTGGTACGGGTGGCGTGTAGAGGACGGAAAATTAAGTTGGGATGGGACACATACATTCATATTTTGTGTATGTCATATTAAGTGGGCTAAGGCCCAATGTGCGGTTGTGGGCTTGAAGCCATTTATGTGAAATAAGGGGAATTACACACTGAGTCTTGGTGACTCACCCCTGTGCTTAACCTGCAGGTAATCAGTAGATCGTGGATCTGGGAACCGGGGCGGACTCGTGGAGGCCATAAAATGTTTCTTTTCGTAAACTCGTTTCCTTTATATAAATTATTTTAATTGGGGATATTGTTATGTAATAAGGCCTTCTAAAATTAATATCTGTTTTTTAAATTATTATTTATTTATGATATGACATTATTATATATGTTAACGTGAAAGCTAAATTGGAGTTTTCAAAACATACATAGCGTAAACAACCGTTTTCTCACAAATGCCAACGAAGATAACAAACTTTCGATTAACTCAACTTAGAAATTTTTCTTAAATCTACAAATCTCTGTTTTTATAATATCACCTAAAACGACAAATTTCAAATTTACGATTTTCCTTTAAATTCCAAAGTCCCTTTTTATAACCTTTCCCTGTGACATACCAGATCTGGTCGTAACGTCTAGACCGAGTTTGGGGTGTTACAAAGTCGAGGTGAATGGAAACTCCAACCAGATATAGGAATTTCGACCAATTTCAATCAAGCAATCATGTTTCCAGTAGCTAAGATGTGGATGCATTTTATCTGTACTAGAATAGCACCTGCACTAAATGTTTCTAACATAAATACTTTTAGAACTATATTGTTTTGTGACATCTTATAGAAGAAACAAATATGCATAGGGGAGTTGATCCATCAAAATATGAAGTGATGCATGAGTGGCCAGAACATTGGGATTTTCTTCCTTCACCTAGTAATGACACTTTGCAAAAGTGCAAAGGTTTCTATGGAAGAGAATGAATAGTTCATGCACCTAACAAAGAGCTTAATCGATGATTCTATGTACACTTATTACATAGAACTTAATTAAAAGCAGATTATTTATTGGAACTAGAGAAGAAAAGAGAAGATGGATGTCCCTGCTTCTTTTCAAAAGAAAAGTAAAAATGACATCTGAAAGAGAAATAGTCAAGAGCAATGAAGCAAAAATAGATGGGATGATATGATGGATGCAAGAAACGAGCCCAGTTCTTCAAAAATTTTCACGACAAAATAACATGAAAGTCCCAAATTATCTGCCGGACATGTTTTGCTCAATGTAAACCCATCGGAAAGGGGAAGTGTAACACCCCTAACCCATATTCGTCACTGAATTAGGGTTACAAGGTGTTACTCAACTAACCACCAAGTTCATTCAATCACATGAATCATGATACTTAAGAAATGATATTACGATAAAACAAATTATCATAAAAATAATATCGATTGCATAATATACAATAAAATAAGTAAACTCGTTCAAACTACAGAGCACTATTCATTTGGTCATTTTAAAGAGTGTGGCCGAATATAAATAGGTTATCAAAAGTCAACTTATACAAATCGATTTACCACATGTATATTCCATCACACGCAAACATAACTAGTTATTCACATCAATGATTTAACTCTTAATTTTTTTTTTATTTTGACTGAATACATATATATATGTGTGTGTGTGTGTTTATAAGCAATCCAAAATAATTATATCTCCAACTATGATTATGCCACAAACGAATATTTCAAAAGTGAGTATAAATCCAATAAATCATTGATACACCAAATTCTTTTATTCTTTCATGTTTTGCCTTATAAGTGCATGCAAATCAAGCGAAAATTTATCTATCATCCACAATGCATTATAGCCATATTCAACCAAATTCAATACCCAAGTAATGCACCTAACATAACATGAATCAACTTTCAAATTAAGTTCATAAAACGTGCATGAAATATCTTCTTAAACATATGGATAATATTTCCATCATAATTTCATAAATTACATATACTTTAACAAACTTCTATCATGTCCGAATATGCACAAACATATGCCACACCTCAAGCATATATATAACCAACTAGAACATAATCATGAAGCCATTTTCGCATGGTATTCTTTACATCCCATTCAAAATATAAGCTCAAAAGAGTAGTTTAGACTATACATGCCATAGTTCTCAAAGTTTAACTTATCAAAAGAGTAACAAAAATAGTCGATTGTGTGATTGACTTTGACGAATGAATCCCCGAGCTCAAGCTTTTACTTTAGGATCTATAAAATAGTAAAGTAAACACCTAGAGTAAGCTTACATAGCTTAGTAAGTTTTTAAGCAATGGTAAAAAAATATACCACTAACTAATATACAATTTAATTAATCCAATAAACTCAATAATAAATTCATGAACATAGTATGCAAATCAAATCACCATTCATCATCCACCATATCTAAGTTATCTCAAATATCAAATATTCAAATACAATATACCCTTTTCGAACAAGTTCAAGGTTTAATAATCACATCTCAGTTCTATATTTTCTTAACAAAGACAACTTACCTCACTAATACATGATTATTAAACTACCTTGCAACGCTTACTCATGTATCATTTCTCATTATTCTTCTTTCAATAGTTTATGTCTCCAAAGTCTCTGTAATCCCGCACACACAGTGCCAATTTCGTAAGTATCGCACACATAGTGCCGTTACTTGAGAAAGAGTACACATAGTACCATTTAACAGAAATGTATCGCACACATAGTGCCATTACTTATTAATCTGCACACGTAGTGCCATTTAACCGATTACGCACACACAGTGCTCGGTACTTTAGTTCGCACACTTAGTGCCTTTTTAACAGACCTTTTCTTTGCTCTTCAATACATTTATAATTCCATTCCCATTCATACATACTCAATTTACTTCTTTCAAATACCAACACATTCGGCATATTCAATTTACATATCTCAATTCATAACATACATATTTTTATCAACAACTCAATTTGCCTTTTTCACTTACCATAACATTCGGCAAATTCAAACATATACAGGCACAAACATCCAATTATTCAATTACCATCACTACTCACTTTCCATTTCCATATACAAACACACCTATTCCTTAACACAAACACATATATTTAGCCAATTCATATATTCGATAGTTACACACTACCGGCTTGCCTAACCTCTCCCGTACTTCGGCGCATGAGAGGCCAGCATACACTCATATGTACCAACTCACATTTGGCTATTATATACACATCTCAATTTCTTTAATGATACTTTTAGCAATAAGGAATTTAACATGATCACATTTTATGTCCATATATACATTAATATACAATTAAATTCATTTCATTCAACTGCTTAAAAACTTACCTCGGAAATTGGCGAATTAAGGTTTCCCGGCTACTCGTTCAATTTCGCCTTTCCCCGATCCAATCTCGTTTCTTTATGTTCATGGTCTAAATAATTCCAAATTGAACTCATTCAAATACATTTTGATTCAATTTAATCCAAAACACATAATTATCCAAATTACCATTTTACCCCTAACATTTACAATCTTTACAATTTAGTATCTAATACACAACTCACAAATTACTCAAAATTTGACTACCATCCTTTAGGGTCGAATCTTCATAAGGGTTATATGAGTCCATATATTTCATAAATTTCTCAATTTAACCCTCCAAGATAATATTTTCACAAATTAATCCTTAATTAGCTATATTTACCAAAGACTTAAGAATAAGATATGTTCATCTAGCTCAAATCTCTCATTTAATACTAAAAATCATCATAAAACTCAACTTATCATCAATGGCGTATCTCATAAACATGACCAATACACAAAATTAATACATGGGTTTGATAGTAGTGTGAGCAACAATCTCAAAAATGCAAAAAATCATCAAAAATCCAAAGCTAAAACTTACCTAATTTTGGTTGATGAGTGCCGAACCCTTGTTGGGTTTTTCTTTTCTTTTTCTTTTGCTAGTTTCGGCCAAGAGAGCTAAAGTGATGAACATGCAATGGCTCTCTTTATTTTTTTTATGTTTTATTCCATTATGCTAATAAAATATAATATATCATTAATATATATATTACATATAAAACAAACAAACATACAATATAATATGTATATATAATATAATGCCACATTGCCGTCCACTATAATAATAGGGGTAATTGCAACATAAAACCCCTTAATTAAAAAGACACATTGATTTAACCTTCAATCAAGCAAATGGATAATTTTATCACTTATGCAATTTAATCCTTTTTCTTGAATTGAACATACAAACAGTCCAATTGTCTCACGATATTTTAGTACATGCTCAAACATATATCATAGACATCAAATATAATATTAAAATATTTTTCTAACTCGGATTCGTGGTCCCAAAACCACTTTTCCAATTAAGGTCATAATCGGGCTATTACAACACTCCCCCCTTAAGGGATTTTCCAATTAAGGTCATAATTGTGGGTAGCGTTCTTTCATTGATTCCTCGTTTTCCCAGGTTGCTTCCTCAACCCCGTGCTTATGGCACATAACTTTAACCAACGGGATTTTCTTATTTCGTAACTTTTTCACTTCACGAGCTAAGATGCGAATCAGTTCTTCCTCGTAAGTTAAATCGGATTGAATTTCAATCTCTGATGGACTGATCACATGAGAAGGATTGGATCGATATCGTCGAAGCACCGATACATGAAAGACATTGTGAATCTTGTCTAACTCAGATGGCAACACAAGTCTGTACGCAACCGGCCTAATACGCTCAATAACTTCGTACGGCCCAATGAATCGCGGACACAACTTTCCTTTACGACCAAATCTAAGTATCTTTTTCCACGGTGAGACTTTCAAAAATACTCGGTCACCCACCTGAAACTCTATATCCTTTTGTTTCAAGTCCGCGTACGACTTCTGACGATCTGACGCGGCTTTCAAATTTTCTTGGACTACTTTAACTTTCTGCTCAGTTTCTTAGATTAAATCAACCCCGTGTATCTTGCTTTTACCTAACTCAGTCCAATATAGAGCTGTACGGCATTTACGACCGTACAAAGCTTCATAGGGTGCCATTTTGATACTTGATTGAAAGTTGTTATTGTACGCAAATTCAATCAAAGGCAGATATCGTTCCCACGTACTCTCAAACTCAAGAACACAATCCTTGAGTATTTGAACAACACGTTCGAATTGACCATCCGACTGAGGGTGAAAACCAGTACTAAAATGCAATTTGGTACCTAAAGCATCTTGCAGTTTCTTCCAAAACCGGGATGTAAATCGTGGGTCTCTATCCGAAACAATGGAATTAGGTACTCTGTGCAATCGTACGATCTATGATATGTACAACTCAGCTAACTTATCGAGTGAGAAATCCGTACGTATCGGAATAAAATGGGACGATTTCATCAATCTATCAACAATAACCTAGATTGAGTCTTTCTTACTCGGCGTCAACGGCAAACCTGATACGAAATCCATCATGACTCGATCCCACTTCCACTCAGGTACCATAATCGGTTGGAGTAGTCCTGATGGCACCTGATGCTCGGCTTTCACTTGTTGACATATTAAACACTTCGACACATAGTCTGAAATGTCTCGTTTCATACCATGCCACTAATAATGTTGTCTCAGGTCGTTATACATTTTTGTACTACCCGGATGAATCGACAATCTACTATTATGGGCTTTGTCACAAATCATTCGAATCAACTCAGGGTTCTTAGGCACACATATCCGATTCTTAAACCGTAGACATCTCTCAGCATCTATCTCAAAATCTGAATCATTACTCGAATCACTGACTCTTTTTAGCTATTAAATCATTATCCACCTCTTGAGCTTCACAGATTTGTTGTACGAACAATGGTCTCGCTTTCATTTCTACAATAATCACACCATCATCAGTCATAGCTATATTCGTATTCATCGCACGTAGAGCAAATAGTGACTTTCGGCTGAGTGCATCAGCCACCACATTAGCTTTCCCCGGGTGATAATCAATCATAAGCTCGTAATCTTTTAATAGCTCCAACCATCATCGTTGTCTCAAATTCAGATCCTTCTGAGTCATTAAATACTTTAGACTTTTATGATCTGAATAGACATAACATCTTTCACCAAATAGATAATGACAAAAACTATGGTAGCCAACTCAAGGTCGTGCGTCAGATAGTTCTTTTCATGCGGCTTCAACTGTCTCGAGGCGTAAGCTACCACTTCACCCTCTTGCATCAAAACACAGCCCAACCCATTTAAGGATGCATCGCTGAAAATAATGAATTCCTTACCTAACTGTGGCTGAACAAGCACTGGAGCTTTCGTTAACAAGGTCTTCAGCTGATCAAAACTCTTCTGGCACCTTTTTGACCACTCGAAATTAACGTCTTTCTCTAATAGCTTTGACATCAGGGCTGCTATCATAGCAAACCCTTTCACAAAGAGTATATAATATCTGGCAAGTCCCAGAAATCTACGAACCTCAACAACATTCTACAGAGGTTTCCAATCAAGTATAGGCGAAACTTTACTCGGGTCAACCCGAATACCCGATGCTAAAACAACATGCCCCAAGAAGCTAACTTCATTCAACCAAAACTCACATTTGCTGAATTTCATGTACAACTACTTATCACGCAAAATCTATAACACCAGTCTCAAAGACCACTTACCTCACTAATACCTGATTATTAAACTACCTTGCAACGCTTACTCATGTATCATTTCACATTATTCTTCCTTCACCAGTTTATGCCTCCAAAGTCTCTTTAATCCCGCACACACAGTGCCAATTTCGTAACGTATCACACACATAGTGTCGTTACCTGAGAAAAAGTACACATAGTACCATTTAACATTAATGTATCGCACATATAGTGCCCGCACACATAGTGCCATTTAACAGTAATGCATCAAACACATAGTGCCATTACTTATTATGTAACATCCTGAAATTTGGCCTAGTAGGATTGGGCCGATTGGGCCTTGGGCTTAGGAGTGTTTAAAATCATCAAGAATATGAGAATGGTGTTATTGCAAATTGGACTTATTAGTTAAGTGGATTTGGAAGGTTACAAGGTTTCTATGAAGTCTCGGGTTTAATTGGACTTTAGGAAAAATTTGGTATTTTAGCACTTTAGGGAGAGATGGTAAGTAGCTTCAAGACATATAGAAATTTATGAGTAAATAGCTAGTATAAATGAGTAATTAGTAAAGAGGTTATGACATCAAGTGAGGGACCTTGAGGGAAGGAGTTCGAATCACTTTGTGTGCAAATTGAGATTATTTTTGCATGCTTTCCTTAAGTATCGGTCAAGAGGTAGTTTTGGTAAGTTGGACTTTCAATTTTTATGGCAAGATGACAAATAGTTTAAGTAAGCTTGAACTTGGGGAAAGGAATCATTTTGATTAAGGAATGATAATGGGACATAAGGCTTGGATTAAGGATGAGGTTTTTGAAAACTTTTTAATGGCCAACTTGTCCATGTATGTGGACGGCATTATGGTCTAGGGGGGTGACCGAATTTTGTTGAAGGTTTTGGTAGGTTGGTAGCTAGTTGGTCAAATTCCTTAGCATTTGGTGCATCATTTTTTTTCTCTCCAAAATCACTCTCCCTAGCCGAATGTGTTATTGACAATAGGTGAACCCTTGTTTTGGTTTTGGCTTTATTCTTTGTTTTGTGTCAAGCCGAAAAACCCCTTTTGGAGCCTTGCCGATTTTCCCTAGTACACCATATTGAGGTAAAAGCCGAAACCACCATAGGTACTTGTCGTTTTTCCCCTCTAAAACCCTTAGCCGAATGTCTTGCTAAACTTCTTTAATTTTACTTTATTTCTTTTTCTTCTCAAGTGCTTGGTCGAACCTCTCTTGTTCCCATCTTTCTTTTCCTTTCTTTTCATATTTGTTCAAAAACCACATCTCTTCTTTTACTTTCTTTTTGGCCGAACCTTCTTCTTCCCCATCTCTCTTGGTTTTTCTTCCATTGTTTGCTCAAGCCGAACCCTCCCTCTCCTATTTTATTTTGCTTTGCCACTCTCGTCCTTCATTTCTTTTTAGCCGCATATCATTTGTTTTGTTCTTTCAAAACCTTAGCCGAATCATCTTGGTCACTCAACCTTTGTCAAAATTTCCTTTCTTTCTTCCGGTGTTATCTTGGCCGAATATCAATCAAGGGGTAGATCTTCTTTTGGTTTTTCTCCAATCGGTTTTGGAAGGGGGTAAGTGTTCATGGCCAAATTTCTTTTGGTTCTTTTCTCTTCTCTTTGTCGACTCTCATGCGTAGAAAAAAGCCGAATTTTGGCATTTGTTATCGAGATTTCTAATCACCTTTGAAAGTCGATTCTCCTAGGCTCTTCAGGATTTTTGGAAGCATTAGATCGGGAGTAGTATTCTCTGACAATCCATTGTCATCCAGTCTGTGGGGGGAGAATCAGTCTCGCGTATCATGTGTTGTGATTAGCATTCGTAAGGCAGAAAGGATAAGGGGATCTAGTGCAGTAGATCGGGTTTCGGGATTCAGCGGTTGCGTTAGTAAAAGGTGTGTAACTTACACACTTTATAACTTGGTGATATATTAATATCCTAAACATGATTAAAAGCCGAAAACTGTGAGATCTTGATATGATACCTTGATGAATATGAGCAAGTATTCGGTGAAGTTCGTTTTGATATGATGTTGCTATATGTTGTTTAATACCATGATCTACGATATATTTGCTGTATGTTCTTATTAAAGTATGATGGCATGATTTGCATAATATTTGCACTGTCATGGGTGATATGAGTGTAGGGGGAAGATTTGATATCCGTGTCTTTGGGACACCAGAGGTTTGGCACCTCTAGTGGTTTGGTACCACAGTTTATTTTGTGACTTTGGGTCACCAGAGGTTTGGCACCTCATAGCGACTCGTCCCAGTGGCTTAGTACCACAGTGGGTTGGCCCCACATTTGATATGACGGGATTGTCGCCAGTGATTTGGTATCACAACGTGGGTTGGCCCCACAGATGGATTATTCGTGACTTTGGGTCACCAGTGGTTTGGCACCACATTATTATTGGATATCGTGACTTTGGGTCACCAGTGGTTTGGCACCACCAGTGGTTTGGTACCACACGGGGTAGAAACGGAGTTATGGATGGCTAGGTTTGGGTGCATGATATATTGCTTGGTTATGATTTGTGTAAGCTTGTTGTATTAACCGGGAGAGGGATTATGCACTGAGTCTTGGTGACTCACCTTCTCCCTTATCTTTTCAGGTGATTCGTAGATCGCGGATGAGGAGCCGGGTGGACTCGAGGTGGCCCATGCATTAAAACATTTGGTTTTACTTGGATTTTGAGTTGGGTAATTATTTTATATTTTGCTTTTATTATTTGGGTTTGTAATAAGGCCTTTTAAATTATGTTTTGAATTATTTATATGTTTTGGATTTGATTTCGAACATGGTTAAGTGAATTACTTGATTAATTTAATAATGTGAGCGCAAGGTTTTCTAAACTACAAAACGCAATGGTTTTCAAAACTTTATCATCGGGTAATACAAATCACTTGATAATAAATGACAACTCAAATGTTTTCGACAACTTAAACGGTTTTCAAACTTAAGTTTCCACACTCAAATAGAAACGATTTTCAAATTAATCATTTGGGTTTCTTTTAAAATGACAAAAAGGTTTTCTAATCTATGGATCGGCAACTAAGTTTTAAAGACTAATTTCTGGGATCCCATAGTAAACTATTGATTTTAAATAATCATGCCCTGATTTCTTTAGGCATAAAACAACAAAGAATTTTCACTAAAATTTAACCTTAACCTAATTTCCTCAAAACGTTTTTCCTCTGTAACATGTCAGATTAGGTCGTGGTGTGTTGACCGGGTTTGGGGTGTTACAATTGTGGTATCAGAGGCAAGTTCAAAGGCTCGACTGTGGGCCCGAGGCCCAAAATATTTTAAAATATGGTCTTAAAATGTTTCTGTTTGAAATTATATGATTTGAAAAGCATGGCACCGAGTCTCCGGCACCAATCCGCCCAAGTAAGTACCCCTAGCCTTTGGTTGTGATTTTTGGATGTTATAAATTTTGAATGACTAGTGATAGTGGACTACCTTAGAGACTGAAATTTATAGGACTCTATGGACTCGCGAAAACAAAACTCTTTAATAAGAATTATTCATAAAACTGTGCTTTAAAGATAGTGGAATAATAACTAAAGCATAAAACTTTTAAATCAGATAAGTCGAGACTTTAGACATGAGTACTCGAGGTCAGGGTCGTAATACGCATGGACGCAGTCGGGGTAGGATGGCTGTGTCTGAGCCAGTGAGGTCTAGTCAGGGGTCGGAAAATGAGATACCAGCACCACCACCAGCTGTAGGTGGTGAGTTCCAGGATCAGACGGGGGATGACGCAGTGACGCACGCGATGCTGCGAGTTCTTGAGAGGGTAGCTGGAGTAGGTGGAGGCGCGGGAGCTCAGAAATCCGTACCTGAGCGACTCCGAGCCAATGGAGCTGAGGTATTTCGAGGTGTTTCTGGTGTGGCTCCCAGTACGGCTGAGTATTGGTTAGAGGCGATGGAGCGAATTATGGATGACTTGGATCTGACTGCTGAGGAAAAGCTGAAAGGGATAGTGTCGCTTCTTCGGGATGAGTCATACCAGTGGTGGCTCACGGTGCGGGATAGTGCTGCAGCGGAGGATCTCACTCGGGACTATTTTAAGGTAGCGTATCAGAAGAAATATGTTGGGTCTAGCTACATTGATGCGTAGCGGAAGGCGTTTCTGAGATTGGTTCAGGGGAGTAAGTCCGTATCAGAGTATGAGGCAGAATTTTAAAGATTGATCCAGTATGCTGGAGGTATCGTGGCTACGGAGCACGAGCGATGTGTCAGGTTCAAGGACGGATTGAGGGATGAGCTGAGATTGCTGATTGCTCCACAGTAGGAGCGAGAGTTTGCTGTGCTAGTAGAAAAGGCTAAGATAGCCGAAGGGATAAAGGAATCTGTGAGGTAGAATCATGACAGGAATAAACATAAGAGAAGTTTTGAATCATCTGGGTCGGCAGGAGATTCTCAGAAGAGGGTTAGGCATGGTGGGTCGAATCAGGCGGGGAGGCCTGTGGCTGCTAATCAGGGACCAGCACAGTGTAATCAATGTGGGAAATCTCATTGGGGAGAATGTTGGACCGTTGGCAAAGGATGCTTTGAATGTGGCTCGCTGGATCATCGTGTGAGGGACTGTCCATGTAAGCTAGCCAGGAATCAGTCTGAGGGTCAGGGTCGTGCTCAGATCAGAAATGAGGGACCGCCACCGCAGAGGGGTCGTGGTAACGGTAGAGGAGGTAATGGTTTTGGTCGGGGCCGCGGAGCACCGGGCAGAGGTGCAGGCAACACTGAGGCAAGACAGCCTGGGTTGGTGTATGCAGCGAGGCGTCGAGGGGAGGGCGACGCACCGGACATCCTAGCCGGTACGTTCTTAATCTTTGGGTTACCATATACTGCTTGGATAGATGTTGGTTCGACTCATTCGTATGTTGCTAGTAGCATAGTAGAGACCATGAACCTAGACTCTGAGACTACTTTTAGGGAGATGACAGTACTTAGCCCTCTAGGTCACTCTGTAGAAGTAAATAAACTATATAGGGATGTACCCCTAGAACTCCAAGGGGTAGTGGTTGTGGCTGATCTGATGGAACTGCCATTTAGGGAGTTCGATATGATTCTTGGGATGGAGTGGCTAGGTGTTTTGAGTATGTGTAGGAGTTCCAAATTCTAGTTAAAAGTATAGTAGTGTTATTAGAATCAGAGTGCGCAGCGTGGGCGTAGTGTTGTAAATTAGGATGTGCGACTGTTAGTTAGTTGGAAATTTCGAGGACGAAATTTTTTTAGGAGGGTAGAATTGTAACATCTCGAAATTGGGCCTAGTAGGATTGGGCCGATTGGGCCTTGGGCTTAGGAGTGTTTAAAATCTTCAAGAATATGAGAATGGTGTTATTGCAAATTGGACTTATTAGTTAAGTGGATTTGGAAGGTTACAAGGTTTCTATGAAGTCTCGGGTTTAATTGGACTTTAGGAAAAATTTGGTATTTTAGCACTTTAAGGAGAGATGGTAAGTAGCTTCAAGATATATAGAAATTTATGAGTAAATAGCTAGTATGAATGAGCAATTATTAAAGAGGTTATGACATCAAGTGAGGGACCTTGAGGGAAGGAGTTCGAATCACTTTGTGTGCAAATTGAGATTATTTTTGCATGCTTTCCTTAAGTATCGGTCAAGAGGTAGTTTTGTTAAGTTGGACTTTCAATTTTTATGGCAAGATGACAAATAGTTTAGGTAAGCTTGAACTTGGGGAAAGGAATCATTTTGATTAAGGAATGATAAGGGGACATAAGGCTTGGTTTAAGGATGAGGTTTTTGGAAACTTTTTAATGGCCAACTTGTCCATGTATGTGGACGGCATTATGGTCTAGGGGGGTGACCGAATTTTGTTGAAGGTTTTGGTAGGTTGATAGCTAGTTGGTCAAATTCCTTAGCATTTGGTGCATCATTTTCTTTTCTCTCCAAAATCACTCTCCCTAGCCGAATGTGTTATTGACAATAGGTGAAATCTTGTTTTGGTTTTGGCTTTATTCTTTGTTTTGTGTCAAGCCGAAAAAGCCCTTTTAGAGCCTTGCCGATTTTCCCTAGTACACCATATTGAGGTAAAAGCCGAAACCACCATAGGTACTTGTCGTTTTTCCCCTCTAAAACCCTTAGCCGAATGTCTTGCTAAACTTCTTTAATTTTACTTTATTTCTTATTCTTCTCAAGTGCTTGGCCGAACCTCTCTTGTTCCCATCTTTCTTTTCCTTTCTTTTCATATTTGTTCAAAAACCACATCTTTTCTTTTACTTTCTTTTTGGCCGAACCTTCTTCTTCCCCATCTCTCTTGGTTTTTCTTCCATTGTTTGCTCAAGCCGAACCCTCCCTCTCCCATTTTGTTTTACTTTGCCACTCTCGTCCTTCATTTCTTTTTAGCCGCATATCATTTGTTTTCTTCTTTCAAAACCTTAGCCGAATCATCTTGGTCACTCAACCTTTGTCAAAATTTCCTTTCTTTCTTCTGGTGTTATCTTGGCCGAATATCAATCAAGGGGTATATCTTCTTTTGGTTTTTCTCCAATCGATTTCGGAAGGGGGTAAGTGTTTATGGCCGAATTTCTTTTGGTTCTTTTGGTTCTTTTCTCTTCTCTTTGTCGACTCTCATGCGTAGACAAAAGCCGAATTTCGGCATTTGTTATCGAGATTTCTAATCACCTTTGAAAGTCGATTCTCCTAGGCTCTTCAGGATTTTTGGAAGCATCAGATCGGGAGTAGTATTCTCTAACAATCCATTGTCATCCAGTCTGTGGGGGGCGAATCAGTCTCGCGTATCGTGTATTGTGATTAGCATTCGTAAGGCAGAAAGGACAAGGGGATCTAGTGCAGTAGATCGGGTTTCGGGATTCAGCGGTTGCGTTAGTAACAGGTGTGTAACTTACACACTTTATAACTTGGTGATATATTAATATCCTAAACATGATTAAAAGCCGAAAACTGTGAGATCTTGATATGATACCTTGATGGGTATGAGCAAGGATTCGGTGAAGTTCATTTCGATATGATGTTGCTATATGTTGTTTAATACCATGATCTACGATATATTTGCTGTTTGTTCTTATTAAAGCATGATGGCATGATTTGCATAATATTTGCACTGTCATGGGTGATATGAGTGGAGGGGGAAGATTTGATATCCGTGTCTTTGGGACACTAGAGGTTTGGCACCTCCAGTGGTTTGGTACCACAGTTTATTTTGTGACTCTGGGTCACCAGAGGTTTGGCACCTCATAGCGACTCGTCCCAGTGGCTTAGTACCACAGTGGGTTGGCCCCACATTTGATATGACGGGATTGTCGCCAGTGATTTGGTATCACAACGTGGGTTGGCCCCACAGATGGATTATTCGTGACTTTGGGTCACCAGTGGTTTGGCACCACATTATTATTGGATATCGTGACTTTGGGTCACCAGTGGTTTGGCACCACCAGTGGTTTGGTACCACACGGGGTAGAAACGGAGTTATGGATGGCTAGGTTTGGGTGCATGATATATTGCTTGGTTATGATTTGTGTATGCTTGTTGTATTAACCGGGAGAGGGATTATGCACTGAGTCTTAGTGACTCACCTTCTCCCTTATCTTTTCAGGTGATTCGTAGATCACGGATGAGGAGCCGGGTGGACTCGAGGTGGCCCATGCATTAAAACATTTGGTTTTACTTGGATTTTGAGTTGGGTAATTATTTTATATTTTGCTTTTATTATTTGGGTTTGTAATAAGGCCTTTTAAATTATGTTTTGAATTATTTATATGCTTTGGATTTGATTTCGAACATGGTTAAGTGAATTACTTGATTAATTTAATAATGTGAGCGCAAAGTTTTCTAAACTACAAAACGCAATGGTTTTCAAAACTTTATCATCGGGTAATACAAATCACTTGATAATAAATGACAACTCAAATGTTTTCGACAACTTAAACGGTTTTCAAACTTAAGTTTCCACACTCAAATAGAAACGATTTTCAAATTAATCATTTGGGTTTCTTTTAAAATGACAAAAAGGTTTTCTAATCTATGGATCGGCAACTAAGTTTTAAAGACTGATTTCCGGGATCCCATAGTAAACTATTGATTTTAAATAATCATGCCCTGATTTCTTTAGGCATAAAACAACAAAGAATTTTCACTAAAATTAACCTTAACTTGATTTCCTCAAAACGTTTTTCCTCTGTAACATGCCAGATTCGGTCGTGGTGTGTTGACCAGGTTTGGGGTGTTACATATTAATCTGCACACGTAGTGCCATTTAACCGATTACGCACACACAGTGCTCGGAACTTTAGTTTGCACACTTAGTGCCTTTTTAACAGACCTTTTCTTTGCTCTTCAATACATTTTTAATTCCATTCTCATTCATACATACTTAATTTACTTCTTTAAAATACCAACACATTCGGCATACTCAATTTACATTCTCAATTCGTAACATACATATTTTTATCAACAACTCAATTTGCCTTTTTCACTTACCATAACAGTCGGCAAATTCAAACATATACATGCACAAACATCCAATTATTCAATTACCATCACTACTCACTTTCCATTTCCATATATAAACACACCTATTCCTTAACACAAACACATATATTTAGCCAATTCATATATTCGATAGTTATACATATACACTCATATGTACAAACTCACATTCAGCCATTTAACAGTAATGTATCGAACACATAGTGCCATTACTTATTAATCCGCACACGTAGTGCCATTTAACCAATTACACACACAGAGTGCTCGGTACTTTAGTTCGCACACTTAGTGCCTTTTTAACAGACCTTTTCTTTGTTCTTCAATACATTTATAATTCCATTCCCATTCATACATACTCAATTTACTTCTTTCAAATACCAACACATTCAATATACTCAATTTACATATCTCAATTCATAACATACATATTTTTATCAACAACTCAATTTGCCTTTTTCACTTACCATAACATTCGTCAAATTCAAACATATACATGCACAAACATCCAGTTATTCAATTACCATCACTACTCACTTTCCATTTCCATATATAAACACACCTATTCCTTAACACAAACACATATATTTAGCCAATTCATATATTCGATAGTTATACATATACACTCATATGTACCAACTCACATTCGGCTATTATATACACATCTCATTTTCTTTCATGATACTTTCGGTAATAAGGAATTTAACATGCTCACATTTTATGTCCATATATACATTAATATACAATTAAATTCATTTCATTCAACTGCTTAAAAACTTACCTCAAAAATTGTCGAATTAAGGTTTCCCGGCTACTGGTTCAATTTCTCCTTTCCCCGATCCAATCTCGTTTCTTTATGTTCTTGATCTAAATAATCCCAATTTGAACTCATTCAAATACGTTTTCATTCAATTTAATCCAAAACACATAATTATGCAAATTACCATTTTACCCCTAACATTTACAATCTTTACAATTTAGTCCCTAATACACAACTCACAAATTACTCAAAATTTGACTACCATTCTTTAGGGCTGAATCTTCATAAGGGTTCTATGAGTCCATATATTTCATAAATTTCTCAATTTAAACCTCCAAGATAATATTTTCACAAATTAATCCTTAATTCGCTACATTTACCAAAGTCTCAATAATAAGATATGTTCATCTAGCTCAAATCTCTCATTTGATACTAAAAATCATCATAAAACTCAACTTATCATCAATGGCATATCTCATATACATGGCCAATACACAAAATTAATACATGGGCTTGATAGTAGTGTGAACAACAATCTCAAAAATGCAAAAATCATCAAAAATCCAAAGCTAAAACTTACCTAATTTTGGTTGATGAGTGCCGAACCCTTGTTGGGTTTTTCTTTTCTTTTTCTTTTGCTAGTTTTGGCCAAGAGAGCTAAAGTGATAAACATGCAATGGCTCTCTTTATTTTTTTTATGTCTTATTCCATTATGCTAATAAAATATAATATATCATTAATATATATATTACATATAAAACAAACAAACATACAATATAATATGTATATATAATATAATGTCACATTGACGTCCACTATAATAATAGGGGTAATTGCAACATAAAAGCCCTTAATTAAAAAAGACATATTGATTTAACCTTCCAATCAAGCAAAGGGCTAATTTTATCACTTATGCAATTTAATCCTTTTTCTTGAATTGAACATACAAACAGTCAAATTATCTCACAATATTTTAGTACATGCTCAAGCATATATCATAGACATCAAATATAATTTTAAAATATTTTTCTAACTCAGATTCGTGGTCCCGAAACCACCGTTCCGATTAGGGTCATAATCGGGCTGTTACAGGAAGAGCAGAAAAGTGAAGAGGCAGGAGAAGAGGAGGCAACCGTTGAGGAGGAGGAAGAAGATTGAATTGACTCTTTAATTTTAAAAGATTATAATTCGTTTTGGAATAATTTATATTTGTTATTTGTAAGAGTAGAATTAACAGTAGATTGTTATTTTTTTTACTTTTTCTGTTCTAAGTTTTCTATGTAAGAACTCCACACGAAAGAAATACAAAAATTCAGAGCTTTCAACGGCAAGTGGAAGGGATCACTTACCAATAGGTTACAGAACTATCACGATCAATCGAGTAACTTCTTTCCTTATCTTTTCAGGGCTACACATTAAGGACAATGTGTTATATAAAGTGTGCGGAGGTAACATAGAAAATTTATTTTAATTTCTATGCTTTTCTTTTAATTTTTATGGTCAATCGTGTGCTTGAGATTGTAGAAATACAAGTGATTGGTTAGAAACATATATATAGGTTGATTGTATTTTCTATAAATTTGGCATGATAGTAGATGATTTTAAATTTTTTATTATTAGACTACTAAGTTCCATGTATTAAACTAAAAATAGGCATTGAGCAACAAAATGTACCGAATGATATAGTGAATAGAGGGAAACAAACATGCTAGTATGTATGATAGATGGTTGAATTTGTAATTGTTTGGTTGATTAAATTTGTGAATATTGAGATACCTAGGGATGACCTAAGGCATTGTTTGGTATATACCCAGAGCCAAAAGGCTAACCCTATTTTTTCATCTACCTATATTTGAGCCAAAAAAACACTTCTTGATGAACTTTCATACAAAACCTAAGTCAAAAACATTAATTTGTATTTACCTTTTTCCTTGGTCTTGAATTGCATGACTATAGACATTTGGCATACGTGTTGAGGGTTAAGTAGATACATTATGACAAATTTTGTAAAAATACAGTTAAATAGGAATGATTAGTGTGATATAGTAATTATAGGTTATCCTATAAGTGTGAAACAAAAGAAAATTTCAAAAAAAAAAAAAAGAAGAAAAGAAAACCAAAACGAGTAGAAAAGGTACTTGAAAAGCAAAAGCATATAAGAGGAAGATGTATTGAAAAAGAAAAAAATGTGACAAAGTCACAAAAATAGACAAACTCGTTCATTAGTGCACAAAAGCTCGTGATCTAGCCATAGTTGTTCTATTATATTGTGATTTCTTATGTGGAGAAATAAGGAAGGTAAGAGAAGGAGAAATAAGGCAGTGAGTGGGTAAGGGTCACTAAAGGGGAGAATAGGGAATAATACGATCTACCAAACTATTTTCGTGCTTGAAACTATTTTCATGCTTACTATTCTTGAATTCCATACCTGTCCTAAGCCTTAGAATGTTACAAGCTGAAAAGCCCTATGTGATCTAGGTAGACTTATTCATGAAGTAACAACATATTAAATAATTGCATTTACAATCATTTTTATTTTGCTAGGATAATCAAATTACTTATATAATTTATGGATGGATCTATACATTTGAAAACCTTAATGCTTGTATACTTTGTAATATACTGAACTTAGGTGTTTGATGTCAAAAGTGGTAAGTCATTTACATATCACGTAAAGATTACGTGTAAATATGAAATGTCTAGTTATGTACTCCAAAGCCAACATTAGTTATACCTTAGTTAACACCCTATACCCGGCCTGGTCGCCAAGCCCGAATATTAGGATGCCACACCACCGTCTCATGTCATACTCATAGTAAATTGTCACATTATTAAGAAATCATCCTCTTTATCAGTGATCCTATAAATTTTTAGTGAAACATATACCAATCATCATTAGAACATGCCAAACATACTTTAAATAAACTTACAGTAATGATTGAACATGCATTAGGATCACTTAGCAAAATTTCCAAAACAATCACGTAAGTATCGATACTAGGACAATGGTATCGATATTTTCCTTGCACGGTGTCAATACCGTATGGAAAAATAGTACCAAATAAACATTTTGTTTCTCGTTTAGAATCAAAACTCAAGAAAATATCAATACAATTGAAAAAGTATCGATAAAATTACCACGAGTATCAATACTAGTGATAGGGTATCAATACTAATTTACAATTATAACTTCCTGCACATTTCAAAATCACAGAGGTATCATTTGTACAACATGAATATCGATACCTCTACTTTAAACCAGAAAAATGCAACATATTAAGCATATAAGTCATTCCCACTTGTACCAATTCATCATGCTATCATATCATCATCAAATAAACATCCAAACGACTGTAATAATAGTCTCAAACATTGAAAGTATGTCTGAGAAATAATCAATATAATACGAAATGAATCTCATAAACTTTGAAACAAATAGTCTATGGAGGCATCCAAAACATCATGGCAAATATCAGTAAAAGTCTACCACATTGCCTTATTCCCAAAACCAAAACAAATAACAATAACACCTACGAAATAACGAAAAATGACTTGCTTGGATCACCCTTGGAAACTAGACGGCTCACATCGGCACTTAACTAATCTGCAAGAGTTTTATGAAAGGAGTGGGTGAGCTTAACAAGCTTAGTGAATGCTCAGAATAACCACAATGTACACACAATATCAAATGTTAAACAAGAGCATAATACAACACGTTCACAACCATATTCTAATGAATTCAAAATATCATATTCATGTTTCATTAAATTATAAAACTAACATATACTCCTACATGCAACTACACTCAACTTGTAACAGCCTAATTTCGGTGAAATCGGAACAGTTGTCTCGAGACCACAAATCCAAGTCAAAAAATAAAATTTATTCTTTATTTTATTGTATGATCTATATTATACTAGAAATGTCGTGTGAAAATTTTGAAAAGAAAATTTTACCGATTATGTGCTCAATTACGAGAAGGACCAAATCGCATAAAATGCAAAAGTTAGATTCTAGTAGCTGGAAGGATCAAATAGCTATGGAATTCAAAAATTAAGGTCCTTATATGGTAATTAGACCATTAATAAAAAGTATGTAGATATTTTTTAATGATTCATCCATGGAAAATGAGAAAAAGGCTAGGGACTAAATTGGAAAGCGAAAATATTAATTAATTAAAAAGATGATAAGAAAATAAAAATCATATTTTCTCATCTTCTTCCCCAAAATAAACATGGAAACCCTATGAGAGAGAGAAAAGACTTTCATGGCCAAATTGGGTAAGTTTCCTTGTCCCGTTTTTAGTAATTTTGATATTTTTAGAATCGCGATAGCTTAATCTCTCTATTTGGAGGATTAATTTTTAAAGTTATCAAAGTATGAAAATGGGTCATGGATGTATATGCTGAAAATTATAAATTTATGGTATAAAGATTATTGATAGATAAACAACTTTTGCAAAGTGATTTTTGATGAAAACATGATTTAGGGGCTAAAATGAAAAGTTGTAAAATTTGATGAAAATTTTCTGAAATTTTATGAATATATGTGCTGTAAAATTTATAATGGGGCTTTGGTTAGGCTTGGAATAGGGAGCAATTTGCACAAGTTTCATTTTCCGAGCCTAGGGACAAAATGGTAATTTATGAAAAAGTTAGGGGCAAAATGGTAATTTTTCTTAGGTTGTAAATTGAGTCCAAATAAATATGAGATGTGTGAAATTGATGTAAAATTTACTTGTATATATCCGGATAGACCAAATTCAGAGTTAGAACGAGAAAAATAGGAAAATGTCAGATTCGTAGATTTACGTACACGAACATTGTCGAGGTAAATTTATGTAACTAAATTGTATATGTTTTTATGCTTGATTTAAATGTTGTGTTTGTGAATTTTATCAATGTCATAAATATGTGAAATGATCACCTACTCGATATAGCCCGATAAATGAAAATGCCCGATAATATGGTAAATGAATAAAATGTTACTTGTATGCTTGACATGAATGTGGAATGTGTTTTACTCAAATTACATAAATGTTACAAAGGTATGAAATAATCAAATGCCTGATAATGCTTGAAAAGTGTTTAAATCCTGGTTGAATAAATGGAAAATTGATGGATATGTGATTTCTCGAAACGAAAGAGGTCCTGCATTTGTTGCAGATAGGATTTAGCTCGGACGAGTAATCCTTCTACCTCAATTCTAATAGGATTTAGCCCGGACGGGTAATCCTAATATAAGTCCTCTCGAGCATATATTATGGATTGGATTTATCTCGGACAGGTAATCTTGATCAAGCTCTTTAGAGCATATGTCATAAAAAGGATTTAGCGTGGACTAGTAAACTTGTAGTATATATATGTGGCTTGAGAGTGTACTCTCTGAAATAGTACCTTATGCGTACCATTGAATATGAATTGATGGATCCTGATTCGTACGCCTCGGGTGTACTACTTATGCATCCATCGATAGTTCAAATAAATTCAACGGGTAAGGTTCTGACAGGGGCAAATATGAATCTAAGACAAATTGACATGGGATGTTGTATATGATATGGAAATATGACTTGAAAGAATATTACATGAAATGCAAGAAATTGATGATACATGACAAGTGATATATGAAATATGAGATGATGATATTTGTACTTGAATTCTATTTGATGAGAATATTCATTCTTGATTATAGAGTTGTACACCTAGAGTGTACTAATCGTGACTTTGATATTCCGAGTAATATGTGTAAAGTTCTGATGCAAAATGATCTGAACTCGAAATGAACTATTATGAAATTATACTCGAATAATGAGATGAATAATGTATGTTAAATGAATACATGTTGTGGAAAGTATATGTGCATGGGAACTTGATTGTTGTTGAGCCCATACATGTCTTGATTTTATTATGGAATATATGAGTAACAAGGGAATTGAGGATGTGTGTAGGGATTGAGATCAAAGTGGTTGAAGATGTCTTACTTAGTTACCTTAAATAGGATGAATGGTAAGTTAAGTACCATGTTATACAAACTTACTAAGTATTTTATGCTTACCCCGTTTTATTTTCCCCTGTTTTAGAGTAAATCGGAAGCTCGTTGGATTAGAAGCTCGGTGGAGATCACTCACACTATCCATCAGCCTATGTCAGTACAGTATGGTAAATCAATTATGGTTATAATGGCATGTATAGGATATGTTCGCCATATTGGTGTGTAAATATAAATGATGCTTGTAATCTAGCCATTGGAATGGCTAGTAACGGTTTGATTTAATATATTTGTAATGTCATACTATGGTAGCTACACATGTGTTAAGTAGTTGATCAAATTATACATATAATATGGACTAAACCAGACAAGATTATGAACATGTATGCATGAAATGATATGCCATGATGAATGATGGAATTTACTTGATTTGAATGCTTGAAATGGTTGGTATTTGGATGTGTAATTCAAGTGTAGGTCATGGGTGAGATTTTGGGTGAGAAATAAAGCTAGGAATGGCTTTATTTTGTCCACACGGGCAGAAAAATGGGCTTGTGTCTAGACCGTGTGTGACACACGACCTACCCCATGGGCGTGTAACCAGGCCATGTGTCCCTTGCACCTTAAATTTGAGAAAACAAAATGCTCAGAATTGAGCACACGGGTAGAGAGACGGGCGTGTGTCTCAGCCGTCTGGGTGAGACGGCCTTGAACACGGGCGTGTGTCTTGGCCGTGTGAAACCTGCACCTAATTTGAAAGGAATTAATTAACCACACGGCCTAAGACACTGGCATGTGGCATGGCCGTGTGGCACAAGTCAGATAGCAACCTAAATCAAACACGGCCTGAGGCACGGGCGAATCCCTTGGACCACATGGGCGTGTGAGCCCTAAACCATGGAAAATTTTTGAAATGTCACAAAAAATTCCCTGAGCTCCCAATTTAGTCCCGACTTGATTCTAATACTTGTATTGGGACTCGAGGGTCCATTTAAGGGACATTATGAATGACCTCGGTGAATGGATAGTAACTTGCTTGAATTAATCGATAAATGTTCAGAATGTTCTGGTAATGCTCTGAAACCCTGTTTTGGCTACAAATACGGGTTAAGGGTGTTACATTTAGTGGTATCAGAGTTACGATTTAGTCGGTTCTCAGACTAAACGTATCATATGTGGAGTCTAGAAATACATGCCAATGTTTAACCTGTGATAGTGAGATATCTCCTAACTCTGATGAAAAATTGTTATACAAATAGACAGAGATTCTTTCCAATCGAGCTAATTCCGATTACTCCGAAAGAGATACTCAAGTATCTGAGTAAAATGTTACTGATGATGAAATAGAATTCGAAAAGGTATGGATAGATGTTTTATAGTACATGAAAATGATAAGTGTTATGTTATATGAGCATTTATATGAAAGATAAATTTTGAAGCTTACGATCTCTACCCCCTTACCAGTATAGTTTTATACAATGAAATTCACAAGATTTATATAGATTAAGCTCATGAATGTGGAACTAAATAGTTCAAAGGCTAAAAGACTAATGATGTAGTCAAAATGAGAATGGGTTAGTAAGTAAAGACGATATTAAAAGTGATATCAGATTTTTCTGAAGATTATTCTGAATATGTGATGTCATTGTTAAGGAAGAAGGTTTTCATGAGTAATTGACTTATCCAGATATGATAATTACAGAATGAATTAGTCAAAAATTCTTCTGAACTAACTATTTTAGTGAACTGAATAACGTAAGATTATTGATGACTTTATTCGTCAGTGGAATAGTGATAAAACTGCAAAGATATTTGAATACAACTGTTATAATTGAGTATATTACAACAACATCTTTTGGGTACTCTGTAAGTTCTGTTATTACCAGAGGCATATGAAATTGTGCATGTACAGATGCAATATTCATCGTTTTGAAAGACTATTAAATTATTATAAATGGAATTTCTGAAAGTCTAGTTGATTCATGTGCGATATTGCTTTATTTTACTTGGGTTGCTAATTCAACATGAATGATATAAGATTTGGTGATAAGATTCATGTGATACTATTTTCTACTTCTACTGATTGAAGCCCTGAATTGCGAATATGCAAGTTATATTATTTTTCATCACAGTGGTTTCTATTGAGTATGTGTTATATTATTCTTCTGAATTTTCTTTGAGATATCAACAATCTCTTTAGTATGTAAACCTGGGTTATTTGTGAAAGATATTCTTTAATTGAAGGTAATTACATTCAATACCGATATAAATATTGACTCGATCATGAGGTATGGTGATAGGGATCACAGATTATAGAAACTGTATTACTGTATTGGTTATTATTGGGGCCACATTCGGTTCTCCCTCTTATAAATTGAGGTACACTATTGATATTGAAGTGTTGCTTTATCTATACGGCTGAAATGTTGGACATAATATAGTACTAAGGTTTTGAATCTATTTGATGGTTCTGGCTTTGGAAAAACTCAAAGCTTCAATGTTAATAATAGAAATAGCTACACTGATGACATAACTATTACTGAAAAGATGTAAGACTTGAATAAACCAATAAATATTAGTAAGTTTTAATCAGTTGGAAGCTCTGTTGACCGAAGTATTAATTCTGGTTCAGCCTGAATCAGGTAAGGAGTTTGTTATTACAGAGATGTATTATTGAATGGAATTAGACTGTGTTTTGATGCAGTAAGACAAAGTAATAGCCTGTACTTTTAGAAAGTTAAAAACTACATGGAAAGAATTACTTGATACACGATCTAGAATTGACAACTACTGATTTTGTATTGAAATCTGATAACACTACTTGTTTGGTGAAAATGTCATATATTCACCGATCATAAAAATTTGAAGTATCTGATGTTGCTAAAAGATTTGACTTTGAGATTGCATATATGGCTTGAATTATTGAAAGACCCTAATTTGGGTAATTGATTATCATTCAAGAAAAGTAAATATAGTTGCTGATATGTTGAGTAGAAAATTCTTTGTTTGCTTTATAAGCAATAAATACTCGATTGCTATGGTCTGATGAAAGAATAATTTTAGCTGAGTATAGAGGTTAACCGATGTTTCTGCAACAGATCAGTGAAACCTAGAAAAGTGATAATGAATTGTAAGTTAAATGAATACAGTGTGAAATAATTTCTGATTCAGAATTTCAGAGTAAAACTGATAAATGCCTATTATTCAGAAACAAAGTTCGTGTACTGAAGAATTTGGAACTTTTACGAAAAATTTTTCATGAATGATCACAGTGGTACTATGTCTGTTTATTTGAAGAATGATGAAATGCATAATGATTTGAAAAAAAATGTATTAGTAGCTCAGAAGTGAAATGTTGTTATAACGCCCCAAAATTTCTAATGTCGTTATTGTGAAAATATGACACAAATATCTGTCAGCTTTAGTGGTTATGTGTTCTGGGAGTGTTTGGGAGGTCCCAAGTTCAAGCCTTCGCTTGGGAAAATGGTATTTTGAATGAATTAGGCCTTACTCTTGTTCAGTAGGCTTTTATTTGATTGTTGGTAAAATTATATTAGAATGGGCATGCTGGTCTGGTGGCTAAGGTGTGTGTTGGCATTTGGGAGGTCTAGAGTTCAAGTCCCTGCACGAGCAAGGGAATTGTTCTTGTTGCTTGGCCATGTGGCATGGTGGAGTCCTAGTCAAATTGAAATTTCGAGTAGTGGAGTTGTTGTGGGAGGTTAGGAGAGAATTAAGGAGATGAGTTACAAGATTTTTAGGCATTATCTTTTTGTTTAGTCTATTTTTTCAAATTTCAGACTCTTTTCCACCTTTTTGACGTTTTCTCTCTTCTCCCCCACTCTCAGTTTTCAGTTTTCCTCTTTTTTCTAAATAATAAATCCTTACTGCCGAGTTTCCTTTGAATTCCCCTTCCATTTTCTTTGTCTTTCTTCATCTTTTTCCCTTTGTGCAAGCTTGCAATTGTGTTGTACGAAAAGTTTCCGTTTTATTAAACTCGAATGTTACTCTGGATAAGGGATTAAGGGGTGTTTTGTTGACTGTTTAGGAGTTGATCATGAGGCTGGAATTAATGTTCGTTGATTTGACTCGAAGTGGTAATCGTTTGGTAAGCGTATAAGGTATTCATTTTCTTGTGTTGTTTGGGTGAATGGTTTTGGCTTTGAATTCTTTCTTAACTTTGTTGAACTCTTCATTAATGAGGAATGGTTATTTTTACAGTAGCGAATCATTTCGGTTGCTATCTTCCTCGTGTTGAGTATTGGTGGCATTGTGCGAAGTTAGAAGGTAAGTGATGAACGGACAAGCCACCAATACTCACCCAATGCCACGTGATGAACGTGAATGCCGTGTTGAGTATTGGTGGCATTGAATATTGGTTTTGGTACGTGAATACTATTTAATCTTAGTTTAAGACCGATTCTAAAGTTGGGATTGTCGATTATAGGTTTTTGGTGATCTCGGGATTATGTAAGTAGCAAAAACAATACACGTGTGTGCTCAAAACACAGAAAACGAGATTCGGCGAAAAGCCAAAATTGTTTGCCGTCAAGAAATAAGAGAAATAAGAGAAAATGATGCGAAAAATTGTAGAGAAAGGAAATAAGGGTGTTATAAACTTGAAAATAAACATTTTGCACTAAAATAGTTTTGGAAAGCAGCAACAGTCTAAATTTGAAAAATCATCAAAAATAGTGAGAATTGAGTTAGAGGTTGAATAAAATATGAAATTAAAGGTTATTGAGTCTAGTTTTTCATGGAAAAACAGTGTAATCAATGGAATTGTAAATCATGAGATATAATAGAATTTGTAAGACATGGTCAGAATGATTTTGGGTTCCCTTGTTCTGATTTAGGAAAATCATTAAAAACTTTTAAAAAATAATTAGGGGCTGAAATTTATATTTTTAAATACTTAATGAGTCTATTTTCAAGAGAAACAAACAGAAACATCATCTAAATTCCGTACTAAGAGATAAATATTTTTTAGTAAGGAAAGGATGAAGCTGTCTAACAGCAAAATAGGGATAACTTTAAAGATTTTAATGTACTTATTTGATAAACTATAAATTCTGAAAATTTTATGGTAGAAAGGTATTTGTGTCTAGTTTCAAAAATATTAAGCAGATCTTAATTTGGAATTCTGTAGCTCAATATATAAATAATTCAGTGATAATGACTTAAGTAGACACCTTTGAATGAACATATAAGTAAACAGTGAAAACATATATGAGTATTGAGCTAGCATGGGTTACTTTAAAAATGGATCACACGGCTAAGGCCAATTTGGGCCGAGTGGGCCACACGGGCATGTGGGCCCGCACGGGCAGATCACATGGGCATGTGGGCCCATTTTTACCTAAATGTTTTTAAGGTTGCACGGGTAACCCAAGTCGACTGTGAACCTACTGTAGGGTCGGTAAGCGCAACTTAGACCCCTAAATATGTCAAATTGATTGAATGATATTTGTACTGAGCATGTTAATATCTGAACTGAATATATGTACTGGAATTGCATAATAGCATACCATCCATTGTAAGTTGCATTGCATTGGGTTGGGGGTTGTTATTCGGAGGAAGTGTACTGAAAGGCTTCAAGCCTAATTTACTGGTAGCTCAGCTGCAAACTACTGTTTTGTGCCGCATTTGGTACTACTTGGAGTGTAGGGATGGGTGGGTTGATTATATCCCCACATGGAGTGTAGGATTGGACGGAGATGGTGTATATAGGCTGGTTGGGTAGGATTTTGCTACTGTATAGGATGGAGCTCAAAACTAACTATTATTTCAACAAATGCAAGCACACCTATCGAACATTAGTATAGCTATGGTGAGTCCGGGATATCGTATCCTCAAGGACCAAGAGTATTAGTATTAACTATCTTTTCATTATGTAGGCTAATAATTAAGGGGATTTCCTTTTAATCTAAAACTAACTAACTAATTTAACTAACTATGAACGTGACAGAGAGCGAATTGGGGAAAATACTTTCGGACAACTTATATGAGATAGGCAATACCTAAGGAAGAATCCACCTAGACTTCACTTATTACTTTTGATTCATGCGATTTATTCACTTGGCTTAATCCTTAGAAATCCCAAAATTATATTAATACCTCTTTCGAGGCTACTAACAACTGACTCTAGGTTGATTAATTGAAATCTCTTTCTAATTAAAACCCCTATTGTCGCATTAACTCTATCTATGGATTCCCTTATTAGGTTTGATCCTAATCCGACAGATTTTCGTCGCCCTATTTCTAGGGTTGCGATCAGCTCCGCTTAATTGTATTGATCTACTCTTAAACAGGGACTTTTGCTCCACTAAATAAGCACATTCGACTTGAATCAATAACCTGAATTATCAAAACAAGAATAAGAACTCACAATTAAGAATAAGCACAAGTATTTATCTCATAAATCAAATAATAATAAGATTCGTCTTTGGCTTCATCCCCTTAGGTATTTAAGGGGCTTAGTTCATACTAAAAGAGGGAAAGCATAAGAAAAACCCAAAACTTCTAAAGAACTTGATGGGTAATCCTCAGTCTTGATGGAGATCCTTCTCCTAAGCTGTTCTCGACGGCTGTCTTGGAGTATTTTTCCCCTTCTACTCTGTGTCTATTCGACGTCCTGTCGAACTCTATTCGACCTATAGTCGACGTCCCCTTTTAGGTTGCCCCCTAGGGTGTTTATATAGGCTTCGAGATGCCTTTCTTGGCCCACAAGTATCCTAATCCGAATAGAATTCATCTTAGGGTCGGCAGGGACACGCACGTGGTCGATAGCCCAGGCCGTGTTCAATCCGGCTTGCCAAACACAGCCGTGCAGTCCGCTAGTGTGCGGTGATCCAGGCCGTGTATGCCCATTTTGGCTCTCCTGAGTATAAAACATGAAATTAAGAGATTAGGAGCATCGAATTCATCAAATTCAATAGGAATTCATCCAAAATTAAGCCAAACATGGGGTTAAAATATGTGTAAATTATGGTTTATCAAATATCCCCACACTTAAGCCTTTGCTTGTCCTCAAGAAAAATTCTCAACTCACAATTAAAATTAACTTCCTTGATTCATAATCCTTATTAATAATGTTTCATAATAATTCATAGATAATTCCTACATTGATAATTTAACTAAAAGAGTCCTAAAGATTCAAACAATCTAAGTCATGAATTTTATAGCACAAAAATATTGGTGTTTCCCCTTACCTAAATAATTACCTCTAATTCAAAACTGACAAGAATTGACATCCTCACTAAAGATTCACTCAAATCACTCAAGGTGTTTAAGGTTTAAATTAAGCACTCAAAAGTCAACATGAAGAGTTGATCCTATAGGCTTGCATGAAAATCAAATCTCCACCACTATACAATGAGATGATACACAAATCAAAAGGTCTTTAAAAGGGTTGTAATGGGACTTTGGTTAAAGGTGTGGATATAGGCTGAATTAGAAGGTTAGAATCGAGATTGAATTAACAATTTATCTAACTAGAAAAATTGAACTAATACTGGATAATTACATTGATTGAAAACTTATCACTAATAACATGAGCTTCTTCTAAAGATGTGACATTAATCGTTCAAGCTTAAACTAATAATGAATAAATCTTCAACTTTTTTTTAGAATAAGAACATACAATAATAAGATAGAATTTAAAAACGGAAATAGAGAACATAGGTAACTGCTCAAATCAAATCTCGACAAAAAGGGACGTCAAAATATTAGGAGAAGTAAAAATTTTGGTTTTGAGTTAATATTAATGGGTGAGTTAAGAAAAATTGTTTATTAGGATCAAAGGGGTTTACTAGGGGTTAATTATAAAGGTAGGCTTTTTATGGAGTAAGTGGGTTAGATCCTAGGTGCCTTTATCATCTCAGTATATCAAATAAAAAATGTGGTCTTGACATGTATAATCGAAGCAAGTTCTAGAATAACATATCAATGTTGACACACTCATAATCAATAAAGTGAGCAAGAAAAATATATGCTCTAAACGGCTTAAAAATCTCACAAAAATTATGGTTTTTGATGTCAACCTTGTAAATATCAAACTTCAAAGTAACATTTCAGTTTAGGGAAACAACCTAATAAAATTTTAATTCTAAAAATAGACTTATCATGCTTGACTCTCTAATGTCTTAAAGTTTAAACCATCAATGCACAATTAACTATAACTTAATCCGAAACATATCAACAAAAATCATAAATCAATGGAAGTTTCATTCTAATAGTAAATATGAGAAAACTACTTTAAGAACAAGATGTAATTTAGGGATTTTCTGGTAATGAAATCAATAACCTCCCCACACTTAAGATGTACACTGTCCTCAATGTACAAAGATGGATATCTAGAATAAAAAATCATAAGATAGGGAGGAAGTGAACTTCCTAAATTTTGGATGGAGTCAAGGAGAAGAAATGGTAGCTTGGGTATAGAGGAAGGTGGTGGTGGTGTCTATGGCTGTGGTGTGGTGATTCCTAAGTAGCCTTTTGAAGCTAAATCAAAGAAATCAAAATATAATAATAAAAATTAAGGAAGAAAGATAAAATGAAGGAAAATAAAAGAGAAGAGAAAAGAAAAAGAAAAATTAAATGGACTCAAATGTTCTTGGCTTGTCGGATAAATGAAGCGGCCGGCATGAACTCATGTAGATCAGTCTCGCACGGGGAGACTGTGCTAGGGTCATTTTGCTTCTTCGACATGGTGATGGTGGTATAGGGAAAGAATGAGAGAGAGGGGGAAAGGAAAAATGGAAGGATGAAGGTAATAGAAAGGAAGAAGGGTGTGGTGGTTGAAAAAGGATTTGGGGAGAAGGTCAGAAGAAAGGGGTTTTAAATAGAACTCAGTGGCCTACGCCCGTGTACCATGGGTGTGTTATGTCACACGGCCGTGTTGCATGGCCGTATGGTGCTTTGTTCTTTTCTCCCACGCCTGTGTAGAGGTTGCCACGCCCATGTTGATAAATCAGTTTCGTCCACGGCCTAGGGACACGGGCGTGTCTCACACCCGTGTGACTTTCTCAGTGTCGACCACGGCCATATCGCACGGCCGTGGCATTTTATCACAGCCCATGTTTTGGGAAAATTGTTGCCCACGCCGACGTACCTACTCGTGGTGTCCACACGGCCACGGCCACGCCCGTGTGTAAGGCCGTGTGGTAAGGAAATCTGCGTTTTATTAATTTGGTTAGTTTGTAGTTAGGTGCTAAAAATAAAAAATATGAAAATTACTAAAGTGAGTGCTCGGGTTGCCTCCCAAGAAACGCTCGTTTAAAGTCTTAAGCTAGACTTACCTCTCATTCGTATATCTCATGGTGGTTTGAGGAGTTGAAACTCCTCTCCCCTGCTATCAGTTCTATGATCACTATATAGTTCTAGTCGAGTAGTGTTTACCTTAAAAGTGCCAAACTTGGGATTAGTTACCTCGACTGTTCCATATGGGAAGATATTCTGTACCTCAAAAGGGATTTCTTCGTTTGTATCAAGGTCTGAAGTGGTGATCCGAGGGTCTATTTTATCCAACAATACTTAATCTCCGATCTTAAATTGGTTCGGCTCATGAAGTTGCTTCGATTCATCGTGTTTTCTTGGTTTCTCTTTGAAACGTGTCTTCCACTCGTCTAGTTCATCGATCTAAAGCCTTCGCTCTTCGTGAGTTATTTCGTTGTTGGTACAAGGTCTAGGAAATGGCTCAGTTCTGTAATTTTGTGGTGCTTCCTGAACAGAAGGTTGAACCGAATGGTCATTAACAGAATTTATGTTCTCACCTTTATTACTTGATGTCCTAGCCAAGTCAAGAGCCTGAAGAGTGATCGTCTCGTCACCAACACGAAGTATGAGTTAACCTGTACCAAAGTCAATTTTAGTTCTGCCAGTTGCTAAAAAGGGTCTTCCTAGAATTAAAGTAATATTATTGTCCTTATCCATGTCTAGAACAATAAAGTCTACCGAAAATATGAATTTGTCAATTTTGACTAGTACATCTTCGATTATACCCCTAGTAATTCTAATAGTTTTTCAGCTAATTGAATGCTCATCCTAGTTTGTTTGGGTTTCCTTAGACCTAGATGTTTAAAAATTTTATAAGGCATAACATTTATGCTTGCCCCTAAATCAGCTAAAGCATTATCAATAGATAAACTACCAATTAAGCACGAAATTGTAAAACTCCCTGGATCTTTTAACTTTCTTGGTAGTTTATTTTGTAGAATTGATGAGCACACTGCGTTTAGCTCCACATGCGGCGCCTCGTCTAACTTCCGTTTGTTTGTCAAAAGGTCTTTTAAAAATTTCCTTGAATCTGGCATCTGCGAAAGAGCTTCAAGAAATGGTAAGTTAATATGTAATTTCTTTAGAAGTTTAAAAAATTTATTGAATTTTTCACTTTCTTCATCGCATTGGGGTATGGCACACGAGGTTGGTACTCTATAATTACCGGTTTTGGCTTATCATGGCTTACCTCAACCTTACTTTCCTCTACCATATTCTCTTGCCTCACTATGGGTTCATCTAACCCTTCACTACCGTGAGCAGTTATGGCTTGAAGTTGCTCTTTTGGGTTTGTTTCAGTGTTGTTTGGCAAGCAACCTTGTGGTCGTTCCGAGATCAGCTTAGCAAGTTGTCCTAATTGGTTCTCGATCCCTTGAATCGATGCTTGTTGATTTTTAAGTGTTGTTTCAGTGTTTTGGAAACGAGTTTTTGACACCGTGATGAATTTTGTTAGCATCTCCTCAAGGTTCGGCTTCTTCTCTTGTGGGTAGGGTTGCTGTTGAAAGCCTGTGAGGGGTTTTTGTCTCTGATTTCCTTGGCCACCCCATGAGAAGTTGGGGTGATTCCTCCAACCTGGATTATAAGTGTTACTATAAGGGTTATTCTGAGTCTAGAATTATTACCCATATAGTTCATCTGTTCACTTTCTATGCCATGGTTTTAGGGCGGATATTCTGTATTGTTCATTCCTCCTCCATTCGTATCTCACTGCATCACTGGACGTACCTTTAGAGAACCACACAAACCAACAATTTTCTTACTTAAAAGTTCTACCTGGTTTGATAGCATGGTTACTGGGTCGAGGCTAAAAACACTAGCGGCTTTTGTTGGCTTTGTCCTCGTAACTTGCCACTGATAGTTATTCAGTGACTTCTCTTCAATGAATTCGTAGGCAGCCTCAGGTGTTTTATTGTTTAGGGTTCCACCGGTGGCTGAATCAATCAACTGCCTAGTTGAGGGGTTCACACCATTGTAAAAGGTTTGAACCTGTAGCCACAAGGGTAACCCATGATGAGGGCACCTTCTTAGTAAATTCTTGTATCTCTCCTATGCATCGTAAAGTGTCTCTAGATCCATCTGTACAAAAGCAGAGATATCATTCCTCAACTTAGCCGTTTTAGCCGGCGAAAAATATTTTAACAAAAAATTTCGGTAATTTGTTCCCATGTAGTGATTGATCCTCGTGGTAACGAGTTCAACCACTGTTTAGCTTTTTTCTTCAATGAAAAGGGAAACAACCGAAGATGAATGGCATCATCAGAAACGCCATTTGTTTTGAAAGTATCGCAAAATTCTAGGAAATTCGCCAAGTGATTGTTTGGATCTTCATCCTGCAAACCATCAAACTGAACAAATTGCTGTATCATCTGAATTGTGTTAGGTTTTAGTTCAAAATTATTTGCAGCAATAGCATGTCTAATAGTACTTGATTCAGTTCCTGTTAAATTAGGTTTAGCATAATCGTACATAGTACGAGAAGTAGGATTTTGATTCACCAGATTTGCGGCAACCATAGGAGGTAGCTGATTGTTATCAGCCATCTCTTTAGTAGTATTGGTTTCGTCTTCTTGGTCTTCTTCTATGTACTGTAAGCTTTTCCTTATTTCTCTTCGGTTTCTGCAAACTGTACTTTCAATTTCACTGTAAAAAATCAAGGGTCCTACGGGTTCCTTTTAGTCATAAACTAGAATTACTTGTCAGAAGCAAAGAAAAATTAGCAAAGTTAAATAACAAAATAAATTGCAATTAAAAAATAAGAATGGCTAAAGTAATAAAAAATTAGTTTTCCTAATATCTTAGTCCCCGAAAACGGCCCCAAAAACTTGATGGAGCTCGAAACTAACTATTATTTCAATAAAGGCATGCGCACCTATTAAACAGTAGTATAGCTGTGGTGAGTCCGGAATATCGTATCCTCAAGGACTAAGAGTATTACTATTAACTATCTTTTTATTATCTAGGCTAATAATTAAGGGGATTTGTTTTTAATCTAAAATTAACTAACTAATTTAACTAACTATGAATGCGATAGAGAGCGAATTGGAGAAAATACTTTTGGACAACTTATATGAGATAGGCAATACCTAAGGAAGAATCCACCTAGAATTCACTTATTACTTTTGATTCATGCGATTTATTCACTTGGCTTAATCCGTAGAAATCCTTAAATTATATTAATACCTCGTTCGAGGCTACTAACAACTGACTCTAGGTTGATTAATTGAAATCTCTTTCTAATTAAAACCCCTATTGTCGCATTAACTTGATCTCTAGATTCCCTTATTAGGTTTGACCCTAATCCTGCAAATTTTCGTCGCCTTATTTCTAGGGTTGCGATCAACTTCGCTTAATTGTGTTGATCTACTCTTAAACAGGGACTTTTTGCTCCACTGAATAAGCACATTCGACTTGAATCAATAACCTGAATTATCAAAATAATAATAAGAACTCACAATTAAGAATACGCAAAAATATTTATCTCATAAATCAAATAATAATAAGATTCGTCTTAGGTTTCATCCCCTTAGGTATTTAAGGGATTTAGTTCATACTAAAAGAGAGAAACATATTAGAATAGGGAAAACAACAAAACATACGAAAAACCCAAAACTTCTAAAGAACTTGATGGGGAATCCTCAGTCTTGATGGAGATCCTTCTCCTAAGCTGTTCCCGACGGCTGTCTTGGAGTATTTTCTCCTTCTACTCGGAGTCTATTCGACGTCTTGTCAAACTCTATTCGACATCTAGTCGACGTCTCCTTTTAGGCTGCCCACTAGGGTGTTTATATAGGCTTCGAGATGCCTTTCTTAGCCCACAAGTATCCTAATCCGAATAGAATTCATCCTAGGGTCGGCAGGGACACGCCCGTGTTACATACCCGTGGTCGATAGCCCAGGCCGTGTTCAATCCGGCTTGCCACACACTGCCATACGGTTCGCCCGTGTGCGGTTGTCCAGGATGTGTAGGCTGATTTTGTCTTTTTTTGGCCCGTTTCTCATTCTTTCGATTTCCTAAGCTCTCTTGAGTACAAAACATGAAATTAAGAGTTTAGGAGCATCGATGTCATCAAGTTCAATAGGAATTCATCCAAAATTAAGCCAAGCATGGGGTTAAAATATGTGTAAATTATGGTTTATCAGCATAACTGTTACTGCTACTGATACTGTGATGGGCTAAGGCCCTACTGCATTTTGACACTGTACTAAGATGGGCTGAGGCCCAAATTGTCACTGATACTAAAAAGGGCTTAGGCCCAAGACTGTTCAACTGTGCACTGTGAATACTGATTGTTTGTTTGTTTCTGCGGGATTACACACTGAGTTTACGTAAACTCACCCTTTTTGTTTAATGTGCACAGGTAATCCCCAGACTTAGACGGATCGGTACGACGGAGGACTCAGCGGTGACCACAGTAATTTTTGGACTTCATGGTTTTTAATTTACAATTTATGATTTGATTATTATTGATTATTTGGGTTGTAATTTAAGGACCCTCTGGGATTTTGGTTTTAAATTTTGGTTTTTATTTATTTCTTTTACTTTATGGATTTATACCTGCTGGTCGTAGGATATTCAGTTTTAAAAAAAAAAGGTTAAAGTATTTTCTAAACGCATGATCACCTTGATTGATTTATTAAAGCTTCCACAACGAGGGATGTTTCAAAAAAAAATGTTTTAAATGAATAAAGATGACTTTCTAAGTTTTCTAACAAAGGTTTACTAAAGATAATAACATGGAATGTTTTCATCGTAACAACGAGGTTTCAAAAACACTATCGTGTGACATTGCCAGATACGGCCATAACGTCTAGGCCGGGTTTGGGGTGTTACATTTAGTGGTATCAGAGCTAGGTTACAAAACTCGGCTGTGGATTATGGGTTTTATAAAAAAGGGCTTTCGAAAAATTGATTGTTGTCCAAATGATTTGAAATGTTTTTACTGAGTAAGTGGTACACCGAGTCTCCGACCCCGATCCTGTAAGTATTCTGAACTGCGATTTGTTTTAAACTGAAACTGTTATGGATATTATATTCTAAAACTACTATAGGTAGTAAACTGTACGGAAACCACTCTAGTTAGTGTATACTGAAAATTGTAGAGAAATTGAAAACTGTAATGAGACTGCGATTTACGAAAACCAACTCTGAATAACTGATATTGTTTTACGTAAAATATTTGCTAATAAACACTAGAACTGTAATTGATTCATAAAACTGTTAATACAGATAAACGTGATTAGACAATGAGTGCACGAGGTATCCGCGGACAGGGTACTAGAGGCCGAGGTAGAAGCCGCAGAGGAGCTCGAGCTGAGTCCTCTTCAGTGGGTAGCATACTGAATTTGGATACGAGTGAGACGCCAGTGTCGCCTGCTACTGAGACTGGGTATCAAGATTGCATGGCTAGGGACGACGCATTGTCCCAGACTATGCTAAGGATTTTGGAGTGTGTTGTTGGGCCCAATACTAGATCTGGGGGCCGAGGGTTGGTTACAGAACGACTCCAGTCCAATAGAGTTGAGCTCTTCAGTTGCCCCTAATGTGGTCGAGTATGAGGGTGAGTTCCTGCGACTGAGCCGCTATGCGCAAGGTATGATGGCCTCTAAGTATGAGTGAAGTATCTGTTTTGAGGATGGGCTCAGAGATAATTTGAGAGTCCTGATAACTCCGAACAGGGAGCGCGATTTTACTGCACTGGTGGAGAAGGCGATGATCACTGAGGAGGTTAAGCGTGCTGAGTGCCAGAACCGAGATCGCGAGAGGGTTAAGAACAAGAGGGATTCAAAGCCCTCTAGTTCTGCACAGAGGCCTAAGAAAAAGGCTAGAGTTGATGGGCCGGTTAGAGCTGGGCCCCCTGTTATTGTTCCTGGACTGCAACCATGTACTAATTGTGGTAGACGCCATCAGGGCGAGTGTTAGAGAAGGACTGGGGCGTGCTTGCGGTGTGGGTCATTGGAGCACCGTATTAGGGAGTGTCCGCTGAGGGTCGATCAGATGCAGGCTCTGAATATTGGTACGACACAGCCACAGAGGGTAGTGTAGCAGCCATCGAGGGGCCGTGGACAGGCCAGAGGTGGTAATGGTATTGGTCACGGGCAGAGAGCACCTGTAATAGCCCGACTTAGACCCTAGTCGAAATAGTGCTTTCGAGACCACAAATACTAGTCTAAAAAATAATTTAACATTATTTTTTATGTTTATGGCATGTGATAAAGTATGTGTAAAAGTTCTGTGCGAAAATTTTATCGTTTGTGTGCCGATTTGTGAAAAAGGACCTAATCGCGTAAAATGCAAAAGCTGTGTGCTAGTGGTTAAAAGTGCTTAAATGCTATGTCTTATTAATGAGAGGTCCTTATGTTTTTATTAGACCATTAATAGCTTGGATGGACAAAAATGGGTTTATATTAGTGGATTTTAATGTGATTATGAAATGTTAATTTGGTAATTCATGAAATAAGTTTAATTAAATTAAAAGAAAACAAATGTTCATCTTTTATTCATGTTTCCACTACTGAAAATTAGAAAAGAAAGAAAGCATAAGAGCAAGCTAGGGTTCAGCTAGGAAATTGGGTGATTAAGGTATGTTCTTTGATAAGTTTTTTGATGATTTTTACGTTTTTGTGATCATTGCTTTGTGTCCTATAAAGCCCATGCTTACATTCATGAAATTAATGATGATTTTGAGTTATGCCATTGTTGATTTTATGAGCTTTGTGATGTTTGATGATGAAAACTAAGTGTTTGATGATTGATAAACATATTTTCTAAAGTGATTTTGAGTAAAAATGCATTTTTGGGATTTAATTGAGAAATGTGAAAACTTTGTGTTGAAATGTGAAATAAATATGAAATATGGGCTACTATGGGCACTATGGTAATTTGGCTAAGTATGGATGAAATTGGATTTTGTGAATTTGATGTATTTGTGAAATAAGGACTAAAATGCTAAAGTGTGAAATTATAAGGGCTAAAGTGCAAAATGCCCTAATTGTGTGTTGTGGATTGAATTGAGTAAAGATGAGATTGAGTGAGTTGAATTTGATATTGTATAGATCAAGAAAAGAGAAATTCCGGCTTAGATCGAGGCAAGAACAAAGTGCTCGATTGATCAACTAGTATCGTTGTTTTTACGTCCAGGGTAAGTTCGTGTGTAATAATTATTATTTACATAATGCTCATATGTGATGAAATGAATGGAAATGTGATTGTGGAGTTTGATAATAAGAAATGTGTGTTTAAAGATATGATGCACTAAGTGTGCGTAAATAGAATCGTTAAAGTGATGAATGACACTAAGTGTGTGAGAAAAGAAAGCATCGGCTGTATTATTTGGCACTATGTGTGCGATACCGAGACAAATTTGGTTTAATGTGATGGCACTAAGTGTACGATGTTATTATAGCCTCGGCTAATTAATTGGCATTAAGTATGTGAGTTAATGTGACAGATAAATACGTAATGGTACAGGTATGTACAGAACCAATGTGGTTGATGATATTGTGTATGAGATAGAGGGAAGATTATGTGAATGAATGATGAAAAGGGTTGGATTGAGTAGCATTATAAATGCTTGTACATGAACCTATAGATATGGTATGAAAGTGAGTAATAGCCATGGGTGAGATTGAGTAGTGATGTGAATTGAACTAAGTGTTAGTTAATTTTGCATATTGAATATGAATTGTTGAGTTAGTTGTGTTATATTACGAACTTACTAAGCTTTAAAGCTTACTGTGTGAAGTCTTTCTCTGTTTTACAGTGGTAATCAAAGCTAGCTCGAATTCAGGGATCGTCAGCGACTCAATCATACTATCGGACATCTATTTTGGTACCTTTTGGAAGTTGCATTTATGGTATATGGCATGTATAGGCTAGTGAGGTTGTGGAATGTTTTGAGATGTATAAATCTTGCCATATGATATGGCTTGATAATGTATGAGACTTTGGATTGATATTGGTATATATTTTGCTATGTGAAAATGGTGTATGTGATGTATATATATGGTCTTGAGTGAATGGTCATTATAGTATGATTTGGTGAAATAGAAATGGTATGTTTCATACTTGATTTGGTATTTGAGATGGTGAATGATTTGTATGTTATTTGATGTTGGAATTGAACATGTAGGATGACCCAAAATGGGTGGCAATTTGGCCTTGTAAATGGCCTATAATTTCCCACACGGTTGAGAACACGGGTGTGTGTCTCGACCGTGTCCTTCAATGCCCCAATTTGAAGCAAGTCAGACTTGCACACGGGCGTGTGACAGGCCGTGTGATTTAAGTCAGTGTTGCACATGGGTCAGATGCATGGGCATGTGCCAGACCGTGTGACCTAAATCAGTGCTGCAAACGGGTTGAGACATGGTCCAAGGCACGGCCGTATACCCTGTTTTGAAAGAAAAAATTTTCTAAGTTTCGCAAAGTTTCCTTATGAGTTCGGTTTAGTCTCGTACCTTCTCTAAAGCATGTTTTAGATTTCGTAGACCTTCTAAAGGGACTTTGTGTTATTGATTAACTATGAATTGCTGATGTGAGAAATGATATTTTAAATGTTATGATTTGACTGGTAATGCCTCGTAACCCTAGTTCGGTGATGGATACGGGTTAATGGTGTTACAGCACCAGGTAGAGGTGCTGGACAGGCTGAGGCGAAGCAGCCAGCCCTAGTTTATGCTGCTCGTTTGTAACATCCTAGATTAGGGGTTATACGTTCGTGCGTAATTCATGAGATAGTGGGTGGGTGTGTTGTATGTGTTCTGAGGAGTTTTAGGAACCCTAAGATATGAGGAAATGTAAGGAAATGTATGGAAATGTATGGAAATGTAAGGAAATGTATGGAAATGTAAGGAAATGTAAGGAAATGTGAGGAAATGTGAGGAAATGTCCTGGAAATGTAAGGAAATGATCTAGAAATGATTCAAAAGAGGAAAGTAAACATTTCGGGAAACTTGGAAATGTAAGGAAATGTTAAGTTTAAAGGAGGCAAACGAAAATTTTTGGAAACTTGGAAATGTAAGGAAATGATAAGTTTTAAAGTTTAAAAAGAGGAAATTAAGGCAATGTGGCCTTAAGAAAATTTATGGAGGAAATATGACATGAAATTGGGCTTGTAAAAGTGGCCTGGAAATGCCACTTAAAGGCTTAGCATATGACGCCACCTACATGTGCAATTGGGCCAGGGTTCGAATCACTTAGGAAGCAGAAGAAAGCTTTTATTTTTGCGGCAACAAGAGGAAGAGATGGACGGCTTGGGGAGTCTTTGGGAGGAGTTTAAGATGAGGTTTTATTCTTATTAAAATTCGGCTAAAAGGGGTGATAAATGTGGATATTATTTCTTTTATTTTGATAGATAAGGAAGAGATAATAGAGGATTATTATTAGTATTATTTTTATTAGGAGATAAGAGATAAATATTGGATTAAGTTTTGTTGATAATTAAAGTGATAAATCAAGGGATAAAGTTATCAAAATAGAAGAGTGGTGGCCAAGTAAGGGACTCTAGCCTAGTAATTTTGGCTATAAAAGGAAGAGTAAGGCTATTCTTCATTCATTCTTTTCTCTTCAAGAAAACCTCTGCCGAAATTCACTAAAGTTTCTCCTCTTCTCTCTGCCGAATTCTCTCTGCCATTATTCTCTTTTTCTCTTTTGTTTCTAATCCCTCCAAAAGCCGGAAGTAAGCCTTTTAAGGCCATAGCCGAATATCTTAAATGGCTTCAAGCTTAGGTGCTGTCGATTTCTTCAAAGGTAAGAACAAGTTTGATTTCTATTCTTTTCTTTTAGATTTGTCAAAATCTAGGACTAATCCCATCAATATTCTTGTTGCTGAAACCTTGAAGAGATCTTTCGGGATTTACTAAGTGTCAACTACAAGGAAGGAGAAGTTCTTTTCCCGAAGGTACACCATAGGCCGCGTGTTCCCTAGTTATTCGGTGAATTTCGGGATTTAAAATCCACAAGGTAAGTCGTATTTAACATTCGGCTAAGGGTTATTTGTTATGAATAAATGTTAGAAATTGATCTAACATGAAGTTATAGGGATTTCGACAGACATATAAGGCAAGGAATACTTTCGGGATTTGGAAATTGCAAGGTAAGTTTTAGTGTACTAATCCTACTAGGATTTGGATTTATGGCCGAATGGTTCTTTACTAAGTATTGAATGATTGATTAAATGTAGAGATCTAAGATCTAAGGCATTAGATCAAGCTTTTCGGGATTTGGATTGGAAACCCTAAGCAAATCAGGTGTGTACCCCACACTATTTCATACTACCTTATATGGCTAAGTTTAATTAATATATGTGGTATTAAGAATATGAAAGTAGCTAAGGTACCATGTTATGGTACAAAGTACTCAGGTACGTTTCCTACTCCTACTAGGATTATGAAATATGTTAATTGTAACATGAGAATAAGAATAAGAATGTGAACTCTGGCATATTTATGCATATTACTATTATATGGGGCATATGGGTTTTATTTTGAAGGGGAAGTGAATGTGGTGACCTAAGACCACGAACACGGTGACCTAAGACCGTGATATCTGAACGTGGTGACCTAAGACCACAGTAATCTGAATGTGGTGACCTAAGACCACAGTAATCTGAACGTGGTGCCCTAAGACCACGAATGCAGTGACCTAAGACCGCGATATGGAGTGTAGCGGAAGGAGGGTCGACTTAGTAGTCCCCACGGTGTACAGGTTTGTACGGGGGAGTGTAGCGGATGGCTTAATAGGTTTGGGTTTTGGGAATGCATCATAACTTGTATGCTATGATATTAATGTGTAATAATTGTTATGCCTGATTCGATTATGATTTAGTGTTGTGTACACATTGAGTCTGTTAACTCACCCCGTTGTGGGACCATGTTTCAGGTGATGAACAGTGATGGACCGGGCTCGGCAGAAGCTTAGGGATGGCCATGCACAGCAAGAAATTTACGATTTGGACTTTTATTTTATTTCAAGTATTTTGAATTTTAATTTTGGGATTATTTGATGTAATAAGGCCATAGTTGAATTTCTTTACTTCACTTTGATTTATTATGTTACAAATATTTATTAATTGAAAGATTAAGTAAATTTATTATCAAAACCAACCCTAAACGTTTTGTCACCTAAAGCTAAAGGATTTTTAATCAAATAAACTCGTTTTCAACTCAAGCCCAACCCAAAACAAATTTCCTTTCAAAACACCCAAGTTATTCCTAAGTCACAAAAGAATTTGAAACGGTTTACACCGGGGAACATACCAGATCCGGTCAAGGCTCGTGGGCCGGGTGTGGGGTGTTTCATCGTTGCCGAGAGGATGGAGATGCTTCGGACGTTATCAAGGGTAAATTCTTTATTCTTGATGCACCATATATTGCCTTGATAGACATAGGGTTTACTCACTCATACATAGCTAGCAACATATCTGGAAACTTGGGGATTTCAGTTGAGAGCACTACGAGTGAGGTTACGGTACTGAGCCCGTTAGGGCAATCTGTTAGAGTTAGCAACCTATATTGGGATTTTTTTTAGAGGTACAAGGGGCAATCTTCCTGGCTGATTTGGTGGAACTTCCATTTGGGGAGTTGGACCAAATTCTAAGGATGACCTGGTTGGTCAAGCATCCTGTTAGCTTGGATTGTGCGACTAAGAGGGTCGTACTAAGGACTAAGGAGGATAAGGAGGTAGTCATGATTGAAGAATGCCGGAATTACTTACCTAATGTGATCTCTGCACTGGTGGCAGAGGAGATGGTTCGTAAGGGATGTGAGACATTCTTGGCCTACGTAAGTGTTTCAGATTATGGGGATTCTACAGTTAAGGATATCAGAACGGTAAAGGATTTTCAGGACATTTTTCCTGAAGAGCTACCGGGTTTACCTCCGAATCGTGAAGTGGAGTATGGGATTGAGTTTCTCCATGGTACAGCTCCTGTGTTTATCTCCCCTACCGAATGGCATCGATGGAGCTTACGGAGCTTAAGGCTTAGATTTAGGAGCTGTTGGATCGTGGGTTCATTCGTCCCTGTGTGTCTTCATGGAAAGCAACTGTGCTGGTTGTACAAAAGAAGGATGGGACGATGAGGATGTGTATAGACTAGGCAGCTGAATAAGCTAATGATTAAGAATAAGTACCCACTTCCAAGGATTGATGATTTGTTTGACCAGTTACGTGGGACTTCTGTGTTCTCCAAGATTAATCTGCGTTTTGGATATCATCAGTTGAGGGTTAAGGAGGCTGATGTATTTAAGACGACATTCAGGACTCGTTATAGATAGTACGAGTTCCTAGGGATGCCTTTTTGGACTGACGATTGCATCGATAGCTTTCATGGACTTGAAGAACCGAGTATTCCAGCCCTATCTGGATTGATTTGTGGTGGTGTTCATCGATGACATACTGGTTTATTCGAAAACTGAGGATGAGCATGATGAGCACCTTAGAGTTGTCCTTCAGACTTTGAGGGAAATGCAGCTCTATGTTAAGTTTAGCGAGTGCGAGTTTTGATTTTCGTGGTATTTGGGAGAAGTATTTGTCATTAGCGGAGTTTGCCTATAATAATAACTACCAGTCTAGCATCCAGATGGCACCTTACGAGGCACTGTATGGTCATAAGTGTCGCACTTCCTTGTATTGGACTGAGTTGGGTGAACGATGTGTTCAGGGTCTTGAGTTAGTTTCTGAGACTGAGGATAAAGTTAGACTGATTCAGAATCGTTTGAAAGCGGCATCTGACAGACGGAAATTCTGTGCAGACTTGAAGCGACATGAGATTGAGTATTCCGTGGAGGACTTCGTATTTCTCAAGGTCTCGCCATGGAAGAAGGTTCTGAGATTTGGTCGTAAGGGCAAGTTGACCCTTAGGTTTATTGGACTGTACAAGATTCTGAAACGAGTGGGACCGGTCGCTTATCAGTTGGAGCTGCCTCTAGGGTTGGATCTGATTCATGACGTGTTTCACGTCTCTATGTTGAGGTGCTACCATTTTGACCCTACTCATATTGTCCCTGTTAAGGAGATTGAGGTTAGACCAGACTTGACCTTTGTGGAGGAGCCTGTCCAGATTCTAGATCATGACGTAAAGGTTCTGAGGAGGAAGTCTATCCCTTTGGTGAAGGTCCTATGGCGTAATCATAGCACTGAGGAGGCCACATGGGAGCCTGAGGATGCGATGCGTAAGCAGTATCCTCATCTATTCTCATCAGGTAAATTTTGAGGATAAAATTTTCTTTTAGGGGGTAGAGTTGTAATGCCCCAAAATTTCTAATTTCGTTAATGTGAAAATATGACACAAATATCTGTCAGCTTTAGTGGTTATGTGTTCTGGGAGTGTTTGGGAGGTCCCAAGTTCAAGCCTTCACTTGGGCAAATTTTGATATTTTGAATGAATTAGGCCTTACTCTTTTTCAGTAGGCTTTTATTTGATTGTTGGTAAAAATATATCAGAACGAGCCTGTTGGTATGGTTGCTAAGGTGTGTGTTGGCGTGTGGGAGGTTTGGAGTTCAAGTCCCTGCACGAGCAAGGGAATTATTTTTGTTGCTTGGCCGTGTGGCGTGGTGGAGTCCTAGTCAAATTGAAATTTCGAGTAGTGTAGTTGTCGTGGGAGGTTAGGGAGAGAAGTAAGGAGATGAGTTACCAGATTTTTAGGCATTATCTTTTTGTTTAGTTTTTTTTTTTCAAATTTCAGACTCTTTTCCACCTTTTTGACGTTTTCTCTTGATAAACCATAAATTATACATATTCTGACCTCATGCTTGGCTTATTTTTGAATGAAATTTCATTAGATTTGATGAATTCAATGCTCCTAATACTTTAATTTCATGTTTTACACTCAGGAGAGCTTAGGGAGTCGAAAAGAACGAGAAACGGGCCAAAAATGGACAAAATGGGCCTACCTCAGAAATCAACACGGACTGGACTGTCGCACACGGGCAGACCACACGACCATGTGTGACGAGTAGAATTGAGCACGACCTAAGCTATCGAACACGGGCATGTCACACAAGTGTGTCCCTACCGAATCCAAGTCTAATTTCATTTGGAAAAGGTTAGTTGTAGGCCAAGAAAGGCACTCCAAAGCCTATATAAACACCCCAGGGGAGAACCTAAAAGGACACACAGAGTAGAAAGTAGAAAATACTCGAAGAAAGCCATTGGAAGCAGCTTAGAAGAAGGATCTCCATCAATACTGAAGATCTCCTATCAATTTCTCTTGAAGTTTTTGGGTTTTCTTATGTTTTGTAGTTTTCCTTATTTTAAGATAAATCCGTTAAATACCTAAGGGGATGAAACCTAAGACGGATCTTATTACTATTTGATTTATAAGATAAATACTTATTCTTATTCTTAATTGTGAGTTCTTATTCTTGTATTAATAATTCAGGTTATTGATTCAAGTCAAATATGCTTGTTTAGAGGAGCAAAAGTCCCTGTTTAAGAGTAGATCAACACAATTAAGTGGATTTGAATGCAATCCTAGACATAGGACGACGTAAATATGCCGGATTAGAGTCAAATCTAATAAGGGAATCCATAGATTGAGTTAATGCGATAATAGGGGTGTTAATTAGAAAGAAATTTCAATTAATCAACCTAGAGTCAATTGTTCTTAGTCTCGAAAGAGATATTAACATAAATCAGGGATTTCTACGAATTAAGACAAGTGAATAAATCGTATGAATTAGAAGTAATAAGTGAAGATATGTGGATTTTTTCTTGGGTATTACCTCTATCATAAAGTTGTCTAAAAGTATTTTCCTAATTCGTTCTCTGTCGTGCTTTTAATTAATTTTAGTTTTTTAAAAGAATTCACTTCAATTTTTAGGCTAAATAATAGGAAGATAGTAATTACTAGTACCCTTGGTCCTTGTGGATACGATATTTCCGATCTTATCATAACTATACTATTAAACGATAGGTGTGCGTGCCTTTATTGTGATCATAGTTAGTTAGAGACACATTATCTCTCTTCTCCCCCACTCACAATTTTTGGTTTTCCTTTTTTTTTTCTAAATAATAAATCCTCGCTGTCGAATTTCCTTTGAATTCCCCTTCCATTTTTGTGTCTTTCTTTATCTTTTCCCCTTTGTGCAAGCATGCAATTGTGTTTTACAGTAAGTTTCCATTTTATTGAACTCGAATGTTACTCTGGATAAGGGATGAAGGGGTGTTTTGTTGACTGTTTAGGAGTCGGCCGTGAGGCTAGAATTAACGTTCGTCGATTTGACTCGAAGTGGTGATCGTTTGGTAAGCGTATAAGGTATGCGTTTTCTTGTGTTGTTTGGGCGAGTGGTTTTGGCTTTAAATTCTTTCTTAACTTTGTTGAACTCTTTGTTAATGAGGAATGATTATTTTTACAGCAGCGAATCATTTCGGTTGCTATCTCCCTCGTGTTGAGTAGTGGTAGAATTGTACGAAGTTAGAAGGTAAGTGATGAACGGACAAGCTTAGACCTTTTGGAACATGAATATGGTTTAATCTTAGTTTAAGACCGATTCTAAAGTTGGGATTGTTAATTATAGGTTTTTGGTGATCTCGAGATTGCGTAAGCGGCGAAAACGATACAGGTGTGTACTCGAAACATAGAAAATGGGGTTCAGTGAAGAGCCAAAATTGCTTGCTGTCGAGAAATAAGAGAAAATGATGCGAAAAATTGTAGAGAAAGGAAATAAGGGTGTTATAAACTTGAAAATCAACATTTTGCACTCAAACTGTTTTGGACAGCAGCAGCAGTCTAGATTTGAAAAAGCATAAAAAATAGTGATAATTGAGTTAGAGGTTGAATAAAATATGAAATTAAAGTTTATTGAGTCTAGTTTTTCATGGAAGAAATAGTCTAAGCAATGGAATTGTAAATCATGAGGTATAATCAAATTTGTGAGACAAGGTCAGAATGATTTTGGGTTCCCTTGTTTTGACTTAGGAAAATCATTAAAAACTTTTAAAAAATAATTAGGGGCTTAAATTTATATTTTTAATACTTAACGAGTCTATTTTCAAGAGAAACAAATGGAAACATCATCTAAATTCTGTACTAAGAGATAAATAATTTTTAGTTGTTTTGAAATGTGGTGAATTGTTACTTTGTAGATATGTGCAATTTTGGTTGTAAGTACATGCCATGATGGGTGAGAAAAATGGCTTTTAAAATGTCATTTTTTCGTCCACACGGGCAGAGACATGGGCGTGTGTCTCAGCCGTGTGTGACAAAGTGTAACACCCCAAACCCAGCCCATACGTTTCGACCAGATCTGGGATGCTACGGGTTGAACGTTAAAATCTTTTGCTAAGTTGGTTTTAGAAAATCATAAGTTATTAGGCAATATTTGAATAAATAAGTGACATTTGAAAAGAAACATTGTATTATTATTATTTGGTATAAATAAACCCCTGACATAAATTCATAAGTTGCAAATATTAAAAAAACTATTTAGGCGAATATAAACTATGGGGCCTTATTACCTAAATATTCCCAAAACAAAACTTAAAGGAAAACCGAAAATAATCTATAGAAATAAAAACTTGATGGCCCCTCGAGTCCGTCTCGGCTCCCATGTCCACGATCTACTGCTCATCTGAAAAGTTAGGGAAAAATAATAGGGTGAGTCACCAAGACTCAGTGTGTAAATCCCGAAAACACATAAAAGGCTTGGGCCCACAAACACATTATAAGCCTTGGGCCATACACAATGGCAACAATCATAATCACATGACAGATAATAAATGATGCAAAGCCCAACCCATCCTAGAATTCCATCCTCTACACACCAACCCGTACCAACCATCACACCTTGGGGATTTCTACAATCAACCCACCAACCACTACACACCATATCGACAGTCATACTGCCTACTCCTTATCAATCAGGAATTTTAACGTGGTTTTCTACCACCGATCACCAAGTGACCTAACATTTCATTACGTGGGTTTTCTACCACCGATCACCATGTGACTTAACATTTCATTACGTGGGTTTTCTACCACCGATCACCATGTGACCAATCATGCTCTTCCCCTTTCCATATCAAACCCATCCCATGCATACATTCATGCAAAATTAAGCAATATACTACCTAAGAGATTTCAGTCTTTCACATACATCGATACACATAGAGAAGTTTCTATGGCACATACCTGGCATCCTTTGCCTACCCTTTTTGGGTAACCCGTCTGTTCATACAGCCTATTTTTCGGCTTTTAACCATCATATATATATACATACAGATTATTAGTGTGTTTAAAGTTCTACACACCTGATTACTGTTAGAACGAGACTTTTTAAGTCAACGTTATCCGTAGCCAACACAACTGCTATCTGCCATATGTGTTGTTCAGAGGCTTGAAATCCTGAAAAGTGATATGAGATTCAGGAACTAGTGTTTCCGGCTTTTAGATCTAAGAGATCTTACTAGAGAAGATTCGGCTACTCCTAGAGGATTCTGGCTTTTTGCGAAAATCAGGAAGAGAAGATGATTCGAAGAAATCTATAGAGATTCGGCTTTTAGAAGAAAGAAGAGAAAAAAATAATGGAGTTTTCGGCTTTTAGAAGAAAGAAGAGAAAAGAATAATAGAGTTTTCGGCTTTTAGAAGAAAGAAGAGAAAAGAATAATGGAGTTTTCGGCTTTTAGAAGAAAGAAGAGAAAAGAACAATGGAGTTTCGGCTTTTGAATCAAAGTGAAGATGAGGGAATAGGGTTAGGAATTTCGGCTTCTACTCAGAGGAGAAGAGAAAGAAAAGATGGAAACCCTAGCCAAAAAATAAAGAAGAGAACCCTCCCTATTTATAGAAATTTCGGCACTTACCTATGAAAAACCGAAAGTGCCCTTGCTGATAACTAAAAATTAAGCAAATAGAAAGGGAAAATTCGGCACCCCTTTGCCATAAAGAAACAGATTTCTTCCCCCCCTCTAGGTGATGGAATTTCGGCCAACACCTAGCCTTGTAGATAGCTCCTATCTTTTCTATTTTTATCTTCCATATTATCAACTATAATACCTACATTATCCCATTCACATAAGTCCTCCTATTTTTGAGCCTTGTTGCCATCCACTCCACCTAACCCTAATGCCAAAAATTAGCTAACTTAAATTAAAATAATTGGGCTCCATGAAACTTAAATTTGGGCCCCTTACTCCCTTGTGTGGCGTCACCTCCTAATATTGGGCCACAAGCCCACTTTGGTATTTTAAACACAGATACTACATTTTAAACCCTATAATGCCCAAATAGATAATTTTAATCAAGGCCTCTACCTAAGCCTGAGCCCAATTTGGACCCCTAACACTTAGATTAACACATGAAACATATCCACCCATTAAATGCATAGGCCCAAAAATTTAGGATGTTACACACAGGACCAGGCAACACAGCTGTGTGTCCCCTGTAGCTTTCAAAGGGTTGCAAGTCAGGCTGTTACATGGCCTAGCACAAGGCCTAGCACACGGGCGTGTGAGGCTATTTTGAAGGGTACACGGCCTAGCACACGGGCATGTGGCTTGGCCGTGTGACCCAAGTCAGTGAGTTACATGGGCACAGACACAGGCTGGGACACGGTCGTGTGTCCCTACTTCGAATACCCACACGGCCTGGCCATATGGCCATCTGACCCTTGCAGTGTTGACAATTTTCACTATTTTCTAATAAGTTCTCTGAGTTTCTAATTTAGTCCTGACTTGTTTTTAACATGTTTTTAGGGGCTCGAAACATTAATACCACCTTAATGACACTCCGTAAATATTTATAAAAATATTTACTGCTCGATTTATAAAAACGAGGTCCTAATACCTCATTTTCTAAAACCACTTGACCTTAGGGTCATACCACTTGAACTTAATAACTCACTTTTATAACAAAAATCACTACATTAAAGGCCTTTTAAAAACCATCTTTGACTCGTAAATATTAAATAATAAAATTTACGAACTTGTCAAATTTAGTGGCCCCGAAACCACTATTTTGGACACCACTGAAAAACGAGTTGTTATAATGTCAACAAGTCAAAACTAGAGGTTATGTTTCATATCAACTAATACAATTTGTTATGATTTTTAATTGGTATTATGAGGGAGTTAGAATAGATTTTATGTATGGATTATCTTGATGACAAGAAGAAAGAATTGAATTGAATTGTTATTATCAAGTTGATAAAATTGACTCAATCGTTTTAGTTAGAACGAATTATTCACTTGAAGAGCTAGTGAGTTATATGTATTTGATTTCATCTCTAGATTTGGGAATAAATTTCTTGAAATTATGAGCAAGTAGACGGACAGTCAGAATGAGAAACTCAGATTTTAGTAGACATGATCAAGGATATATCAACCAATTCAGAGATAATTGGAAAATGTTATTATGGGTTAAATTCGTTTTGGTAATAGTAACTATCATACTTGTAATTAAATGATGCTATTTGAAGCTTTTCATGAATAGAATGTAGAACCCTGATATGTTAGTTGGAACGACGGAAATGTGCAAGTGTACACAATCGCAACAAGTAATAAAGTGACAAGTAAATGTCGAGTTATCGTACCCACAAGGATTGTGAAAAGAATTGTTTATAAAAGCAATTTAAAACACTTTGGTGAAGAAAAATATTTTGTTTTGAAGAAGTGATTAAAAACTAGAAAATAGAGTAAAATAAATAAAATAAAATAAAGTTCCAATGCACGATTTCAAAAGATGATTTAATCAAGATGACATGATTGTGTTAGATTAATTACATTTCTTAAATTAAGATTATAAAACTCATGTTTATATTGTTACGAATAAATTCACGACAACTCGGTAATTTGCTAACTTATGACCATACTTACCTACCAAAATCCATTTATCTCTTGACTATATCTCTATGTCAATTCAAACGATTAAACAAATTTTAATAAACAAATGTGTTAATCCACATACGTACTTATGAAGTTAAAATAATCTCTTGTTCATATCTCTATGCCAATTCAAACAATTAATTCAATCTCATAAGCACATAAAAGATTACGTGTGGTAACAAAGTATTCCTACGTTGAAACAGTTTAATCACAATAATCTTGTAACACCCCAAACCCGGCCTAAACGCTACGACCGGATCTAGCGTGCCACATCAGGTGATGTTTGAAAAACCTTATGGTTGTTGTAAAACATCTTGTCAAATTTCAACTTAAACGTTCAAAATTTCGTTTCTCGTTGCTTATTCACAAAAGAAGTTTACTCGAATTAATACCCTGTCAAAATGCACGTATTATCTTATTTATTAAAAACCGTGTCAGTTACAGAAGTTTGGTCTTAACATTTACGAAAATGTGATATTTGAAAAACACTTGTTTATTGTTTTGAAAACCCCGTGTTGATTAAATTTGTAGTGTTTAAAGAAATCCCAAATAAAAGTTAAAATAGTTCCAAAGGCTTGATTACAACAATTATAAAACCCAAAAATTAAAGTAAAGCAATCCCAAACTGAAATACTAAATTCATCACCGAAACTTGCAGTACGTGTGGTCACCTCCGAGTCCCTTGCGGCTCCAAATCCTCTAAGGGTGGGGATTACCTGCACAGTTAAAGGGAAAGGGTGAGTTACAAGAACTCAGTGTGTAAACCCAGTTACAGTCACAGTCTGGGCCCAAGCCCATGTAGTATCGTTCGGGCCTAAGCCTCAAAATCATGGTAATGCAACAAAAATGCAGCCCAACCCAATCCAACCATCACACCACCCGTACCAACCCTACACACCATGTGGGGACCAAGTCAACCCACCCAGCCCTACACACCAAGAGCGCAATTGAGCTGCCACTATCAACACAGCAGAGCTGCTAGTAACAGTATACGTGGCTGAGCCACTAAAATCAGTATATCGTGGCAGAGCCACTGAATCAGTATAACGTGGCATAGCCACCGGTACAGTACTTCCTCCAAATACATAACCCAACCCAATGCAACATGTCGTGACATATTAACTCAGTGTATGCAATAATTTACCATCATGGCATTTAAACAGATTGCACACAAACACACTAAATCTACCCTTAGGGGTATAACGGTAATTTGATAGGTATGGGTAAAACTATAATTTACCCCTCAGGGGTATATCAGTAATCTCACCCAACAAGGGCATTTCAGTAATTTCACCCTAAAAAGGTATTTGGTTACTTTACCCGCCGAAGGTAATTTACCCACTAAGGGTATTTCGGTAATTTTACCCAACAAGGGTATTTCGATAATTTATACCCCTACAACGGCCTTTCTGAAGGCCTAATGTCACCTCAAGCGACTCGGTTTCCCTTTCCGGTCAATATAGTGCTATTGGGCCTAAAACTCGATTTCGGCCCATTCGGGACCACAAGCTCGTGTGGCCTATTCCGTTCGTTTTCAGCCACGATTCTGCTGACTTTGCAGCCGCATCTATCAACTCATGTTTTTCATCGTTTTCGCTCACATGGGCCCATTAACCCGTTGGGCCCATTTAGACCACCTCAGCTCAACAAGGCCCATTACGGCCTCAGTTTCACGAGAGTGTTTGTGACACTCTCTCAACAGTTTGTTGCTCCCACTATTGACTCGGTTTATCACTACGAGCACTCACACGCTCGAGTGATCTCAATAGCCGGTATTCCGGCTATAGTATTTCGGCTTTTAGCCGACTCGCATATTATGGCAGTAATAGTTTAAGCTGGGGTGCAAGATTACTTACCTGTTACAAGTGTAAGTTGAATTCCTGAAATTACGTACCTAAGAAGTCAACAACTCTAAACCGTTAGTCTTAATCCTTGGTACGACATCTCCAAGAATTGAGATCGATAAATCAATCTACATTACTTCCCAACAACCAAGAGATCCACTGCAAAGAAAAACAACTCAATCGGCTCCTTGGTTAAGCACGTCGAGTCCCTAGAAATGTTTGAACGGAAAGGAGATGTTAGCTACACCATACTCATGGCCACAATTGAAATCAAGAAAGCCTTTCCGCTTGAGAGAAACCAAAACAATTAAGAAAAGAACTCGGCCAACCCCATATTCGGCCCTAACCACACTTACCAACCACGATCAGAGATTTGAAGTCTAAACAAACGAAGAGATAAGGATACGCCTAGATCCTAATAGATATAGATTCGGCCCTATTCTAAAAGGGTCAAAGTTTTGAGTGTTTCGGCCTATGCTTTGAATGGAGATAGAAAGAACAATAAGAAGAAAAAAAGATGTTGTATTCGGCCAGAGGAGAAACCGAAAGGAAATAAAGAATATAGCAACACACACAAGTAGTAATCGCGAAGTGATGGAAAAGAAGAAAGAAGATGGGAGAAGAGAGGCTTGATCGTCTAGCAAATGTCAAAAAGTGAGAGAAAGATAGGGGACTTTGGAATGAAATGGTTTCGACAGGGATCAAAAGAAAGTAAAAGAACGAACCCAAAAAGTTCCAAAACGCTAAAATACAAGCAATTCCCCCAAGAAGATTCAGAGAAAAAAAGGCACTTCCCTAACACTGACCGAATATGTACTTTCCAAAAATGAGAAGTCTTTGGCCGAAATTCCCTATTCACATCCCCACATTCGGCCAACTCCCCCTCACTCATCCATCTCCACGATTTTCTCCATGAATCCCTCCTTAATTCACTCTCCATCTCTCATTCAAATTCACCCAACAACCTTGACCAATTCAAACACTTCTCCATCAGTATTTGATTCCAACACAACCTCTTGTCTTCTTCTGAGCAAAATCGAAGCCTCCATTTTTTCCATCTGTGGGATTCGAACCCCTTCTCCCTTTGCTTAGCCAATGACGCCACAGCCACCTCCCCACATGGCCAACTTGTGTCTCTTAAACACTCACAATTTTACTTAAGTCCTACGTTCAGCAGCCCTCTCCACTAAAGGGCCAAAATTTAAAATTTCTTCAAGGCTCCAACTCAATCCCAAGCCTCCCTAGAACTCCAAATATACTCAAATAACCCGCTGAGCAACCACAACATGCAATTACAGAAAAACGTATAACCTTTAACTTTTGGGATGTTACAAATCTACCCCCCTTAAAGAAATTTCGATCTCGAAATTTACCTGATCAAGAGATGAGGGTATTGCTATCGCATTGCCTCCTCAGGCTCCCACGTGGCTTCCTCTGAACCATGACTACGCCACAGCATCTTGACTAATGGAACTGATTTCACCTTAACATCTCGATCCAAGATCTGCATCGGTTATTCTTCAAATGTCAGGTCAGGTCTTACTTCGATCTCCTTCACTAGCACTGCATGAGAAGGATCAGAACGGTAGCGCCTCAACATTGAGACATGGAATACATCATTTATCTGGTTTAACTCAGGAGGCAGCTCAAGCTGATAGGTGACTGATCCTACACGCTTTAACACCCGGTAAGGTCCGATGAATCTAGGGCTCAACTTGCCCTTCCGGCCAAATCTAAGGATCTTTTTCCAAGGTGAGACCTTCAAGAAAACATAGTCCCCCACAGAGTACTCTATCTCTTTACATTTTAAGTCAGCATATTACTTCTGTCTATCAAATGCTTCCTTTAACCGACCCTGAATTAATTTCACTTTCTCCGCAATTTCAGAAATTAACTCTGGACCCAACAGTCGCCGCTCACCCAATTCTGTCAAACAAGTGGGGGTACGACACCTACGACCATATAACGCTTCGGACGGTGCCATCTGAATATTAGATTGGTAGCTTGTGTTATAAGCAAATTCCGTTAATGGTAGATAATCTTCCCAACTACCCTTGAAATCAATCACACAACTTCTCATCATGTCTTCCAGAATCTGTATTATCCTCTCTGACTGACCGTCAGTCTGCGGATGAAACGTTCTGCTGAAATCTAATCTTGTACCCAAAGCTTCGTGTAACACTCTCCTGAATTGAGATGTGAATCTAGGGTCCCTGTCTGAGATGATAGCCACTGGTACCCCATGTAGTCTTATAATCTCCGCCACATATAACTTGGCTAACTTCTGCCATGAGTAATCTGTACGAACCGGTATAAAGTGAGCGGATTTAGTCAGCTGATCCACAATTACCCACACTGAATCTTTCTTAGTAGGCGTCAAGGGTAGCCTACTAACAAAATCTATGGTTACCCTCTCCCACTTCCAAAGTGGAATTTTCACTGGTTGTAGTAATCCAGAAGGTAGTTGATGCTTAGCCTTCACTTGCTGGCATGTCAAACACTTACTTATGAAGTCGGCAACCTCACGTTTAAGTCCTGGCCACCAATACAGTTCACATAGATCTTGGTATAACTTGTTTCCACCGGAATGCATAGCGTATGGACTACTATGTGCCTCCCACAGAATTAACTGTCTTAACTCAGACTCCCTCGGTACACAAACTCTTCCATGGAAACATAATACGCCTTCACTATTCAGCTCAAAATACATAGTCTCTCCCCTCTTCACCTGTTGGAAACGAGAACCCAATGATTCATCCAACATCTTCTTCTCTTTAATCTGACTAATCCAAGTTGGTTTTACTTGCAATTCTGCCAACAAACTACCATCCTCAAATAGACTGAGATGAGCAAACATTGCTCTCAGATTAGATACCACCTTTCGACTCAGTGCATCTGTCACCATGATAGCTTTTCCCGGATGATACTCAATCAAGCAGTCATAATCCTTCAGCAACTCTATCCATCTCCGTTGCCTAAGATTCAACTCCTTTTTGGGTAAGGAGATACTTAAGACTCTTATGGTCGGTGTAGATGAATGACTTTACCCCATACAAATAGTGTCTCCATATCTTTAGTGCGAACACCACTGCGGCTAATTCCAAGTCATGAGTGGGGTAGTTCACCTCGTGCGGCCTAAGTTGACAAGATACATACGCCACCACCTTCCCCTCCTGCATCAGCACACAACCCAAACCCGTGTGCCATGCATCACAATAGACAACGAATTTTTTTCCAGCCTCTGGCAGTATTAATATCGGAGCTTCAGTCAGAATCTTTTTCAACTTCTCAAAACTCTCCTGTTGTTTATCCGTCCAAACAAATGGTACCCCCTTATGCAGTAACTTAGTTAGAGGTGTAGCAATCAATGAAAACCTCTCAGCGAACCGTCTGTAGTACCCAGCCAGTCCCAGAAAACTTTGAATCTCCGGAACTATCTTCGGTGGCTTCTAATCTGATACGGCCTCAACTTTCCGAGGATCAGCCGTAATCCCCTCGGAAGACACGACATGCCCCAAAAATGTCACCTCTCGCAGCCAAAATCGCACTTGCTGAACTTGGCATAGAGTCGTTTTTCCCTCAATATCTGTAGAACAACCCGAAGATGTGAATCATGCTCCTCCTCAATTCTTGAATACACCAAAATGTCATCTATAAACACCACCACGAACCGGTCTAAGTAAGGTTGGGAAACCCGGTTCATTATATCCATGAAAGTAGTTGGTGCATTTGTTAATCCGAACGACATAACCAGAAACTCGTAATGCCCATAACGAGTTCGGAATGCAGTCTTGTGTATATCTGCCTCCTTAACCCTTAGCTGATGATACCCCGATCTTAGATCTATTTTAGAGAAAACTGAAGCTCCTCGCAGTTGATCAAACAGATCGTCTATCCTTGGTAGCGGGTATTTGTTCTTAATCATTAACTTGTTCAACTAACGGTAGTCAATACACATGCGCATTGACCCATCCTTCTTTTTTACGAACAATATCGGTGATCCCCACGGAGACACAATTGGTCGAATAAACCCTTAATCTAGAAGTTCTTGGATCTGAGCCTTTAATTCTACCAGCTCCTTCAGTGCCATCCTATAAAGGGCGATGGACACCGAAGCCGTTCCTGGTAACAGCTCAATGCCAAATTCGACCTCGCGATTTAGAGGCAATCCCGGAAGCTCTTCAGGGAATACATCCGAAAATTCTTTTACGGTCCTGACATCCCCAACAGACAAACTCTTAACCTCAGATGTGCTGACATACGCTAGAAACACCTGACAACCCTTGCGAACCAGCTTCTCGGCCCTTAACACTGAGATTACATTGGATACATAATCCCTTCACTCCCCTATCACAATCACCTCCTCGTCCTCCGAAGACTTCAATACCGTACGCTTAGCAGCGCAATCCAAATTCACACGGTATTTCACTAACTAGTCCATGCCCAGAATGAGATCAAACTCGCCAAACTGCAGTTCCATTAAGTCCGCTGGAAATACAACCCCTTGAACCTCTAAAGGCACATCCCTCAACAACTTATTTACTACAACCGGCTATCCTAATGGGCTAATCACTAATATTTCTCTATTAGCAAGTTCAAACTGTACACCCAAAGTTCTAGACACAGTACATGCAACATACGAGTGTGTTGACCCAACATCAATTAAAGCAATACATGGTACATTATGAATGAGGAACGTACTAGTTAAGACGTTAGGTGCGTCACCATCCTCTCGACGCCGAGCAGCATAAACCAACCCTGACTGTCTCACATCTGTATTACCAGTACCTCTGCCCAGTGCTCCACGACCGCGTCCAAACCCATTTCCCCCTCGGGCTGGACAACGGCCTCTCAGTGGCTACTGACCACCTCTCCCTGGCTGAACATATCCCTGACTCGCAACTGACATCGAACCCGACCTCTGCTTACAGTCTTTAACCCTGTGGTCTCTTGACCCACATCTGAAGCACGCCCCAGTTCTCTTTCAACATTCAACCTGATGAGATAACCCGCACACTGCGCAAGGCTGCGGTCTGCCAGCTACCACGAAACCCCAGTTCAGACCGGCCCATCAAATCTAGGCCTTTTATGAAATCTATCTAAAGAACTTGAAGGCCTAAAATCTCTCTTATTCCTGCCCCTTTCCTTCTCATGGTTTTAATGCTCAGAGCATTTCACATCCTCGACAGTCTTTGCCTTCTCCATCAGAGCAGCGAAATCTCTTTCCCTCTACGGGGCTATCAGTACCCGTAACTCGTCCCGAAGACCATCCTCAAACCGCACGCATCGCTCATATTCTGTTGCAACTATACCCCGAGCATACCGGCTCCAGTGCAAGAACTCCGCCTCACACTCTGCCACAGACCTATTCCCCTTAACCAGATTCAAGAATTCCTTTCTCCGGGCGTCTACATAACTTGCCCTCACATATTTCCCCAGGAATGCCGTCTTAAAGAAATCCCATGTTACACGATCAGCCTGCATGCCTTCCCTCACGGTAAGCCACCATTGATATGCCTCATTCCGCAGTAAAGACATTGCTCCTTTCAGTTTCTGTTCCACTATGCAGTCCAAATCATCCATGATCCACTCAACCGCCTCTAACCAGTATTCTGTCACATTCGGGGCTACACCAGTGATGCCCCTGAATATTTTAGCCCTGTTTGATCGAAGTCGTTCAGCAATTGACCCTTGGGCCACTGACCCGGTACTCGCTCCAATCACTCTTTCCAAAACCCGTAGCATTGCTTGAGACAAAGCATCATTCCCTCCGGCTCAGTCATGAGACCCCGTTTCAGTCACTGGTGATGCCGGTGCTTCCCTTTCAAGCATATGTCCCGATGCTGAGGACCGAGCCTTAGCACCCGGGCCTCTACCACGGCCACGTGTACCCCTTCCGCGACCTATTATACTCATCTTGATGTAACGTATTAATCTGTTTAAGAGTTTTATGAATCAGTTTATAGTTCTCATGACCATTAATAAGTGTTTTATGAAAACAGTATTTAGAGTTGTTCTCGCAGCTCGAGTTACTACTGTTTCAGTCTCTATAGTACTAGTTTCCATAACTAAAAAGTTTCAGTGTACTACCACTATCCCTAGTATTTTTGTAGTACAGTCATATCAGCCTAAAACAAGGTATAGAGTAAGGGAACTTATGGATTTTGTGCCGGAGACTCAGTGTGCCACACGTTCAGTGATATCACTACTTTCCTAAACCAGAATTTAAATAGATTTGAAAAATTTTGAAACCCATTCCACAATAGAGTTTTGCGACCTGGCTCTGATACCACTAAATGTAACACCCCAAACCCGGCCTAAACGTTACGACCAGATCTAGCGTACCAAATCAGGTGATGTTTGAAAATCCTTATGGTTGTTGGAAAACATCTTCTCAAATTTCAACTTAAACGTTCAAAATTTCGTTTCTCGTTACTTATTCACAAAAGAAGTTACTCGAATTAATACCCTTTCAAAAATGCAGTATTGTCTTGTTTATTAAAAACTGTGTCAATTACAAAAGTTTGGTCTTAACTTTTACGAAAACGTGATATTTGAAAAACAGTTGTTTATTGTTTCGAAAATCCCGTGTTGATTAAATTTGCAGTGTTTAAAGAAATCCCAAATAAAAGTTAAAACAGTTCCAAAGGGTTTATTACAACAATTATAAAACCCAAAAATTAAAGTAAAGCAATCCCAAACTGAAATACTAAATTCACTATCGAAACCTGCAGTACGTGTGGCCACCTCCGAGTCCCTCACGGCTCCAAATCCTCTAAGGGTGGGGATTACCTGCACAGTTAAGGGGAAAAGGTGAGTTACAAGAACTCAGTGTGTAATCCCAGTTACAGTTACAGTTACAGTTTGGGCCCAAGCCCATGCAGTATCAGTTCGGGCCTAAGCCCCAAAATCATGGTAATGCAACAAAAATGTAGCCCATCCCAATCCAACCATCACACCACTCGCACCAACCCTACACACCATGTGATTACCAAGTCAACCCATCTAGCCCTACACACCAAGAGCGCAGCCGAGCTGCCAATATCAACGCAGCAAAGCTACCAGTAATAGTATACATGGATGAGCCACTAAAATCAGTTTATCGTGGCAGAGCCACTGAATCAGTATAACGTGGCATAGCCACCAGTACAGTACTTCCTCCAAATACATAACCCAACCCAATACAACATGTCGTGACATATTAACTCAGTGTATGCAATAATTTACCATCATGGTATTTAAACAGATTACACACAAACACACTAAATCTACCCCTAGGGGTATAATGGTAATTTGATCGGTAGGGGTAAAATGGTAATTTACCCCTCAGGGGTATATCAGCAGTCTCACCCAACGAGGGCATTTCAGTAATTTCACCCTAAAAAGGATATTTGGTAACTTTACCTGCCGAAGGTATTTCAATAATTTACCCACTAAGGGTAATTCGGTAATTTTACCCAATAAGGGTATTTAGGTAATTTTTACCCCTACAGTGGCCTTTCCGAAGGCCAATGTCACCTTGAGCGACTCGGTTTCCCTTTTCGGTCAATACAGTACTATTGGGGCTATAGTTTGATTTCAGCCTATTCGAACGCACATGCTCGTGTGGCCCATTCCATTCGTTTTCAGCCGTGATTCTGCGGACTTCGCAATCGCATCTATCAACTTACGTTTTTTATCATTTTCACTCACATGGGCCTGTTAACCCGTTGGGCCCATTTAGCCTGCCTCAGCACAACAAGGACCATTACAGCCTCAGTTTCACGAGAGTGTTCGTGACACTCTCTCAATAGTCTGTCGCTCCCACTATTGACTCGGTTTATCACTACGAGCGCTTGCACACTGGAGTGATCTCAATAGCTGGTATTTCGACTATAGTATTTCGGCTTCTAGCCGACTCGTAGATTATGGCAGTAATAGTTTAAGCAGGGGTGCGAGATTACACACTTGTTACAACTGTAGGTTGAACTCTCGAAATTATGTACCTAAGAAGTCAACAACTCTAAACCATTAGTCTTAATCCTTGATACAATATCTCCAAGAATTAAGATCGATAAATCAATCTACACTACTTACCAACAACCCAGAGATCCATTGCAAAGAAAAAGTGTTCAGTCGGCTCCTTGGTTAAGCACGTCGAGTCCCTAGCAAAGTTTGAATGGAAAGGAGATGTTAGCTACACCATACTCATGGCCACAATTGAAATCAAGACAGCCTTTCGGCTTGAAAGAAATCGAAACAATTAAGAAAAGAACTCGGCTAACCCCATATTCGGCCCTAACCACACTTACCAACCACGGTTCGAGATTCGAAGTCTGAACAAACGAAGAGAGAAGGATATGCCTAGATCCTAATAGATATAGGTTCGGCCCTATTCTAAAAGGGTCAAAGTTTTCAGTGTTTCGGCCTATGCTTTGAATGGAGATGGAAAGAACAATAAGAAGAAAAGAAGATGTTGTATTCGGCCAGAGGAGAAATCGAAAGAAAATAAAGAATACTGCAACACACACAAGTAGTAACCGCGAAGTGATGGAAAAGAAGAAAGAAGATGGGAGAAGAGAGGCTTGATCGTCTAACAATTGTCAAAAAGTGAGAGAAAGATAGGAGACTTTGGAATGAAATGGTTTCAGCAGGGATCAAAAGAAAGTAAAAGAACGAACCCGAAAAGTCCCAAAATGCTAAAATGCAAACAATTCCCCCAAGAAGATTCAGAGAAAAAAGACGGCACTTCCCTAACACTGACCGAATATGCACTTTCCAAAAATGAAAAGTCTTTGGCTGAAATTCCCTATTCACATCCCCACATTCGGCCAACTCCCCCTCACTCACCCATCTCCACGATTTTCTCCATGAATCCCTCCTTAATTCACTCTCCATCTCTCATTCAAATTCACCCAACAACCTTGACCAATTCAAACACTTCTCCATCAGTATTTGATTCCAACACAACCTCTTGTCTTCTCCTGAGCAAAATAGAAGCCTCCAATTTGCCATCTGTGGGTTCGAACCCCTTCTCCCCTTGCTCTGCCAATGACGCCACAGCCACCTACCCACATGGCCAACTTGTGTATCCTAAACACTGACAATTTTACTTAAGTCTTACTTTCAGCAGCCCTCTCCACTAAAGGGCCAAAATTCAAAATTTCTTCAAGGCTCCAACTCAATCTCTGGCCTCCTTAGAACCCCCAAACATACTCAAGTAACCTGCTGAGCAACCACAACATGCAATTACACAAAAATTTATAACCCCTAACTTTTGGGATGTTACAAATCTTGCAAGTTATGCAAGGCAAATGTATCGTTAGATACCATTGCTAATTTAAACTTTAGCTACCTTATATGATTAAGCATGCAATGATTAAGTATTATGTCAATTAATTACAATTTTAATTCGTTTAAATAATTAATTCATTAGTTACGTTACAATTGTAATGCAATAATAACTTAGTCATGGTTTTACTTAATCAAACACCTTACCGAGGCTTATAACAACACAAACACAATTTTAATAAATTAAGTAGACGAAATGCAATCAACCTAACACGAATTAAATTTAATCCATATGAATTAAATTAAACATTTCAGTATTACAAATATTCATAGACATGTTCATCATAACAACAACAAAAATTAAAAGGATAGGGAATAAGAATCAAATCTGGTGTTTCTCCGTGGCTTGACTGGTTTGCTCCACTCTTCCTTCTCTGAGGCTGCTACGAACACTTTAATGCTATTCCAAATGGTGGATGAATGACTCTTTTTCAAGAGATGAAATCGGCAAGGGAATAAAGAAAAATGGATGGGAAATGAAGAGAGAAGAGAAGGGATGAGAAAGTTGAGGTGTATTTGAAATGAGCAGCCAAAGGGGGTTTTATAGGTTGAGAGGGCTGCTAAAAATAGCCAAAGGGCCCTCCCATAGCCAGCTATAGGTGTCGCAAGTTTGAAGTTTTCAAACTTGTTATATTAAGGTAGGGACAAATCTAGAAAGGCACAAATAGTGGATGGGTTTGTTTGCAATTTGAACAAGTCTTCAAGCTGATTGGGTCAGCATGTGGGATGATTTTGGGCTGCCCAGTAATCGGTCGGTTCGATTTTTTCTCTGTTCAACTCAATTGAGCCACTTTTCATAATTAATTAATAATAACTTATTTAACCCAAATTAAATTGGATATAAATTAAAATTAATTATATTATGAATTAATATACATAATTTGGACCATCTTAAGTTGAATAATTAATTCGCCTTGATGCTTCAAAATTGCTTCTCGGTTTTGTGCTTCTAGAAGTGTCTGCCAAGCCGTTTTTTGCCCTTTGTGCAAATCTGTTGAAAATAATCAAAATTAATTATAAAATTAATTAAAATTCATTATGTTAATAATTTAAGTACAAAATAATTATTTTATAATAATCATATATTTTTCGACAAGAATTTTACTGAACTTGCATGAATTTGGGTTAAAAAGGGCATGAAAAACTGTGTATATTTTCGTGTTTCCACACCCCCAAACTTAATTCATTGCTAGTCCCAGTTAATGCACAAATTTAAAAATAATTTCTCAGAAACACCTTTGAAAAATTCATTCAGAACAACACTCTTCCCAACAATCATGAATTTGGTATACTTATGCTCAAGAACAAAAAACTTTGATATTTATGCTACTTATGTATACATGTCATTCAAATTAATCATTCTTATGATAACAAAAATTAGACCAAATGCTTCCTAATACAGACATGTTAAGCCCTACCAATTTGATTTTATTCTCTTATTCAAGATTAAGATGCAATCATTAATGTAACGCCCCAAAAATCCATGTTTTGACTTTATGTGTTTTGACTTGAATAATGGACTGTTTGAGTGGTTTTAGGAGTGGTTGAGAGTCTCTGAGAAACTCTGGTTTGAGCCTTGTCTTTAGCAATTTTTTTCTTAATTAAAGGGGCTGAGCATTAGCAGGTAGGCTTTATAAATAAATGTAGGGGAGAGGAGACACAATTGAGTTGGTGGCCCAGGGGTGATGGCGTGAAATGGCTGATGTGAGAGCTTGGGTTCAAAACCCTTGGCATGCATAGGAGTATTTATTTTATTTCCTTGCAGCATGAGAAGTGGAGTTAGACTGAAACTCTGTAAGGTGAAGTTTGAATTAGTCTTGGAGTTGTTATGGAGGATATCAAGGAGTAAATCAAGGAGGGATAAGTGGAGTAATTTGTGAAGATTTTTCAAGGAATTTGAAGTGTGAGGGGAGTTGTGGCTGTTTGGGACTCTAAGGCCTTAGTGAAATTCGGCTAGGGGAAAATAGGGAGAATTTTCGGCACTAGGATATCCTTGTTCGGTTCTATGAGTGTTGATAGGGGAGCTGTCAAATTTCCTTGCTGGCAGTTTGGGTTTTTGCACTTTTGCATTTTGGGTTCTCTTTAGTTCTCTTTGTGCTACGAAACTGACCATTCGTGTCATTCCTTCTCTACATCTTTGCTAATCTCTTCCTCTCTTCTTTGCCAAGCCTAACATCTATTTTTCCTTACCCCTTTTCTTCTACAATTGGATTCTTTCCTAGCCTAGACGAACCTTCCCTTTCTCTTCTTTTAACTTCTGTCCATCTTCTATTCTAGGCTGGTCGAATATCACTATTGTAAATCCTTCTTTGCGTCGATCTACTGCAAATGTTCTGACTATCAGTAAGTGTTCAAAATCTCTACTTTTCTTTTTAAAACCGAATACACCAAGCTCCTATTTTTCTTTTCCAAAACTGAATACCCTCTTTTGCTAACTGGTTGTCATTTCCTCTTTCACGAACTGTACTTGTTGCGATTCTAGGGTCGTCCTCAAGGAGTGGTGAGTGTGAACGGTTTGGAGGAGTCACACTTTCGTCCTCAATGTACAAGTAAGGTAAAAGTGTTACCTTATGTTATTTAGGGTTGGCCGAATGAGCCCAATCACTTACTAATTGGATTTTGATTATACTATAGGAAACCAACAAGGGCGCGTGATCGTTTCTGAACAACGATCGTAGAGGGGCTAAGATCACCCTCATTCAAATAAGGTAAGAAGGGTGTTTCGGATTAAGCGTCAATAAAAGGGTGCTTTACTCTATCGGCTAAAAGGCTAACTTTGGATCTTGTTTGAATCTAAGTTGGGTGCTCGTGGAGCGTAGAGCATCATCGTAATTAGGTGTGTAATCACACTATCGTTTCTGTGAGCAGACAAAAGCCGAAAAATTGAAAAGCTGAAACTTCAGGCCTCACGAGCGTACAATCGCTCATTTGGTAAACTAAGCCCACAATCATGGGCGATAGACTGTAGAGGCCACCATGAGCATCCTCATGCTCTTGGGCGTTTTGGGCCTCGTTTGGCCAAAATGGGCCGTGAGGGCTCAATGGGCTTGTGGGCCCCAAACGTAATAAATCCATGATAAGTGGCAAACAGTGGACTGGGCTATATCGTTCGCATAGCCGTGACTGAATTTAGGCAAAATGGGCCACACGAGCGTGTGGCCCACTAGGGCTGCATATTGGGCTTTGGGCCCATTTACACCGTTTTGACCATATATGTTATCTGTGTCGCACGAAGCAATTGTAGACCTTCGAGAAGGTTGTTAAATGACTAAAATACCCCTAAATAGTGAAATGACTAAAATACCCCTATGAATTAAAATGACTGATGTGTTCATGATTTGTATATGATTATTACTGAGTATGACATTCTGCATATACGTATGATTTATGACATGACATACTGCATGGGCGTGGGATACTGTTATGGAGGAAGTATACTGTACTGGTGGCTCTGCCACATATATGTTACTGGCAGCCTTGCTGCATTACTATTACTGGTGGCTTTCCCACATATACTGTTACTGGCAACTGTGCTACGCTATTATTACTGACAGCTATGCTGCAATATTGGTGTGTTGGTTGGGTGGGTTGATTTTATCCCCACATGGTGTGTTGGTTGGTACGGGTGGTGTGTTGGTTGGATTGGGGTCGGTTACATATGTGCGCCATATTGATACTGTATTGGGCTTAGACCCATATTGATTGCTGTAATGGGCTAAGGCCCACACTGTACTGTTACTGAATAGGGCTCAGGCCTAGACTGTTACAGCATGATAGGGGATGACACATTGAGTTCTCGTAACTCACCCTTTTTTTCTAACTGTATAGGTAATCCCCAGCCTTAGTTGATTTGGAGCTGCGAGGGACTCGAAGGTGGCCACACGTTTGCTACTATTTTATTTTAGACCTAGTTTTTTAAATTTTTATATTGGGTTGATGTTTATGTAATAAGGTCTCTGGTGATTTTAATTTCTTTTAATTGGGTTTAATTTCTTATTTTGAAACTGCCAAATTGATACAAATAAGTTTTCAAAAATAAGAACTGTTTGAAAAGACAAACACACATTTTTAACCTCAAGAAATGATATTAATTAGAGTAGCTTCCGCGGGTTTTTAAAGTAAGAAACCAACAGTAACAAACATGGCAATCGTTTAAAAACGATTTTCTCTCAACAAGCCTGATTATGAAAAACACTTCGATGAGATTTGGTCGTAATGTCTTGGCCAGGTTTAGGGTTTTACATTTAGTGGTATTAGAGCCAGGTTGTAAAACTTGGATGTGGAATGGGTTTTGAAAAGTCTTTCTGAAAGTAGATTTTAAAGATTTAAAACGTTTTTTGAAAGATGTATAAGTGTGGTACACCGAGTCTCTGGCGCCAAATCTATAAGTTCTCTAATTCTGATTACTGCTATACTGTGAAACTCTAGATTGAGGAAACTGAGACCATAGGAGACTGTAAACTGTAGTGAGACCTCGATCTACGAAAACAAACCCCTAATGATTGTTTTTCATAATACATTTATTAATAATTACTGAAATTATAATTTGATGCATAAGACTTTTTAATCAGATAAAGCGCATATCGAAATGAGCATAAGAGGTACTCACAAAAAGGGTACACGGGGCTGTAGTAGGGGCCGAGAAAGTGCTCGGGCAGGATCGTCGGCATCGGGCTATATGCCTGCTGGGGAAGCACCAACCTCACCAGTAATCGAGATGGGGTCTTATGATCGAGCAGCTAGGGATGATGTTCTATCCCAAGTGATGTTCCGCATTTTAGAGAGGGTTGCTGGAGCTAGTACTAGAACAATGGGTTGAGGGTCAATTTTAGAGTGACTCCAGTCTAATGGAGCGGAAATTTTCAGAGGTATTTCTGGAGTAGCCCCAAATGTTGCGGAGTACTGGTTAGAGGCTACCGAACGAATAATGGACGACCTTAACTGTACGACAGAGCAAAAATTAAAAGGGGCAGTGTTCTTACTTCGTGATGAAGCTTACCAATGGTGGCTTATCGTGAGAGAGGGTACGCAGGCCGACCGAAAGACATGGGATTTCTTTAATGCGGCTTTCCAAGGGAAATATGTGGGCGCAGGTTATGTGGACGCCTGAAGAAGGGAATTTTTGAACTTGACCCAAGGGAATAATACAGTGGCGGAATATGGGGTAGAATTCTTGCGGTTGAGTCGGTATGCTCGAGGGATAGTAGCAACTGAGTATGAATGTTGTGTGCATTTTGAAGATGGCCTTCGAGACAAGTTAAGGGTATTGATAGCTTTGTAGAGGGAGCGCGATTTTGCTGCTCTTGTAGAAAAGACAAAGATTGCTGAAGAGGTGAAGCAATCGGAGCGCCAGAACCATGAACAATATAAGGGCAGAAAGAAGAGGGATTTTGGGCCCTCAAGTTCTTTTGGGAGGCCTATTAAGAAGGCCAGTTTTGATGGGTCGGTTCGGACTGGAGTTCTTGTTGCTATTACTAGACCACAACCTTACGCTGATTTTGGGAGATCTCACCAGGGTAAGTGCTGGAAGAGGATTGGGCGTGCTTCAGATGCAGATCCATGGATCATCAGGTTAAGAATTGTCCCAGAGGCCTATTCAGATGCAAGTTGCAGGACAAGGTTATGGTTAGCCAATGAGAGGTGGTCAGCAGCCACCGAGAGGCCGTGGGCAGGCCAAAGGTGGTAATGGTAGGGGACGAGGTTGTGGAGCACCAGGCAGAGGTACTATTAACACTGAGGCGAGGCATCCAGTTCTAGTATATTCTGCTCGTTGCAGAGAGGATGGTGATACTTCAGATGTTATAACTAGTACGTTCCTGATTCATAATGTACAGTACACTGTTTTGATTGATATAGGGTCTACGCATTCATATATTGCATGCACTGTGTCTGGCACCTTGGACATCATGTGTGAGAGTACTATTAATGAAATGACGGTGTTAAGTCCACTGGGAGAGTTGGTTAAGATAGACAAATTATTCAGAAATGTTACCCTAGAGCTTCAGGGGGTTGTCTTTTTGGCGGACTTGATGGAATTGCCGTTTGGTGAATTTGACCTTATATTGGGTATGGATTGGTTGGTAAAACCCCGTGCAAGGTTAGATTGTGCTACTAAGCGCATGGTGTTGAAGACTTCGGAGGATGAGGAGGTGGCTGTGATTGGGGAGCGAAGAGACTTTTTGTCTAATGTGATCTCTGCATTAAGGGCCGAAAAACTAGTTCGCAAGGGTTGTGAGGCATTTCTAGCCTATATTGGTGTATCTGAATGTGAGGGTCCTTCTGTTAGAGATATCAGAACAGTTAAGGATTTTTCTGATGTATTTTCTGATGAGCTCCCTGGGTTGCCTCCGAACCGCGAAGTGGAATTTGGTAATGAACTCCTGCCTGGAACCGCCCCAGTGTCCATAGCCCCTTATAGGATGGCACCAAAGGAGCTGGTTGAGCTAAAAGCTCAAATTCAAGAACTACTAGACCGAAGATTCATTCGACCAAGTGTGTCTCCATGGGGAGCATCAGTGTTGTTTCTGAAGAAGAAGGATGGATCCATGCGCATGTGCATCGATTATCGGTAATAGAATAAACTGACTATAAAAAAAAAGTACCCCTTGCTGAGAATCGACGATCTGTTTGATCAGCTACAAGGAGCGTTGATTTTCTCTAAAATAGATCTCCGTTCGGGGTACCATCAGCTGAGAGTTAAAGAGGCTGATGTGTATAAGTCTGTGTTTAGGACTCGTTATGGTCATTACAAGTTCCTAGTGATGCCGTTTGGGCTGACGAATGCACCAGCTGCTTTCATGGATCTGATGAACCGAGTGTTCCAGTTCTATTTGGATCGGTTTGTGATGGTATTTATAGACTATATTTTGGAGTATTCGAGAACCGAGGATGAACATGATGCACATCTCCAAATTGTTCTACAGATTTTGAGGGAGAAACAACTGTACGCTAAATTCAACAAGTGTGAGTTCCAGCTGTGAGAAGTGACATTTCTTGGTCACGTGGTATCTACCGAGGGGATTAGGGTGGATCCTCGAAAAATTGAAGCCGTATTGGATTGGAAACCACCTAAGACCGTATCTGAGATTCGATGCTTTCTGGGTCTGGCGGGGTATTACAGACTTTTTGTTGAGGTGTTTTCCTTAATTGCTGCACCTTTGACTAAGTTGCTGCGTAAAGAGGTACCGTTTAACTAGACTGATAAGTAGCAAGAAAGTTTTGAGAAACTGAAGAAGGTTCGGACTGAGGACCCTATCTTGATACAGCTAGAGTCTGGGAATGAATTTACTGTCTACAGTGATGCATCACACATTGGATTGGGTTGTGTCCTGATGCAGGAGGGTAAGGTGGTTGCTTTTGTGTCTTGTTAGCTTAAGCCTCATGAGGCGAATTACCCAACTCATGACTTGGAGTTAGCCGCAGTGATTTTCGCACTGAAAATTTGGAGGCATTATTTATACGGCGAGAAGTGTATTATCTACACAGATCACAAGAGCCTCAAGTACCTCCTCACTCAGAAGGAGCTGAATCTTAGGCAGCGAAGATGGATAGAGCTGCTTAAGGATTACGTCTACTCGATTGAGTATCACCCGGGTAAGGCTAACGTGGTAGCTGACGCACTGAGCCGTAGGGCTATATCTGATTTGAGAATAATGTTTGCTTATCTCAGCTTGTATGATGATGGTAGCATGTTAGCTGAGCTTTAAGTGAGACCGACATGGACTGAGCAAGTTAAGGTGAAATAGTTGTTGGATAAGTCACTGGTTCCTCGTTTCCGACAAGTTGAGAATGGAGAGACTGCAGATTTTGGGTTGAATGGTGAGGGAGTACAGTGTTTCCGTGGGAGAGTCTGTGTACCGAGGGATTCTGAGTTGAGGCAGTCTATACTGCGAGAGGCGCATAGTAGTCCATACGATATGCATCCTGGCGGAAACAAGTTATACCGAGATCTTCGTGAGCTGTACTGGTGGCCAGGGCTAAAATGCAAAGTTACTAATTTTGTGACTAAGTGCTTGACATGTTAGCAAGTTAAGGCTGAACATCTGTTAACTTTAGGGCTACTGCAGCCAGTTAAGATTCCACTTTGGAAGTGGGAAAGGGTAACTATAGATTTTGTGAGTGGGTCATTGTAGACCGGTTGACTAAGTCTGCCCATTTTATACTAGTCCGCACTGATTACTCATTGCAGAAGTTGGCAAAGTTGTATGTGGCTGAGATTGTGAGACTGCATGAGGTATCGGTTTCTATTATATCTGACACAGACTTTCGATTCACATCTAGGTTATGGAAGAAATTACACGAGGCTTTGGGGACTAGGTTGGACTTCAGTACTGTGTTCCATCCTCATACAGATGGGCAGTCAGAGAGGGTCATTCAGATACTGGAGGACATGTTAAGAAGTTGTGTAATTGATTTTTGAGGCAGCTGGGAAGACTATTTGTCGCTAGCAGAGTTTGTGTATAATAACAGCTATCAGTCTAGTATACAAATGGCACCGTACAAGGCGTATATGGTCGTAGGTGTCGTACTTCTACCTATTGGACTAAACTGGGTGAGCAGTGAGTTTTGGGGCTAGAGTTAGTTTCTGATACCGAAGAAAAGGTAAAATTGATTCGAGATCGGTTGAAGGAAGCGTCGGATAGGCAGAAGTCTTACGCAAATCTTAAACGTCAAGAATTGAGTATTCCGTGGGAGACTTCGTATTTCTTAAGGTCTCTCCATGGAAAAAGATACTGAGGTTTGGGCGAAAGGGTAAGTTTATCCCTAGGTCCATTGGGCGTTACCGTATACTAATGCGTGTGGGACCAGTCGCCTATCAACTTGAGTTACCTCCAGAATTAGACCAAATTCACAATGTGTTCCATGTCTCCATGCTGATGCGTTATCGCTCTAATCCCACACATATAGTACCAGTCGAGGAGATCGAAGTTAGGCCAGATCTGACCTTCGAGGAAGAACTAGTACAGATATTGGATAATGAGGTTAAGGTACTCAGGAAGAAATCAATCCCACTAGTTAAAGTGCTTTGGCGAAATCACGAAACTGAGGAAGCCACATGGGAACCTAAGAAGGTGATGCGACAACAATACCCTCACCTATTCTGACTAGGTAAATTTCGAGGCCGAAGTTTCTTTTAAGGGTAGAATTGTAATGCCCCAAAAATCCATGTTTTGACTTTATGTGTTTTGACTTGAATAATGGACTGTTTGAGTGGTTTAGGAGTGGTTGAGAGTCTCGGAGAAACTCTGGGTTCGAGCCTTGTCTTCAGCAAAAATTTGTTTTTCTTAATTAAAGGGGCTGAGCTTTAGTAGGTAGGCTCTTTAAATAATTGTAGGGGAAAGGAGACACAATTGAGCTCGTGGCCTAGTGGTGATGACGTGAAATGGCTGATATGAGAGCTTGGGTTCGAATCTCTTGGCATGCAAAGGAGTATTTATTTTATTTCCTTGCAGCACGAGAAGTGAAGTTAGACTGAAACTCTGTAAGGTGAAGTTTGAATTGGTCTTGGAGTTGTTATAGAAGATATCAAAGAGTAAATCAATGAGGGATAAGGGGAGTGGTTTGTGGAGATTTTCAAGGAATTTGAAGTGTGTGGGGAGTTGTGGCCGTTTGGGACTCTAAGCCTTAGTGAAATTCGACTAGGGGAAAATAGGGAGCATTTTCGGCACTAGGATTTCCTTGTTTGATTTTGTGAGTGTTGATAGGGGAGCTACCGAATTTCCTTGCTGGTAGTTTGGGTTTTTGTACTTTTGCATTGTGGGTTCTCTCTAGTTCTCTTTGTGCTATGAAACTGACCATTCGTGTCATTCCTTCTCTGCATCTTTGCTAATCACTTCCTCTCTTCTTGGCCGAACCTAACATCTATTTTTCCTTACCCCTTTTCTTCTGCAATCGGATTCTTCCTTAGCCTAGCCGAACCTTCCTTTTCTCTTCTTTTAACTTCTGTTCATCTTCTATTCTAGGCTGGCCGAATATCACTGTTGTAAATCCTTCTCTGCGTCGGTCTACTACAAAGGTTCTGACTATCAGTAAGTGTTCAAAATCTATTCTTTACTTTTCTTTTTAAAACCGAATACACCATGCTCTTATTTTTCTTTTCCAAAATCGAATACCCTCTTTTGCTAACTAATTGTCATTTCCTCTTTCACGTACTATTCTAGTTGCGATTCTAGGGTTGTCCTCAAGGAGTGGTGAAGTGTGAACGGTTTGGAGGAGTTACACTTTCGTCCTCAATGTACAAGTAAGGTAAAAGTGTTACCTTATGTTATTTGGGGTTGGCCGAATGGGCCCTATCACTTACTAATTGGATTTTGATTGTACTATAGGAAACCAATAAGGACGTGTGATCGTTTCTGAACAGCAGTTGTAAAGGGGCTAAGATCACCCTCATTCAAACAAGGTAAGAAGGGTGTTTCAGATTAAGCGTCAATAAGAGGGTGCTTTACCCTATTCGTTAAAAGGCTAACTTTGGATCTTGTTTGAATCTATGTTGGGTGCTCGTGCAGCTTAGAGCAACATCATAATCAGGTGTGTAATCACACTATCGTTTCTGTGAGTTGGCAAAAGCCAAAAGGCCGAAAAGCCGAAACTTCGACATTTGAGGCCTCACGACGTCCGATCGCTCATGTGGTAAACCGAGCCCAAAATCATGGGCGATAGGCTGTAGAGGCCACCACGAGCGTCATCGTACTCTTGGGCTGTTATGGGCCTCGTTTGGGTGAAATGGGCCGTGTGAGCTCAATGGGCTCATGGGCCCCATACAGAATAAATCCACGATAAGTGGAAAACACTGGACTAGGCTAAATCCTTCGCATAGCCATGACTGAATTTGGGCAAAATAGGCCACACGAGCGTGTGGGCCCACTAGGCCCGAATATTGGGCTTTGGGCCCATTTACACCTTTTTGACCATATATGTTATCTGTGTTGCACGAAGTGACTGTAGACCTTTGGGAAGGTTGTTAAATGACTAAAATACCCCTAAAGAGTAAATGGCTAAAATACCATTAAAGAGTGAAATGACTAAAATACCCCTGAGGAGTAAAATGACTGATGTGTTCATGATTTGTAGATGTTTATTACTGAGTATGACATTTTGCACATATGTATGATTTATGAAATGACATACTGCATGGGGTGGGATACTATTAAAGAGGAAGTATACCGTACTGGTGGCTCTGCCACATATACTATTACCGGCAGCCTTGCTACATTATTGTTACTACCAGCCTTGTTGCATTACTTTTACTGGTGGCTTTGCGACATTTGCTGTTACTGGCAGCTCTACTGCGTTATTATTATTGGGAGCTATGCTGCAACATTGATGTGTTGGTCGAGTGGGTTGATTTTATCCCCACATGGTGTGTTGGTTGGATTGGGGTGGGGTCGGTTGCATATGTACACCATATTGATACTGTATTGGGGTTAAACCCACATTGATTGCTGTAATGGGCTAAGGCCCACACTGTACTGTTATTGAATAGGGCTCAGGCCCAGACTGTTACTGCATGATAGGGGATTACACACTGAGTTCTCGTAACTCACCCTTTTCTTCTAACTGTACAGGTAATGCCCAACCTTAGATGTTTTGGAGCTACGAGGGACTCGAAGGTGTCCATACGTTCGCTACTATTTTATTTTAGACCTAGTTATTTAAAATTTTATATTAGGTTGATGTTTATGTAATAAGGCCTCTGGTGATTTTAATTTCTTTTAATTGGGTTTAATATCTTATTTTGAAACTGCCAAACTGATACAAATAAGTTTTCAAAAATAATAACTGTTTTAATAGCCCGCGGGTTTTTAAACTAAGAAACCAACAGTAACAAACATGGAAATCTTTTAAAAATGGGTTTCTCTCAAGAAGCCTGATTACGAAAAACACTTCGATGTGACACGTCATATTCGGTTGTAACGTCTAGGCCAGGTTTGGGGTGTTACAATTAAGTTTAACTTATGCCTCCATATGTTGAACATAGCAATTTCTCTCCACTAATGTAGGTAACATAGAAACTTGAATCAATAGGTCTTTAACAAGGTTGTAACGTGGCTAGGCTAGGGGTAAGCAAAAGACAAATTTAGGCTAAAAACCTTAGACTCAGCTTCAATCGGACCTTCAGAACATTTACCTTCAATACACCAACTAACTTTGCTTTCACGTGCTCTTTTGTACATCTATTTTCTTTCAAGTACACATGCTCTCTTTCTTCTTCTTCTTCTTCTTCTTCTTCTTCTTCTTCTTCTTTTACGAGCATTTTACTGTATGTATTACAAATTTTTGAGCATTCGATACTTTTTTTTCAACTCCCCAAACTTATTTTCAAAGAATGTTCTGAATAGTACTGAGTCTAGTGTTTGGGATAATTTAAAGATAATTAAGAGAGAAGTGATGGCTAAATATTGCAAGGGTTCAAATAAAATTAGGCCATATAGTTCAAGGGATAAAAATTCATCAAGGTTGGCTTGAAAGGCTCAAACGGTCGGAAAAAAAGTTACCTAAATCATTTTCAACATTCCATGCTTCCTAGGATTTCACCTCAAGAAACTGCTAAGTCAATTCTAGAGACTTAAACTTTCATGCATGCCTAACTTTCCTAAGGCTAAAAAATTTTATGGTCTGATTTGCATGCTTTATTAAGAGTACATTTATGTCTTAATTCAACCAACATAGCATTTATTGAAATAATAGAATTTTATTCATACTGAAGTTTAGCATACTTAACAAAATTTCAAAATTTTGAACAAAATATATCATAATCATTATCAAAAGAAAATTCTATTCTGAGAGGAAATAATTTCAATTTTTTGGCCCCCCTACTTCATATGAACAATGTACTCATTGTTAGAAGTGAATAGATATTATACGCCAGGTAGGATTCTAGAAAAGATGAGGTGAGTCAATTTGACTGCTTAAGTACCAAGCTCTCTCTCGATCCAATCCTAGACATGTATATATCTATTGCCACACTTTGTACTTTGCAATTTGTTCATTTTTATTTATGATTTCCACCTCTTGTTTTAAAAGTTGACCCTTTATTTAACAAAAAAAAATACTTAAATTCTTTAGGCTACTCAGAAAAATATTTTTTTGAAAAATTACATTACATTAAACTCCCATGAAAGACTAGAGGGGTCACGGATGGTCCCGCTTAAGTCCTAACCTCCTAGACAGAGTTTTAATTAATGTAACGAACCAATGAAAATTTTATCTAAGTCTTGCATTTTATTCAAATGAGAAAAAAAAACTAAAAATATAAAATAACGATAGAGAAACTGAAGAGAACTCCCTCCATTATATTCAGGATCGTCATTGACCATGGTGGTATCAAATGGCCATTTGTCATACCAACCATAACAATCTAGGAAGAAATCAATTTTTTTCCCATCAAATCTGTCCAACATCTTATTAGGTAAAGAAAACCTAGAATGATCTTTCCTGGTGGTCTTATTTAACTTCCTATAATTCCTACAAATCACCTAACTCTTGACTCAAATATTTGGAATAATCCATCCGACACCCTTCTTGTGCTTTTCCAAAACAACAAATGACTCTTCTTCTTCATTCTTGGTGAACACAACTGAAATCATGATAGGTAAAAATGGAGATAAACCCAAATAATCATATTTCAAATGAAGAGGCAAAGTATTTAGTTCCAATTCGTCTGGCTCTTCAATCAACACTTTTGGTTGTGTGTACGAGATAATAACTCTAATGATTCCAGTGGAACTTCCTGAGTGAATCCCTTCGTTTTAGCTTCTAACAAAGCCAAACTTTCCTTGTTTTCATCATCACTTGGCGAATCCGCTAGCAGAATACATTCTAACGGATAATCTACAAAATTGGGCTCCAGCTCTGTAGAAGCCAGCGATTCCATCTTAGAAATAGAAGAATAGTCTTCAACTACATCTGGGGATTTAGTAGCATCGAAGTCATTAAAAGTCACCTTGTCATTAAAAATTTCTTTCAACTGAGTATCTCGTTGTTGCATCTGGAATCGTCAAGGATATGGAAATGCTAGAATCTTAGCTTTAACCGGACAACTCTTCTGTGGAAATTTTTCTGCATCTGACAAAGGTGTTAGATATCAAAACTAACTAGTTTAGAGTTTACCTCATCAAGGATCACTGAATCTGATTTCTACGATACAGGAGTTTTGACACTTGGTTGAACTTCTTCTTTGTCTTGTGCTAGAACAGACTCATCTTGAACCTCAACCACCTTGGGCTCCAATGTCTTTCCACTTGGCAAAGAGATTGCTTTACAATGTTCTTTCCCCAAAATTTTTGGATTTTCTGTGTCACTCGGCCAAATACCTTGGGGTTTATTTCGAAGTTCATTGGTTAGCTGACCCATTTGATTCTCCAGATTTCTTAAAGTGGTATCATTCTTAGCTATGTATGCCTTCAGTAGATTCTTAAGATCACTTGAAGATTCAGTTGGTGGGGGTTGTTGCACTGGTTGAGAATATTCCAACGGATAATTTGGTCGAAATGGCATAATAGAGTCGCTATGGTCCTTCCATTGATTACTCCACGGAGAAATCAGATGATTCTGCCATGAAAAGTTGTAAAAATTTGATTGCGGACCATTCCAATTTTGATTTCCCATGTAATAATTTGACTCTTGATTTGAAGGGCAATTTTCAAAGAAATGGCCATCTCCACAATATTAACAAGAAATATTCTCGAACTGGTTCGACTGCTAACCTGACAGATTACCATTGAAACCATTAACAATTATGTTCTTAAGCATAGAAGGCATAGAGGATACCTGGGCTACAAAAGAAGCAAGAGTGTCTGCTTTATGTACTTTTGCTGCTCGTGTTTTTGAGGCTGCTCGGTTGATTGGCCACTGATAGTTATTGCTGGCAATTTTTTCAATAATCTCGTAAGCATCGTTATAAGACGTAGAAAGAAGGGCTCATTTACCGAAGCATCCACCATCATTCTAGTATGAATATTAAGACCAATATAGAAAGTCTCCATTTGAACGCAGCAAGGAATCCCGTGATAAGGGCACCTTCGTAATAACTCCTTGAACTACTCCCATGCCGCATATAAAGATTCTTCATCAAGTTGCTAAAATGAAGTGATTTCATTTTGAATCTTGGCATTTAAAGATGGAGGGAAATATTTCATTAAGAAACGCTTAACCAACTCTTGCCATGTAGTTATGGAACCAGACAGTAGGGAGTTCAACCATGCTCTTGCTCTATCTCTTAAGGAGTATGGAAATACATGCTCTTGCTCTATCTCTTAAGGAGTATGGAAATAATCTCAGTCACAAGGCACCCTTAGTCACCTTGGCTAGTTTAAATGAGTCACTCACTTCCATGAATAGCCGAAGATGAAGATGTGGATCTTCAGTAGGAATCCCAATAAATTGACCCATATTTTGTAACATTTGGAACATGACCGGCTTCAGCTCGAATTGTTGTGCCTCAACTTCGGGTCTCCTAATACTCGGATTGAGCTCATTGAATAGAGAAATGTCATATTCTCGAATGGCACAGTTTCTGTCATTGGCATCAATGATCGAATTGTGAGTATTATAAGTGAATGTTCCTCCTGGATTTTGGTTTGGATTTTTGAAAATTTTCTCTTCTGTCCTTCTTTGGTTCGCTTGTTTCTCCATTGTCAAAAAGTCCTTTCAATTTTAGGGTCTACAGGGAGTAAATAAATAATTTGATCAATACTAATAAACACCTGAAACAAACACAAAAAAAAAATTGGAATTAAAATTTAACATAAAAAATAGACCAAAATGCAAAATTAACAATTTCACAAATATTGTCTTTTAAAACAGTCCCTGGCAACGGCGCCAAAAACTTGGAACGACGGAAATGTGCAAGTGTACACAATCGCAACAAGTAATAAAATGACAAGTAAATGGCGAGTTATCGTACCCACAAGGATTGTGAAAAGAATTATTTATGAAAGCAATTTAAAACACTTTGGTGAAGAAAAATATTTTGTTTTGAAGAAGTGATTAAAAACTAGAAAACAGAGTAAAATAATTAAAATAAAAACAAGTCCTATTGCACGATTTCAAAAGATGATTTAATCAAGATGACATAATTGTGTTAGATTAATTACATATCTTAACTTAGGATTATAGAACTCGTGTTTATGTTGTTACGAATAAATTCACGGCAACTTGGTAATTTTCTAACTTATGAACATACTTACCTACCAAAATCCATTTATCTCTTAACTATATCTCTATGTCAATTCAATCGATTAAACAAATTTTAATAAAAAAAATGTATTAATGCACATACGTACTTATGAAATTAAAATAATCTCTTATACATATCTCTATGCCAATTCAAACAATTAATTCAATCTCATAAGCGCATAAAAGATTACGTGAGGTAAAAATGTATTCCTACCTTGAAATAGTTTAATCACAATAATCTTGCAAGTTATGCAAGGCAAATGTATCGTTAGATACCATTGCTAATTTAACCCTCAGCTACCTTAGATGATTAAACATGCACTGATTAAGTATTGTGTCAATTAATTACAATTTCAATCCGTTTAAATAATTAATTCATTAGTTACCTTACAACTGTAATGCAAGAATAACCTAGTAATGGTTCTACTTAATCAAACATCTTACCGAGGCCTATAACAACACAAACACAATTTTAATAAATTAAGTAGACAAAATGCAATCAACCTAACATGAATTAAATTTAAGCCATATCAATTAAATTAAACATTTCAACATTACAAATATTCATAGACATGTTCACCATAACAACAACAAAAATTAAAAGGATAGGGAATAAGAATCAAATCCGGTGTTTCTTTGTGGCTTGACTGGTTTGCTCCACTCTTCCTTCTCCACTTGTTCTTTACGAACCGAGGCTTCTACAAACACTTTAATGCTACTCCAAGTGGTGGATGAATGACTCTTTTTCAAGAGGTGATATTGGTAAGAGCATAAAGAAAAATGGATGGGAAATAAAGAGAGAAAATTGAGAGAGAAGAGAAGAGATGAGAAAGCTGAGGTGTGTCTCAAATGAGCAGCCAAGGGGAGTTTTTATAGGTTGAGAGGGCTGCTAAAAATAGCCAAAATCAGCAACCAAAGAGCCCTCCCATGGCCGGCCACACATGTGGCAAGTTTGAAGTTTTAAAACTTGCTATATTAAGGTAGGGGCAAATCTAGAAAGGCACAAATAGTGGAGGGGGTTTGTTTGCAATTTGAACAAGTCTTCAAGGGCCATTTTGCAAGCTAATTAATCAGCCAAACAAGCTGATTGGGTCAGCATGTGAGATTGTTTTGGGCTGCCCAGTAATTGGTCGGTTCAGTTTTTTCTCGGTTCAACTCAACTGAGCCACTTTTCAAAATTAATTAATAATAATTTATTTAACCCAAATTAAATTGGATATAAATTAAAATTAATTATATTATGAATTAATACACATAATTTGGACCGTCTTAAGCTGAATAATTAATTCGCCTTGATGCTTCAAAATTGCTTCTCGGTTTTGCGTTTCTAGTAGTGTCTGCCAAGCTGTTTTTCGCCCTTTATACAAATCTGTCGAAAATAATCAAAATAAATCAAAATTAATTATAAAATTAATTAAAATTCATTATTTTAATAATTTAAGTACAAAATAATTATTTTATAATAATTATAATTTTTCGACAAGAATTTTACCGAACTTGCATGAATTTGGGTTAAAAAGGGCATGAAAAAGTGTGTATATTTTCGTGTTTCCATTAGCCTGATGGAGCGACAACAAGTTAGCTTGGTCAGAGTAACCAAAATTGTTATCAGTTGAAAGCTATAGATGTAGATGTATCGGAAACATCATTTAGAATCTGCCATGAAAATTATGAATTTTAGCGAAACTCTATGAATTAACTAATATATCTAGAACCTAATGATTTGGGTTTTTTGGTTACGTTTCGACAGAAAAGTTACTAGGAATTTCTCTGTAGTTGTACTACTAATGGTGAAGCTATGACAGGAAGGTATCAGAGTTGTTCAGTTAAGTCAAATATCTACTTCAGCCTCAACCAAAGAAGAATTTATTGTTTACAGTAACATTTCATTCAGATGATCTTAAATTAAGATGGTTTGAGTATCATGAGGTTGAGGGTCGAATCGTTAGTTCTTTGAGATACAGAGAAAAACATTTAAATTTGTACACTAACTAATTCTGGGATTTTATAGCACATCTCATGATCAGGGTATTGTTTATTTGATCTAACTTAGTAAGCACTAAAGTGAATAATGCCTTGAGACTAAGGTACTAGTGCTCAGGGATAAAAAGTGAAATTTCAGAGTTTATTCTGAGATATCTGTTATGTCTATAAGTCAAAAGATAGTATCAAGTACTGTTTGTAATATTACGTTCTAGTATGAATTCTGGTGGGGAATGGGTTATGATAGATTTCATTTTTTGGACTACCCTTGAAAATGAGAAAGAAAAACTTGATCTGAATAGCTGTTATCAAGTGAGAAATTTTGAGGATGAAATTTTCGTAAGAAGGGAGAGTTCTAACAACCCGTTTTTTAGTAGTGTCGGAAACAGTGGTTTCGAGGCCACAAATTCGATGAGTAAGTCATAAATATTATCACTTAATATTTTCGAGTTTAATATATTTTAACGGTAAATTTGGATTTAATGAATTATGTTATATGGAAGAATAATTAGGTTCAAGTGATATGTCCCTAAAGTCAAGTGGTTTTAGAAAATGAGATATCGAGACCTTATTTCTATAAATCAAGTTGTAAATATTTTAAAAAATATTTATGGAGTGTTATTAGGGTTGTAACACCCCTAACTCGTATCTGTCGCCGGATTAGGGTTAAGAGGCATTACCAGACGAATAAAGACTTTTACGGACATATCATAGTAAAACTCGTCAAATCCAATCAAAGTGTCCCTTAGATAGGTCAACGTGACCTTAAACATGCTTTATAATAGGGCTGGGACTAAACTAAACACATATGAAAATTCTCGGAAATTTAAAACTTTTTTCAAAGTTACAGAGGTCACACGCCCGTGTGGGCAGGCCGTGTGCCTCCCACGGCCTTCAGACACGCCCGTGTGTCAAAGCTGTTTTAAAACAAGGCATACATACTGACTTGTCCACACGGCCGTGGACACGCCCGTCTGCCTCACCTGTGGCGCTACTGACTTCACCACACAGCCAGTCACACGCCCGTGTCTCTAGCCCGTGGTCGATCCTAACTTGGTTTGAATTTCAACCACGAGGGACACGGTCGAGCCAGACGCCCGTGTGCTCAACCGTGTGGGCAATTATAGGCCATTTTCAAGGCCAAAATGCCACCCACACTTGGGTCATTCCTACAATCTCAAACAAGCATTATTCCATACTCAATTGGCAACCAAAATCATGTCAAATGAACAACATATCATCTTATTCAATCTCATTTCTATTCATGCCAACTTGTATACTAATTTGCACAACCAATTCTCATGTATAACCATGCATATAATCATTTCATTGATCACACATATGTGCTCATATAGCATCAATTTACTTATCACAATTTTTACCATTTCATAGACATATAATCATACCAAAACCAACAACATAAAGCATAGCATCACATACTAAAACATAATCACATATCTAGCCATATCATATGGCTATATACATCTATCTTAACACATTTCCAAAACAACTAGCCTATACATGCCATATTTAACTATATACATTTCCAAAAGGTACCAAAATGAGTTTAGGTAGTGTGATGATGATCATCGACGGTCCCGAGCCTTTAGTAGCTTTAACAATCTATAAAACAGAGCAAACACACACAAAGTAAGCTTTCAAAAAGCTTAGTAAGCCATATACAAATAAACTTAATATAAATTGCACATAGCTACATTGACACAATGACATTAATGTTTCTTATTGCAAATTCATCACATAGTCTTTGGCTCATTTGCTTAGCCAAAGCTTGTCACATTCTGTCACTCACATATCACATATACACATAGCTCATTCAAGCATATTTTTACATATCATCTCATGACTAAATACATATTCACTTTAGTAAGCTCGTATAGATACTTACCTTTCATACACACATAGTGTATTTTTCAAACGTACCTGAAACGGATATACAACTCACATAGTCGTTCATTTCTCAGACTTGCCCGTTGAACCGTTCGGAATCTAATAGGATACTTAGAGTGCTCGGAACAGTCGCACAATGCCATTGTCCCAGTTGAGGTCTTACGTGTACTCAATCATCGATGCCACTATCCCAGACAGGGTCTTACACGAATCAAATACGATGCCAATATCCCAGACATGGTCTTACACGTAAATCTCATATCGATGCCAACGTCCCAAATGTGGTCTTACACAAAATCTCGAATCAATGCCAACGTCCCAGACGTGGTCTTACATGATATCACATATCAAACACCTATGCCATGACATATGCAATCCTATCTATTCTGAGGTTCATACGGGGCTTCTCGGATATTGACTATTACTCGATACTTTCTCGGAATACATATATTCATCATTTCATACACATTCATCACAATATAATTTCATATGAATATATATAATTCAATACAAACACATTTATTTGTATATCGACTTACCTCGGATTCGGTTTAACGAAAACAGATACGGCTACTCGATTACTTTAGATTTCTCACGACCTAAGTCTGTTTTCTTCGGTTCTTGATCTATATAGATTCAAATTTAGCCCTTTTGTTCACCAAAACATTCAATTCAATCCAAAAACGCATATTTAGGTCAATTTACAAATTACCCCTCACATTTCCACATTTTGACATTTTAGTCCTTATTACACAAAATCACAAAATACACCAAATTTGCTTATACCCATGCTTGGCCGAATATACAATATGATCACATCAATCCATACATTTCATTTATTTCACAATTTAGTCCCTCAAAATATTATTTTCACCAATTAATCCAAAATACTCAAATTCAACAAAACTCCAAAGACAATCTATGATAATCAAATACATATCTTTCATATTTCACTATCAAACATCACAAAACTCATGAATTCATCAATGACACATTTCAAAAACATCATCAATTTACAAAATTGAAGCATGGGTTTTGAAGTATATGAAGCAACGATTGCAAAAACGTGGAAATTATCAAAAACCGATTAAAAACATACCTTGAATTGAATCAAAAGCTAGTCGAATGCCCTAGCTCAATTTTCTTTCTTTTCTTTTCTTCAAATTCGGCACAAGATGATAACTATGGCTTTATTTTCATGCTTTTATTTATTTAATTAGCCTTAATAACATAATTCCAATTTTACCTTTTAAAACAAAATATGTATAACATATAATACAAGGTCATTCTTGACCTTTGCCATCCACTAACTAAATAATTGTTTAATTGCCTCATAAGGCCTCCCCATTTAAAAGCCACAACACATTAGTGCTCTTAACATGTGACATGCCAATTTTTCATTTTTTTTATAATTAAATCCTTATGTCAAATTAAGCATACAAACGTACAATTTAATTAACAGAAATTTCAGACATGCTTAATCACACACAATAGGCACAGAAAATAATATTAAAATATTATTCTAACTCAGATTTGTGGTCCCGAAACCACTGCTCCGACTAGGGTCTAAACTGGACTGTTACAATTCTCCCCCCTTAGGGATTTTTGTCCCCGTAAGTCTTACCGTTAAACAGATTAGGATATTGTTGTGTCATTGAATCCTTAGGCTCCCACGTAGCCTCTTCCACTCCATGTCAATGCTACAACACTTTCACTAACGAAATTTTCTTGTTTCTCAACTATTTCATTTCACGAGCTAAGGTACGAATCAATTCTTCTTCGTAGGTCATACCAGATCGGATTTCAATCTCATACGAAGTAATCACATGTGACGGATCAGATCTATATCGACGGAGCATTGACACGTGAAATACATTATGTATCTTTTCTAGCTCAGATGGCAACAACAATCTATAAACAACTAGCCCAACTCGCTCGATAATCTCATACGGTCTGATGAACCTCGGACTCAATTTGCCTTTACGTCCAAATCTGAGTATTTTTCTTCCACGGAGACACTTTCAAGAACACTTTGTCGCCGATTTCAAACTCAATATCTTTTTGTTTCAAATCCGCATAGGACTTCTGACGATCAGATGCTGCTTTCAGACTATCACGGATCACTTTCACTTTCTGTTCAATGTCTTCTATTAAATCGACCCCGTGGATCTTATTTTCACTGAGTTCTGTCCAATACAGAGGTGTTCGACATTTGCGTCTGTACAAAGTTTCATAAGGTGCCATTTTGATGCTCGACTGAAAACTGTTATTATACGCAAATTCAATCAATGGCACGTACTGTACCCACGTACCGTCAAGCTCAAGAATGCAACATCTCAACATATCCTCAAGAATCTGAATGATCCGTTTGGATTGACCATCCATCTATGGGTGATAAGCTGTACTAAAATGTAATTTCGTGCCTAAAGCTTATTGTAGTTTCTTCCAGAATCGTGAGGTAAACCTCGGATCTTTATCAGACACGATAGACAATGGTACTCCTTGCAATCTTACAATATTAGATATGTAAAGCTAAGCTAACTTATCAAGTGAATAATCAGATCTCATCGGAATAAAATGGGCAGATGTCGTCAGTCGATCAACTATGACCCAAATTGCATCTTTCTTTCTCGAAGTCAATGGCAATTAGTAACAAAGTCCATCGTCACTCTATCCCATTTCCACTCGGGAATCAGAATAGGTTGTAACATACCAGATGGAACCTGATGTTCAGCTTTAACTTGCTGACAGACTAAACATTTCGAAACAAAGTCAGAAATATCTCGTTTCATACCAGACCACCAATAATGTCACTTCAGATCATGATACATCTTTTTACTTCCCGGATGAACAGATAGACGACTATTATGAGCTTCATTCAATATAAACTGAATCAACTTTGGGTTTCTCGGAACACATAATCGATCTCGAAATCTCAAGCAATCATCAACATCAACTCAAAATTCAGAATCGGAGTTCGCATCACATTGAGCTCGTTTCGCTAGTATTTCATTATTAACTTTCTGAGCTTCACATATATGTTGTATGAACAATGACTTCGCTTTCAATTCAGCTAATACTGAACCATTATCAGACAGATCTAAATGAGCACTCATTGCACGTAATGCAAACAGTGATTTCTGACTCAGTGCATCGGCTACGACATTTGCTTTACCCGGGTGATAATCTATCACAAGCTCGTAGTCTTTTAACAACTCTAACCATCTTCTCTGTCGCAGATTCAAGTCTTTCTGGGTCATCAGATATTTCAGACTTTTATGATTTGAAAACATGTGACATTTCTCACCAAAAAGATAATGGCGCCAAATCTCTAGTGCGAACACAATCACAGGTAGCTCGAGGTCGTGCATCAGATAGTTCTTTTCATGAGGCTTCAATTGTCTCGAGGCATAAGTTATTACTTTGCCTTCCTGCGTTAGAACACAACCCAAACCACTCAATGAAGCATCACTATAAATCACGAACTCTTTACCCGATTTTAGTTGTACCAACACTGGGCCTCAGGTCAAACGGGTTTTCAACTGATCAAAACTTTTCTGACATTTATCGGACCATTCATACTTCACATCTTTCTGAGCAATCTAGTCAACGGGGTAGCTATCATCGAAAAGCCTTTCAGAAATTTTTGATAATAACCAGCAAGTCCCAGAAAACGGCAAACTTCGGACACATTCTTCAGAGGTTTCCATTCCAGAATAGCAGAAATCTTACTCAGATCAACTCGTATACCAGATGCTAACACAATATGCCCCAGAAAACTAACTTCATGCAACTAGAATTCACATTTACTGAATTTCACATACAATTGCTTGTCTCCCAGAGTTTGCAACACAACTCTCAGATGTTCGACATGCTCGTTTTCATCACGTGAATAAATCAAAATCTCGTCAATGAAAACAACAACAAATCAATCTAGGTACGGTCTGGAAATTCTGTTCATCAGATCCATAAAAATAGCAGGAGCATTCGTTAGTCTGAAAGGCATAACTAAAAACTCATAATGCCCGTACCTCGTTCTGAAAGCCGTTTTTTGAATGTCTAAATCTTTTACTCGCAACTGGTAGTATGCCTATCTCAGATCTATCTTTGAAAACAAGTGGCTCCTTTTAGCTGATCAAACAAATCATCTATTCTGGGCAATAGATATTTGTTCTTTATAGTTACTTTATTCAACTGGCGATAGTCAATGCACATTCTCATCGTGCCGTCTTTCTTTTTCACAAACAGAACAGGAGTACCCCAAGGTGAGAAACTCAGTCTTGCGAACCCTCTGTCAGTTAACTCTTGCAACTGTGACTTTAACTCTTTCAATTCCATTGGTTTCATTCTATACGAAGCTATCAAAATAGGGGTCGTACCAGGAAACAGATCAATGCCAAATTCAACTTCACGTATCAGAGGCAATCTCGATAGTTCTTCAGGGAATACATTAGAAAACTCACAAACAACTAGCACTGATTCAACTTTCTTTTCAGACATTTTCGAATCAATTACATAAGCAAAATAAACTTCGTAACCCTTTTTCACACAACTCTGAGCTTTCAACACGGATATTACAGCAGGCAATCCGTTCAATTCACTAGACTCAATCCGAACTATTTCATCATTCTGACTTTTCAAATAAATGATCTTTCTTTTGCAATTCACAACTGCATCATCCAATGTCAACCAGTCCATACCCAAAATTATATCAAAAGGTAGCAACATCAAATCAGCAGGAAAACAGATATCTCGAAACATTAATGGACAGTTCTTGCATACTTTGTCAACCAGGACACTTTTACCTAAGGGGTTTGATACTCTAATAAGAAATTCAGTAAATTTTACAGGCCAAGTCTTACTGGATACTAAGTTCATGCATATATACGAATGAGTAGAACCAGGGTCTACCAATGCAATCATAGAAGTATCATAAAGAGTAAACATACCCATTATAACATCTGGAGATGAAACTTCCTCACGAGCTCAGATGGCATACGCTCTGGCAGGAGCTCTAGCTTCAGATCTCGCAACAGTATCTTTCGTAGCTCTCTGACTACCAATGACATTTCTTGTATTTCGGGAAGATCTACCTCTCGGTGGGACATTATTGGATCTTGGATTTTGAATAATCTCTTGCTCAACAGACTCTGGGCAATCACGGATGAAATGATCTAACGATCCACATCTGAAGCAAGCTCGATCATTCAATCTACAACTTCCCAGATGTCTTTTACCACAATGCTTACATTCAGGTCGATCAGATTGGACAATTCCAACACTAGTCATCAAAGTTGCTGGAGTTTTGGAGCTCAACTGTGATTTAGCTTGATCTCTGTTCGATTGTCCCACATTAACTCTCGAATGACTTTGTTCATCTCTGAATTTCTTTGTAGTAGACTGAAATGGTTTGCTCGAAAATCTCTTTCTCACATCTCTAGCTTCAGACTCAACTTTTCTTTTGTCTTTCCTGAGTGTCTCAGCTTTGCACGCTCGATCAACAAGCACTACAAACTCTTTTATCTCTAGAATCCCAACTAACAAACGGGCATATTCATTAAGGTCGTCTTCAAATCTTTTGCTGTAACATCCCCAAACCCGGCCCATTCACTACGACCGAATCTGGTTATGTCACTGCGGAAAGACGAAAAAAATCTTTTTGTCTTAGAATAAACACTATAGTTTGTTATTAAAAACATATCCATTTAAACTTATGAGTAAAACCTTGTTATTAAAAACATGTTCATTTTAAAACTTTAGTATATATAAACTAATTTGAATAAATAGGGTGCAAACCATAAAAACCTCCACTTAGTGGCTTAAAACAAGCCACCCTTAAAATAATACCAAATATAATAAAATGGCCTTTATTACAACCCAAAACTTAAAATGAAATACTTATCAAAGTCATGCATAAAATAATTAAACATAATCTTCGGCATGGGCCACCTTGTCCTCTCCGAACCCGGTCCAGCTTTATGCAACACCTGAAAAAGTTAAAGGAAAAAGGTGAGTCACCAAGACTCAGTGTGCAACCCCTTTTCCCGGATTAGTAAAACATCATACACAATCATAACAAGCTTATCATGCATCTAATTAATATGCACCCAACCTAGCCATCCACAACACCTTTCTCTACCCCGTATGGTACCAAACCACTGGTGGTGCCAAACCACTGGTGACCCAAGGTCACAATAATCATCAATGTGGTGCCAAACCACTGGTGTCCCAAAGACACGATATCCGTCAATGTGGTGCCAAACCACTGGTGTCCCAAAGACACGAATGTGATACCAAATCACTGGTGACCGAAGTCGCGAATCAAATGATGGGGCCAACCCATCGTGTGATACCAAATCACTGGCGACGGTCCCGTATCTCAAAAGTGGGGCCAACCCACGGTGGTGTCAAACCACAGGGACAAATCGCTATGAGGTGCCAAACCTCTGGTGTCCCAAAGACACAAATGTGGTGCCAAACCACTGGTGACCGAAGTCACAATAATCGAGTGATGGGGCCAACCCATCGTGTGATACCAAATCACTGGCGTCAATCCCTCAATACCGTCTTGTGGGGCCAACCCACTGTGGTGCGAAACCACGGGGACGAGACGCTGAGGTGCCAAACCTCTGGAGGTGCCAAACCTCTGGTGACCCAAAGTCACAAAAATGTGGTACCAAACCACTGGTGCCCGTCGGCACGAAATATCACTGCCCCCTCCACTCGTACAACCCACATCAATCATTGACATGCATCTTAACAGAAATATACCATCATGCTTGTTTAGCAAAACACATATTATTTATCAACAACCAATTATTATCGCACACATACCAGATACACCATGCTTACCAAAAGCATCATAAAGAAAACTCATAATAGGGACTTACCTGACCCCTTGCCTTATACCTTAATGGTATTCCATCCACCTTTCCATGGATCCAAACAACACACACATCATATATAAACATAATAACAGAGAACTGTGTATACGTACACACCTACAAGCCTTAATCGAAAAACCAATCTATGACCCTTGATAACCCCGATACCCTTCGCTCCTATAAACGGCCAAACAGGAAATTAGCATCCTAGGCCATTAAGCCAAAATAGAACATACCAAAAAGGGTTAACACTTGAAACCCGAGACCTACCTACACGCTTTTGTACACTAGCCCATACACCAAGCGCTCCTGCTCCACTTCCTATAATCGGCAACCAACCAATAATAATAGCCTTCGGCTTAAACAAATACCAAACGATTAGACTGTTAAAACAATCCCTTACCACCACTTACCAACCGGTCAATAGAGAATCGAGGCTATGCTTGACTGCTTCGAAATCCTGGATGCCCTATGACAAAACGATTCCAAACAAATGATCACTATACTTCCAAACAAACACCAAAACCAACTCTTACCCTTGAAGATGCCGACAGAGAACAGAAGACAAAACATAAGCATTCGGCCTTACCTACTACCTTCTCCAACGATTGGAAACGAAACCCCAAAAAGATCCACACCACACCTACTATTCGGCCAAGGAGCAGAACTAAAAGGGAAGGGAAGATTCGGCCAACACTTTAATCAAAAAGGAAGAGAATTCGGCTTTAGGTGTTTAACACACCTATATTCGGCTTGAGTGGAAAGAAAAGAGAAGATGTGAAGTGAAGGCAAGGTTTCGGCAAAAGGGTTTGAGGGAAGAAAGAAAGTTTGAGGAGCAAGGTGATATGGTTTCGGCACAAAAGAAATGAGAAGAAAGCAAATGAAGAATTCGGCCTAGGTAGACAAGGTATGTTTCGGCACAAAAGGAAGAAAGTAGCACAAGATATGTGGAGAAGAGAATGGCTATTTCGGCTTAGCATAAAAGAAAAAGAGATAGAAGAGCATTCGGCCACACAAGGTTTCGGTTTCAAAGAGTAGAAAATGAGAGAATTTGCTTTGAGAAAATCGGCTTTTGGTACACTCTCCTAAAGCTGACCGAAAATCACCCAAAAATGCCTAAGAAAAACGGCATCTCCCACTTATTCACTTACCCAAAATCGGCCACTCCTCCCCCATAAAGACTCCAACAATCGGCCACTTCCTAGAAGCTCTCCAAGCCACTAATTCAAACACATTTGAATTAGTCAAATCCCCCAAATCACTCCTTGCCATCCATTCAACCTATTGACTTGGTCCAAGGCAGAGTTTGAACTGCCTACAACCTCTCTTCTCCTTGGCGTCAAAAAGAAAGACAAAATGTGGGCATTCCACAGTTTGAAAACAGGACCTCCCCCTGCAAGTGGCGTCACACACACAAGCCTCAAGTGGCGCCTAGCTTGCCACTCCACCAACTCCTTTCTTGTGACAAAAACCCTCCTAATAATTCTCTTAAGACCCCCAAAAGCCAAGCTCCCTTTTTAACCACTGAAAACCAAAAATTTCCTAAGGCCTTCCCTACCTTCCAGGGTTCTCCAAACCCCCTAAAAACTCGCCCAAGCACACCAGCAACCTACCAACACCTGAGATATGCACTAGATGCATAACCCCTAAAACCAGGGTGTTACATTTGCACATTATCGCTTCGGTTGATACACATTCCTAAGCATACTGACTTAGTCTCACGAACTCTCGTTCATATTCAGTGACAAACATGCTGCCCTGTTTCAAATCCAGAAATTTCTTTCATTTCTAATCAATAAATCTCTAACTAATATATTTCTTTTGGAACTCAGACTGGAAGAAATCCCAAGTAACCCGTTCCTTAAGAACAACAGAAATCAGAGTCTTCCACCACTGATGAGCTACATCTCATAGTAAAGAAACAACACATTTAATACTTTCTTCTGGAGTCAAAGACATCTCATCAAATACTCGGATAGTGTTTTCTAACCAAAACTCGACTTTTTCAGCATCATCATCACTAGTGGCCCTGAACTCTTCAGCCCCATACTTACGGCTTTTATCGACCGGAGGCTTGTTTAACAGATTTAAATTCATAACAGAAGGCACAACTGAAGTCTGAGGGGGATTAGAAGGGGGCGAAGGTTGTAAAACAGTCGGATTATTTCTCACAAACTAAGTGAACCACTCACTCATCATTTGGAAGAAAGCTTGTTTAGCTTCTCCCTCTTGACCGCTTGTAGCCGGTCTCGAATTAGATGGTGCTGTCCCTTGAGCAGGAGCAGGCGCATTGCTTTCTACATCATCAGCTACGGCTCTTTTGGGATCCATTACTATACGTAAAACACATTTTACACGTCAAGATTCATCACGCTGTCACAATTCAGAAATATGGCATGTATAGCTAGACTCTTTAAAGATACGTTAGTCTGAGAATCGACTAAACCATAGCTCTGATACCAATCAAATGTAATAGCCCTAACCCGTATCCGTAGGGTTAAGAGGCATTACCGAATGAATAAAGAATTTTACAGGCATATCATAGTAAATCTCGTCAAATCCAATCAAAGTGTCCCTTAGATAGGTCAACGTGACCTTAAACATGGTTTAGAATAGGGCTGGGACTAAACCGAACACATATAAAAATACTCAAAAATTTAAAACCTTTTTCAAAGTTACAGAGGTCAAACGCCTGTGTGGGCAGTCCGTGTTCCTCCCACGGCCTTCAGACACGCCCGTGTGTCTAAGCTGTGTCAAAACAGGGCATACATACTGACATGTCCACACGGCCGTGGACACGCCCGTCTGCCTCACTCGTGGTCGCTACAGACTTCACCACACGGCCAGTCACACGCCCGTGGATCTAGCCCATGGATGATCCTGACTTGTTTTGAATTTCAACCACGAGGGACACGGTCGAGCCACACGCCCGTGTGTTCAACCGTGCGGGTAATTATAGGCCATTTTCAAGGCCAAAATGCCACCCACACTTGGGTCATTCCAACAATCTCAAGCAAGCATTATTCCATACTCAATTGGCAACCAAAATCATGTCAAATGAACAAGATATCATCTCATTCAATCTCATTTCTATTCATGCCAACTTGTCTACTAATTTGCACAACCAATTCTCATGTATAACCATCAATATAATCATTTCATTGATCACACATATGTGCTCATATAGCATCAATTTGCTTACCACAATTTTTACCATTTCATAGACATATAATCATACCAAAACCAATAACATAAAGCATAGAATCACATACTAAAACACAATCACTTATCAAGCCATATCACATGGCTATATACATCTATCTTAACACATTTCCAAAACAACTAGCCTATACATGCCATATTTAACTATATATATTTCCAAAAGGTACCAAAATGTGTTTAGGTAGTGTAATGATGATCATCAATGGTCCCGAGCCTTTAGTAGCTTTAACGATCTATAAAACAGAGTAAACACACACAATGTAAGCTTTCAAAAAGCTTAGTAAGCCATATACAAATAAACTTAATATAAATTGCACATAGCTACATTGACACAATGACATTAATGTTTCTTATTACAAATTCATCACATAGTCTTTGGCTCATTTGCTTAGCCAAAGCTTATCACATTCTTCCACTCACATATCACATATACACATATCTCATCCAAGCATATTTTCACATATCATCTCATGATTAAATACATATTCACTTTAGTAAGCTCATATAGATACTTACCTTTCATACACACAGTGTATTTTTCAAACATACCTGAAACGGATATAAAACTCACATAGTCGTTCATTTCTCGGACTTGCCAGTTGAACCGTTCGAAATCTAATAGGATACTCAGAGTGCTCGGAACAGTCGCACAATGCCATCGTCCCAGATGAGGTCTTACATGTACTCAAACATCGATGCCACTGTCCCAGACAGGGTCTTACACAAATCAAATACGATGCCAATGTCCCAGACATAGTCTTACACGTAAATCTCATATCAATGCCAACGTCTCAAACGTGGTCTTACACGAAATCTCGAATCAATGCCAAAGTCCCAGACGTGGTCTTACATGATATCACATATCGGACACCTATGTCAAGACATATGCAATCTTGTCTAGTCTTAGGTTCATATGGGGCTTCTCGGATATTGACTATGTAACACCCCAAACCCGGCCTAGACATCATGACCAGATCTGGCATGTCACATGGAAGGGTTGTTAAAGAAAGTTGCATGTTTGTTAAAATGTTCATATTCTCTTTAAAACTTCGAGTTTAGGTGTTTGTTTATAAAAACCCGTTCAACTCCATGTCCATTTTAGAAAAGTTGCGATTAATTTGAAAACTGCTTTTATTAGGAGATTTGAGTTTGAATTGTTGGTAAAATCTTATTTATATCAGAAATCAGCTTCAACGAATTTCGAACATGTGATATTTTGAAAACTGTTTCGACGTTTAAGAGAACCTAGTGTTTAATCAATTATAGTTTGAAAAACCGTTCGTTAACATTTTGGAAAACAACAGGTATTAAGGTTTTAGGAAAATCCTGTATTGAAATTTAATAATAAGCAGCAACCGAGTTAAAAGTTAAAACCAAATAAAATACCAAAGGCCTTATTACAAAACATAAACCCAAATTGAAATAAAAATTTAAAGTAAAGTAAAACGAGATTTACTAAAGAAACAATGTATGGCCACTACAGGGTCCACCTCGGCTCCAAATCCTCAATGCTGGGGATCACTTGTAAGATTATGCAGAGGGGGTGAGTTATGAGAACTCTGTGTGTAATCCCACTAATCGGACATTAACTGGGCCTTAGCCCTTACGGAAACAAAATGGGCCTTATCCCTATCAGCATGATAATACAGACAATGCATGCAATGCAACCCAGCCCAGCCTAATATTCCATCCGCTACACACCACCCGTTTCCAGCCTAACACACCTGCGGGGATTTCTACAATCAACCCTCCATCCACTACACACCTCGATGGCAGTCACGTTGTTCATAGCCTAAATTGTGGCAGAGCCACCAGATTATCGAAATATACGTGGCATAGCCACCGGACAAAATGTGACAGAGTCACGAAAATATGTGACAGAGCCACCGAAATACACTTCCTCGATCATCAATATTCCAATCCCATGCAACATATCATGTCATAATAATATAGTGTATGCAATAACGTACTAGCATAGCAAATAATCAGATCACATACAATCATACTAAATCTACCCAAACGGATATAGTCGTAAATTTACTTACCTGGGTTATTCCCAGCTCACCTGCTAGGGGTATCACAATAGCTTAGCCATTATGGGTAATTCGGCTTTTAGCCAACATACAGAATAATACGAAACAAACGAAATAAGGTGTGAGATTACACACCTAATTACGTGAAGAACTAGACACTCCCGATCGATGTCACCCTCACTAGCGCAAACCACCACAATTTGGTTGGTCAAATCTGATGTCGTCCCCCTTCCACAACCCAGCAGGAAATCACGAATCGCTGACAGCCTACGCTGTTTGAACTTGGAAGCAGAGACTACGAGTCCACTCCCCTTAGGCTCCTTTAACGCAATCCCCTTAGATCGGTTATCACCCGCCTCCATGAAGAAAGTTTTGATAAGTAAAGTATCACTGTGAAAGAATAGTGGTTGCCTAACAAGAAGGTTTGGTTATGGCAGAGTAAAATGAAAAGAAAATAATCGCAAAGAAACCTTGATAAATGAGGAACCGCACAACAACGGATTCGTCCTCGAATTAGAGATGAGTCATAAGAGAAGCTGAGGTTTGGCCTTGCAAGAAGAATAGATTCGGCTTTTAGAGAGAAGGGAAAAGAAAGAATCGATAAAAAGGAAAAAATATAAGAAAAGGTATTACCTTGCTCACCACAGTGCCGAATAGCCAAGGTAGATTCGGCAAACCCAAGTCCCTCACTCTCCAGGCAACTTGGTTCTGACTAACAATGAGGAGTAAATAAGCCAACTTCAATTGGAGAAGAGGGAAAGGTTGGGCCTAAGAGAAAGAGAGTACAAACGAAGAAAGCAAAACGGATAGATGAGAAAAAGATGAGAGACGAATTAATCAACAAAAGAGAAAATAAGGGTAGATAAATTCGGCTATTGGTGCTTGTCAACTATCACGGAAAAGAAGGTGTCTACAATGAGAAAGAAAAAGGGGAAAAGCAAATAGGGGTTTCGGCTAAGAGAAAGGAAGCAATAAGGTACCCGAAATACTTGAGTAGCAACTGCCAAAAATGCAAAAGAAAGAAAAGAGGAAACACTAAGATGCACTAGAGAATTTCGACACACAACCTCCTCACTAGACCGAATATGCTACCCAACACCCCCTAGACGAATTTTCACCCCCTCCCTAGTTCCCACTTTCGGCCAACTATCACCACACTCCCAAATCCCCTTGCTTTACTCCTTGATTCCCTCTCCATTCACTCTCCATCCACCATTTGAAATCACCCAACCACTTTGACCCATTCAAACCTCCCAAACTCCTCTTCTCATTCCATTTTGAATTCTTTGACTCATTTAACAACCACCACATCAGAGTCCCATGCCAACACCACCTCTTCTCCATCTTGGGCACAAAAATAAATGCCATACTTCGCAGCATGTGGGATTCGGACCCAAGCTCTCCCCTCTGCCATTTCACACCATCACCACTATGCCACCAGTTCACTTGTGTTATCAAACACAAACAATTATTCTTAAGGCCTGCTTCCACCAGCTCTCCCCCCTTATTAGCCCAAAAAGTAAAATTTTACCAAGGCCCCAACACGACCCTAGGCCTCCCTAGGACCCTCAACACGCCTAAACAACATAACAAGCACAACACATGCAATTACCCAAATTTTACAAACCCCCAGATTTTATGATATTACAGTTCTACACCCTTAAAGAAATTTCGGCCTCGAAATTTACCTGATTAAAAGAGGTGAGGGTATTGTTGTCGCATTGCCTCTTCCGGTACCCACGTGGCTTCCTCTGAACTGTGATTACGCCATAACACTTTGACTAATGGAACCGATCTCCTTCTCAACACTTTAACATCTCGATCCAAAATCTGCACTGGTTCTTCTTCAAAAGACAGATCAGGTCTTACCTCAATTTCTTCCACCGGCACCACGTGAGATGGAATTGTACGGTAGCGCCTCAACATCAAAACATGAAATACATCATCTATCTTCCTCAGCTCCGGGGGTAATTCAAGCTGATAAGCAACTGGTCCCATACATTTCAACACTCGATAAGGCCCGATAAATCTGGGGCTCAACTTGCCCTTCCGTCCAAATCTTAAAACCTTCTTCCAAGGTGAGACTTTCAAGAAGACGTGATCCCCCACTAAAAATTCTATCTCCCTACGCTTCAGATCCGCATATGATTTTTGTCTATCAGAATCTTCTTTTAACCGGTCCCGAATCAGCTTAACCTTTTCCTCCGTTTCTGAGATCAATTCCGAACCCAACAACTGCCGCTCACCTAACTCTGTCCAACAGGTAGGGGTATGACACTTACGACCATACAATGCCTCGTAGGGTGCCATCTAAATGCTGGACTGATAGCTATTATTGTACGCGAATTCAGCCAACGACAGGTAATCTTCCCAACTACCCCTAAAGTCAATCACACAACCCCTTAACATGTCTTCCAGAATCTGAATTACCCTTTCCGACTGACCATCAGTCTGTGGGTGGAACGCTGTGCTGAAATCTAGCCTTGTACCCAAAGCTTCATGTAACGCCTTCCAAAACCGTGATGTAAATCTAGGGTCCCTGTCTGATATGATAGACACTGGTACCCCATGCAGCTTCACGATTTCTGCCACATACAGCTTGGCCAACTTTTGTAACGAATAGTCGGTACGAACCGGTATAAAGTGTGTAAACTTAGTCAACCGATCAACGATTACCCACACTGAATCTTTCTTAGTAAGCATTAGGGGTAACCCACTAACAAAATCCATCGTTATCCTCTCCCACTTCCAAAATGGAATCTTCACCAGTTGCAGTAACCCTGAAGGCAACTGATATTTCACCTTCACTTGCTGGCATGCCAAACACTTACTCACAAATTCGATAACTTCCCGTTTCAGACCAGGCCACAATACAGTTCACATAGGTCCCGATACATCTTGCTTCCACCGGGATGCATGGCGTATGGGCTACTATTCGCTTCTCGCAGAATCACCTGCCTCAATTCAGAGTCCTTCGGCATACAAATTCTTCCACGAAAACATAATACCCCTTCACTGTTCAGCTTAAAATCTACAATCTCTCCCCTTTCCACCTACTAAAGTTGAGAACCCAATGATTCATCCAACAATTGCTTTTCTTTAATCTGGCTTACCCATGTCGGTTTCACCTGAAGTTCTGCTAACAAGCTGCCGTCTTCGTAAAGGCTGAGACGAGCAAACATTGCTCTCAAATCCGATATCACCTTACGACTCAACGCATCTGCCACCACGTTGGCTTTACCCGGGTGATACTCAATCGAGCAGTCATAGTCTTTCAGCAACTCTATCCACCTCAGCTGCCTTAAGTTCGGCTCCTTTTGGGTAAGAAGATACTTCAGACTTTTGTGGTCCGTAAAGATAATCGACTTTTCTCCGTACAGATAGTGTCTCCATATCTTTAGGGCAAACACCACTGCAGCTAACTCCAAATCATGAGTGGGATAGTTCATCTCATGCGGCCTTAGATGATGAGATGCATACGCTACCACCTTCACTTCTTGCATTAGCACACAACCCAAACCTGTGCGCGATGCATCACAGTAGACGACAAATTCCTTCCCAGCCTCAGGCTAAATCAACACTAGTGCCTCAGTCAGAATCTTCTTTAACTTCTCAAAACTTTCCTGTTGTTTATCAGCCCAAACAAACGGTACTCCTTTTCGCAATAACTTGGTTAAAGGTGCAAAAATCAACGAGAACCCTCAACGAACCTTCTGTAATACCCAGTCAAACCCAGAAAACTTCGAATTTCTGACACTGACTTCGGTGGTTTCCAATCCAATACAGCTTCGATCTTTTGGGGATCAACCCTAATCCCCTCGGCAGAAACAACATGCCCCAAAAAGATCACTTCCTTCAGCCAAAATTCACACTTGCTGAATTTGGCATATAGTTGTTTTTCTCTTAATATTTGCAGTACAACCCGAAGATGAGAATCATGCTCCTCCTCCGTTCTTGAATACACTAAAATGTCGTCTATGAACACCACCACAAACTGGTCTAGTTAGGGTTGGAAGACCTGGTTCATCATGTCCATAAAAGCGGCTGGCGCATTAGTCAATTCGAACGACATCACTAGAAACTCATAATGCCCATAATGAGTTCGAAAAGCAGTCTTGTGAATATCCGCCTCCTTGACCCTTAACTAATGTTACCCCGATCTCAAATCTATCTTTGAGAAAACTGATGCTCCTCGCAGTTGATCAAACAAATCGTCAATCTTTGGTAGTGGTATTTGTTCTTAATAGTCAACTTGTTCAACTGGCGATAGTCAATTAACATACGCATCGACCCATCCTTTTTCTTCACGAACAAAACCGATGCTCCCCACGGAGATACACTCGGTTCCCTCCCCCATTCACTCTCTATCCACCATTTGAAATCACCCAACCACTTTGACCCATTCAAACCTCCCAAACTCCTCTCCTCCTTCCATTTTGAATTCTTTGACTCATTCAACAACTACCCCATCAGAGTCTCACGCCAACACCACATCTTCTCCATATTGGGCACAAAAGTAAATGCCATACTTTGCAGCATGTGGGATTCGAACCCAAGCTCTCCCCTCTGCCATTTCACGCCATCACCACTATGCCACCAGCTCACTTGTGTTATCAAACACAAATAATTATTCTTATGGCCTGCTTCCACCAACTCTCCCCCCTTAAGTGCCCAAAAAGAAAAATTTTACCATGGCCCCAACACGACCCTAGGCCTCCCTAGGACCCCCAAACACGCCCAAAACAACATAACAAGCACAACACATGCAATTACCCAAATTTTACAGACCCCCAGATTTTAGGATATTACAAACTACTTCTCGATACTTTCTCGGAATGCATATATTCATCATTTCATACACATTCATCACAATATAATTTCATCTTAATATACATAATTCAATACAAATACATTTATTTGTATATCGACTTACCTCAGATTCGGTATAACGAAAACGGATTCGACTACTCGATTACTATCGATTTCTCGTGACCTAAGTCCGTTTTCTTCGGTTTTTGATCTATATAGATTCAAATTTAGCCCTTTTATTCACCAAAACATTCAATTCAATCCAAAAATGCATATTTAGGTCAATTTACAAATTACCCCTCACATTTCCACATTTTGACATTTTAGTCCTTATTACACAAAATCACAAAATACACCAAATTTTCTTATACCCATGCTTGGCCGAATATACAATATGATCATATCAATCCATACATTTCATTTATTTCACAATTTAGTCCCTCAAAATATTATTTTCACCAATTAATCCAAAATACTCAAATTCAACAAAACTCCAAAGACAATCTATGATAATCAAATACATATCTTTCATATTTCACTATCAAACATCACAAAAGTCATGAATTCATCAAGGGCACATTTCAAAAACATTATCAATTTACAAAATTGAAGCATGGGTTTTGAAGTATACGAAGCAACGATTGCAAAAACGTAGAAATTATCAAAAATCGATTAAAAACATGCCTTGAATTGAATCAAAAGCTAGCCAAATGCCCTAGCTCAGTTTTCTTTCTTTTCTTTTCTTCAAATTCTGCATAAGATGATAATTATGGCTTTATTTTCATGCTTTTATTTATTTAATTAGCCTTAATAACATAATTCCAATTTTACCCTTTAAAACAACATATGTATAACATATAATACAAGGCCATTCTTGACCTTTGCCATCCACTAACTAAATAATGGTTTAATTACCTCATAAGGCCCCCATTTAAAAGCCACAACACATTAGTGCTCTTAACATGTGACATGCCAAATTTGTATTTTTTTTTTACAATTAAATCCTTATGTCAAATTAAGCATACAAACGTGCAAATTAATTCACAGAAATTTCACACATGCTTAATCACACACAATAGGCACAAAAAATAATATTAAAATATTATTCTAACTCGAATTTGTGGTCCCGAAACCACTGTTCCTACTAGGGTCTAAACCGGACTGTTACAAGGGTTGTATTAAAATTTGATTAAGAAATTTTAATGTTTAGGTAGTTAATTAATTAAAAGGACTAAATTGTAAAGGATGCAAAAGTTAATCTCTATAAGTTTATTTGTATTAAATAGTTATAAAGGTATGAAGTGAACGTTTTAAAGTGTAAATACACCTTAATTACTGTGATGTACAGTTAGTGGGTGGAAAAATAAGAAATATTACGTATTTAAAATGTTTTAATTAAAAGATTTTGTATGTTAAAATAATAATAAAAGAATAAAACAAAAGTTATAATCATCATACCTTCATTTTCATTGTTTTGGAATTGAAACTCAATAGTTGAAGAACACCAAGCTTTGGGTCAAGCCATTCTCCTTTGCATGGTATGAAATTGAAGCCCGTTTTTAGTAATTTTATGTTTTTGAGATTGTTGCAACTAGGTCCAGCTAACTCGTATCTCCGTTTTCAAAATTTTCAAAGATTGTAAAACTTGGCATTGATGAATTTGTAATATTTTTTGATGTTTATGATATATTGTTAAGCTTTTTTGTTAAATAGACATATTTTATTAAGTATTTTTTATAAATTTAGTGTTTAAGGGCTAAAATGTAAAATTAGTAAAAGTACAATGATTTGATGTTAAATAACATCAAATATAGGCTGTAGTGAAGTGTTATACTATTCGGTTGAGTTTGATTTTAGTTAAATTTGGTTAAATTGCAAGATTGGGGCTTAGGGACTAAATTGCATAAAAGGTAAAATATTGGGATAAATTTGTAAAATGATTGTGGAAAGACTTACTTGTAGTAAACATATTATTCAAGTGCTAGAATTATATTAATTGAATGAAAATTTATTTATTTAGATCCAAAAACGAATCAAAACAGAGGAAAAGCTAATGTGTCGGATTAGCCGTCGACCTCGTTTTAGAACTATAATTGTCGAGGTAAGTTCGTAGGTATAGAATTGTACATATATATATATATATATATATATATATATATATAATGTTACTACTAACTTATGAATGTATATATATGATGTTTAAAATGTGAGTTGAAAATTGAAGTATGATAACTGAATATAAGGTGAGAAAGGATTTTTTTTAAAACTATTGAATATTTATGAAATATGATATAGTTGATTTTGGAATGATTATGAATTGTTACAGCATGTATTGAGAAATATGGAAGTGCCTCTATTCATGAAAGTTATAATTTTTTTCAAATGCCCGTTTGGACATAGTAAATGATTAGGATACGATTGGCATACCAATCGAGTTAGTATGCATGCTTGTATAGGATTTGCACTTCGGTGCCTCTGTATACACTTCAGTGTCCTTGTTCGCACTATGGTGTCCTTGTTCGCACTATGGTGCACCTATTTGCACATTGGTGCCCCTTTCCGCATTGCGGGGCTCTTGTTATACATCTATGATGCCTCTGGTGTGGTGTAGTTACACGAGTATCCGAGTCAAGTTACTAGTTCATCAGGCTAAATGTTAATGAATTTACAAAATTATTATGTGCTTAAAGGCTAATGTATACTCAAGATATTAGTAAATGTTAAATGTTCAGTGAACTACTTGATCATGTGTGATGTTTATATACATAGATGAATGAGTTTGGATTGAATTATTATTATAGTATAGGAAGTGAACGATGAACCATTTTCAGTACAAATCCTATAAGTGCTTCGTAAATGATTAACATGTATGGTTAATCTATTTATGTAGTTTTTCACATGGTTTAGTGAAAAAAATTGATTCTGGGATGATATGTTTATATGAAAGTTTGAAACGAAAGATGAATTACAGAATAATTACATGTTAAGTGTGGACGTGTTATGGTAAGAATAAATGTAACACCCCAAACCCGGCCTAGACGTTATGGCCGAATCTAGTAGCATTACGAAGAAAATTTATAAAATGACTTCCATGTTATTTGCAAATCATCGTAAACCGTTGTTACTTAGTAAGCCCAATTTGTTTGGAAATCGTGTTGATATACTTATTTAATTTAAAATCGTTGTTCGTTTATTACTACCAATTCAAATAAGTATTTTGCAGCGTAGTTTCATAAAACGTTATATTTTTGGTAATTCAAATTGTTACTTTGAAAGTCGTTATCAAAAAAAGTTGTAGTTTTTGGAAATACTGTTTTATCAGTCGCTATGCTAAAGCCAAAACCAAAATCCAAAACCGGAAACAATCCCAAAAGTCCAGAGAGTCTCAAAATTACAAACACTAAAAAAAAAAAAATTTTAAAAATTTTATGAAAATGAAGTTTTACGGAAAAGTGGTCACATCTGAGCTTTTGTCGCACCGACCGCCTAAGTTTGAGGGTTACCTGAATAGAACAGACAAACAGAGAATGATTTTTGATAACTCCGTGTGTAACACATATATAAAAACAGAAGTCAGATTCAATCTAATGGCAGAACAGATATGTAACAGTCCGGTTTAGACCCTAGTCAGAATAGTGGTTTTGGGACCACAAATCTGAGTAAAAAAATATTTTAATATTATTTTTCATGTTTACAGTATGTGATTAAGCATGTGTGAAAGTTTCATGGATTGATTTTATCGATTGTTACTTAATTTGATAAAAGGACTTAATTGCAAAAATGTAAAAGTTGTGTTCTATTTGTTGAAGTGCCGAATTGACATGGCTTTTTAAGTGAAGGGTCCTTATTATGTGATTAGACCATGGATAGTGGGAATGGACATAAATGACCATTCATTATATGTTATTATATGTTTTATTTAAAGGTTAAATATGTAAAATTAGTTAATAAGTTATGTTAAATAAAATAAAACATAAAAAATTCTTATATTATCATCTTCCACCACCAAAAATAGAGAAATGAAATAGCCATTGAAGCTTCATTAAGTTCGGCCCTTGCATGATTCAATGGGTATGTATTTTGAGCTCGATTTTTGATGATTTTTATGTTTTTAAGATCGTTGCTTTGTCATCTACCTAGCCCATGTCTTAATTTCTAAATATGATGAAGATTATGAGTTATGCCATTGATGATCTTCTAATATTTGTGATGGTAGTTGATGGAATGTGAAAGATATGTGATAGATTAATATGTTTTGCTTTAAATTTTTGATGAATTTGACTATTTTGGGTTAAATTGTGAAAATGAGAAATTAAGGGACTAAAATGTGAAATAAATGAAAGATATGGGTTTACACGGACTAATGGAATATTCGTTGAAGCATGTGCATAAGAAAATTATGTGTATTTTGTAATTTTGTGAAATAGGGATTAAAATGTCAAAATGTGAAAATGTGAGGGCTAATTTGTAAAATGCCCTAAATATGTGTATATGTGTAACATGCCGAAATAGGGCCTAAACGGAACAGTGGTTGCGAAACAATGAATTCGAGATAGAAAAGTTTATTTTGATTAATTTTTATGATTTACCAATTGATTGGATGCATGTGTTAGAGTATCGATAGAAAATTTTATAAATTTCATGTCTAATTTGCTTATTAGGGCTTAATTGTAAAAGTTGATAAATGAGAGTTCTAGATGCTAAAGGATTAAATTGAAATGTATATCCAAAGTAGGGGTCCTTAAATGGTAATTAGACCATTATATTTTCATGGACAAAAATGGACATGCATAGGTAGAAATAACTAAAATTTTAATGAAGGGTATTTTAGTAAAATGTCAAATAAAAGAAATTAAATGGGAAAAAGACATAAAAGGGTTGTCATCTTCTTCCTTAGGTCGAAACTTCAAGGGGGGACTCCATAGCTAGGGTTTTCAAGCTTCCAAGCTCCATAGTAAGTCAATCCAAGCCCCGTTTTTCATGTTCTTTACGTTTTTGGAATCCCGGTAACTTGGTTTAGCTTATTCTAGCAATAATTTAACCTAGGGTTCATATTTGGAAAAATACCCATAGGTGAAATGTGTTTATTTTGATGTTTTATGATATAATATGAAGGCTGAAATTATATTAAACAACTTTTGCTAAGCGATTTTACGTGAAAACGAGTAAAACGACAAAATCGGTAAAAATACCTAATGTTCATAAGTACATGTTAGAGTGAGAATTTGATGTTTTCATAGAAGGGAAAAATGATCAGCATGTCATAAAATATAAGAAAATAGTATGAAGTTTAATTTTCGAGCCTAGGGGAAATTCGTAATTTTGTGAAAGTTAGGGGGCAAAAATGTAATTTTGCCATAATGTGATTTTTGGACTGAATTAAATAGTACAAATATTAAATAAGCTAAATGTGTTATTATAGATCGAGAAGAACGTGGAATCAACCTTGAACAAGGTTAAGGACTAAATTGCAAATTTGGCCATATTTTGCACTAAGGTAAGTAGTATGTAAATAATTCATTACTTTTATTGACGTTTTTATAATTCAGCATATTTTATGTATTGTAGCTAATTTTTGAATCAAAATTGACTGTTGAAGAAATGAAATAAATTATTAGAAAGTGAAGTACATCCCGTTTGAACCTTCAGAAAATCGAGAGATACGGACAATATGTAGCTAGGTCACACGAGTGATCCGTGTGCACAAGAAAGCTACGAGATGGAAAATTTTGATATGTAGCTAGGCCACATGGATGATAAGGGACTTTCACCATGTGTGCAAGAAAGCTACGGGTTATGAGTAGCTAGGTAGCATGAGCGGTTCCTAGTGTTGAACGACATGTAGACAAGAAAGCTACGAGATGGCTAGGTCACATGAGTGGTACTAAGTGAAGGTCACTATGTGTACAAAAGAGCCAGAATTATTTGTACAATCGAGCTAGGTCACATGAGTGGTACTAAGTGAAGGCCACTATGTCTACAAGAGAGCTTCAATTTCAAAGGTGGGCTGTGTGCGAAACCACCATGTATCCGTTATTATTCCGAAGCGTTCAACGAGAAAATCGATTAAGTGAAATTATGTGTGAATTTGTAGTAATGAGTGTGGGTATATGCATGTATAACGTATGAGCAATATGCTCGATATGTAATCGGGAATTGGAAAGATTGGTATAGGCAAGTGAAGAACACAACTAAAGTGAGAGAGAGCAAAAATTTACAATAGAACTGCTTTGGACAGTAGCAGTGACATGAATTTGAAAAAATCACCAAAAATAGTAGAAATCGAATTATAAGTTGGATGAGATATTTATTTAAATCTATTGAGTCTATTTTCATATAAAAGAAACATAGCAAACAAATGATTTTAATATTTTGAGATATTTGAATTTTTGTGAGACTGGTTCAGAATGATTATGTGATCCCCTATTCTGTCTTGAAAAAATCATTAAAAATTGTAAGAAAAATAATTATGAGATATTGTTTATATGCCTAAAATTCTAAATGAGTCTAGGTTCAAATGAACTAAACAAGAAGGTCATCTGAATTCTGTACGAGGAGAAAATTGATTCGTAATGAAGAGAGGTCAGAATAGTCGAACAGTGAAACAGGGGAAATTTTAATGAATAAACTGTATTTATTGACTAAACCAAAAATTATGAAAATTTTATGGTAAGAAGATAAATGAGTCTAGTTTCAGAGAAAGTTAACAGACCTTAATTTGGGGTTTCATATCTCTAGATAAAAATAATTTAGTGTCTGTGACTCGAATAGACAGCATGCTTCAAACTTGAATAAACAGTAAATTTGAATGTAGATATGATTCTGTTATTTTGTAAACATGTTAAATCCATTATTTATTATTTATATACTTACTTTCTAAGCTATATGCTTACTCTCTTTTCTTTTCCTTGTCCTATAGTGTCACCAAGCTAGCTCGAGATTCGGTGATCGTCGGAGATCCATCCACACTATCAGCCTTCTTTTGGTATTTTGAAAACAATATTTTGGGAATTATGGCATGTATAGAAGGCTTAATTGTTTTGTCACTTGTAGTCACAAATTAGGCTAAAATACTGGCCTTTAAAAATTTGATGGTTTATTTTGTTTATGGGTACTGATAATGTTCAATATTAATCAAGTTATATGTTTATGATAATGCTTGAATTGGTCGAATGAGAGTGTGATGACTATGTATGGAAACATTTTAATTTATACGGATTTTATATTTTAAATTTTGTGAAATTACTTTGATCATGTTCGCTAATCCTCGTACCCTATTCCGGCGGTGGACCCAGGTGAGGGGCGTTACAATATGAATTGAAATGAATTAATTGTGTTATTAAATAGCTAAATTTGAATTCAATAGATCAAGAACAAAAGAAAACAAAATTAGATTAGGGGAAATCGAAGGTGGTCGAGTAGTCGTTTACATCCGTTTGTATCCGTACGAGGTAAGTCAATATAAAAATAAATGTGTTTAAATTGAAGTATTGATACTTTTATGTGAATAAATTGTGATATATGGCTATATGAGCTGAAAATGTGAAATCCGGAAAAGTTCTAATAATGTGACGACGTCCGAAAAGTCCCGTACGAACCTTAGGAAGTAGTTAGGATACGTATGTCATGACATAGGATTCTGAAATATGTTATCGTGTAAGACCACGTTTGGGACGTTGGCATCGATTTGTGATTTAGGTGTAAGACCATGTTTGGGACATTGGAATCGTATTTGATTTCATGTAAGACCCTGTCTGGGACAGTGGCATCAATACTGTTTACATGTAAGACCACGTCTGGGACGTTGGCATTGTATGAGCTTTCAGAGTTATCCGAGTATCCTTATTGATTCCGAACGGTTCAGCGGGCATTCCGATAAATGAATGAGTATATAAATGCGCATCCGAATTCCGGTATGTATGTATATATATGAAATTTGTCAATGAAAGGTATGTATGTATATGACCATTTGATATGTGATTATTGAGCAAGTGAAGATGACCAATTGAGACATAAGAGAAATATGACTTGTGATTATGTTATGCCATAAATCATATGAATGAAATAGTTTATAATTTTGATGTGATAAGTTTATTTGTTTATAGCTTACTAAGCTTTTGAAAGCTTACTTTGTGTGTGTTTGCATTGTTTTATAGATTATCAAAGCTACTGGGAGCTCGGGGATCGTCGAGGATCATCACCACACTATCAAATTATATTTTAGTACCTTTTGAAAATGTACCTATTGAAGTATGGCATGTATAGGCTAGAAATGTTAAGATATGTTTTGGAACATATATATATAGCCATGTGATATGGCTTGTTAATGAATGTGAATATGGGTGAATTTCGTTCATGTTATGTGATGCAAAAGTTAGTATGTTTTTGATGAGAGGTTGGTGTACTGAAATTGGTATGTATTGGATGGGTTTGTATATAGAAGTGAATGATGTTGTTGTGGATCAAATAGTGCATAAATTGATATGTTTTGGCTGTTTTTGGCACATAAAATGATGCTTGTTTGATGCTTGTAGGTATGACCCATAATGAGTGGGAATTTGGCCTTGCAAATGGCCTATAATTGCCTACACGGTTGAGAACACGGGCGTGTGTCCCGACCGTGTCCTTCACTGTCCCAATTCGAAACAAGTCAGTGTTGCACATGAGCCAGACACACGGGTGTGTGATAGGCCTTGTGATTCAAGTCAGTGTTGCACACGGGCCAGACACACGGGCGTGTGACAGGCTGTGTGACTTTAGTCAGTATTGTACACGGGTTGAGGCATGGTCCAAGGCATGGCCATGTGTGGCACACGTCCTAGCCACATGGGCGTGTGCCCTGATTTAAGAGAAAAAATTTCTAAGTTCTGTAAAGTATTCCGTATGAGATCGGTTTGGTCCCGAACCCTCTCTAAAGCATGTTTAAGGTCTCGTAGACCTTCTAAAGGGACAAAGTGATTGCGAATGATGATGCTTTCGTTGATACATAATGTGTGTATGTGAAATATTTGTGAAATGTTCTGATATGTCTGGTAATGCCTCTTAACCCTAGTCCGACGGTGGATACGAGTTAGGGGTGTTACAAGATACATATGTAAATCTTTTGAAAAATCATATTTATACAGAATCATACAAATACAGATATGCATAATCCTACCCTCACTCTCTATAAACCAACTCCTACCATCCCAACAAACTACGTGGGATATAAAATACCCACCCAGCCCTACACAATGCATAGTGTCTATACGACACTTATTTAGAAAATTCACAACAGTGCTGCCAGTATAATGGTAAGATTTACCTCACACAAAACACTTCCTCCTCATAATACAAACCCCGCCCTATAACTAGATACAGACAGTATATAAAAAAAATCAGAATAATAGATACTCGCACGTAAGTCACAAGCATACTCTTATAACAAATACTAAACATGCTTATACATAACAGTTCAAACATATCGCCTTTCATTACATGTGTTTATATATTATTTACGTCTTGTTCCATAGATTAGCATTTTCCATGCTTTAGGGCTTATAATAACACATACTGACCCTATGGAAGGCCCACAGTCGACCGAAACGACGTGTACAACCATAGGAAAAATTTAGAATTTTGAGCCCACAAGCCCAAAATGGCCCTACACGTGTGGCCCACACGGCCTCCTACACAACCCAAAATGGCCTAGGTCATTTGTTACATGTGACCTCACACACGGCCAGGCACACAGCCGTGTGGCGTCGACAGGCCAAGTTTTCGGCTTTCGTCGATTGTCGTTTTCTCGTGTTTTCGTTACACACCTGTCTCGATTTTGATGCGAAGGCTCCCACGAGATATCTAGAACCTAGAAATCGATAATAAAACATCCAGAATCAATCTTAATTACTCAATTTTTATCGAGTAACCATTCGACTACAATGAAACTATAAGCAAATTCTCTCAAAAGATTGCAATCATAACAGTTAGAAATACTTACCCTTGCCATAACAGTTAGAAATACTTACCCTTGCGCACAGGCAGCACCACAGAAATCTTAATTCACCGATGAATTGTTTGCTTCACAAGCTTCACCTAATACCAATCAATTGGTTATCATTAATACAAAACCCACCACACCTCAACACAATCAAAAACTAATAAGAAAAATTCTAACACAAGATAAGGAGATAAAACTTACACAATTGAACACCACTATCACGCTTGAATAAAAAAAACAACGAAAGTAAGGCACTAAAGATAAAAAATGCAAAGAACAATTTTTGCTACCCAACTCACGTGAAATACAATATTGTGGGGGAAAGAAAAAATAATGTGGGGAAAAAACAAAAGTAAACGTGTAAAAGAGGAGGGATTTTGGTATATTTCCTCTCTTTTTTTTTTTTGAAACAAAAGAAATAAAAGAATAACAAAATAAAAATGAAAACAAATCATAACCAACCACTACCCACTAACTCCCATCTTTATCCCATCAGTTCCTATAGTTTTAAACAAACCCAACTTCCTCTACAGCATAGTCAAGACTATTAACAAAATAAAATAATCCAAGCTCCTCATACTGAGACTCGAACTCACGACCTCACACTCACACCGCAAATCACTTAACCACTGCAGCACATACTTACTTATGAACAAAATTAATGAATCAAGACTTTTAGGGTGTTACAACTCTCCCTCTAAAAGAAATTTTGGCCTCGAAATGTACCTGATTCAAATAGATGCGGATATTGCTGACGAATCAAGTCCTTAGGTTCCCACGTGACTTCCTTAGTGCCATGATTCGACCACTGAACCTTAACTAACAGAATAGACTTCCTCCTTAAAAATTTCACATCTTGATCTAGAATCTAAACCAGATCCTCCTCAAAAGTCAAATCTGGTCTAACCTCTATCTCCTTAACAGGAACAATATGAGATGGGTCCAACCGATACTGCCTCAAGTTGGAGACGTGAAACACGTCATGAATACAGTCTAACTCTGGAGGTAGCTCTAACTAATAAGCAATCGGTCCCACATGCTTCAGAATCCGATACGGCCTAATGAACCTAGGGCTCAACTTGTCCTTACGACCAAAACACAGAACCCTCTTCCAAGGCGATACCTTAAGGAACACACAATTCCCTACAGAATACTCGATGTCCCTCCTTTCCAAATCCACATAGGAGTTCTACTTGTCATAAGCCGCCTTAAGACAATCTTGAACCAGTTTAACTTTGTCTTCAGTCTCAGAAACCAACTCAGGACTCAAAATCTATCACTCACCTAGCTCAGTCCAACACAACGGAGTACGACACTTATGATCATACAGAGCCTCATGAGGTGCCATCTAAATACTAGACTCGAAACTGTTATTATAGGCAAACTCGGCTAATGGTAGAAAATCCTCCTAACTACCTCAGAGATCGATCAAACAACTCTGAAACATATCCTTCAGTATCTGAATCACCATCTCAGATTGACCATCTGTCAGAAGATGGAACGCAGTACTAAAATCCAATCTCAAACCCAGAGCCTCGTGAAGTTTTCTATAAAAACAAGAAGTAAAACAATGATCTCTATCAGAAATAATTGAGACTGGTACCCGATGAAGTCTTAAGATCTCGGAAACATATAACTAATCCAAGATGACCCATAAAGAATCCATCTTAGTAGGTGTTAAGGGCAACCCACTAACGAAGTCCATAGTCACACGTTCCCATTTCCACATGGGAATCTTAACAGGTTGAAGCAAACCTGCAGGCAACTAATGCTCAACCTTAACTAGCTGGCATGTCAGACAACGAGAAACAAAATTTGTTACCTCTCATGTCAACCCCGGCCACCATTACAGTTCATGAAGATCCCAATACATTATTTTCATTGGGATGCATAGTATAAGGGCTATTATACGCTTCCCTCAGAATAGACTGTCTCAAATCAAAATCATTCAGTTTACAAACCCGATCTTAGAAACACAAAACCCCACCACTATTTATCCCTAAATCAGACGTACTAGGATCCTCTACTTGATGAAAAAGTAGAACCAGAGAATTATCTCCCAACTATTTATCCTGAATCTAATCAATCCAAGTTAGCTTAACTTGCAACTCGGCCAGTAGACCCCCATCATCAAATAGACTTAGGCAAGCAAACATTGCCCTCAAATCAGACTTTGCTCTATGACTAAAAGCGTCAACCACCATATTGGCCTTACCAGGATGATACTCTATAGTGTGGTCGTAATCTGTGAGCAGTTCAATCCATCTACACTGCCTAAGGTTCAACTCCTTTTAGGTAAGGAGATACTTATGGCTCTTGTGATCGGTGTAAATGATACACCTCTCACATTATAGTAGTGCCTCTAAATATTTAAGGCAAAAACCACGGTAGCTAACTCGAGATCATGCGTCAGATAATTCCCCTCATGTGACTTAAGTTGTCGAGTCACATAAGCCACAACCTTACCATCTTGCATCAGAACACATCCCAAACCGTCATATGACACATCACTATATACCATGAACTCTTTACCAAATTCAAGCTGTATTAGAACAGGGGCCTGAGTCAAAATAGATTTGAGCTTCTCAAAGCTCAATTACTACTCATTAGTCCAAAAAACAGAAGCGTTTTTTCACAACAACTTAGTCAAAGGAGATGCAATCAACGAGAACCCTTCAACAAATCTTCGATAATAGCATGCAAGACCCAAATAATAACGGATCTCAGAAATGTTTTTAGGCTATTTTCCAATCATGTACAACCTTAATCTATCTAGGATCAACTCGGATCCCCTCTATAGAAACCACATGCCCAAGCCTTAACCAGAACTCACACTTGCTCAACTTAGCGTAGAGCTATTTCTCTGGCAGAATCTGAAAAACTACTCTAAGATCCTCATCATGATCATCTTCGGTCTTAGAGTAGACAAGGATGAACTGATCCAAATACTGTTGGAAAACCTGGTTCATTAGATCCATGAATGCAGCCGAAGCATTCGTCAACCCAAAGGGCATGACTAAGAACTTGTAATGCCCATAACGAGTCCTAAAAGTAGTCTTGTGAACATCAACTTCCTTAACCTTAAGCTAATGATACCCAGAATGGAGATCTATATTGGAAAATATAGAAGCCCCACAAAACTTATCAAACAGGTCATTGATCCTCGAAAGTGGACACTTATTCTTCAAAGTTAGCTTAGTCAACTGTCAATAGTCGATGCACATTCTCATGCTATCATCCTTTTTCTTTACAAACAAAACCGGTGCTCCCCACGAAGACACTCGGATGAATTAATCCATGATCCAGGAGCTCCTAAACCTGAGCCTTTAACTCCATCAGCTCCCACGGTGCCATTCGATACGGAGCGATGGATGTAACACCCTTAACCCGTATCCGTCGCCGGATGAGGGTTACAATGCGTGAATCAACAAACCACAAGTCAACTTATACATAAAAATTTTAATGCGCTAATAAATATACCATAACTAATATCATTTACCACATTTGGTACGAATTTCATTCAAATAACTAAAGTACTATTCAATTGAGCATTTTCGCACACTATAGCTAAGTATATATATATATATATATATATATATATATATACCATTTCCCTTATTCAATTCACCGTCATTATACCAAACATTTTAGAAGTATATATAACCGAAACATTACTAATTAAATTCACACCTAGATCAAAACCATACTAGTGGTCGAAAACTTTTATCCACTCATTCACACGCATATGTCATGATTTATCATTAACTGACTTATCCAATAATTATAGGTAATAAGTATAACATCAATCAATCTTTAAAATTTTACTATATGATTCATTTCATATATCTACAAGCATTCGAATATCACTCATGCACATTATATATATAATGCCAAAGAACAACTTTCAAATTTGCTTATGACAAAGCCGAACCTACATGATTAGTAGAGCGAATATCAAACACATTTTTAAAACATCATCAACATAGAAACATAGCCATTTTCACATGGCATTTATAAACATATCGATTATAATAGACTTAAGAGAGTGATATAGCCTATACATGCCACAATAGTCATAATTTACTACTTCAAAAGGGTACCAAAAATAAGTGATAGTGTGGTGAGCTTCCGAAGTGATCCCCGAGCATAAATTGAGCATCCAAAAGTAACCTACGCGTTTAGAAAATAACCAAAAACAAAGTACGCTTTCATAGCTTAGTAAGAATTAAGCAATTATTTTCCATTTCCATAAACTTGTTCAAATAAAAACAAAATAAGTAATTAAATAAATAACCCTATCTATGTGTAACCATTAGACTGAATAACCAAACCCTTCAAAAGTTGAATGCATAATCGCATTCTAAATAATTTATTCACATAATATATGCTTAACAAAAATTCAACTCACACATCAACTTCTATCACTCTGAAATTTATAGAGATGATACTTACCTCTAGTTTGCTTACCAACCCCAAACTTAGTCATTCATGCATATTCATAGAACAATATACTCAAGCATCTTTGTATACTTATTTGCATTTATAATAGAAGTCTTTAAAACGAACCTCACACCTGCACATTATTACTATTTAATATTTCTCGTAACGTATCGCTCACATAGAGTCGTTACTTCATATCTATCGAACGTATCGCTCACACAGAGCCGTTACTTCATGCTTATCGTAACGTATCGCTCACATAGAGCCGTTACTTCATGCTCATAGTAACGTATCGCTCACATAGAGCCGTTACATAAGAGTCTCTGTAACGTATCGCTCACTTAAAGCCGTTACATAAAAGTTTGCATGTATAGTGCGCACTAAACCATTTCGCACAACTTATGCTTCTCATAACTCAATATTCATTCAATATGCATACTTTACATATATATTATTTATATATTCATGATCCAATCCATACCATTACATGTACGCATATTCACACTAGCATAATATTACAATCTCATGCTTAAATAAAATTTCACATTCGGTTATCATAATATCGAGTAACTAGCTTCATTTAAATTATACACTCATATCAAAATTTAATACTCCACAACAATTAGATATACACTTATTACTTTAAATTTCAAATCTCCAAGCAACCCCACATTGAGCTAGCTTATACCAAATGTAAATACACATTCGGCACTTAATGTTCGAAATATTAGTCACCCTTAATCTTAGACATAATATCAAGTGTAGTTCAATTTAATACAGTTGCTTAAAACTTACCTCGATAATTGACCAAATAAGCTTCCCGGCTACTCATCTAGTTTAACTTTCCCCCGTTCCGTTTCCAAATCTTTCCTTCCTTGATCTAAAACCAAATTTAAAAGAGCCTATTCAAATAAATTTCATTCATCGCCATTTGTAACATTTAATTATACCATTCTTCCAATCTATCATTCACAATTTGAACCTTTTACAATTCATACTAGTTCTTTCTATGCATTCGAACATACATAAATAATATAAAAATTTTATAGCCGAATACTCCTCAAGTTAAATAAATCTCCTTATAACATAAAAAATAATTCATAGCATATAATTCACCATTTTGCAATTTACCCCTTTAATTTAACTTTCTTGTAAATTGACCCCCAAGCATAAAACACAAGAATTTCATGAAATTCGGACAAGTCCCTTACGAGCTGAATTTTCTTCATTCATAGATAAGTACATGTAAACCATTTATTTAGCATTTAGATCCCTCAACTATTTACTTTCACAATTTAAGCTATCATACTCCATCTCATTCAAACTTCCTACTCAAAACATATTAATCTCAAACACATATTTAATATTTACTCATCAAGCATAACCATTCAAAGTTTATTCATCATGACCGAATCTATGACTTGTTTAAAACTCAAAAATTTAACATGGTTTCATTAATACTCATGGAAATGAACTCAACAATGCAAAAACTTTCAAAAATCAAAATCAAATGCTAACCTTATTGTAGCATGCAAGAACCGAAAATGGAGACTCAAGCTTCTCTTTTTTTTTTCTTTGTGTTTTTGTGAAGAAGAAGATGGATAGAAAAATAATAATAATAAAATTTTCTTTTCTAATTTACTAACATCCATGAATAAATTATTACACCACTAACTTAATTTAATAATATAATAAACAAACATTAGTGTTTTTCATCATGCTTGCCGTCCACTATACTTATTTTAGGGCAAACTGACATGCAAGCCCTTCCTTTCAGCAATACTACTATTAAACCCTTCAAATTTATGAAAGCTACTTTTACTACTTCATCAATTTGATCCTTTCACTTAATTCAAACACCAAAGCAATAAAATTCACACATTTCAACACATATTCACTCAAAATTACTACACATGAAAATAAAATAATATTATGAGATTTTTTTCCGACTTGGATTCATGGTCCCGAAACCACCATTCCGATTAGGGTCGAAAATTGTGCTGTTACAATGGACACCAGAGCTGTATTCGGTAGAAGCTCGATACTGAACTCAACTTCCCGATTCAGAGGTAAACCCGGTAATTCCTCGGGGAAAACATTCGAAAATTCCTTAATTGTTTGGATGCTCCCAAAAAAGGAGTCCATAGAAGTTGAATCACTTACATAGGCCAGATACGCTTCACACCCCTTTTGAACCAGTTTTTCGACCACAAGGGCGGAGATCACAATCACCTCCACATCATTTCTAGATCTCAGAACTACTCTTTTAGTAACACAATCCAAACTAACTCAATGCTCCACAAGCTAGTCCATACCCCAAATCAAATCATGTTCTCCGAATGGTAGCTCTATCCGATTAGCCGAAAACACAACCCCTTGTACTTCCAACGGTACATTCCTATACAGTCTATTCACCTGAACAAATTGACCCAATAGACCCTGTACAAAAATTTCACAAGAAGTACTCTCAACAGGAATCCCCAAGTTTACAAAAATAGAGTTAGCTACATTAGACCTTGGTCAGAACAGTGGTTTCGGGACCACAAATTCGAGGTTGTAAAAATATTTTAATGATATTTTCTATGTGAATAGTATGTGATATAGTCTGTGCGAAAATTCTGTGTGATAATTTTATCGATTTTGTGATTAATTTGCAAAAAGGGTTTAATCGCATAAAATGTAAAAGCTGTGTGTTGATTATTGAAATACCTATGTGTTATGGCTTTTAAATGAGGAGGCCTTATGAGGTAATTGATCCATTATTTAGTAAGTGGGGTGGTTGATGGACAATTATGTCCATAATTTAAATGATTTTATAAACATTTCATTAAGGGCAAAATTGGTGTTTGATAATGAAGTTATTTTTATAACAAAACAAAGCATTAAAATGGCCAATTTCTATTCATCTTTCCACTGAAACTAAAGAAAAGAAATAGCCATTGAAGCTTTGTGATTTTTGGCACTTACTTAGCTTCATTCAAGGTATGCTTGAGCTCGATTTTTGATAATTTCTATGTTTTTGTGATCGTTGCTTTGTGCTTTACAAAACCCATGCTCAAATTTTATGTATTGATGATGTTTGTGAGATATGCCATTGATGAGATATTGAGCTTTGTGATAGTTGATGATGAATTATGAAAGATAGGTGAAGGATTAACATGTGTTGTTCTTGAATTTTTGGTGAATTTAGCTAATTAGGGCTAAATTGTGAAAATAGCAAATTGAAGGGTTAAAATGTGAAATAAATGAAAGGGGTGGGTTTGTATGAACACAAGCAAAATTCAGCTAAGCTTGTGTTAGGTGAAATTTTGTGTATTTAGTGATTTAATGAATTAAGGACTAAAGTGTCGAAATGTGAAAATGTAAGGGTTATTGTGTAAAATGCTTTAAATATGTGTGTTTGGACTAAAATGAATGATTTGGTGATTGAATGGACTAAATTTGAATGTGTATAGACCAAGAGAGGAGAGGTTCAGATCGAGATCGAGGCAAAGATAAAGTGTTCAATTAATCGACGTATCGATAGTTTGACGTCAGAGGTAAGTTCGAATATAATACTGGTTATTAAGATATGTTTTTGTATTATGAAATGAATGTGTATATGTGTATGAAATCGAGATGCTATGTGCAATATTTAGTTAATGGCACTAAGTGTGCGATATTGAAATTGAAACAGAAATGAATAGCACTGTGTGTGCGATGTTATGAAAGCTTCAGCTTATAGATTTGGCACTGTGTGTGTGCGTTACCGAGATAAGTCGGTTGAAAGATTAGGCACTAAGTGTACGATGACTAATATGTATCGATCATGTATATGGCACTGAGTGTGCGATTAAATTAAAAGAATATTAAAAGATGATCGACATGTGATATCGAGCATTGAGTAGCTTGGAAATTGAATAACTATGTGTTAGCTAAGGTATGTATTGAACCTTTGTGGTTGATGAGTTATAAACGAGTTATGATTGAGTGAATGAGTATTTTAGCTATGGATGAGGAGGCATGAATATGAGATAATTGATCTATGTGATTGTTTATTATAGACATTGGTTTGATTTGATGAGATAATTGTATTGTATGTCGACTTGCTAAGCTTTGGAAAGCTTACTGTGTGATTTGTTTCTCTACTTTGCACATCAGTAAAGCTAGCTCAGATCTGGGGGTTGTCAGCATCTCAGTCACACTATTGGCAATCTATTTTGGGGTATTTTGGAAAGATGTACATAGTTAAAATATGGCATGTATAGGCTAGTTATTGAATCGTGTTTGAGATTTGTAAGTAGCCATGAGATGTGGCTAGATATGGGCTAGTTTTAGCATGAATGACTTTGGTATATATGATGCATCATTTGGTATTGATTGTGAGTTGAGAAATTTACTTGTGAATGGTAACTTTGTGTTGATAAAATGCTAGTATGATTTAGTGAATTGAGAAGGAATAATGTTTAGTATTGAATGTGTTTAAGTTGTATATGTTAGCTTATAAGTTGATATGTTTAAAAGTGAGTTTGTATGAGTTGATAAATTGATCATATGATAGGAAATGATTGTCAAAATGTGTATATAAACATGCTTAAGTGTGCTTGTAGTGATTGACCCATGTGGGCAGCATGTTAGCCTAGCTAATGGCCTATTCTTGCCACATGGTTGTGGCACACGGGCGTGCCTAGTGACCGTGGGCGTAAGTCAGTGTATGGCCTAAGAGCACACGACCGTGGCACACGGACGTGCCTAGTAGCCATGTTGGTTTTGGCAGGATCGACCACGGTCAGGGTACACGGATGTGCTTTGTGACCGTGGGGACTAGGTCAGGATAGTCCACGGCCAAAGCACATGGGCGTGCTTGGTGGCTGTGGGAGTATATCAGGATAGACCACGGAAAGGACACACGGGTGTGTCTATTAGCCGTGGAAGGCACACGGCCTACCCACACGGGTGTGTAAGCCCTGTAACATAGAAAAGATTTAATTTTCCATGAAATTTTGTATGTGCTTCGGTTTAGTCCCGACCTCTCTTTAGCATGTGATAAGGGCCTCATAGACCTTGATAAGGGACAACATGATTGTAAATGAATGTGATTGAAGATGTTTGACTTTGTATCATAAATTTTAGATGTTAAATGTTCTGGTTAATCGGTAATACCTCTTAACCCTATTTCGGCAATGGTTTCGGGTTAGGGGTGTTACATTTTATTAGTATCAGAGCTACGGTTTAGTCGATTCTTGGACTAACATAGCGCGTGTGAGTCTAGCTATACATGCCATATTTGAAATTGTGATAGTGTGATGAATTCTGACAGTTGAAATATGTTTACATATAGTAATGGATCCCGATCGAGCAGTTGCTGACGATGTAGAAAGCAATGCGCCTGCTCCCGCTCAAGGGACAGCGCCGGCCACATCAAGGCCGAATGACAGTGGTGAGGGAGGAGAGGCTAAGCAAGCCTTCTTCCGAATGATGAGCGAGTGGTTTACGGAGATCGTTCGAACGAATCCGTCTGCTCCACAACCTCCACCCCCACAAGTACCTATTGTGCCACAAGTTGTAGATCCGATCAGATTGAATAAACCACCTGTAGACAAGATTCGAAAATACAGGGCCAAGAGTTTAGGGCCACATCTGATGACGATGCTGAGCGAGCCGAGTTTTGGCTTGAGGATACAATCAGAGTATTCGATGAGATGTCGTTGAATTCTGATGAGTGCATTAAGTGTGCAGTTTCCTTGTTGAGAGACACGGCTTATAACTAGTGGAAAACATTGATATCTGTGGTTTCGAGAGAGAGAATCACCTGGGACTTCTTTCAAGCCGAGTTTAGAAAGAAGTATATCAGTCAACACTTCATTGATTAGAAACGTAAAGAGTTTTTAGAGCTGAAACAGGGCCGTTTGTCTGTTACTGAGTACGAGCAGGAATTCATAAGATTGAGTGAATACGCGAGGGAATGTGTTTCGACCGAAGCTACTATGTGCAAACATTTCATAGAGGGATTGAATGAAGACATTAAATTGTTGGTTGGGATACTTGATATAAATGAATTTGTTGTGTTAGTCGAAAGAGCATGTAAAGCTGAGGAGCTCAGTAAAGAAAAGAAGAAAGCCGATTCTGAGGCTCGTGATGAAAGAAAGAGATCGATGAATAAGTTCTCTCAACCTTCAGTGAAGAGATGTAGAGATGTAAACAATCATTCAAATGTTTCATTTGGACATCCAAGTAGAGATCGTTTGAGACAAAGTACTGGTCCACGAATTCAAGCTCCGAATAATTCAAGTGTTGGCAGTGTTAAGAGTATCAAGCCCGAGTGTAGACAATGTGGGAGACGACATGTGGGAGAGTGTTGGGGCAAGTATAACAACAGAACATGCTATAAGTGTGGATCCTGAGATCATTTTATTCGAGATTGTCCAAAGATGGTCGAAGAAGAAAATGTTCAAAATGAAAGACCGAGTAGTGTGACAGCTAGGGGTAGACCACCCAGAAACACCAGAAATGTGAGTGAGAGCCAGAAAGGGATAACTGATATAGCTGTGAGGTCGGAGGCGAGAGCTCCTGCCCGAGCCTATGCTATACTTGCACGAGAGAAAGCATCATCTCCAGACGTTATCACCGGTACTTTCACTTTGTTTGATATTGATGTCATTGCATTGATAGATCCAGGATCAACTCATTCCTATGTGTGTATGAATTTAGTATTGAATAAAACTCTACCTGTTGAGTCTCTTGAATTTGTGATTAGAGTATCGAACCCCTTAGGCAAGTGTGTTTTGGTGGATAAGGTGTTCAAGAATTGCCCATTAATGTTTCGTGATTTATGTTTTCCGATAAATTTGATGTTGCTACCATTCGATGAATTTGACATAATTCTGGGTAGGGATTGGCTTACTTTGCATAATGCTATCGTGAATTTTAAGAAAAAGAGTATTGAATTGAAGAGTCAGAATGGTGAGATAGTTCAAATTGAGTCCAGTGATATGAAAGGGTTACCAGCTGTTGTATCTGTGATGAAAGCTATGAACTATGTGAGAAAGGGATGTGAAGTTTATTTGGCATACATAATTGATACAAAAGTGTGGTTTGTGAGTTTCCAGATGTGTTTCCTGAAGAGTTGCCGGGATTACCTACAATTGGGGAAGTGGAATTTGGTATTGAATTAGTGTGACAGACCAATTTTGACCCTAATCAGAATGGTGGTTTCGGGACCACGAATCCGAGCCCGAGTAATATTCTAATAATTTATTTTATGTCTATTATATGTGAGTTAATATGGGTGAAAGTTTCGTAGAAGAGATTTATCGTTTAAGTACTTAATTTGATAAAAAGGATATAATCGCGAAAAGCGTAAATGTTGCATGCTAAAGTGTAATGTACCAAATTGCTTGTGGCTTTTTAAGTGAGTGTCCTAAAAGGGCAATTAGCCATTTACCATAGGGATGGACGGCAATGGGCTAAGTTAGATAGGAATATGTGTTAGTTTAATTATATTTTTATTTTATGCTTATGTTAGTATTTTATAAAGAAATAATGTTAGTGTGCACGTTAAATAAAACATAAGATAATGCCACAATCTTCTTCATTCTCTCATGGCCGATTTTTAACTAGTGAAAAGGGGTAAATTGATTTTTTCTCTTGCTTGGGAGGACTTGCATGTCAAGTTCCCCACAATTTAGTATGGTGGACGGCAAGCATGCTATGAAAATTATAGTTTTAGTATTTTATAGTTAAAGTAGTATTATTATAATGAGCATGCTAATATGTGTTAGGAAATTAAAAACAAAAAGAAGTATTTTCCTATTTTAATTTCTCTTCTCTCCCCACCTTCTTCACCGATTCAAATTGAAAGAGGAGAAGAAAACTTGAAACCTCCATTGTTTCGGCTTGCATGTGGTAGTAAGGTGAGTAGTTTAGCTTGAGTGTGGAAAAATTTTTACATATTGAATTCGGTTACTTTGAATGCAAAGGAAATCATGTTAAAATTTTGATATTTGGCATGTTAATGTTCGGCCTAGGATGAGTACTCTTGTGTGTATTTTGATTTGAAAAATGTTTAACATTGATTCAAAAACAACATGAATTACTTATGAGACTTAAATAAGTTTAAGACTTGTGATTTCAATTATATGGAATTATAGAAATTATTTTTGGAATTGAGCATAAAAATGCTCTTATTATTCGGTTGAAATGGATGATTATAAATGGTGAACATTTAGCTTGTTGTTCGGTCTTATATTGAAGAATACACATGGGTACATTGAGTTAACAAAATTCGATTATAAAAGAAGTAGTTAAGAGTGTAAAAAGATTGTTTTAATTTATGCATGATGGTGCCTTACATTCGGCCTAAAGTGAAGAAGATTGTTCATGAAATTTTTCTATGAAGTTGATACTAGGATATATATATATATATTGTGAAATCGGTCAAGGATGAATGATTATATTTAGATAGGATTATTGGGTGAAATGGTATGAGAAGTCAATTGCCTAAATTAAATATAAGAAGAACTAAAAGGATAAAAGGGAAGATTTTGGAGACTCGTAAGAGTCTAATAGCCATTCGGCCATTGAGGAGAAACCTCAATGTGTTGTGTTTTTGCATCGTGGTACATTACGGATTAAATTGAATAAGTTGAGTGTTTAAATTTTTGGTATGACTACTGTTTTAAATTATGTGCATCTTGAGTTGAGCAAATGGATAGAATGGATGTAAATAAAACTTACTTGATATTTCATAGATCGGGATCAAAAGAAGAAAGAACTTGATCGAGGGAAGGCTAAGGTGACTGAATAGCAGAAAATTTTAAGCATATCGACAACCGAGGTAAGTCCTTTATCTAAAATAAGTCAATAAGTTAATTACGAATTTAGTGAATGATAAACTGTGGAAAAATTAAAGTATAAATTCATGATATAGCCGAATGTAAATGTATAGTATTGAAGTGAATTTATTTGGCTAATGCAAATGAATAAGTAAGTTCTTGAGAAATCTTATGTTTTGAGATTATTTACAAAATCTAATGAATGATAGAATTTGTATGAGTTGGTGTAAAACCATGAGTTGGCCGAATGTGATGATGATGGATTGGGTTAATTTCAAATGTATTTAACTAAATGTGAATAAACGCATATGGTTCGACATGTGACAGTGAAATGTGAAAAATTTGTAAAGCTAGTTTTGACATTCGGGCTTTATGCCTAGCAGGCCTCGTGCCGGTGACATAATCGGGCTTTATGCCTAGCAGGCTTCGTGCCGGTGACATAATCGGGCTTTACGCCTAGCAGGCCTTGTGCCGGTGTTATTTATCAGGCTTTTACGCCTAGCAGGCCTTGTGCCGGTGTTACTTTTCAGGCTTTTACGCCTAGCAGGCTTGATGCCGGTGATGTATTTTATCAAAGAGGAATTTAATCTTTGTTCAAGACAATTTAGAGCTAAATTGTCAAGAATATGGTTCAGGTAAGTATGTGAGGTATGCTATGTTTAATATTACTTGGGCCAAATTAATATTGATGAATGTAATTTGACGGAAGTCGAGCTTAGAACGTGCTATTATGGAACAATAGGTTTCCATGCGATATGCTTATATGAACTACGAAGAAATGTAGGCCTAAGGAAATGTTCCCTAATTCACTTAGGTTACTGAATTATTAGTATTTGGCTTTGTGTAAACTATTTACTTAATTGCCTATGTGAAATGCCATATGTTGATTGTTTTCTTTTCGTAAATAATTAAATGTTCTATTATTATGAGTTAGGACTTACTAAGCTAGTAAGCTTAATTATGTGAGATGTTTCCTCTGTTTTATAGATTAGGGGCAAGCCACAAGCTCATCGGAATTGTCGGAAGGTCGCTCACACTATCAATCTACATTTTGGGTACTCTTTCATTTTGGTTTTAAGCGAAGGCATGTATAGGATAGGCTTGGTTTTTGTTTGATGGAACCTTAAGGTTCATGTGTAAAAACTAAAAGAAAATAGCCATGCGAAAATGGCTAAATTTTTGTTAAGTACGTTGGTGTGTTTTGAATGTAAGTTAGTTCATGGTGGCAATGTCTATGCATTCTTAATCAAGTTAATCGTTTTTATTAAGGAAATGTTTGTATATGAATTGAATCCTTGAATTTGAGATGTAGGTAGGTTCGGTTAGAAGCTAGTTTATTTTTATGAATGCAATAAAACAGCTTGTGGTGGCAGCAGTGACGTGAGTTAGAAAAATCACCAAAAATAGGGTGTATTGAATTTGGAGGTGAGTGAGTTATGAAATTGAACCTTAGTGTGTCTATTTTTACATGAAAGAAACAGAATAGGTAAAAGATTTGTATTTTATGAGATAATTAAGTTTTAACGAGACCTGCTCTAAATGAATTCGTGAGCTACTGTTCTGTTTTGGAAAAATTGTCAAAAATTGTACAAAAATAATTAGGAATCATGGTTTATATGTGTAGAACCCTAAATGAGTCTATTTTTCATTGGTATAAACAAGAACATCATAGGAAAATTGTGCAATCAGATAACTGCAGTTTTATAGGGACAGGTCAGAATTGTCCAGCAGTGTAATAAGGGTAACTTTGAAGAATAAACTGCACTAATTGGCCACATGAAAAATTCTGGAAAAATTATGGTGAATAGTTATATGAGTCTAGTTTCAAGGAAAATTTACGGATCTAAATTTCGAGTTTTGTAACTCGAGTTATGGCCGCTTTAGTCAGCGTGATGCAGTTGGACAGCTTTAAAAATTTTACTCCCCGAGTTAATGGTCACGTCTAGTAATGCCACGTACTCGATTCCGGCAAGGGTTTCGGGTAAGGGGTGTTACATTTGATTGGTATCAGAGCTTATGGTTTAGTCGATTCTAGGACTACCGTAGCGCGTGTGAGTCTAGCTATACATGCCTTTTGTATATATATTGATAGTGTGGTGACTTCTGACAGCCTGAACTTTGTTTTATTTAGTAAATGGACTCTGAACCAGAAAGAGCTGTAGCTGATGATGTGGAGAGCATGGCGCCTGACCGTACCCACGGATCAGCGCCGATAGACTCTCGACCTGTTTCGGGTAGCCACGAAGGAGAAACCAAGCAAGCCTTTTATCGGATGATGAATGAGTGGTTTGCCCAATTTATTCAAAATAACCCGGCTGTACCCCAACCTCCGCCCCCGAATAATCCAACTCCGCATCCTCTAGCTCCCCCAATAATAGACCCAATGAGATCTAGTAGGCCCCCAGTTGACAAAATTCGAAAATATGGGGCCGAAGAATTTAAAGCCAATGACGATGATGATGCTAAGAGAGCCGAAATGTGGCTTGATAACACTATTCGGGTACTTGATGAGTTGTCTTGTACTCCGGATGAATGCTTGAAGTGTACTATATCCTTATTACGGGACACTGCATATCACTGGTGGAATACACTAGTATCAGTGGTTCCGAAAGAAAAAGTGACATGGGATTTCTTCCAAACTGAATTTCGCAAGAAGTATATTAGCCAAAGATTTATTGATCAAAAACGAAAAGAGTTCCTTGAGCTGAAACAAGGACGAATGACTGTAACGGAGTATGAAAGAAAATTTGTCAGGCTCAGCCGTTATGCTAGAGAGTGTGTCTCTACTGAAGCCATTATGTGTAAAAGATTCGAAGACGGCCTAAATGAAGATATAAAGATGTTTGTTGGCGTTCTTGAAATCCAAGAATTTGTAACTTTAGTTGAGAGAGCTTGCAAAGCTGAAGAGCTCGGGAAAGAGAAAAGAAAGGCTGATACAGAAGCCAGAGACATCCGAAAAAGGTCTTCGGGTAAAGTCTTTCATTCCACGAGCAAGAAGCCCAGAGATGACTACAGCCGACAGAAAGCTACTACAGATCCACCTAGATGGGATCGACCTCCTATGAGCTCCCGAGCTACCTCAATAGCCAGTGTTGGTAACATTCCACAAAATAGAGTTGAATGCAAGTACTGTGGGAAATGGCACTCAGGGAGTTGTAGATTCCATGATCGGTCTTGCTATAAGTGTGGATCGTCAGATCATTTTATCAGAGAGTGTCCGAAGTTAGCTGAGCAGAATGCAGTTCAGAACACTACACCGAGCAACGTGCCAATGCGAGGTAGACCACCCAGACATTCAGGCAATGTAGGTGGTAGCCAGAAAGGAACGAAGAACACTACAGATCGATCTGAGGCTAGAGCTCCAGCTAGAGCATATGCTACGCGAGCTAGAGAGGATGCTTCCTCCCCCGACGTCATTACCGGTACTTTCACTCTTTTTGATACTACTGTGATTGCACTAATTGATCCTGGTTCGACTCATTCTTATGTGTGTGAAACTTTAAAATTTGGCAAGACTCTGCTAGTTGAGTCTACCGAGTTTGTAATTCGTGTGTCCAACCCTTTGGGTAGATGTGTGCTTGTTAATAAAGTGTGTAGAGGTTGCCCGTTGATGGTACGAGACTATTGCTTTCCAGCTGATTTGATGTTGTTGCCCTTCGATGAATTTGATATAATCTTGGGTATGGATTGGTTAACTTCACATGAGGCAGTGGTGGATTGCAAAAGAAAGTTTATTGATTTGAAGTGCCGAAATGGTGAGACAATCAGAATAAAATCCTGTGTTGTAAATGGGTTACCTACGGTAATATCTTCAATGGTAGCCCAAAAGTATGTGAGAAAAGGGTGTGAGGCCTATTTGGCTTATGTACTGAATAATAAAATGTCCGAGAAACTAATGAAATCGGTACCAGTTGTATGTGAATACACCGATGTGTTTCCTGAAGAGCTACCGGGCTTACCCCCAGAACGAGAGATTGAGTTCGGCATTGAATTAGTGCCGGATGTGACCCCAATTTCGATAGCCCCGTACCGAATGGCGCCTACTGAATTAAAAGAATTGAAAGCGCAGTTGCAAGAATTGACAGAGAGGGGTTTCGCACGACCGAGTTTTTCCCCGTGGGGTGCACCAGTCTTATTTGTGAAAAAGAAAGATGGGACAATGCGAATGTGTATCGACTATCGGCAACTAAATAAGGTAACTATAAAGAATAAGTACCCGTTACCTCGGATTGACGATTTATTTGACCAGTTGAAGGGGGCTTCAGTGTTTTCGAAAATAGATTTGAGATCGGGCTATTATCAATTACGAGTCAGAGATTCAGATGTGCCAAAGACGGTATTTCGAACGAGGTACAGACATTATGAGTTTTTGGTTATGCCTTTTGGACTTACTAATGCGCCTGCTGTTTTTATGGATCTAATGAACCGGGTCTTCCGACGGTTTTTGGATCAGTTTGTAGTAGTGTTTATTGATGATATATTGATCTACTCCAAAAATGAAGCGGAACACGCTAAGCATTTGAGAGTAGTACTACAAACTTTGAGAGATCAACGGTTATATGCAAAGTTCAGTAAGTGTGAGTTCTGGATGAATGAAGTCAGCTTCTTGGGTCATGTTGTTTCAGTGTCAGGTGTTCAGGTGGATCCAAACAAAATAGCAGCTATACTCGAGTGGAAACCACCAAAGAATGTCTCCGAGATCCGAAGTTTCCTAGGCCTCGCGGGATATTATAGACGATTCGTAAAAGGTTTTTCCGTAATAGCTACACCCTTGACGAGACTACTACAGAAAGATGTCAAATATGAGTGGTCAGAAAAATGTCAGAAAAGTTTCGAGCAATTGAAAGCCCTTTTAACCGAGGCTCCAGTGTTAACTCAGCCCGAATCGGGTAAAGAATTTACTATTTTTAGTGATGCTTCTTTGAATGGGTTGGGTTGTGTTCTAATGCAAGAAGGCAAGGTGATAGCCTACGCTTCAAGACAATTGAAGCCACATAAAAAAAATTATCCAACTCACGATCTGGAGTTGGCAGCCATTGTGTTCGCATTGAAAATTTGGCGTCACTATTTATTCGGTGAAAAATGTCATGTTTATTCAGATCACAAAAGTCTAAAATATTTAATGACTCAGAAAGATCTAAATTTGAGACAACGCCGATGGTTAGAATTGCTGAAAGACTATGAATTAGTGATTGACTACCATCCGGGGAAAGCTAATGTTGTTGCGGATGCGTTGAGTCGAAAATCATTATTTGCTCTTCGTGCATTAAACGCACGGGTGACGATGTCTGAGGATGGTTCGATCATAGCCGAGTTACAAGCGAGACCGATGTTTATTCAGCAAATTTGCGATGCACAGAAAGTTGACGAAAAGCTAGTTGCTATTCGGATTCAGTGTGAAAGCGCTACAGAATCAGATTTCCAGATAGATGCAAATGACTGTCTGAATTATAAAAGTCGATTGTGTGTTCCGATGAACTCAGATTTAATACAGATGATTCTGAGTGAGGCCCATAATGGCCGAATGTCGATACACCCGGGTAGCACGAAAATGTATAATGATTTGAAACAGTTCTATTGGTGGCCTGGCATGAAACGAGATATATCCGAATTTGTCTCCAAGTGCTTAATCTGTCAACAAGTGAAAGCTGAGCATCAGGTACCATCCGGATTGCTTCAGCCAATCATGATACCCGAATGGAAATGGGATAGAATCACCATGGATTTTGTATCTGGTCTCCCCAGGACACCTAGTAAGAAAGATGCCGTATGGGTTATCGTTGATAGACTGACTAAATCAGCTCATTTTGTGCCGGTACGTACCGACTATTCACTTGACAAACTCGCCGAGTTGTATGTGTCGCAGATTGTAAGATTGCACGGTGTACCGAGTTCCATTGTTTCAGATAGAGACCCAAGATTTACATCGCGATTCTGGAAGAAATTGCAAGATGCATTAGGTACTAAACTTCATTTTAGTACAGCCTTCCATCCGCAAACAGACGGTCAGTCTGAGCGAACTATTTTGATACTTGAGGACATGTTGAGGTGCTGCGTTCTCGAGTTTGAAGGTACGTGGAAACGATACCTACCTTTGATTGAATTTGCGTACAATAATGGCTTTCAATCTAGCATAAAAATGGCACCTTATGAAGCCTTATATGGTCGAAAATGTCGCACACCATTGTATTGGACTGAGCTCAGTGAGAATAAAATACATGGTGTTGATTGGATTAAAGAAACTGAACAGAAGGTGGTTGTAATTAGAAGTAATTTGAAAGCTGCTTCGGATCGCCAAAAGTCCTATGCCGATTTAAAACGCAAGGACATTGAATTTCAGGTCGGAGATCGGGTGTTCTTGAAAGTTTCTCCGTGGAAGAAAATACTCCGATTCGGTCAGAAAGGCAAGTTGAGTCCGAGATTTATCGGACCGTATGAAATCATCGAGCGTATAGGGCCTGTGGCTTATCGATTGAAACTGCCCCTTGACTTAGAAAAGATACACAATGTATTTCACGTTTCGATGCTTCGCAGATACAGATCGGATCCGTCCCATGTGATCACCCCGTCAGAGATTGAAATTCGATCTGATTTGACTTATGATGAGGAACCGATCCGTATCTTAGCTCGGGAAACCAAAGAGTTAAGAAATAAAAGGGTTCCATTAGTAAAGATTCTATGGAATCGTCACGGAGTTGAAGAGGCTACGTGGGAGCCTGAAGATTCAGTGAGGCAGCAATATCCGAATTTGTTTAACGGTAAAAAATTTTCGAGGACGAAAATCCTTAAGGGGGGGAGAGTTGTGACAGACCAATTTTGACCCTAATCAGAATGGTGGTTTCGGGACCACGAATCCGAGCCCGAGTAATATTCTAATAATTTATTTTATGTCTATTATATGTGAATTAATATGGGTGAAAGTTTCGTAGAAGAGATTTATCGTTTAAGTACTTAATTTGATAAAAAGGATATAATCGCGAAAAGCGTAAATGTTGCATGCTAAAGTGTAATGTACCAAATTGCTTGTGGCTTTTTAAGTGAGTGTCCTAAAAGGGCAATTAGCCATTTACCATAGGGATGGACGGCAATGGGATAAGTTAGATAGGAATATGTGTTAGTTTAATTATATTTTTATTTTATGCTTATGTTGGTATTTTATAAAGAAATAATGTTAGTGTGCATGTTAAATAAAATATAAGATAATGCCACAATCTTCTTCATTCTCTCATGGCCGATTTTAACTAGTGAAAAGGGGTAAATTGATTTTTTCTCTTGCTTGGGAGGACTTGCATGTCAAGTTCCCCACAATTTAGTATGGTGGACGGCAAGCATGCTATGAAAATTATAGTTTTAGTATTTTATAGTTAAAGTAGTATTATTATAATGAGCATGCTAATATGTGTTAGGAAATTAAAAACAAAAAGAAGTATTTTCCTATTTTAATTTCTCTTCTCTCCCCACCTTCTTCACCGATTCAAATTGAAAGAGGAGAAGAAAACTTGAAACCTCCATTGTTTCGGCTTGCATGTGGTAGTAAGGTGAGTAGTTTAGCTTGAGTGTGGAAAAATTTTTACATATTGAATTCGGTTACTTTGAATGCAAAGGAAATCATGTTAAAATTTTGATATTTGGCATGTTAATATTCGACCTAGGATGAGTACTCTTGTGTGTATTTTGATTTGAAAAATGTTTAACATTGATTCAAAAACAACATGAATTACTTATGAGACTTAAATAAGTTTAAGACTTGTGATTTCAATTATATGGGAATTATAGAAATTATTTTTGGAATTGAGCATAAAAATGCTCTTATTATTCGGTTGAAATGGATGATTATAAATGGTGAACATTTAGCTTGTTGTTCGGTCTTATATTGAAGAATACACATGGGTACATTGAGTTAACAAAATTCGATTATAAAAGAAGTAGTTAAGAGTGTAAAAAGATTGTTTTAATTTATGCATGATGGTGCCTTACATTCGGCCTAAAGTGAAGAAGATTGTTCATGAAATTTTTCTATGAAGTTGATACTAGGATATATATATATATATATATATATATATATTGTGAAATGGGTCAAGGATGAATGATTATATTTAGATAGGATTATTGGGTGAAATGGTATGAGAAGTCAATTGCCTAAATTAAATATAAGAAGGACTAAAAGGATAAAAGGGAAGATTTTGGAGACTCGTAAGAGTCTAATAGCCATTCGGCCATTGAGGAGAAACCTCAATGTGTTGTGTTTTTGCATCGTGGTACATTACGGATTAAATTGAATAAGTTGAGTGTTTAAATTTTTGGTATGACTACTGTTTTAAATTATGTGCATCTTGAGTTGAGCAAATGGATAGAATGGATGTAAATAAAACTTACTTGATATTTCATAGATCGGGATCAAAAGAAGAAAGAACTTGATCGAGGGAAGGCTAAGGTGACTGAATAGCAGAAAATTTTAAGCATATCGACAACCGAGGTAAGTCCTTTATCTAAAATAAGTCAATAAGTTAATTACGAATTTAGTGAATGATAAACTGTGGAAAAATTAAAGTATTAATTCATGATATAGCCGAATGTAAATGTATAGTATTGAAGTGAATTTATTTGGCTAATGCAAATGAATAAGTAAGTTCTTGAGAAATCTTATGTTTTGAGATTATTTACAAAATCTAATGAATGATAGAATTTGTATGAGTTGGTGTAAAACCATGAGTTGGCCGAATGTGATGATGATGGATTGGGTTAATTTCAAATGTATTTAACTAAATGTGAATAAACGCATATGGTTCGACATGTGACAGTGAAATGTGAAAAATTTGTAAAGCTATTTTTGACATTCGGGCTTTATGCCTAGCAGGCCTCGTGCCGGTGACATAATCGGGCTTTATGCCTAGCAGGCTTCGTGCCGGTGACATAATCGGGCTTTACGCCTAGCAGGCCTTGTGCCGGTGTTATTTATCAGGCTTTTACGCCTAGCAGGCCTTGTGCCGATGTTACTTTTCAGGCTTTTACGCCTAGCAGGCTTGATGCCGGTGATGTATTTTATCAAAGAGGAATTTAATCTTTGTTCAAGACAATTTAGAGCTAAATTGTCAAGAATATGGTTCAGGTAAGTATGTGAGGTATGCTATGTTTAATATTACTTGGGCCAAATTAATATTGATGGATGTAATTTGAGGGAAGTCGAGCTTAGAACGTGCTATTATGGAACAATAGGTTTCCATGCGATATGCTTATATGAACTACGAAGAAATGTAGGCCTAAGGAAATGTTCCCTAATTCACTTAGGTTACTGAATTATTAGTATTTGGCTTTGTGTAAACTATTTACTTAATTGCCTATGTGAAATGCCATATGTTGATTGTTTTCTTTTCGTAAATAATTAAATGTTCTATTATTATGAGTTAGGACTTACTAAGCTAGTAAGCTTAATTATGTGAGATGTTTCCTCTGTTTTATAGATTAGGGGCAAGCCACAAGCTCATCGGGATTGTCGGAAGGTCGCTCACACTATCAATCTACATTTTGGGTACTCTTTCATTTTGGTTTTAAGCGAAGGCATGTATAGGATAGGCTTGGTTTTTGTTTGATGGAACCTTAAGGTTCATGTGTAAAAACTAAAAGAAAATAGCCATGAGAAAATGGCTAAATTTTTGTTAAGTATGTTGGTGTGTTTTGAATGTAAGTTGGTTCATGGTGGCAATGTCTATGCATTCTTAATCAAGTTAATCGTTTTTATTAAGGAAATGTTTGTATATGAATTGAATCCTTGAATTTGAGATGTAGGTAGGTTCGGTTAGAAGCTAGTTTATTTTTATGAATGCAATAAAACAGCTTGTGGTGGCAGCAGTGACGTGAGTTAGAAAAATCACCAAAAATAGGGTGTATTGAATTTGGAGGTGAGTGAGTTATGAAATTGAACCTTAGTGTGTCTATTTTTACATGAAAGAAACAGAATAGGTAAAAGATTTGTATATTATGAGATAATTAAGTTTTAACGAGACCTGCTCTAAATGAATTCGTGAGCTACTGTTCTGTTTTGGAAAAATTGTCAAAAATTGTACAAAAATAATTAGGAATCATGGTTTATATGTGTAGAACCCTAAATGAGTCTATTTTTCATTGGTATAAACAAGAACATCATAGGAAAATTGTACAATCAGATAACTGCAGTTTTATAGGGACAGGTCAGAATTGTCCTGCAGTGTAATAAGGGTAACTTTGAAGAATAAACTGTACTAATTGGCCACATGAAAAATTCTGGAAAAATTATGGTGAATAGTTATATGAGTCTAGTTTCAAGGAAAATTTACGGATCTAAATTTCGAGTTTTGTAACTCGAGTTATGGCCGCTTTAGTCAGCGTGACGCAGTTGGACAGCTTTAAAAATTTTACTCCCCGAGTTAATGGTCACGTCTAGTAATGCCACGTATTCGATTCCGGCAAGGGTTTCAGGTAAGGGGTGCTACAATTAGTGCCGGGAACCACTCCCATTTCTGTAGCTCCGTATAGAATGTCACCAACAGAATTGAAAGAGTTAAAATCGCAGTTGCAAGAATTAACTGATAGAGGATTTGCATGACCGAGTTTCTCACCCTGGGGAGCTCCTGTGTTATTTGTAAAAAAGAAAGATGGAACTATGAGAATGTGTATTGATTATCGACAGTTGAACAAAATGACGATAAAGAACAAATATTCGTTGCCTTGTATCAATGATTTGTTTGATCAGCTGAGAGGAGCTACAATGTTTTCTAAGATAGATTTGAGATCAGGCTACTATCAATTAAGAGTTAAAGAATCCGATGTACGAAAACTGTTTTCAGAACGAGGTACGGACATTACGAATTCTTAGTGATGCCTTTCGAACTAACAAATGCTTCTGCAGTGTTTATAGATCTGATGAATCGGATTTTCAGACCGTATTTGGATCGCTTTGTAGTAGTGTTTATTGATGATATTTTGATTCATTCGTGCGATGAGACGCAGCATGCTGAGCATTTGAGAATCGTGCTACAAACTCTACTTGAGAATCAGTTATATGCAAAATTTAGCAAATGTGAATTTTGGCTATGTGAAGTTGGATTTCTGGGGGCATAATGTATCAGCTGCTGGAATACTAGTAGATCCGAGTAAAATCTCTGCTATTTTGGAATGGAAGCCTCCGAGAAATGTGTCAGAAGTCCGTAGTTTTCTGGGACTAGCGGGATATTATAGGCGGTTTGCAAAAGGCAAAAGGTTTCTCTATGATTGCAACTCCATTGACGAAGTTGTTACAGAAAGATATTAGTGTGGCCAGAAAAGTGTCAGCAGAGTTTTGAGCAGTTGAAAGTGTTGTTAACGGAAGCACCAGTTTTGATTCAACTTGAATCGGGCAAAGAGTTTGTATTTTATAGTGATGCATCATTGAATGGTTTGGGCTGTGTGCTGATGTAAGAAGGGAAAGTCATTGCTTATGCTTCGAGACAGTTAAAACCGCATGAAAAGAATTACCCAACGCATGATCTTGAATTGGCTGCGATTGTGTTTGCATTGAAGATTTGGCGTCATTACTTATTCGGTGAGAATTGTCATATTTGTACTGATCATAAGAGTTTAAAGTATTTGATGACTCAGAAAGATTTGAACTTGCGACAGAGAATATGGTTAGAATTGTTGAAAGACTACGAATTTGTAATAGATTACCACCCGGGTAAAGCTAACGTTGTAGCTAATGCTTTGAGTCACAAATCATTAAATGCTTTGAGAGCTATGAGTAATCAGATAGATCTGTGTGATGATGATGCGGTTGTAGCTGAATTGAAAGTAAAACCGTTGTTTTTACTACAAATATGTGATGCTCAGAAGATTGATAATGAGTTGTTAGCAAAAAGAGTTCAGTGTGATTCGGATACTGTATCGAAATTTTGAGTTGATAGTGATGATTGTTTGGGATTCAGAGATCAGATTTGTGTTCCAAGAAATTTAAAGTTGATTCAAACGATTTTGAATGAAGCTTACAATAGTCATTTGACTGTACATCCGGGGAGTACGAAAATGTATAATGATATGAAACAGTTATATTGTTGGCATGGTATGAAAAGAGATATTTGTGACTTTGTGTCGAAATGTTTAGTTTGTTAGCAAGTGAAAGCTGAACATCAAGTTCCGTCTGGTTTGTTACAACCGATTATGATTCCTGAGTGGAAATGGGAGAGAATCACAATGAACTTTGTGTCGGGTTTGCCCTTATCTCCGAGTAAGAAAGATGCAATCTAGGTGATAGTGGACAGATTGATGAAATCAGCTCATTTTGTTCCGGTGAGAACTGATTATTCTTTAGATAAGTTGGTTGAATTATATATTGCTAAGATTGTGAGATTGCACGGGGTACCTCTATCTATTGTGTCTGACAGAGATCCGAGATTTACCTCGCGATTTTGGAAGAAATTGCAAGATGCTTTAGGCACGAAGTTGCATTTCAGTACTGCATTTCATCCGCAAACGGATGGTCAATCCGAGCGAATCATTCAGATTCTCGAAGACATGCTGAGATGTTGCATAATTGAATTTGAAAGCACGTGGGAAAAGTATTTATCATTGATTGAGCTTGCGTATAATAATAGTTATCAATCTAGTATCAAAATGGCACCATATGAGGCCCTTTATAGACGAAAGTGTCGAACTCCATTGTATTGGATTGAGCTGAGTGAGAACAAGATTCACGGGGTTGATCTTATAAAAGAGACTGAGTAGAAAGTTAAAGTAATTCATGATAGTTTGAAAGCAGCCTCAGATCGTCAGAAGTCTTATACAGATCTGAAACAAAAAGATATCGAATTTGAAATTGGTGATAAAGTGTTCCTAAAAGTATCTCCTTGGAACAAAATACTTCGATTTGGCCAGAAAGGCAAGCTAAGTCCAAGGTTCATTGGACCGTATGAGATTATTGAACAAGTTGGACCGGTTGCTTATAGATTGAGATTACCATCTAAGTTAGAAAAGATTCATAACGTGTTTCATGTATCAATGCTTCGACAGTACAAATTAGATTCGTCTCATGTGATTGCTCCTACTGAGGTTGAGATTCAGTCAAACTTGTCATATACTGAAGAATCGATCCGAATTTTGGCATGAGAGACTAAAGAGTTGAGAAACAAAAGAATTTCTTTAGTGCAAAGTATTACAGCACAAACATGGAATTGAAGAGGCTACGTGGGAGCCTGAGAACGTTATGAGAGAGCAACATCCACAACTATTCACTGGTAAGATTTTCGGGGACGAAAATCCCTAAGGGGGGAGATTGTAACAGCCCGGTTTAGACCCTAGTCAGAGCAGTGGTTTCAGGTCCACAAATCCGAGGTTGTAAAAATATTTTAATGATATTTTCTATGTGAATAGTATGTGACATAGTCTGTGTGAAAATTCTGTGTAATAATTTTATCGTTTTTGTGATTAATTTGCAAAAAGGGTTTAATCGCATAAAATGTAAAAGCTGTGTGTTGATTGTTGAAATATCTATGTGTTATGGCTTTTAAATGAGGAGGCCTTATGAGGCAATTGATCCTGTAACACCCCAAACCCGGCCCATACACCACGGCCGAATTTAGAATGCCACTGCGGAAAACGTTTGAAAAGTTTTTGACTTAAAAGTAAAAACATAAAAATTTGTTGTCTTTAATAAAATATTGTGTATTTAAAACTTTAAGAAAAATTAAGTTGTTACAAATTCTCCGATTTAAAACTTTAGTATATTTATTTTTAAGGTGTAAGTTGCTAAATCATAAACTCATTTTCAAATAGTAACTTAATCGTCAATCCACAATAAAAATAATAACAAATACTATAAAATAATAACAAATACTATAAGGGGCCCTTATTACAATAAATTATTATTCAAAAATACTGAAAATATAAAGTGCATGAATCAAATAAAACATCTTCTGCATGGCCACCTTTGTACCCGCTCCAACCCGGTCCAAGATTCACGTATCACCTGCGATGTTTGGTAAAAATTTTGGGTGAGTCAAACAGACTCAGTGTGTAATTAGTCCACAGATTTCCACCCATGTAGGCTTAGCCCACAACCACACTAAACCACATATCAGATAATAAGGTAATTAATCCACATGCTTTCACTTATTGGGCTTGGCCCATTACCACACCACATATCATATAGTAATGTAATTTATCCACATGATTCCACATATTGGGCTTGGCCCATTACCATACCAGTCCACATACCACACAGGTTTATGCAAAATGCACCCAACCCAGCCTAGGGTCCATCCTCTACACACCCCCGTATCCAGCCACCACACACCAGGGGATTACTAAATCACCCTCCAACCTCTACACACCAATTTGGCAATTAATGCCATCCACGTGAACTAAATCACAAATGATCCACAACGCGACCTCAGTCAGCGCCAATCCACGATGTAGCTCGTTGCTAACATCAAAACCACGATGAGGCACATAGCCATCACCAACCACGATATGGCACAAAGCTGATATCAATCCCGATGAGGCACAGAGCCACTCATCAATCCGCATGAGGCTCGTAGCCATCACTAAACCACGTACATAAAGTACACCCTGTCCTTCTTTCATATTCATTTCCCACCCCATGCACATGCAACGTACAATAGTGCCATGATAAATGATGCATGTCCATGTTATTCAGGCATTCAATCACATTTTCATAGGCATATTCACAGTCTCATCAATAATTAACACTGACCTGGTTATCATTATACCCCTTAAGGGTATCCATTTCATAACTGCCACTGCACTTATTAGCACATACATAACACATGTAAATATAACATATACCCGGAAAACGGTGGGTTAATCACACACCTGATAACTTGAAGTACTACGCTCTCAAAATCGACGCTATCACTTATCGAAACTACAGCTATCTGTCTACGCTCCTGCTCTGACGCTGGCCCACACCCCGGTGGCCAATCCCACACTGCAGAGACTGATCTCTTCTTAAACTTAGGGATAGGGACTACCCCTTTCTCTCCTTGACTGGTATTCGCCTCCATCAACAATACTTAATCAGAACATCAGGTTAGCCACTAACATTACAGTCAAAACAATCTAATTCCAAACTTACAAAGTACCCTTACCGAACGAATCTGAATCCCGAAAGCTTTTGCTTACTCTTGTCAATTTCCTCCTAAATGCCAAAGTCAAAATTAGTCAACACTTAAAACTCATAACATGGCCTTAGGCCGAATACCACAACCACCTACCTTGCTTATCCAAATCTCGGAAACCACCACTTGCCTATGGAGTTGACAAAATCCCTGCCTAACCACTGTTAGAAACGGCTTTAGGCATAAATCTAGGAAAATGGCCCTTGGCCAAATACCACATATCACTTACCTTGATGAATCGAATCCCGAAAGAATCCTTTAAGGCTCCTTACCGTTGGCTACCTTCAACAGAAACACATAACATGGCTTAAAGAATATTCGGCCATTCTTAAGGCCTAACTACATGATTTCGGCACACTAATAGAAAGAGAACCCAAACTGATTGCTTAAGGCAGAAAATACTTACCACTATCAAAGCACCCTCAGAGAATCGGGTTCAAGATCCCCAAAGAGAAAGGTTTCGGCACTTTAATGGTGAAGAGAGAAAACACAGACGGTTTAATGATTAGAGAATTCGGCCATGAATAGAAATAGATCCAAGGTTTCGGCTTTTAAGACTTGCGGCAAAGAAAAGAGAATAAGGCACCTTGAGATTTGGCTATGGTGTTCCTTTAAAGTTTTAAGCAAAGAAAAGAGAAAAAGAGGCTTATAAGGTTCGGCCAAGCCTTTCAAAGGGTGATGAAATATTCAGCCACAAGAGGAAGGGGTTAAGGTTGAAGAGAAAGAAAGAAAAAGATGACTTGGGAAAGCTTAGGAGAATTCGGCCAGAAGACTAAAAGAAAAAGAAGAAGAGAATGAATGCTCATAAAAGGAAATTCGGCACCTACTCCCCCTACATGACCGAAATTAATCACCACCAAGAGCCCCACATTCGGCCACTACATCTTCTCATATCATATCCCTTATTTCTTTCCTATTTTCTCTCCATGCTACTCATTCAAAATAAATAAAATAAATCCACAATTATCTTCTACCCTTAGCCGAAATTTTAAAAGGAAAACCAAGTCTCATCCTCATCCCTTAAAGTCCATGTGCCGTCCAACACTTCTCCCTTCTCTTGACGCCAAAAAGCAAAATAAAACCACACTCCCTTGCTGCCAACATGACTCGAACCTCCTCCCTTGGAACCCCTTGCAGACGCAACCTTCCATGTACCTTAGGTAACGTCCTAAGCCACTCTACCACTTCACTTATTGTGTCATAACTCCCCCACAATTTTCCTTAAGACCTCCCTTGCCTAGCTCCCCCTTAACTAACACTTAAAAATAAAATTTTTCTAAGACACTCTCCTACATCCTAGGGTTCTTAAAACCCCTAAAACACATCCAAACACACACGAAGCCCACTATCACCTAAATTATGCATTAAACGCATAACCCCTAAATCCCGGATGTTACAGATCCATTATTTAGTAAGTGGGGTGGTTGATGGACAATTATGTCCATAATTTAAATGGTTTTATAAACATTTCATTAAGGGCAAAATTGGTGTTTGATAATTAAGTTATTTTTATAACAAAACAAAGCATTAAAATGGCCAATTTCTATTCATCTTTCCACCAAAACTAGAGAAAACAAACAGCCATTTAAGCTTTGTGATTTTCGGCACTTACTTAGCTTAATTTAAGGTATGTTTGAGCTCGATTTTTGATAATTTCTACATTTTCGTGATCGTTGCTTTGTGCTTTACAAAACCCATGCTCAAATTTTATGTATTGATGATGTTTGTGAGATATGCCATTGATGAGATATTGAGCTTTGTGATAGTTGATGATGAATTATGAAAGATAGGTGAAGGATTAACATGTGTTGTTCTTGAATTTTTGGTGAATTTAGCTAATTAGGGCTAAATTGTGAAAATAGCAAATTGAAGGGTTAAAATGTGAAATAAATGAAAGGGGTGGGTTTGTATGAACACAAGAAAAATTCAGCTAAGCTTGTGTATGGTGAAATTTTGTGTATTTAGTGATTTAATGAATTAAGGACTAAAGTGTCGAAATATGAAAATGCGAGGGTTATTGTGTAAAATCTTTAAATATGTGTGTTTGGACTAAAATGAATGATTTGGTGATTGAATGTGTAACAGACCAATTTTGGCCCTAATCGGAACGGTGGTTTCGGGACCACGAATCCGAGCCTAAGAGATATTATAATATTATGTTTTGTGTTTGTTATGTGTGTGTTTTAGTAAGTGTGAAAATTTCGTGGAAAATTTTAGCTATCTGATGTTTAATTTGTTAAAAAGGTCTAAATTGCAAGAAGGACCAATGTAGTGGGCATTAATAAAAAGGGAGCTAAGTGAATTGTCCATTAAACATGGGGATTTGCATGTCAAATTCCCCATAATTAAACAAGGTGGACGGCAAGCATGCAAGAATATTATGCTTTCTATGTATTTTTTTCTATCTTAAGTATTATTATATAATAAGCATGCTAAATGGGTGAATATTGATTTAAACAAAAAGAAAAATTTCTTTCTTCTTCCCTTATTCATCATCTACCCAAAACACCATCAAGGAAAGGGAAGAACCTTCATCTTCTTCATTCGGCCCTTGCATGTATTAGGATAGGTAAGAGTTTGAACTTTACTTTAATAACCTATCTTGATATGGCTTGATTTCTTGATTATTTTTCTTTGGAAACAAGCAAAGCTCGTTAATTTTGGTAAGATGAGATTCGGCCATGGGTGCTAATTTTGTAGTTTGTTGTGTTAATAAGTTAGATAATATGAGAAGAAATGGCATGAACTTGTAAGAAGATTATGTTGATTTTGGCTTGAAGGTACCATCATAGTTGGCCGAATAATAGGATGGATATTCATGAAAACATTTTTCTTGTGTTTTGATTTTCGGCTATGGGTGTAAATCTATAGTTATTGTGCAAGTGAAAATCTAGATACATGAGAAGATGTGGCATAAATTCGCAAGGAAATTAATTTAGTTTACACAAGGGAATGTTTTCATCCTTGGCCGAATGTGAGGAATTTATTCATGAATCCTATTCTCTAGTTTTGGTGTTCGATCAATTACCTATAGTATATTTGACCATGGATGATTGCTTATGAATAAATGTAGTTATTAGAGGAGCTATGTATAAGAGTCAATTGTTCGGGTAAATTAGTGGAAGGGGTAAATTGATGGAAGGAAGAGTTATGGAAAATCCTAGGGACCTAATGACCATTCGGTCATTGAAGAGAAGTACAATTTGGTTGCAAACTTTATTGTGGGATGCCATGAGTTAAATTGAATAAATGGAATGCTTGAATTTTGTGTGATTATTGTTCAAATTAAACTAATGAAGTAGGAAATTAAGTTCTTAATTTTCTTAAGTTGAGCTATGTGTGTTTTGTTTTGAGTTGAGCAAAAAGGGGATAGGATGAATGTGAATAAAATTTGTTTAACATTTCTTAGATCGGGAACAAAAAAAGAAGGAACAAGATCGAGGAAAAACAAAGGTTCTAGAGTAGCCAAGTTGCACGGCTTATCAACAACCGAGGTAAGTCCTAAAACTAAAGTATATTGAAGAGTTAATTATGAGCCTATTACACGATATAGTTGATAAATTTGAGTAGGTATTCATGCCATAGCCGAATGTACATAAGTCTATTAGAATGATTTTGAGTAGTTGATGTAAATAAACCAAAGTACTTTCATTACGTGATACAGTATAAAATGATATTAGAAATGATTGATTCCATTAATGTGTTTCGGGCTTTAAGCCTAGCAGGCCTAGTGCCGGTGATTTAATTCGGGCTATTAAGCCTAGCAGGCCTTGTGCCGGTGTTATTTATCGGGCTATTAGTCCTGACCTCTCTTTAGCATGTGATAAGGGCCTCATAGACCTTGATAAGGGACAACATGATTGTAAATGAATGTGATTGAATATATTTGACTTTGTGTCGTAAATTTTAGATGTTAAATGTTCTGGTTGATTGGTAATACCTCTTAACCCTATTCCGGCATTGGTTTCGAGTTAGGGGTGTTGCACTATCAGTGCAAAATAAGGAACATCATAAATAAGGAACATACCCGTAATCACATCAGTGGCGTCCATGTCCTCATGACGTCTAGCAGCATACACTAGTGCAGGCTACTTCTCCTCAGTCTGATTAGCACCTCTGCCCGGTGCTCTGTAAGAGTATGCCCAAAGATCAATCATGAGATGGTTGTAATAACATACTTTATTTACCATATTTATTAATATAAAGCGTTGTCATTATTATTTCAGTTTTTCTATCTGTGTATACAAATAAACTGTTTTATAATAATGTCCTGAGAATAATATGATTATTCTTAAAAGATCCTTAGTCGAGTATTATTGTTGACTAGGACAACAATAATGCATTAAGACTAACATGTAGTTGATTGATGATAAAGAGTTGTCATTGATGTAGATTGTCAAAATCAATGCATGAATATGTGTGTTAGAGAACAACATATTGGATTGACCCGTTATGAGTATGTTTATTGGATTATTATGTAATTGTCACAACATTACTCATAGTGGTTAATATGTATATGATCCTCAGACTTGAGATAATTATTATCTCAACATCGTGAGTTGTATATTTTGATACAGTCAAACGTACACCATAACTGGTTGTTCTATAAAGGCTGATGTTGGATACACCACAATCTATGTAAAGGGATATGGTTGATCAATAAAGGATAAGTCCCTCCTACATAATGGGAGTAATATCTTAGGCCACTTGATTGAGTGAGACTAGAAATGCATGGCCATGCTCAAATAAGTTGACATGAGATGTCATACTAATTTGTATATCATAGTCTACTCAAGATATCAAGAAACATGGGATGGACTATATAAGTGTGACTATTCCATGACTTGTGTCCATTCCAGAGATAAAGGACTTAAGGATTAATGCATGAAAGGTTAATCACAAAAAGTTTTGTGGAATCATGACTTCTTGTAACTTAGGTAGCAATGATGCATTGCTAGATGCCACTCATTGTTTGTGACATTAGAATCGTTCTATTATTACTGCTAACGTTGCAAGAACCTGCAGGGTCACACCCTATGGTTTAAATGAACGGAATAAAATATAATTGGTATTGTTTTTTGGTTGTCACATGAATTAAATTAATTAAATAATTAATTTAATTGGGCAATCAAATATTAAACATATTATATGTACAAGGATGTTGTACACATAATGACAACATAATTCTATTAATATATGGATTTGATTCATATATAAATTTAAATAAATATAGTTTACCGAAATCCTTATTATAATTAATATAATTATAATTTTCGGATATAATTAATGTAATTATAATTTTCGGTTAAAAACTTTATTGTATTTATTTAATCTTATGATACATTCAAGAGATACCAATTATAAAAGGGTATTAAAAGGATACCAATTAAATGGGCCCAATGAAAAAGATATCCATTATAAAAGGCCCAATTAAAAGGATACCCAATATAAAAGGTATTTAAAAGAGGCAAAGCTTATGAAAAAAAACCCTAAGTGATTGCTTGTTAGGTCTAGCAGCCGTTAAGCAAATTAACCTCCAAAACAGTTTTGGAGATTTCTTCCGTTCATAGTCAAACCGGGTGGATTACGTAGAGGCCGACATCGGAAAAGGTTGTGGCTTGATTCGACAGTAGATCAAAACTCTTGTTGACAAGGCGTCGCTGTCTACTCAGATTGAAGTTTTGGTAATTTCGAAACCTTTATTTCACCCCGATTCGTTCCTCACACATGGATTCATGATTTGGATCGCCGGATCTAATTTTATTCTGCTGCGTCATGGGGTATCCGGCATTCCAACATGCTCTTTGTCCTATACCCATACCATTACCACCCCTGGCAGGACCAAAACCCCTAGGCAGCTGCTGAACTGCCCTCTAAGGCTGAACAAAACCCAAAGCTGGAGCTTGCATCCGATTAGAACGTTGTGGGAAATCTCTAATACGATGCTCCATCAACCCACATCATAAACACACTTCTAACCTCCTCCAACACTCGCCCGAGTTGTGTCTACCACAATCACAGCACGATTGAGCCACAGTAGGAGAAACTGGAACTCCAACTCTAGAAGGCTCATCATGTTTGACCCGTTTCTTAGGCCTCTGAACGAAACTAGAGGGCTCTGAATCACCCTTATTCTTACCTCTCTTACGGTCTCTATTCTAGCGTTCAACACGCTTAACCTCTTCGGCGATCTTCGCCTTGTCCACCAAGACGGTGAACTCTCGCTCCCTCTGTGAAGCTATTAGAACCCTCAAATTATCCTTTAAATCATCCTCAAAATTGACACATTTATCATACTCAGTCACTACCATCCCACGAGCGTAACAAATCAATCTCATAAATTTAGCCTCATACTTAACCATAGTCCTATCCCCCTAAACGAGGTTCATGAACTCCCACCTGTGACATAACTCGCTCCAACATATTTCCTCTGAAAGGCGGTCTTAAAATACTCCAAATTAATACGATCCGGCTGAGTACCCTCCTCAACTGATAACTACCACTGGTACGCCTCATCACGAAGTAGAGATGCTGCATCCCCTTCAATTTCTACTTAGGGGTGCAGTCAATGACATTCATTATCCTCTCGGTGGCCTCTAACCAGTATTTGGCTGCAGTTGGGGCGACTCTAGTGACGCCACTAAAATGCTCAGCACCATTAGACCAGAGGCATTCAGTTACCAACCCATGACTCTCAGAACCAGAATGGAGCCTAACAACCCTCTCTAATACTCTAAGCATGGCTTGGGACAATGCGTCGTCCCAAGACGAGCGGCTTTGAGACTTAGTCTCAACTGTAGGTGTAGCCGGTGTCTCACTCGTATCCAACTTAGGCATACTGCGCGTCGAGGATGACCTAGCCCGAGTCCCTCTACAGTGCCTGCCGCTCCCACAAGTACCATGACCACGCGTTCCAGAAGCACTCATCGTATTCCAAGTTTTATCTACATTACGAAGTTTTATGAATCAATTTTAGTATTTATTAGCAGTATCTTATGCTTCAAATAAGTATCAAAAGTAGTTTCATAAAGTTCTGAAATTCCAGTCTTTAACTAACTCAATGCAATTTAAGTCATTTCAGAGTTTTGTAACTAAAGTATATATAAGTTAGAAGTACTTACAGGATTGGCGCCGGAGACTCAGTGTACCACATACCTACTTAAAAAAAAACAAAAAATTTACTCAGAAACCGTTTTTACAAAAAAAAAAATTTGAATCCAAAATTTCACAGCACAAGTTTTGCAACCTTTGTTTGATACCACTAAATGTAACACTCCAAACCTGGCCTAGATGTTATGGTCGAATCTAGTAGCGTTACGAAGAAAATTTATAAAGCGACTTCCTTGTTATTTTCAAATCACTTTAAATCGTTGTTACTTAGTAGGCCCGATTTGTTTGGAAAACGTGTTGTTATACTTATTTAGTTTAAAATCATTGTTCGTTTACGCCTACCAAATCAAACAAGTATTGTTCGTTTATGGCTACCAATTCAAACAAGTATTTTGTAGCGGAGTTTCATAAAATGTTATATTTTCGGTAATTCAAAATGTTACTTTGAGAACCGTTATTTCAGCGAAGTTGTAGTTTTTAGAAATATCATTTTATCAACCGCTACATTAGAAAGCCAAAACCAAAATCCGAAACTAAAAATAGTCCCAAAAAGTCCAGAGAGTGCCAAAATTACAAACTCTCAAAAAACAAAAAAAATTAAGAAAATTTTTATGAATATGAAATTTTACGGAAAAGTGGTCACATTTGAGCTTCGATCACACCGACCCACCTAAGTCTAAGGGTTACTTGAATAGAGCAGACAAACAGAGAGTGAGCTTTAATAACTCAGTGTGTAACACATATATAAAAACAGAAGTCAGATTCAATCTCATGGCAGAACAGATACAAATGTAAAATCTTTTGCAGGATCAGATTTATAGAAAATCATACAAATACAAATATGCATAATCTTACCCCATCCTCTACACACAAGCCCCAACCATCCAACACACCAAATGGGGTATAAAACACCTACCTAGCCCTACACACTGCATAGTATCTATACAACACTTTTTAGAATATTCGTAGTAGTGCTGCCAATATAATGGTGAGATATCGCCTTATAAAGAACACTTCCTCCTCATAATACAAACCCCGGTGCATAGCCAGATACAAACAAAATATCTGATAAACCAGAATAACAGATACCTGGACGTAAGTCACATGCATACTCGTATAACAGATACTAAACATGCTTATACATAACAGTTCAAACATATCACATTTCATTACATGTGTTTATGTATTGTTTACATCTACTTCATATTCACAAATTAGTAGTTTCCATGCTTTAGGGCTTATAAAACACATGTTGACACTACAGAAGGCCCACAGTCGACCAAAACGATGTGTACGACCCTAAGGAAAAATTCAAAAATTTGAGCCCACATGCCCGTATGGGTCCACACTCCCAAAATGGCCTTGCCTGTGTGACCCACACGGCCCAAAATGGCCTCAGCCTTCTGTCACACACAGCCTCTCACACAGTCGTGTGTTGTACATGGCCTACCACGCGATCGTGTGCCGTCGACAGGCCCAATTTTCAGCTTTCGCCAATCGCCAATTTCCCTCATTTTTGTTACACACCTGGCCCAATTTTGATGCAAACGCTCCCACAAGATATGCAGAACCTAAAAATTGACAATAAAACATCTAGAATCAATCTTAATTCCTTAATTTTTATCGAGTAACCACTCGACTATAACGCAACCATAAGTAAATTCACCCAAAAAACTTTTGGGATGTTATGAGAAATGTTTAAGTGAAATAGTTATAAGGAAAAATATATGTATGTATATGGAAGGCTACACAATTAACCATGAAAGGTGTAACAAATAGAAAACGAAAGTTAACTTAAGATATAATGAAAATTATGTTTAGTTGTTTTTCTTATATGTTTAGTAATTAAGTTGCCTTTAAGTAAACTTAGTAAGCATTATGTGCTCACGTAGTTTTCTTTCCTATGTTTTATAGATTATTGGAAGCTCAATTGGGTGAGAATCTCGTCGAAAATCTATCACACTATCTAGCATAAATATCGGTAGTTTTTTATGTTTTGGCCGAGGTTATAATGGCATGTAGAGGTGGACGTGTAATGGTATTTAGTTGATGATTTTGGTATGTAAATGTTGTTTTGGTTGATACCTTTTGATGCTTCCCAAATTATATTATTATAGCTATCTTATGATGCATGCTTGGAATGGCTTATTTCGTATGTTCTAAACTAGTTTGAATATGATCAAATAATTTCATATTTGGTAAGTTTTTGAAGTTATCAGTTGATGAATGAGAAGTAGTAAAGTATGCATGTTTAGGTAAGTTTTAATGCTTGCATTTGAGGTGTCTTGAATGGCATATTTGTTGATTGGTTTATGTAACACCCTACACCCGACCCAGAAGTTAAGCCCGAATCTGGCGTGTCACATTAAAGTGTTTTTTGAAAACCATGTTTTCATTGAAAACCCTTCCTTAATATTTAAAAACTGAAGTATCAGTTTGTGTTTGTTCAGTTTCAAAACGTGTTCATTGAAAAGTTGATCACTTTTGAAAGCGTTAAAAATCTCTTTTAGTTGCGGAACCTAATTTAAGGTAAAGAAGTTGAAAATGCAAGGTTTTAAAAACAGTAATCGGGTTGAAAACTCGTCTACGTCTAATAGATATAAAATGTAACAAAATCCCAAATTCAGAATTAAATCTAGAGAGGCCTTATTACAGAAATTAAAACCCAAAATAGTATTTAAAACATATATAAAGTCCAAAGCATAACAGCTGCAGTCGTGGGGTCACCTCCGAGTCCCTCGCAGCACCGATCCTCCTAGAGATAGGGATTACCTGCACATTTAAAAAAGAGGTGAGTTTACGAAATCTCAGTGTGTAATCCCCTTACTAGAGTAACAGTCAGCATACAGAAACAGAAGCCGAAACAGTCTGGGCCAAAGCCCTTTAACAGTAATAGTACAGTCCAGTTCAGAGCATACGTGGGCCAAAGCCCACTACAATATCATTTGGGTCACAACCCATAACAGAATCAATTGAGCCTAGCCCAAACCAATAACAGAACAAGTGGCCTAAGCCCAGTACAGTGGCATATCTCATAAACAGATATGCAACAATAGGAGGATGCATCCCACCCCAATCCAGCCAACACACCACCCGTACCAACCAACACACCATGTGGGGATAAAATCGGCCCACCAAGCCAACACACCAAGCTTAGCACCGGTTGCGGCACTAAGTCAATAGAACAGCTCGGCGCCGTGGACAGAACGGCTAAAAGCCATAAATATCGTAGTAACATTGCCAATTAACAGAACGACTAAAAGCCATAAATAGAATGGTTATAAACCATAATCAGGATGGCATAGAGCCATAATCAGGATGGCACAAAGCTATCGGTAACTGTAATAAGTTTGGCACATAGCCATCAGCGACAATATTATAATCGGCACAGAGCCACAGGTAATTATGATCGACACAGAGTCATCAATATATATGTTAGGACATAGCCACAGGTAAATACGATTGACACAAAGCCATAATCAAGATGGCACAGAGCCATAATCAAATTACGCGGCTTTAATCCGTCCGTCGGTCCAAGTCGTGTCATGCGACCCATGCGGCCTTAACAGATCAATATTGGATCCACAGTCTCTCATGCGACTCGTGCGACCCTATCAGAACTTCCTCCGTATCAGTGCCCCAAACCCATGCAATATGTCGTGTATGTCATGCTCAATCACTACACATGTATGCAAAATGGCCATGCCGAGTAACAGTCATTTAGACATATATTAAAAGCATATCAGTCATACAACCACCGACAAGTCAGTTAAAACACAGTCATACAATCCCAGTCAAATCATAGCACAAGTCAGTCATTTACCCACAAGGGCAAAACAGTCATTTAACCCTATAAGGGTATCTAGGTAATCCTACCCTTCAGGGGTATTTCAGTAATTCTACACTATAGGGGTATTTCAGTAATTCTACCTACAGGGGCATTTAGGTAATTTTGCAAACTGAAGGTATTTTGATAATTTCACAAATCGGGGGTATTTCGGTAATTTCACAATCTGAGGATATTTCAGTAATTTTGCAAATCGAGGGTATTTTGGTAATTTTACAAATCGAGGGTATTTCAGTAATTTTACAAATTGGGGGTATTTCGGTTATTTCACAATCTGAGGATATTTCAGTAATTTCGCAAATCGAAGGTATTTCGGTAATTTCACAATCCGAGGGTATTTCGGTAATCTCACAAATCGAGGTCTTAGCGACCCAACAAAAGGTCCACCATCACCTCGAGCGACTTAAGTAACCTAAACAGTCCAAACGGTGTAAATGGGCCTAAGGCCCATTACTAAGCCCAAGTGGGCCCACACACTCGTGTGGCCCATTTAGCCCAGAAACAACCACAATTATGCAAACGTCACAGTCCAAACAACACTTACCACATTACATACATTTTATCCGTGTAGGCCCACATGACCCATTTCGGCCTAACGAGGCCCAAAATAGCCCAAGACCACGAGAGCGCTCGCTGTGGGCTCTGCAGACTAACGCCCATGTTCGTGGGCTCGGTTCACCACACGTATGATCGTACGCTCATGTGGCATCATACGCCATATTTCTTGCTTTTCGGCATTTTGCCTATCTACAGTCATAGCAGTGTAAACAACACATACTTTTAGCTTTTCAGCCGATCATCAAATACCGCATACAAATACACACACTCTATCGATTTTCTCACCGACTATCGAATACAGGATACTGTTACACACCTGCTCGTGAAACGAACCGCACCCTAAATATCCTCGCACCTAGATTAAAACATCATAACGATTATTTTCCAAAACAAAACAAAAAGAAACCGATAGAAAACTAAATCAACTACTGTGACTAAAGGTGTAACACACAAGTGTTGGGTAATGCATTAAGTCAGAGAGAAACAATCAGAGAAGAGTATTCGGCTTAACAAAATGTGAGTGTATCAAAAGAAAATAGAAAAGGGATTGGCAACAAGATGAAGAGGGGGTTCAGCTAGGAAAGAGACCAAAAGAAACTCCACAAAGAATTGGTCAAGACAGAATCAGAGTACAAGAGAGAGGTTAAATTCGGCCAACAATGGGAAGGTTATTAAGGGTAGAAGAAAAATAGTTGAAGAGTGAGGGAAGGGCTAATGTAGTTGACTATGGTTGTGAGAGACGAAGAACACGGGCTTGGCCAAATACCACAAGAGTAATACCGAAAACAAGAAGAGAAGAAAAAGGCACTCAAAAGAAATAAAGAAGTAAAAGACTACCCAAGTAGTCACACTCAAAATCAGCTATACAAAAAGAAAGAGTAGAACAAAAATACCAATTCGGCACCACTTGCTCTAAGCTGAAACTACACCAAGGAAAGAACTTCTCCGCTCTTAAAATGATAAAACGCACACCCTCAAAAGCATAAGAGAAAATTCGGCACCTATTCAAAAACCAAATATCAAAAATGCATATCCCCAAACCCCTTAGCCTAATTTTGCACCAACCAGTTCCCCAATTCGGCTACAACTTCCCCCAATCTCAAACCCTTTGAAAATTTCCATGATCCTCTTCCCTTATACCTCCTTGATATCCTCCATGACTAACACATAAGACCAATTCAAACTCTCTAACAAATTCATCCAAGACCAAGTCAACAACCACCTCAAGAGAGTTTTAATCCAACTCTACCTCTCTCACCTCATGGAAATAAAATAAAATCCCTTTGCATCCCATGTGATTCGAACTCAAGATCCCCTTGTCACCATAATGACGCCACTATCATTGGATCACCAACCCTTCTTGTGTCATGATTTCCCCAACAATATTCTTAAAGCCTACTTACTTACATCCAGGGTTTTATTCACCTAATAACCAAAAAAATTCTAAAGCCTAGGTTTGAACCCAAGACTTCTCCAATACTTCTCAGGACCCTTAACCACCAAAGCAAACATACTTTTATGTTATTCACATGCACAACTAAATTCCAATTCCTCCGGCATGCGAAGCCCATTTCTTTTAGGCCTAAAATTCGGGGCGTTAAAATTTAGGCCTATTGAATTGGTCATTATATGCATGTTTTGATAAAGTTTTGAGGTCTTGATTATATGCATAAAAGACCTATACGTTCATGCATGTTTTGGTGTTGGAATTGGCTTGAATTTGGGCAAATTCATGTCCATATGGCCTGAGACTCGGGCGTGTGGCTCAGTCGTGTGTGACATACGACCTGGCTTGGCGACACAGCCGTGTGTCCCCTATAGGTTCTATTACATGCAAGTCACTTAGTTACGTAGCCTACCACAGGGCCTATCACACGGGTGTCTGGGGCTACTTTAAGAGTTACACGGCCTGACACACGGGCATGTGGCCCTACCCAAAGAGTTACTGTAACGCCCTAAATTTGGGCCTAGTAGGATTGGGCCTTGTGCGTGGGAGCCGCTAGAAGACTGCACATAAAAGTTTATGTGTGCATGAAATATCACAAAGTGCAGGTTTAGTTTAGTGGCTAAGTGATTTGGGAAGAGTTGGGAGTGTTGGAGATGTCCTGGGTTCAAACCAGGTCTCTAGCAAAAATTTTAGTTTTTTCCCTTAAGTGAATTTGGTGTTAGTTTAAAGGCTTATTTATATCTGTGGTGGATTTATGACACGAAAGGAGCTTGGGTTCCAGTGGTAAGTGACGCCAAGGGTGGTATAGGAGGACTAGGGTTTAAGTCCTGGCATTTACAAAATTATTATTTTTGCTCCTAAGTGAACCTTTGGTGATTGAAGTAGATCTTATAGTTAATTGTGGTTAAGAAGTGGCATAAGAAGCCTTATGGTCTAATGGAAGTGACATTCTAGGTGTGGCAAGGGGTCTAAGGTTCAAGTCTTAGGATAAGCAATGGAGTATTACTTTGCTGATGGGACGCCTAGTGTTTGAGTTGGAGTGGAGTTCTGCTAAGGTGGTTGTGGAATCGGTCTTGGGGGAGTGATTCATGGGATAGGGATAGAAGTTGGTAAAGATTTGGAGGAGAAATGGAGGAGAAAAAAGAGAAATTGGAGTTGGGGAGGTTGGAGTCGAAATTTGAGTGTAGCACTTAAGAAATTCAGCCAAAGGGGGATTTTGGTGCATATTTCGGCTTTGTTGAGTTTTGTTTTTCTTTTCTTTTCTTTTGATTAGTTTAGTTACCAAATCGAAGCTACTTTTCTCTTTTTTCGGATGCTGCCGAAACTACACTAAAGGTGACCTCTCGTGCATCTTTTTGCTCTATTTCACTCTACTTTCTTCTTAGTCGTTATTGTGTTACCATTTAGGCATCTTTTTTGTACCTTTTCTGCCTAGTTTTTTCCCTTGGCTGATTACATCTCTTCTCTTCTTCTACATCTTTTCTTTTTTCATTTTTCCCCATTTATTTCTCTTGAGTCAAATTTCCCTTTTGTTTAACACTGTTATCATTTGTTCATAAGTGTGTAAAAGTTGAATACCATGCTATCTCTATTTCATCTATTGCCGAATTTACTCTCATTTCTGTTCTCTTATCATAAGGCTACGGGTTCTTCTCCTTTGTTTTCCGAGGGTAAGTGTAAGTTATGGTGATTCCTTAAATGGATTTTTGTTGCTAGTATGGTTCTTATTCCCTTCTACCGAATCCTCTCTCTCTCTCTTCCCTTAGACTAACGTTGGTTGATACCTTGGCGGTCTCGAGGAGTAAAGAGGGGCACGTGTTCCAAAAGTAATCGAAGGCCTACTCTCAGTCTTGACTATAACTGCAGCAAGGGGATCAGTTCTTGCTAACAGTTAGTGGGGACTTATCAAATCTCGATCGACTAAGGCAAGTATCAATGTGATTTCGGCATGTGTTTGGAAAAAAGAAAGAATAACTGTATTGATCGAGTGATTAACCGTTAGTTTTGAACATGGTAGGTTCGGTGCTAGGGATTCGTGGTGCGCTTCGCAATCAGGTGTGTAACCACACTCCTTCTGATTGTAGATCGACAAAATGCCGAAAAGTCGAAGTACCGGTGAATGATGCCACACGAGCGTGCAATCGCATGTATGGTGGACCGAGCCTACGAATATGAGCGTAAGATGGTTGAGGCCACCATGAGTGTTCTCATGGGCTTAGGTCATTTTGGGCCGCATTGGGGCCGAAATGGGTCGTGTGGGCCCAATAGGCCTGTGGGCCCCACACGGATTAAATTTACATATTGTGGTAAATGTTAGACCGAGCCGTGTAGTCTACATGGCTAGAGTCATTTTTGGGCAATGGGCCGTGCGGGCCCACTTGGGCCGAGTAATAGGCCTTAGGTCCATTTACACCATTGTGACTGTTTAGGTTACTTAAGTCGCTAGAGGTGACGCTGGACCTTCTGTTGGATCGTTGAGACCTCAATTTCCAAAAACTACCAAAATACCCCCGGTTTGCAAAATTACCGAAATACCCATGATTTGTAAAATTACCAAAATACCCCTGGTTTGTAAAATTACTGAAATACCCCTTAAGGGTAGTATTATCGAAATACCTTTATAGGGTAAAATAACTATTTTGCCCTTGTGGGTAAATGACTGACTTAGGCTATGAATTTGACTGTGATCGTATGACCGTGTTTAAACTGGCTTGACTATTGTCGTGTGACTGATATTCTTTTAATATATGTCTAAATGACTGTTACTGGCATGGCCATTTTGCATACACGGGTAATGATTGAACATGACATACAAGACATTGCATGGGGTTGCGACATTGATACAGAGGAAGTTCTGATAGGGTCGCACGGGTTGCATGAGATGACTGTGGATCCAGTATTGATCTGTTAAGGTTGCACGGGTCGCATGAGACGACTATGGACCGACGGATGGCTTAAAGCCGCGTAATCTGATTATGGCTCTGTGCCAACTTAACTATGGCTCTGTGCCATCTTGATTATGGCTTTGTGCCAATCGTATTTACCCGTGGCTATGTGCCTAACATATATACTGATGACTCTGTGTCGATCATAATTACCCGTGGCTGCGTGCCGATTATATTACCGTCGCTGATGGCTATGTGACAAAATTATTATAGTTATCGATAGCTTTGTGCCATCCTGATTATGGCTCAGTGCCATCCTGATTATGGTTTATAACCATTCTGTTTATGGCTTTTAGCCATTTTGTTAACTGGCAGCGTTACTGTGATATTTATGTCTTTTAATCGTTCTGTTCAAGCCGTTCTGTTGACTTAGTGCCGCAACCAGTGCTAAGCTTGGTGAGTTGGTTGGGTGGGTTGATTTTATCCCCACGTAAGTGTAGGGTTGGTAAGGGTAGTGTGTTGGCTGGATCAGGGTGGGGTGTATCCTCATACTGTTGCATATCTGTTTATGAGATCTGTACTAAACTAGGCTTAGGCCCACTTGTTCTATTATTGGTTTGGGCTAGGCCCAATTGATTCTGTTATGGGCTATGACCCAAATGATATTGTAGTGGGCTTGGCCCATGTATGCTCTGAACTGGACTGTACTATTACTGTTTAAGGGCTTTGGCCCAGACTGTTTCAGTTTCTGTTTCTGTATACTGACTGTTACTCTAGTAAGGGGATTACACACTGAGTTTTCATAAACTCACCCCATTTTTAACTGTGGAGATAATCCCCAGCATTAGGAGGAACAATGCTGCGAGGGACTTGGAGGTGACCACACAACTGCAGCTATTATGCTTTGGGCTTTATATATGTTTCAAATTTCGTTTTGGGTTTCATTTTCTGTAATAAGGACTCTCTAGATTTTAAATCTAAATTTGGTATTTTGTTACATTTTATATCTGTTAGAAGTAGATGAGTTTTCAACCCAATTACTGCTTTTAAAAACATACGTTTTAAACTTCTTTACCTTAAATTAGCTTTCGCAACTAAAAGAGATTTTTAACAAAGATAATAATGTTTTTTAAAGTGATTAACTTTTCAATGAACCACGTTTTGAAATTGAACGAACAAAAACTGAGACTTTAGTTTTTAAATATTAAGGAGGGTTTTCAATGAAAACATGGTTTTCGAAAAGCACTTCAATGTGACACGCCAGATTCGAGCCTAACTTCTGGGCTGGGTTTAGGGTGTTACAGTTACACGGGTGAGGACACGGTCGTGTGTCCCTATTTCAAAGGTTACACATCCTGAGACATGGGTATGTGTCTCAGTCGTGTGATGCACATGGCTTGACCACACGGCCATGTGACCCCTTTAGCTAAAATTTTCTAACTTTTTCTTAGACTTTCCAAATGTTTCCAATTTAGTCCCGAATTATTTCTAAGATGTTTCTAGGGTCTTGAGGGCACGATTTAGGGATAATATGTATGTGAATGATTGGTTTATAATGTGTTTATGATAATGTTTGGAATGTATGTTTAAATGTTTCATTTGTACAGTAAGGCTCCGTAACCCTAATCTAGCGACGGATACGGGTTAGGGGTGTTACATACCTCACAAGATGATCTATCACATAATTAACACATATTAATATGGATCTTTGAAAACATTTCATCACTTTAGAGGTCTATCTCTAATAGTCTCATTGCTTACGTTTGCGATCTAAAACTTTTGAAAGGAGAATTTTTGTTGCGAAGTTAGGGGTCTCCCCTACAATGTTGTTTGGTTCTTCAAAACGATATGATGTAGCATTAGAACTATAGTAGAGAATTAATTAATATTAACAAAATACCACTATGAATCATGGCACTATACCATTCGGCCATGTCAAGAAAATACTAAGAGAAGGATTCTTATGACTTAAAAATGATCCATACTTACACTTAATCAATTCAAATCGAACAATGAATTGATATGGGGCAATTTTGGAGAATAGAGATCTAGAAAGTATCATTAAGATAAAAGAATAAGTTTGATTAATTCAACATGAGAATCAACACAAGGTGATGCTATGTTGGACGGTGGTCCAACAATGGTGGAGTTTGGAGGTTCAACTAAGGAGAGGAGAAGAAAATAGAAGAAAAAGTGGAGGAGGAAGTGGACTTACGGTGGCGCACGGTGGTGCTCACGAAGGCGATGGGAGGAGGGAGATGAGAAAAGAGGAGGAGTGCCGGCCACAAGAGGTGGTGATTGGTGTAAGGTTGTTTGGTTCATGGTGGAGGAAGAAAAGTGTTTTGGAGGAAAGGTGGTGGTTGTTTGCAAAAATGGAGAGAAAAATAGTGAGAAAGAAATGAAAAATAGAAGAAAGTGAGAGGGGTCATGGACGAGAAAAGCAAGGGAGAAGCTTGGCCAACTATGGTTAGGTTCAATGTATCAAGCTACGTGGTAAGAGGTGAGGTTATGGCAAAGGAGGGGGCATAGAGAAAAAAGGGGATCATGTAGCCCCTAAGTTTGCTATTTTTGACCATCAAATGGAGGAAACAAATCCTCCGTATTATGATGCACAAAGTGAACGGCAAGCATAGTAAATAAGGGAGAAAATTGTCAAAAAAATAAATGTAAGAGTGTGAACAATAAGGCTTGAACCTTGGACCACAAGGATAGATAATTAGTTACTAAAGCACTTGATCAGTAATTCCCTTGTGTCAAATCTTGCACATTTAATTTAAAACATAGGAGATGACTATTTCACTATTGCTTAAATAATCAACAAGTGCGACGTGACAGATGAGACTGGTCCAAAAGACTGGATGATGCTTTATGGTCCTATAGGATAGCATACAAAACACCCTTAGGGATGTCTCCCTATCGGATGGTTTTTGGGAAAGGCTGTCACTTGCCCTTGGAGTTAGAACATAGAGCTTACTGGGCTCTGAAGCTTGCTAAAAAGAAACAAATGCTTTATCTTAATGAGTTTGAAGAGTTCTGAATGTTTTCGTATGAAAATGCCAAATTGTTTAAGGAGAGATTGAAAAGCTGGCATGACAAGCACATCCGATTCTGAGAATTTGAAGCAGGTCAGGAAGTTTTGTTGTTCAATTCTTGATTAAATTTCTTTCCATATAAGTTAAAATCTCATTGGTCCGGTCCATTCCCTATTCATCAAATCTTCCTATACACGGTCATTGAGATTCACGGTAAGAAAGCTAATTTCAGAGTTAATGCTCAATGCTTGAAACATTACTAGCGAGATAAAGTCGAGTGAGATAAACCATCGCTCATTTTATCGGATTCTTAATTTTTCTTTCTTATTTTTAGATAAATGACTTAGGTTATATTTTCGAGATTATCATGTCAAAATAAATTCTGCCTAGGAGTTTGAAATTTAAGCAGGACCGCCTATGACCCTTCCAATATTTCCTAGAAATTGATTTTAACATAATTTTTTGAAAAATTATTTTCTAAGTGGCAAAATAAATTTTAATTTGCTAAATAAAAGGTTCAATTTTGATCCAAATGTTAATTTTCTGTTTTATTTCCAAATTATTTTCTAGTATAGGTACTTAATTGAATTATTTTTAAAAATTAGATGTGTTTCCTATAAATATTTCAAACTGCTAAAATAAAATTTTTTTAGTTTTTATTTTTAATAAATAAGATAATAAAAAATAATATATTAATATCCTATATATATATTAATTTTTATTAACTTTTTATAGCATTAGGAGTAGTAATATTTATTATTATTTTACTTGAGAGTTTGAGTTAAACACCTTCCTACTTACACTTTAAATACCTCCACCTTTATTCCCTTACCTTACATTCTCTTCACCGTCGGCCTCTTACCCATAAAACCCCTACTATCCCAGGCCTCACCCTTTCCCTTTTTCTCTCTACTGCCGTCGAGCAGCACCTTGCATCCTTTCCCACCTTGCACCACACATCCCTTCCTTCTAGCAACAGTAGCCATACGCCTTGGCCATCCTCTACAGTAGCCACAAGCCCTTGTTTCCCTCGCAGCAACCGTTGCCCCAAAATTGTTGCACTTGTCACACCCTTTAAGCCACCATTCAGCCATCTACTAGAAGCCACCAAATGTCGACATACCACCTAATTCCACCACACAACTCGCCGTTAGCCACCTTTAAACCTACCCCTCACAACCATCAACTCGTCCATTGTGTTTTCATCAATTCTAAACAAAGGTGGTAAGAAATTTCTTTCTAAAATTTTAATTTTAAGTTTTTTATTTCTCAAGGTATCTATCGAAGCGAGCACAGTAACTAATCCTTCGTATTCTGTAGGCTCATTAAGTGGGTAATGCTAGCCACGAATTTTAAAGCTACTCCATACCCAATGCGAGGATCGAACCCTCGACCACTGGTTAAGGTAGGAGAGACCCTTGCCATCTCACCTAACTCTCGTGGTTTTTTAATTTAATTTGATTATTTAACTTTTCAAATTTATATGAATTGTTAATATTTTTTATTCTAATTAAAATTTGGAAAATTATTACTTGTCTCCTTCTTATGTGATGTTCAGGTTGAATCCTGCCTCATAAAATAACTCGAGCATTTGTCCAAATTGAAGAATCACAAGACAAGTTCTAATCTGAAAAAGCTAAGGAAAGATATTGTAATAGCCCTGTTTAGCTAAATCAAAATAATGGTTTTAGAACCACAAATCTGAGGTCGTAAATATATTTTAATATTATTCTTGGTATTTACAGCATGTTATTTGATATGTGTGAAAATTTCGTGATTTAGTTTTACGGTTTGTGTGCTTAATTTGATAAAAAAGGACTTAGTCGTGTAAAATGCAAAAGTGGCTTTCTATTTGTTAAAATACTTATTTGTTGTGGTTTCTTATTTGTATAGTCCTTAAATTTAAATTAGGACATTATAAAGATAAGTGGACGGCATTAGGCTTGTATTATATAGTTATCATATTAATTTATGAAGTTTAAAATGGTAAATTAGGTGCTAATATGTGATTAAATAAAACAAAACATTAAAATGCATGCATTATCATCTTTTTGGCCAAATGTTGTGAAGGAAAGAAGCCATATTTGAAGTTTTTAAGTTCGGCACCTAGGAAGCTTGATTTAGGTATGTTCTTTACTCGGTTTTCGATTATTTTTACGTTTTTGATATCGTTGCTTCGTATTCTAGCTAGCCCATGCCCTAATTTTTGGATTGGTTGATGAACTTGTGAGTTTCCATTGATGATAGCTTCATTTTTTTGTTGTTTGATGATGAAAAATAAATATTTGTTGTTAGATTTTCATAGTTTTTATAATAATGCTTATTAAGGATTAAATTGTGAAATTTGTAAAGTGAGCGGTTAAAATGTGAAATAAATGGAATTAATGGGCTGCTAGGGACCTAAGGAATATTTGGCCAAACATGGGTTAAATGAAATTTTGAGTATTTTTGTGTTGTTTTGAAATAGGGACTAAATTGTGAAAATGTGAAATGTTAGGGGCTAAAGTGAAAAATGCCCATTTATGTGTTTTTGGATGAAATTGAATGAATATGTCTTTAAATAAGTAAAATTTTAATTGACTTAGATCAAGAAAGGAAGAAATCAGATTTGGATCGAGGGAAGTCGAAAGTTGTTGAACAGTCGTTCCGATCTGTTCGTTTCCGAACGAGGTAAGTTCATTCTTAAAATTCAAATGTATATATTATATAATGTTGAATTTAATTGTATATAAAAATATATATGTTGCCGAATTGAAATGAGCATTGGATGACCTATTTTGAGCATGAATTGATTGAATTACGACGTTTGAAAGTCCCGTACGAACCTTAGGAATAGTATAGGAAACATATGTCATGACATTAGGACTTCTGAGGTGTGATTTCATGTAAGACCGTGTCTGGGACATTGGCACCGATATGAGTTTACATGTAAGACCATGTCTGGAACATTGGCATCATATTTGATTCATGTAAGTTCCTATCGGTGACAGAGGCATCAATATGTGATAACATGTAAGACCATATCTGGGATATGGCATTGTATGTGATATATGTGTTTCCGAGCATCCTTAACGATTCTGAATGGTTCAACGGGCAATGTTAAACGAGTCCAAATGTGAATTTGAGCTAAATAATTCAGGAACGTATGAGGTTTATATGTTCATTGAAAAATGAGGTAAGTGAAGTTTCTTATTGTGGTATTATGGAATATATGAGAAAAGTGATTGTATATTTGTAAGAGATTAGTTAAATGTGGCCTATTCAAATTGAATTATTAATGTTCTTGTGATGATTTATTTGCTTATGGCTTACTAAGCTTTCAAAGCTTACCTTGTGTGTTCTTTCATTGTTTTTATAGATATATAAATCTAGTTCGAGCTCGGGGATCGTCGAGATCCATCATCACACTATTTCGGTAATTTGAAAGCTTGTACTTTTGACATATGGAATGTACAGGCTAGTTTTAATATGGTTTGTTTTGAATTGTGTATAAATAGCCATGCGAAAATGGCTTGATAATGATGTTACTGTTTGTGAATAATCAACCTTGTTAATTAGCTCATTTTGGAAAGTTTGTTTGATGGACATGTGATTCGACGTGAGCAATTATGTAGTTGATAGAGGCATTTTCGATTTGTGGTACGTGTTTTTATAAGCTATGTGATGTTCTTGCCATATCTTGTGGATTTGGCTATTTGGAGTGGCTCATCATTGACCTATAAATTGCTGTATAATTTGTCTTGTAAATCGATTTGGAAATGGTAAATGATGTGCATTCATATCCAGTTAATGATAGATAAACTAAATACATATGTATATGACATGTTTGTTTTTGGTTCTGTATTTAAAGGTCAATTTGGTTAGTTTAATGTTTGATTTTTGTTATGTGCATAAAGTGTTAATGGCGAATTATAGTAGTAAAATGGCTACTTTGCTTCGAATAATTATTAGTGAATAATGACTATGTTTTAGGTATGTTTTGTTGGTTATATGGATATTTATAAAATTGACATAATGCTGTTTGTATTCGGTTATGAAATCGTAAAATTAGCTTAATATTGAATGATGGAATTGGTACGGATTTTGAGGCCATTTAAATGAGCGAATTAATGGCTTATTGGATGGTTGAATATATGATGTCTAGACATGATATTTACATGCGAATTAGGTATGCTTTGGCTTGTTATTTTTGTTCAAAAATGGTCCATGTTGATTTAGTAAAATGCGCATAATTTTGTAATGTACAAGAATTATATTTGATCATTTGGTGATGTTTAATAATGATTCATTATATAGATAACTTATGAGTTGTATAATATGATTTGTTTTGACTTGATATGCGAATGTATATAGGTTTAGGAAATGGTACATTTGATAATTTGATAATGAAATAAATGAATGCAATTGGATGTTTTGACATATGCATCGGTATATGATTTGTAAGGTTATATGCTTGAATATATTTGAAGTATTCGAATGACATGAATGTGATGGTAATAAGGTTTGAACATTGGACTTATAAAGCACGTGTATTATATTATTGATGTATGATAGCTTAGTTCGAAATTTTGAATAGGTAAACGAAAATTGAAATGGTTGAGTTTTTTTTAGCATGGCTTGTATGTGATATATGATTAGTAAAGCATAATTGATTGTGGTTGGCTATATGATTTATATATGCAACGTAACACCCCTAACCCGTAACCGTTGCCAAAATAGGGTTATGAGGTATTACCAGATAAAATGTAAAACCCTAAAGCTAGCCTAGACGTTACGACCGGATATGGCATGTCACATCGAAGTGTCATTTGAAAACTGAGTTTGTCGATAAAGTTTATTACTAAATTCTAAATGTAACACCCCTAACCCGTGTCCGTCGTCGGATTAGGGTTAAATGGTATTACCAAACTAAACTCAATTCCAAATAACCATCCAATTGAATTCAAGCATACGCAAGCTACACTCTCTACATCATCTGCTACGACTCTATTAGGATCGAAATCCATTTACTATATAAAACACAGTTTGAAATGTCAGAAGTCACCACACTATCGTATATACAATAAAGGCATGTACAGCTAGACTCTCACACGCTACAGTAGTCCTAGAATCGACTAAATCGTAAGCTTTGATACCAATCAAATGTAACACCCTTAACTCGTGTCCGTCGCCGGATTAGGGTTAAATGGTATTACCAAACTAAACTCAATTCCAAATAACCATTCAATTGAATTCAAGCATATGCAATGCGATCATTACTATATTATATAACATTACAACATTTTAAAATTTAATTTCTAGCATAGCTAAATACATGAGCATATCCACTCAATCACTTCACATCACATTACTAAAGATCCTTTATCAATTATTTCAATTTATCTCATCAAACAGTCAAGCATAGTTTAAACACATCTTAACCATATGCACAATGACTTAATCAAATATAATATCTCACATACCATAATTTAATCATATGCTAAATATGCACCCCATGAATTCGACCGAATAATGGAACAAGCTCATCATTGCTATTTCTGAAGTATTAATAATCTATCTAATCATGCCTAACATATAAGTATATTTACCACCACAAACAGAATCAAAGTAATCAAACCTCAAACGATCACATCATAAATATACCAAATGTGCTTAGTCTATATCTATTAAAAGAACAAATGCACAATTGGTCCTTAAACAAATATTCGTGCACAAATCGATTCTCTTATGAACAAACCAAAACAATCATAGAATATACATTCTGTCATTTATGAAAACATCCAATATATAATACATTTATATCATTATGAGTCCAAGCCTTAGCCGAATATACAAATACACCTTATTATAATTTTAATCCAAATCCAAATTATCACCCAATCGAGCATAACGCATATGCATATTAAACCAATACAAACTAAATCAAAATGTCCATTATACCATCAATTATAAATTCATCTCATATATATATGTACTAATGCATGTAACGAACATACAAGTTACTATACTTATAATTCATTAAAACCACACATTCTATAATTAAAAACATAAAACATTGCAAACTCAAGACATTGAAAGTAAGCCATATTCGCATGGCTTTAATATATACATAAACAAAAGTTTCCAACTCAAACGTAGACATTATTCATCCTATACATGCCTTTATCCAAAATAAAGCAAACCAAAAGAGTACCAAAAAGATGATAGTGTGGTTGACTTGCTGACGATTTCCCCGAGCCTGTAGCTTGACCAAAATCTATAAAACAGAACATTAAACATAAACAGAGTAAGCTTACTAGCTTAGTAAGTCTTAAGCATTGATTTAAGTCAATTAACCATTTAAACATGTTTTAATTCAATTCATGACATAAAACCTACATGTCTTACTTATAAACTCACCATAACAAGATATCATTACCTTACTTAACTTGGTAACTTTCAATTCCTTACCAAATACCTCAATTGCAGAATATACATATATAATTACATAACTAGGTGTATAAATGTACTTACAAGAACCTTTTTAACCACACTCATACTTTTGCATTTCCAATAACCATATGGCATATTATATTGTATTTATATAAACTTCACAACCAAGTGTACAACACATTTTTCCTTCATCATTTCATTTGCTCACTATCATAGCACATATATATATGACATTAAAGTATGAAGTACATACCTTGTTGCCGAATTAACAAATTCATTTTCAAAGCTCAAGCTTACTAGATTTGCTTTATGACCTTATTACTATATAAACGAAGTTCAAAATTGAAACTCACCGGTATAACACCTGCTAGGCTTTAACCCGAATTACACACACCGGCACTAGACCTGCTAGACTCAAGGTCTGAGATTTAAACACTGGCATTAAGCCTGCTAGGCAATAAGCCCAAACTATTTCACCGGCACAAGGCCTGCTAGGCTCAAAGCCCGAAATAACAACATAATTAATCCTTCAATACACATTTCTTAATGCTAACATCACAAACAAATCATATATATCATTTTACATCCACATATTATATCGAATATACCTATTCATATCACATTAACAAAATATATTCAATCCAATATAATACCCTTACATTCGGCTAACACATAAATTTATACTCCAAATTATCAAATATTATCATGTAACATGTTCATAATCAATTCTTTAATATATATTTACTTAAGAACTTACCTCGACTATTGACGGACAACGTAGACCGACTATTCGATAACCTTCGTCTTCCCCCTATCCAAATCCGTTTCTCTTTGTTCTTGATCTAAACACATTAAAATTTAGCTCATTCAAGTACATTTCATTTCAATTTAGTCCCAAAACACGTAAACGGGCAAATTACCATTTTTCCCCTATTGTTTCACATTTTTACAATTTAGTCCTATTTGCATAAAAAACAAAATTTCACCATACCATACAAGGGCCGAATGTTCATAGGAACCACACTAGTCCATTTATTTCATTTATTTTGCATTTTGGTCCCCTCAAAAATTCATTTTTGCAATTTAGCCCAAAATACTCAAATTCACTAAAATCTCAAATACAAAACATGCTAATCCTTAACATATCTTTAATATAAAATCATCAAACATCAAAAACCCTAAGAACATAACAATGGTCGAACATCAAGCATGCTCAAATTCAAAAATTCTAACATGGGTCAACTAATATTCGAAGCAACGATCTCAAAAACGTAAAAATTATCAAGAACCGAAATCAAACTAACTTTGAATTTGTGATTATAGGTGCAGAAAATCAAATGAAACCAAACCCTTTTCTTTTCTCAACATTCGGCCAAGCAAAAGTAAAAGATGACAATTGCCATTTTTTTATGTTTTATTACAAATACTATGTTATTAATAAATTACCAAACTAACCTTATAATATAAAATAAACATAACATATAAATAAGGACATTGTTGGCACATACCTTCCACTACCTTGTAAAATGGGCTAATTTCCATTTTAGTACCTCATATTGAAAAGCCATTATCATTTTAGCACTTTTCACTATAGTATGCAACTTTTACGCTTTACGCGATTAAGTCCTTTTGTCAAATTAAACATACAAACGATTAAATTTTTCTACGAAACCTTCACACACATTAATTCACATATAAAAAACACAAAATATGGTATTTAAAAATTTCTCGAACTCGGATTCGTGGTCCCAAAACCACCGTTCTGATTAGGGTCAAATTCGGTCTGTTACAACTCTCCCCCCTTAAGGATTTTCGTCTCCGAAAATCTTACCATTAAACAAAGTTGGATATTGTTGCCTCATTGAATCCTTAGGCTCCCATGTAGCCTCTTCTACTCCGTGTCGATTCCATAGTACTTTTATTAACGAAATTTATAACATCCCGAAATTGGGCCTAGTAGGATTGGGCCCATTGGGCCTTGGGCTTAGAAGTGTTTAAAATTTTTGAGAATATGAGAATGGTGTTATTACAAATTTGACTTATTAGTTAAGTGAATTTGGAAGGTTACGAGGTTTCTATGAAGTCTCGGGTTTAATTGGGCCTTAGGAAAAATTTGGTATTTTAGCACTTTAAGGAGAGATGGTAAGTAGCTTCAAGACTTATAGAAATAAATGAGTAAAGTGCTTGCATAAATGAGCTATTGGTAAGAAGGATATGATGCCACATGATGCACTTGAAGGGAAGAGGTTCGAATCACTTTGTGTGCAAATTTTGACTAATATCTTTGCACTCTTTCCTTAAGTGTCGGCCAAGAGGTATTTATGGCAAGTTTGACTTCTTTATTTTTGGAATGGGGGCTAAAGAAATAAGGTAAGGTGGAAGTTGGGGAAAAGAATCAAGAGAAATAGGAAAGAAAGGGGGACATGAGGCTTATTTCCTGGGTGATGTTTTGGAAAGCTTGGGTGGCCAAACTCTTATCCTAGGGGGAGATGCATGTGGACTGTTTTGGGGAGAATAGGTAGCTGAATTTTTTATTTTGGCATTTGGTTAAGACTTAGTAGTGTTTTGGCAAAAATCCCCTTTGGCAACTTTGTGTCATTTCTCCCAATTTTGCAACCCTCCTTGCCGAAACATATTAGCACAATAGTGCATTGCTTTTCTCTTTTGTTTGGTCACATATTCATTTTCTTTCCACCTTCCTTGATAGCCGAATATCATTGTTCGATTCTCTCCATAGCCGAATCTATTACCACCCTACTTCTTCACCATTTCTTTTCCTTTCGTGTTGGACAATCTCTTCTTAATCAAATCGGTAAGTGATCGTATATTCCTCTTTTCATTTCTTTTTCTTTTTCTTCCAAGCCGTATATAGGTGAAGGGGGTGTATTGTGGTGATTCTTTCTCAAGCCGAATAAGGTGTGGATAACATTGTTTTTGTGCTAATCACTTCTAAGGACTCGAAGTACTTTATCGGAGGGCCAATCGAACACCTATCCCTCGTAATAAGAGACTCGGATTGTTGGTAAGTGATAGATTGTTAATCAATCGCAATATTTGGTTGAAGTTGTAAATTGGGTTTTGGACTAATAGTTGACCGATTGTACCTTTAGGTGCCGCGGAGAATATCGTGTTACGGATTCCAAATAAGGTGTGTAATCCCGTACCCTTCCGAATATATGTTTGAAATGGTGAGTAAATCTCACATCTCTCTAAAAGTTTACGTGAAATATTCTGTGATTCGGTAGAAATACCGAAGAAAACCGATAACCGGCATCCGTGATCACTCGGACGTGCGTATGCTCGTAGTGGTAATCATGTTTTGTAATAAAATAGTTTCGGTTAGAAACAGTGGCATGTATTTGAAAAATCACGAAAAAATGGATAAAAGGAATTACAAAGTGAATAAGATATCAGATTAAAGCATACTGGGTCTATTTTAATATGGAAGAAATGGAGAAGGAAAAGGAATATTATATTCTGAGATATGTTAATTTTAGTGAGACTGGTTCTGAATGACTTCGGGGTATTCTATTCTGTCTTGGAAAGATTGTATAAAATTGTAAAAAGTGAATTAAGAGTTATAATTGATATGTATGGGTTCAATAGAAATAGAAATAAGTGGAAGCAGTAGATGAAAAGCGTACAGTAAGATATTTGAGAAAGATATATGAGTCTAGTTTCGAGCAAAATTTACGGATTTAGATTTTGAGACTTCTAACTCGAGTTATGGTCAATTTAGTTAGTATGACGCAGATGGACAGTTTCGATTTTATGCCCCAAATTAGTAATTAAGCCTAGGTTGCGAAATTACCATAATACCCTTAGAGGGTAAATTACTGAATTACCCTTAGTGGGCACGATTACTGAATTATGAAAATGCCTGTAATATCCCGGGTTAGGGGGCTGTTTTGTGGCTGCATGTTATTGCATGTTTGTAGTGTGCTATGTTGCTATTTTTTATGTTTTAGGGGCTTAAGTGTAGCTTAGGGGTATGCCTGAGTAAATTAGAAAATGTTGGTTTTGAGTATTAGGTGAAGGGAGCTGAGGAAGCGGGGGTTTAAGAATTTTTTCCGTGGTTTTATTGCACAAATGAAGAGCTGGCAGAGTGGCAAAGGGGAGCTTGGTGTGACGCCAACTTCAAGGAGTGGAGGTCCAGTGTTCGAGCAGCAGGAGTCTCCTTTTTGTCACCTATTTTGGACGGCATAGGAGGGAAGAGGAGTATGGAATTTGAACTCTAGCTTGGACCAAGTCTTACCTTTCAAATGAAAGGTAGGGAGCGAATTTAGGAGTGTGACTCGGTCCACTCAATTCAAATGAGTGAATGGGAGCTTTAGGGGGGATGTGGCCGAATTTTTGGGGGTAGGTGGAGGTGTTGGCCGAAACTTGGGGACTTGTTGGGGAGTGGCCGGTTATGGTATGTGTGTGGGAAGGCTAGTGCCGAATTCTTTTTGGCAAGTTCTTGGCATTTTCGGTCATCACCTTGATAAACCAAAATTCTCCCTTTTTGACAAACCAAAGCCGAAAATCTAAAGAAGTCACCTTCATTTTCTTGTGGAAAACCGGAAGAGTAAACATTGAGTGCCGAACCTGCTTGTTTTCCTTTCAATCCCTCAGTAGCCGTAAGTTTCCTTCTCTCCCATTTCTTTTCCTTTTGGTTCCTTGTGCAAACCGAAATCACCATTCTTTCCCTCTCATATTCTCTCTCACTTCTTGAAGCACTTGAGCCGAATATCCTCCTTTCCATCTACTTTCTCTTCTGTTCGTTTGTGAAGCCGAATTCCTCCTTTCATCTTTCTCATCTATTACCGAAACCATAACACTTTGTTTCTCAAAATTTGTTCTTCTTTCTTAAACAGTGTTGCCGAAACCCCATTCTCTTTTCACAATCTTTTCTTTCTACCATCTATATCCTCTTTTCCTTGTACTCAAAGCCGAAGGAAGGGTGTTGGACACCTAGGCCGAATCCCCTTTTCCTAGTGGTGACTTGGCCGAATAGTGGGTGTTGGTAAGTGCAAGGCCGAATGGCCATATCTTCCCCTTGTGGTTCTTTGTTGGTTATGGGTTGGTTAAGGGCCGATTATGGTCAGTTGGAAGGGTGTTAACCTTTTTGATTGTCACGTGGTGATAGGGTCTTGGATATCGTAAAGTAGCCAGGAAGAGCCTTCGACTCTCTGAACCGATTGGTAAGTATAGGGTAAGCAGTTGATGTATTTGTGTTGGTTCAATCAGTTGCTTTCGATTAAGATTAAAGAGATTAATGGTTCATTTTTAGGTGAAGGCCGATAGTCATAAGGAATCACTGCTTGATTCGAAATTGGTAGGGAATCAATCAATAGCAAGGTAAGGGGTATTTCGACAAACCCTTGTTGGTCTATATGGTAATGGCCGAATGTCTTAGGTGCCTAACCCCTATGTTTGGCCGATTGTAGGAGGCAGTACTCGAGGGATTTAGACCGTTTCGATTGGATTGTTAGACTCGTAGTATCAGGTGTGTATACTAACACACTTATATTTAGTAATATTATTAAACCTGTATGCCTATTAAAATTATGGCAGTTGATGGATTGATATGATACCCATTTGGGTATGGGCTTGGATTCGGGTAAGTTATTGCTAATATCATTATGAGTTATTGATGAGTTATATGCTATCATGGCTATGGATATATGTGATATGGGATATGTGGTTAGACATATTAGCATGAGATGCATGATTTGTATGATATGCATGATTATATGAGCACGGTATGTTGATGGGTGATACGAGAGGAGGGAGCGGTGATAGATTGTGCTGACGAGCACCAGTGCTTTGGTAGCACACTTTGTGACTTTGGGTCACCAGAGGTTTGGCACCTCCAGAGGTTTGGTACCTCAGCGTCTCGTCCCAGTGGCTCAGTACCACAGTGGGTTGGCCCCACAGATGATTATACGGGATTGACACCAGTGTTTTGGTAACACACGATGGGTTGGCCCCATCACCAGATTTGTGACTACGGTCACCAGTGCTTTGGTAGCACATTGTGTCTTTGGGACACCAGAGGTTTGGCACCTCATTGCGACTTGTCCCTGTGGTTTGACCACCGTGGGTTGGCCCCACTTGAGATATGGGATCGTCTGCTAGTGTTTTGGTAACACACGATGGGTTGGCCCCATCATCATTGGATTTGTGACTTCGGTCACCAGTGCTTTGGTAGCACAACTGTGTCTTTGGGACACCAGTGCTTTGGTAGCACATTGACGGATATTGTGTCTTTGGGACACCAGTGCTTTGGTAGCACATTGTGACTATATGTCACCAGTGGTTTGGCACCACCAGTGGTTTGGTACCACACGGGGTAGATGAGGCGATATGGATGGTTAGGATCGGGTTGCATTAATCATGTTGCTATGTATGATGTGTGTTAGCATGTTGTTTCTTCGGGAGCGGGATTTACACACTGAGTCACTCGACTCACCCTCTCCTTTGACTTCTCAGGTGACTCGTAGATGCGGACATGGAGCCGGGATGGACTCGGGGTGCACATGCCATGCTGAATGAAGTTTTTACTCAGACTCTATAGTTTTGGTACTCTAGCTTATTTACTTTTATTTGGGTTTTAATTTGGTTTGTAAAAGGCCTTTTAATTTATGTTTTAGTTGGGTGATGTTTTAATTAGATTTAATACGCCTTAACAAAATAAGCCGGTATAAATTTTACTAAAATCTGGAAAGATAATGTTTTCAAAATTATAACGCGACGTGTTTCTAAACTATACCATCGGGTATCACACTAAGTCTTTTGATAAACAAATACAACTGGTTTCAATTTCAAACTTGTAGTTCTTCTAAGTCTTAAATTGTTTTATGTATCACTGAGAAACTAATGAGGTTTTAAATGGTTTAAACTCGTTTTAACTACAAATTCTGGCTAAGTTTTCAAAATCTCCGGGTTTCGAATACATCAACTGTTTTTCAAACAAGACTGCTCAAATCGGTTTCAAACACACTGTGTTTTCACTCAGCTTTTAAACGAGAAATCTAGTTTTCCAAAATGGTTTTCCCCGTAGCATACCAGATTCGGACATGGTGTCTTGTCCGGGTTTGGGGTGTTACATTTGTGGTATCAGAGCCAAGTTCAAAGGCTCGGCTGTGGGCCTGAGGCCCAAAATGGTTTCAAAAGTTATTTAAGTGTTTTTGAAAGTATGGTTTGAAAGGCATGGCACCGAGTCTCCGGCACCAGTTCGCCCAGGTAAGTACCCCGAACTATTCTCTGTGATTTGAATGGATGTTATATGATTGATGATAGCGATAGTGTGCTACCTTAGAGATTGAAACTGATAGGATTCTGTGAACTTGCGAGAACAAATCCTCTTTAAATATTCATAAGACTTGCTTTTTAAACAAGAGGAATAAACACTGATGCATAAAATTCTCTAATCAGATACGTAGAAAGATTAGACATGAGCACTCGAGGTGGACGTGGTCGTAATACTCGCGGTAGAGGTAGGGGTAGAATGACGGTTTCTGAGCCCGTAGGATCTGGGCAGGGTTCAGAAAATGAGATTCCGGTTCCGCCACCAGCTGGAGGTGGTGAGTTCCAAGATCAGACCGGGGATGACGCAGTGTCACAGGCGATGCTGCGAGTGTTGGAAAGGGTAGCTGGGGCTAGTGGTGGTGCAGGAGTTAGGAAATCAGTTCCTGAGCGACTCCGGGCTAATGGGGCTGAATTCTTTCGAGGTGTTTCTGGTGTTGCTCCTAGCACTGCTGAATATTGGCTGGAGGCAACTGAGCGGATCATGGACGATCTGGACCTGACAACTGAAGAGAAGCTGAAGGGTATCGTGTCGCTTCTCCGGGATAAGTCATATCAGTGGTGGCTCACGGTTCGAGACAGGGTGGCAGCAGAGGATTTGACATGGGACTATTTCAGGGCTGCATATCAAAAGAAATACATCGGGGCTAGTTACATCGACTCCCAGAGAAAGGCGTTTCTGAGGCTTGTTCAGGGGAGTAAATCTGTTGCTGAGTACGAGGCTGAGTTCCTGAAGCTGAGTAGGTATGCCAGGGGCATTGTAGCCACTGAGCATGAGAGGTGTGTTCGTTTCGAGGATGGTCTGCGGGACGAGTTGAGGCTGCTGATTGCTCCTCAGCAGGAGCGCGAGTTTGCTGTCTTGGTTGGGAAAGCTAAGGTAGCCGAGGGTGTTAAGGAGTCAGTGAGGCAGGGTATGGACAGGAGTAGGCTTAAGAGGAGCTTTGGGTCTTCTGGTTCGTCTGGTAATCCGCAGAAGAGGGCTAGACCGAGTGGGCAGAATCAGTCTGCTAGGTTTGTTGCTAGGCAGGGACCACCGCAGTGTAATCAGTGTGGGAAATCTCATTGGGGTGGCTGCTGGACTGGAGGTAAGGGATGCTTCGAGTGTGGTTCTCTGGAGCATCGCATTAGAGATTGTCCGCGTAGGATGGCCAGGATTCAGTCTGAGAGTCAGGGCCGTAATCAGTTCAGAGGTAATGGACCGCCACCGCAGAGGGGCCGTGGTAATGGCAGAGGTGGTTATGGATCTGGTCGGGGCCGTGGAGCACCGGGCAGAGGTGCGGGTAGTTCTGATGCTAGACAGCCTGGATTGGTGTATGCTGCGAGGCGCCGAGAGGAGGGCGACGCACCGGACGTCATAACCGGTACGTTCTTGATTTTTGGTACTCCTTATACTGCCTTAATTGATGTGGGTTCTACGCACTCTTATGTTGCCAGTAGTATAGTAGAGACAATGGACTTAGACTCTGAGATAACTTCTAGGCAGATGACTGTGATTAGCCCTCTAGGTCACTCTGTAGTGGTAGATAAACTGTTTAGAGGGGTACCCCTAGAACTCCAAGGGGTAGTGTTTGCTGCTGATCTGATGGAACTGCCGTTTGGGGAGTTCGATTTGATTCTCGGGATGGATTGGCTGGTTAAGTACCAGGCGAGGTTGGATTGCGCGGCTAAGCGCATGGTTCTTAAGACGGTTGATGGTGTTGAGGTCGCTATGATAGGTAATAGGAGAGATTACTTATCAAATGTGGTATCTGCTCTAAAAGCGGAGAAGATGGTCAGGAAAGGCTGTGAAGCGTATGTGGTTCATGTGTATGCCTTGGAGGCTAAAGAGTCTGCTGTTGAGAAAGTTCGTACTGTTAAGGAATTTGCTGATGTGTTTCCTGAGGAGCTTCCGGGTTTGCCGCCAGATCGTGAGGTAGAGTTCGGGATTGATCTGTTACCCGGGACTGCGCCAGTGTCTATTGCTCCATATAGGATGGCACCAAAGGAATTGGTGGAGCTTAAGGCTCAGATCCAGGAGTTATTAGATCGAGGTTTTATCAGGCCAAGTGTTTCGCCGTGGGGTGCGCCAGTTCTTTTCGTTAAGAAGAAGGATAGTACGATACGGATGTGCATAGACTACCGCCAGTTGAACAAGCTGACGGTTAAAAACAAGTATCCGTTACCGCGGATAGATGACTTGTTTGATCAGCTGAAGGGTGCTGCGGTATTCTCTAAGATTGATCTGAGGTCTGGGTACCATCAGTTGAAGGTTAAGGAGGCAGATATCCATAAAACAGCGTTTCGGACTCGGTATGGGCACTATGAATTCCTGGTAATGCCATTCGGGTTGACTAACGCACCGGCAGCGTTTATGGATATGATGAATCGGGTGTTTCAGCGGTATCTGGATCAGTTCGTCGTGGTTTTCATAGACGATATCTTGGTGTACTCAAGGACAGAGGAAGAGCATGATGAGCATTTGAGAGTGGTGCTGCAGATTCTGAGGGAAAAGCAACTCTATGCTAAGTTCAGTAAGTGCGAGTTCTGGCTTAGAGAAGTGACGTTCTTGGGTCATGTAGTGTCGGCTGAGGGGATTCGAGTAGATCCTCGTAAGATTGAGGCTGTTTTGGACTGGAAGCCACCTAGGACAGTGGCTGAGATTCGTAGTTTTCTGGGTTTGGCAGGATACTACCGAAGGTTTGTTGAGGGTTTCTCGCTGATAGCAGCGCCGATGACCAAGTTATTAAGGAAAGAGGTTCCGTATGTATGGACTGAGGAACAGCAGGAGAGCTTCGATAAGTTAAAGAAGATTTTGACTGAGGCTCCGGTTTTGATTCAACCTGAGGCTGGTAAGGAATACACAGTCTACTGCGATGCATCACATACGGGTTTGGGTTGTGTGTTGATGCAAGAAGGTAAGGTTGTGGCTTACGCTTCTAGGCAGCTGAGGCCACATGAGGTCAACTATCCGACGCACGATTTGGAGCTAGCGGTTGTAGTCTTCGCCTTAAAGATTTGGAGGCACTACTTATATGGAGAGAGATCGATAGTCTACACGGATCACAAGAGTCTGAAGTATCTGCTGACTCAGAAGGATTTGAACTTGAGGCAGCGTAGATGGGTTGAGTTGCTGCAGGATTACGACTGTTCTATTGAGTATCATCCGGGAAAGGCTAACGTGGTGGCAGACGCGTTGAGCCGTAAGGTTGTTTCGGACTTAAGAGCTTTGTTTGCCCATTTGAGCTTGTATGACGACGGGAGTATTTTGGCAGAGCTGCAGGTTAAGCCTACTTGGGTTGAGCAGATTAGAGAGAAACAGTTAGAGGATGAGGTTCTGAGTACGCGAAGGTTGCAAGTGCAGAATGGTGGTTTGGAGGGTTACAGCTTGTCTAGTGATGAGGTTCTGTGTTTTCAGGGTAAGGCTTGTATGCCTAAGGATGTTGAGCTGAGGCAGAAGATTCTTCAAGACGCACATAGCAGTCCTCATGCTATGCATCCTGGAGGTAGCAAGATGTATAAGGATCTTAGAGAGCAGTTTTGGTGGCCTGGTTTGAAGAAAGAGGTAACAGAGTTTGTTGGAAGATGTTTGACTTGTCAGCAGGTCAAGGCTGAACATCAGTTGCCGTCGGGGTTGCTTCAGCCTGTGAGGATTCCTCAGTGGAAGTGGGAAAGGATAACCATGGATTTCGTCAGTGGGTTACCACTTACGCCAAGCAAGAAGGATTCAGTTTGGGTAGTGGTGGATCGTCTGACTAAATCAGCTCACTTTATTCCAGTGAGGGTTGACTACTCACTTCAGAAGCTAGCGAAGCTGTATGTTTCAGAGATAGTAAAGTTGCACGGTGTACCAGTTTCGATAATCTCGGATAGGGATCCCAGGTTTACTTCAAGGTTCTGGAAGGCATTGCATCAGGCTCTGGGTACTCGTTTGGATTTCAGCACGGCTTTTCACCCGCAGTCTGACGGTCAATCAGAAAGGGTTATTCAGATCTTAGAAGACATGCTGAGAGGTTGTGTCTTGGATTTTCGAGGTAGCTGGGAGGAGTTTCTACCGTTAGCTGAGTTTGCCTACAACAACAGTTACCAAGCGAGCATCAAGATGGCTCCGTATGAGGCATTGTATGGTAGGAAGTGTCGCTCACCTACATGTTGGACAGAGTTAGGTGAACGTCAGTTATTGGGACCCGAGTTGGTAGCTGAGACTGAGGACAAGGTTAAAGTGATTCAAGCTAGATTGAAGGAAGCTTCAGACCGGCAGAAGTCTTATGCCGATCTTAAGCGAAGAGATATAGAGTTTGCTGTTGGGGATCGAGTTTTTCTGAAGGTCTCACCTTGGAAGAAGGTTCTGAGGTTCGGGAAGAAAGGCAAGCTTAGTCCGAGGTTCATTGGGCCGTATAAGGTATTGAGACGAGTTGGGCCAGTAGCGTATCATCTTGAGTTGCCAACAGAGCTTAGCCAGATTCACGACGTTTTTCATGTTTCGATGCTTCGGAGGTATCGTTCAGATCCGTCGCATGTGGTAGCAGTGGAAGAAATCGAGGTAAATCCAGACTTGACTATGGAAGAAGAACCGGTGCAGATTCTTGATCGAGATGTAAAGGTTCTACGTAGGAAGTCTGTACCTTTGGTTAAGGTACTTTGGCGGAATCATGGTGTAGAAGAAGCGACGTGGGAACCCGAGGATACGATGAGACAGCAATACCCGCAACTCTTTTGATCAGGTAATTTCGAGGCCGAAATTATTTTTAAGGGGGGTAGAACTGTAATATCCCGGGTTAGGGGGCTGTTTTGTGGCTGCATGTTATTGCATGTTTGTAGTGTGCTATGTTGCTATTTTTATGTTTTAGGGGCTTAAGTGTAGCTTAGGGGTATGCCTGAGTAAATTAGAAAATGTTGGTTTTGAGTATTAGGTGAAGGGAGCTGAGGAAGCGGGGGTTTAAGAATTTTTTCCGTGGTTTTATTGCACAAATGAAGAGCTGGCAGAGTGGCAAAGGGGAGCTTGGTGTGACGCCAACTTCAAGGAGTGGAGGTCCAGTGTTCGAGCAGCAGGAGTCTCCTTTTTGTCACCTATTTTGGACGGCATAGGAGGGAAGAGGAGTATGGAATTTGAACTCTAGCTTGGACCAAGTCTTACCTTTCAAATGAAAGGTAGGGAGCGAATTTAGGAGTGTGACTCGGTCCACTCAATTCAAATGAGTGAATGGGAGCTTTAGGGGGGATGTGGCCGAATTTTTGGGGGTAGGTGGAGGTGTTGGCCGAAACTTGGGGACTTGTTGGGGAGTGGCCGGTTATGGTATGTGTGTGGGAAGGCTAGTGCCGAATTCTTTTTGGCAAGTTCTTGGCATTTTCGGTCATCACCTTGATAAACCGAAATTCTCCCTTTTTGACAAACCAAAGCCGAAAATCTAAAGAAGTCACCTTCATTTTCTTGTGGAAAACCGGAAGAGTAAACATTGAGTGCCGAACCTGCTTGTTTTCCTTTCAATCCCTCAGTAGCCGTAAGTTTCCTTCTCTCCCATTTCTTTTCCTTTTGGTTCCTTGTGCAAACCGAAATCACCATTCTTTCCCTCTCATATTCTCTCTCACTTCTTGAAGCACTTGAGCCGAATATCCTCCTTTCCATCTACTTTCTCTTCTGTTCGTTTGTGAAGCCGAATTCCTCCTTTCATCTTTCTCATCTATTACCGAAACCATAACACTTTGTTTCTCAAAATTTGTTCTTCTTTCTTAAACAGTGTTGCCGAAACCCCATTCTCTTTTCACAATCTTTTCTTTCTACCATCTATATCCTCTTTTCCTTGTACTCAAAGCCGAAGGAAGGGTGTTGGACACCTAGGCCGAATCCCCTTTTCCTAGTGGTGACTTGGCCGAATAGTGGGTGTTGGTAAGTGCAAGGCCGAATGGCCATATCTTCCCCTTGTGGTTCTTTGTTGGTTATGGGTTGGTTAAGGGCCGATTATGGTCAGTTGGAAGGGTGTTAACCTTTTGATTGTCACGTGGTGATAGGGTCTTGGATATCGTAAAGTAGCCAGGAAGAGCCTTCGACTCTCTGAACCGATTGGTAAGTATAGGGTAAGCAGTTGATGTATTTGTGTTGGTTCAATCAGTTGCTTTCGATTAAGATTAAAGAGATTAATGGTTCATTTTTAGGTGAAGGCCGATAGTCATAAGGAATCACTGCTTGATTCGAAATTGGTAGGGAATCAATCAATAGCAAGGTAAGGGGTATTTCGACAAACCCTTGTTGGTCTATATGGTAATGGCCGAATGTCTTAGGTGCCTAACCCCTATGTTTGGCCGATTGTAGGAGGCAGTACTCGAGGGATTTAGACCGTTTCGATTGGATTGTTAGACTCGTAGTATCAGGTGTGTATACTAACACACTTATATTTAGTAATATTATTAAACCTGTATGCCTATTAAAATTATGGCAGTTGATGGATTGATATGATACCCATTTGGGTATGGGCTTGGATTCGGGTAAGTTATTGCTAATATCATTATGAGTTATTGATGAGTTATATGCTATCATGGCTATGGATATATGTGATATGGGATATGTGGTTAGACATATTAGCATGAGATGCATGATTTGTATGATATGCATGATTATATGAGCACGGTATGTTGATGGGTGATACGAGAGGAGGGAGCGGTGATAGATTGTGCTGACGAGCACCAGTGCTTTGGTAGCACACTTTGTGACTTTGGGTCACCAGAGGTTTGGCACCTCCAGAGGTTTGGTACCTCAGCGTCTCGTCCCAGTGGCTCAGTACCACAGTGGGTTGGCCCCACAGATGATTATACGGGATTGACGCCAGTGTTTTGGTAACACACGATGGGTTGGCCCCATCACCAGATTTGTGACTACGGTCACCAGTGCTTTGGTAGCACATTGTGTCTTTGGGACACCAGAGGTTTGGCACCTCATTGCGACTTGTCCCTGTGGTTTGACCACCGTGGGTTGGCCCCACTTGAGATATGGGATCGTCTGCTAGTGTTTTGGTAACACACGATGGGTTGGCCCCATCATCATTGGATTTGTGACTTCGGTCACCAGTGCTTTGGTAGCACAACTGTGTCTTTGGGACACCAGTGCTTTGGTAGCACATTGACGGATATTGTGTCTTTGGGACACCAGTGCTTTGGTAGCACATTGTGACTATATGTCACCAGTGGTTTGGCACCACCAGTGGTTTGGTACCACACGGGGTAGATGAGGCGATATGGATGGTTAGGATCGGGTTGCATTAATCATGTTGCTATGTATGATGTGTGTTAGCATGTTGTTTCTTCGGGAGCGGGATTTACACACTGAGTCACTCGACTCACCCTCTCCTTTGACTTCTCAGGTGACTCGTAGATGCGGACATGGAGCCGGGATGGACTCGGGGTGCACATGCCATGCTGAATGAAGTTTTTACTCAGACTCTATAGTTTTGGTACTCTAGCTTATTTACTTTTATTTGGGTTTTAATTTGGTTTGTAAAAGGCCTTTTAATTTATGTTTTAGTTGGGTGATGTTTTAATTAGATTTAATACGCCTTAACAAAATAAGCCGGTATAAATTTTACTAAAATCTGGAAAGATAATGTTTTCAAAATTATAACGCGACGTGTTTCTAAACTATACCATCGGGTATCACACTAAGTCTTTTGATAAACAAATACAACTGGTTTCAATTTCAAACTTGTAGTTCTTCTAAGTCTTAAATTGTTTTATGTATCACTGAGAAACTAATGAGGTTTTAAATGGTTTAAACTCGTTTTAACTACAAATTCTGGCTAAGTTTTCAAAATCTCCGGGTTTCGAATACATCAACTGTTTTTCAAACAAGACTGCTCAAATCGGTTTCAAACACACTGTGTTTTCACTCAGCTTTTAAACGAGAAATCTAGTTTTCCAAAATGGTTTTCCCCGTAGCATACCAGATTCGGACATGGTGTCTTGTCCGGGTTTGGGGTGTTACAATGCCCCTATGGGCCGATTTGATAAGATTGCTCTATTTGGGCCAAATTGCAAAGTGTTAATGGGCCGATTTGTTATATTGCCCTTACGGGCCGAATTATGGAAATGCCCCTAAAGGGCTGAAATACGAAATTGCTTATGGGCCGAATGGACATATTGATTAATGGGCCAATCTAATATTTTGCTATGTGGGCCAAATCGATATAATTGCTATGTGGGCCAAATTGTTATATGATTATGTGGGCCGATTGATCTTTGCTTAATGGGCAAATTTGGATAAACTGTTGTAATGGGCCATAAAATTTGTAAGAAATATCTGAATACATTGTTGTAAATTGTTATGCATCATATACATGTTTTGCATGGGATGAGATATTTGACGAAGAGAAGTTTTGGTATCTTTGCTACAAAATTCTGGTGGCTTGTCCACAATTTAATATATGGCTTCGTGCCTAGTTTAATATATGGCTTCGTGCCCAGTTTGATATATGGCTTCGTGCCCAGTTTAATATATGGCTTCGTGCCCAGTTTGATATATGGTTTAATGCCCAGTTTGGTGTGTTGGCGGGGTGGGTGACTAAAGCTCCCCACAGGTGTGCTGGTTGGTACGGGTGGTGTGTAGCGGATGGAAAACTAGGTTTGGTTTAGGAATTTCATATCATTTGCATATTATATATATATATATATATATATATATGATACATTCATATTATTGTAAACGGGCTTTGGCCCAAATAATGGCTTAATGGATTTTGGCCCAGTGGTCAACAGTAAGTGGGTTACACACTGAGTTCTTGTAACACACCCCCCTTTCTCTTAGCCCTTTCAGGTAATGCTCAGTGACGTGGACTTGGGCCATGGATGAATCGGTGGAGGCCATACTTCAGAAATGGTGTTATTAAATTTTAAATTTCTATTTCCATTTGTTTTATTATTTTTTCTATTTTGGTTTAAGTTGTAATAAGGCCTCTGAACTATTTTTATTTTTACTTTATGGTTTCGATGTTTTTATTATTTTTCTTAAATTGTTTAAAACGAGAATTTTTCTAAAAATCGTAAATAAAGGTTTTCCTAAATTGATTAACAAATGGATTTCACAATAAACTTTTACAAATATGATTTATGAAACACCCCAAACCCGGCCCACGAGCCTCAACCAGATCTGGTATGTTCCTCAAGTAAAACGGTTCGAACTTGTTTGTTCTTTGGAAAACCTTGAGTGATTTTGTAGAAAATTTGATTTGGGTTCAAATTGAAAACATCGTTATTTTCAAAGATTTCGTTTTGTTAAAACTTTATTGTTATATTTCAAAACTATAAGTTACCGGTAAAAGTCGAGTCTTTAAAGTTTACTATTTAAATTGAAAATCATTTGTATTTAGATGTCAAAACACTTATCATTTATTTTAAGAAAAATTGTTTAACACTGACTTAGCTATAATCGTATCATGATGAAATCAAATGGGAAGCATGCATAAACAGTTCATAACGATGGCCTTATTACATCAACATAAAAACCGAAATAAATCCAAAGTACTTAAATAAATAGTCTTTAAATAATTAACTTTAAGCTGAGCATGGCCACCACTAAGCTCCTGCCGACCCGGTCCATCACTGAGTGTCACCTGAAAAATATCCCACAACGGGGTGAGTCAAACAGACTCAATGTGTACCAACCCACACTAAGTCCTAACGATTTAGGCATAACAGATCATACATATACACATAGCAATTAAATTTAATGATGCAATCCCGAACCCAAACCTAGATACCATCCGCTACACATCACCCATACCAACCATCACACCGTGGGGACTACTAAGTCGACCCTCTATCCGCTACACATCATCGAAGGCAGTCGCTGCAGACGACTTGCTCATCGCCCTTACAAATTCGTGGCATAGCCACCAGATAATATTTTGTGACATAAGTCACCACATTCAGATTTCGTGACATAAGTCACCACATTCAGATTTCGTGACATAAGTCACCACATTCAGATATTGTGGTATAAAACCACAAGATCATTTCCCCTTAACATATCACCCATATGCCCCATGTCATACAAATCATGCAATAAACATGCCTTATTCTTTATTTTACATTCTTATCAATATTGACATATGTGCCATAACAGATATTCATGCTATCATAACTACAGTAGTAGTAAGTTACGTATCTGAGTACTTTGTACCATTGCATGGTACTCTTAGCCACATCTTACACATTCTTATTAACACATTTATTAAAACATAACCATAAATCTATTAAGAATTAGTGTGGGGTACACACCTGATTTACTTAGCGAGTTCACTGAATCTCGAAAATCTACCAAAACCAATTGCACTCCTTCCTAATACCCATAGGTGAAATCGGTTAGGCACTAATACTAAAATATGGCCTTGGCCAAATGTTAAGACTTCCTTACCTTGTGGATCTAAATCCCGAAATTAGTCACTTGGCTATGGAGATGTCGAATACCTACAAGTCTTATGTTAGATTTAACTCTAACATTTATTGAACTAACACAAATGGCCTTCGGCCTAGTATCATACTTCCCTTACCTTAGACTTTGAAATCCCGAATAATCTCCCTAAAAGTCGGCTACAATGGAAATCCCGAAAGAATCATTCATGGCTTCGGCCAAAGACATAAAGCGATTAGTTTCCAACTTTCGACTAAAGAAAAAGAAAGAAAACGATCCATAGTTGATCCTTACCCTCAATACAGAAGTCGACTGCTCTCTTGCTTGAATCCACAGAAGAATTCGGCTATAGGCTAGTGTTGACCAACAAGTTTCGGCTTTTAAGGCTTAATGAGAAATCGGCTAGGGGTTATTGGTATATTCGACTTTTGATTGAGTTTGCAAAAGAAGAAGAAGGTTGATGATGGAGATTCGGCTAGAACACAGGGTATTTCGGCTTTGACAAAATAAAAGAGAAAAGAGGATATTTGCTAGAGAATTCGGCAGAGACTCACTTGGAAAGAAAAGAAAACAAATGGCCTTACTCTCCTTCCTTGGCCGAAAATACCACCAAAAGAGCCCCACATTCGGCCACTTCATCCTTCCTTATCAAATCCCTTATTTTTCTCTTTATCACTTCATTTAAAAATTAATAAAAATAACCCATCATTTATCCCTTATCCTAGCCGAATTTTAAAAAGGATTAAACTCATCCCTTAGTGCCCCATTGCCGTCCACTACTGCTCAATCTTGCAGCAAAATAAAACTCTTTTATTTGCTTCCCTTGCAGCTCGAACCTAGCCCCTTGCCCACTGCATATGGCGTCACTTACCAGGGCCTTAAGTGGCACCTTCATGCCACTTTACCAAGGCCATTTTTGTGTCATAATTCCCCTATTAATTTTCTTAAGGCCTCCTCTGCCTAGCTTCCTCTTTTAAACTTAAAATCGAGTAATTTCTAAGGTATTTGACTACACACTAAGATTCACAAAATTCATAAAAACACATTCCACATACACATAGACATGCTTTCACATACAATTTAGCAATAATGCATAAGCCATAATGATACGAGCTCACCTACAACGCCTGTGACAGACGTCAATCATGACCCGATGAGGCTACCTAATGGGCCAATTACACGATCCCGAACCAAACAATTCAAAGATGCAGCAACGATGCTGGTAGCACAAATTTGGGATGATCATAAAAGAGAGCCCCAAAACATGCTGAACTCGTACAACTTATTTGAAGTTGAATATACTAACCAGTCTGACTGCTAGTATATTTAACACTTTATTTTAAGCATGTTTTAATTTTAGTTAGTCTTTATCGAAGTTGAATGTTACTATCGATATATTATGTTTTTATCTAGTATTTAAATAAAGTGTTTTGATTTTTTTTAGATGAATTGAAATCTTAATTAGTGGAGGGCACCTAGCATGGATTTGATGAAGATAAATAAAGGTTTGGCTAAATGAAGAATTGTTGGACGGCATTGGAGCATTGAAAGATAAAAGATAATGGCCATATTATTTTAATGAAGTCAAATGGAGCACTAAAAAAAAAATGATGATTGAAGCAAAGTGGAGCTAATGGGAATGTTGGACGGCACACTTGGGAGATAATGGGTGAATTTGGAGCATTATAATAATGGTAGATTTAAGAGCAAGATTGAAACATAAAGCAAAAATTTAAGAACATGCGTAAAAACAAGATAATGGATGGCCAACTAAAGAAATTTAAAATGGATGAATGGAAGTGATACATTGGACGGCATGAAGAATGAATAAACAATTAGAAAATTGAAAATTAGTCAACTTATGGCAAATGCTAGTGACGGCCACATAAATTCAAGTGTTTTTTTTATTTTAATTGCTTCTCCTATTCGGCTATCATTAGAAAGAGCCTATAAATATTTTGCATATTTCATTTTGTAAAGGACAAGTTGAATTTTAATGAAAAGAAGAAATTCTTTTGGTGAGTATTCACTCTCCTTATTCTCGAGGTTTGAATTGACTTATCTAGTTTTCTAGTGGCGTCGTTCTTTCCTTGTTTCGAACTTATCATCCTTTCGGGTGTGGCGTTCATCTACCTATACCGTTGGTTCCTATCTTGCTAGATAGTGGGTCTCGGTTTTATTTCACAACTCATTCCATCAATTTGAAACCTATAAGATTCGGGTCTTTAATTTTTATTAAAGGTTCTTTCTTGTTTCAAATACGTATCCATTCATCCTATCACCTATCTTTATTTTTTTTAAGATATTATTTTTTTTAACAAAATTATCCCTTTGTTAGTTAAACGAGAAACTGTCTAATTTACGATCGGGCAACATTTACGATTCGCCTCCTAACCCGGGACGGACCGTTATCACATAATCCGGGATATTACAATTTAACTCGAAGTTTCTTTCAAATTATCAACGACATTTTCAAAAGTCACAGAATTAAAGTTCAATTCTTTGACTTGTGATTCATCAATCAATCTCTCAAAAATACTTGTATTTTATCTATGTTTCCGCAATGTTTCAAAATGTTTTTACAACTCTATTTCAAACGTCACATTTTCGTAAATTGTTATTTCAAATATGCTTTTGCAACCGAAAAGTTTTATTAAAGATGATTGTGTTTTCACGTAGACACAATTGTTTAAGTGTTTTGGGTTTTAACAAAGAGGCTATAATTCTCAAACAAGTTTTTAATAATATGGTAAAGACGGTTTTTGAAAAACACTTCCATGTGGCACGCCAGATTCGGGCCTAACTTCTAGGCCGGGTTTGGGGTGTTACATTTAATGGTATCAGAGCCCAGTTTCAAAACTCGGCTGTGGTTTAGGTTCAAAAATGTTTGCAAAACTGTTTTGAATTTTAAATTATAAATGCATGTTCTGAAAGAAGTATGGCACCACGGGTATCCGGCACCAAGTCAAGTAAGTATTTGTTTTCGTTTTATGATTATTGTGATATGACTATAGGAACACTCTAGAACTTTTAGTTTTAGATGTGGAAACTATAGAGATTGAGACTTTAGGATGCGTTTTGCGAAAACAACTTTACTTCTTGTACTCCATAAAACATTGTTTAATAAACACTGAAATAGCATAATGATTCATAAAACTCTTAATCAGATTATATCGACTTAGCAAACATGCACGCTAGTAGACGTGGACGTGGTAGAGGCCGAGGTGCTAGGGCTAGATCTTCGGCACCGAGGCATGTTTCCAAAAGGGAGGCGTTGGCATCGCCGGTGGTTGAGACGGAATCTCATGATCGAGCTGTCGAGCTGACTCAGATAATCAAGGAAATATTGGAGGAGGTTAAAGGAATTGGTGAAGCACTTCGAGTTGGGTGTGTGGACTGTAAGAAGAAATTAGATCGCGGTTCTTTTGGGTCGCAATCTCGTTCTGTAAACAATGTCAAGGCACGACCGAACTTTCTGGCTTGTGATTTTTGCAAGAGGCGTCATCCGGGAGAATGCTAGAGGAGGTTAGGAGCATGCTTGAGATGCGGGTCTAAGGAGCATAAGGCTCGGGATTGTTTCATCACCATCAAGTCAGGTATGTTTTGGTTGGAAGTGATGATTGAATGTATGAAAATTTTTGGTATAAGTGGTAGATAACGGTTTGCTACTGTGGTTAAATGTTCGGTTGTGTGAAAAAGGATTCAAGATTATGTTAAAAAGTACATTAGTGTTATTAAGATCAGAGTGCGCAGCGAAAGAATATTGGTGTATTTTGAATGGTCGTTTAGTAGTTGGTTGGAAATTTCAAGGACGAAATTTCTTTAAGGAGGGTAGAATTGTAACATCCCGAAATTGGGCCTAGTAGGATTGGGCCCATTGGGCCTTAGGCTTAGGAGTGTTTAAAATTTTCGAGAATATGAGAATGGTGTTATTGCAAATTGGACTTATTAGTTAAGTGAATTTGGAAGGTTACGAGGTTTCTATGAAGTCTCGGGTTTAATTGGGCCTTAGGAAAAATTTGGTATTTTAGCACTTTAAGGAGAGATGGTAAGTAGCTTCAAGTCTTATAGAAATAAATGAGTAAAGTGCTTGCATAAATGAGCTATTGGTAAGAAGGATATGATGCCACATGATGCACTTGAAGGGAAGAGGTTCGAATCACTTTGTGTGCAAATTTTGACTAATATTTTTTGCACTCTTTCCTTAAGTGTCGGCCAAGAGGTATTTATGGCAAGTTTGACTTCTTTATTTTTGGAATGGGGGCTAAAGAAATAAGGCAAGGTGGAAGTTGGGGAAAAGAATCAAGAGAAATAGGAAAGAAAAGGGGACATGAGGCTTATTTCCTGGGTGATGTTTTGGAAAGCTTGGGTGGCCAAACTCTTATCCTAGGGGGAGATGCATGTGGACGGTTTTGGGGAGAATAGGTAGCTGAATTTTTTATTTTGGCATTTGGTTAAGACTTAGTAGTGTTTTGGCAAAAATCCCCTTTGGCAACTTTGTGTCATTTCTCCCAATTTTGCAACCCTCCTTGCCGAAACATATTAGCACAATAGTGCATTGCTTTTCTTTTTTTGTTTGGTCACATATTGATTTTCTTTCCACCTTCCTTGATAGCCGAATATCATTGTTCGATTCTCTCCATAGCCGAATCTATTACCACCCTACTTCTTCACCATTTCTTTTCCTTTCGTGTTGGACAATCTCTTCTTAATCAAATCGGTAAGTGATCGTATATTCCTCTTTTCATTTCTTTTTCTTTTTCTTCCAAGCCGTATATAGGTGAAGGGGGTGTATTGTGGTGATTCTTTCTCAAGCCGAATAAGGTGTGGCTAACATTGTTTTTGTGTTAATCACTTCTAAGGACTCAAAGTACTTTATCGGAGGGCTAATCGAACACCTATCCCTCGTAATAAGAGACTCGGATTGTTGGTAAGTGATAGATTGTTAATCAATCGCAATATTTGGTTGAAGTTGTAAATTGGGTTTTGGACTAATAATTGACCGATTGTACCTTTAGGTGTCGCGGAGAGTATCGTGTTACGGATTCCGAATAAGGTGTGTAATCCCGTACCCTTCCGAATATATGTTTGAAATGGTGAGTAAATCTCACATCTCTCTGAAAGTTAAGACTTGGCCGAATGTTAAGACTTCCTTACCTTGTGGATCTAAATCCCGAAATTAGTCACTTGGCTATGGAGATGTCGAATACCTATAAGTCTTATGTTAGATTTAACTCTAACATTTATTGAACTAACGCAAATGGCCTTCGGCCTAGCATCATACTTCCCTTACCTTAGACTTTGAAATCCCGAATAATCTCCCTAGAAGTCGGCTACAATGGAAATCCGGAAAGAATCCTTCATGGTTTCGGCCAAAGACATAAAGGGATTTGTTTCCAACTTTCGACTCAAGAAAAAGAAAGAAAACGAACCATAGTTGATCCTTACCCTCAATACAGAAGTCGACTACTCTCTTGCTTGAATCCACAGAAGAATTCAGCTATAGGCTAGTGTTGACCAACAAGTTTCGGCTTTTAAGGCTTAATGAGAAATCGGTTAGGGGTTATTGGTATATTCGGCTTTTGATTGAGTTTGCAAAAGAAGAAGAGGGTTGATGATGGAGATTCGGCTAGAACACAGGGTATTTCGGCTTTGACAAAATAAAAGAGAAAAGAGGATATTTGCTAGAGAATTCGGCAGAGACTCACTTGGAAAGAAAAGAAAACAAATGGCCTTACTCTCCTTCCTTGGCCGAAAATACCACCAAAAGAGCCCCACATTCGGCCACTTCATCCTTCCTTATCAAATCCCTTATTTTTCTCTATATCACGTCATTTAAAAATTAATAAAAATAATCCATCATTTATCCCTTATCCTAGCCGAATTTTAAAAAGGATTAAACTCATCCCTTAGTGCCCCATTGCCGTCCACTACTGCTCAATCTTGCAGCAAAATAAAACTCTTTTATTTGCTTCCCTTGCAGCTCGAACCTAGCCCCTTGCCCACCGCATATGGCGTCACTTACCAGGGCCTTAAGTGGCGCCTTCATGCCACTGTACCAAGGCCATTTTTGTGTCATAATTCCCCTACTAATTTTCTTAAGGCCTCCTCTGCCTAGCTTCCTCTTTTAAACTTAAAATCGAGTAATTTCTAAGGTATTTGACTACACACTAAGGTTCACAAAATTCATAAAAACACATTCCACATACACATAGACATGCTTTCACATACAATTTAGCAATAATGCATAAGCCATAATCCGGGATATTACAGTTCTACCCCCTTAAAATAATTTCGACCTCGAAATTACCTGGCTAAAATAAGTGAGGGTATTGCTGTCGTATTGCTTCTTCTGGCTCCCACGAAGCTTCCTCCGGTCCATGATTTCGCCATAATACCTTGACTAGAGGAACTGATTTCCTTCGTAACACTTTCACATCTCGATCCAAAATCTGAATTGGCTCCTCCTCGTATGACAAATCTGGCCTTAGTTCAACCTCTTCAACTGGTACTACATGAGATGGATCCGATCGATAACGACGTAGCATAGAAACGTGGAATACATCGTGCATCTGCTGCAATTCTGAAGGCAACTCTAACTGGTATGCCACTGGTCCAACTCGCTTCAATACCTGATAAGGTCCTATAAACCTTGGACTTAACCTCCCTTTGCGACCAAATCTCATCACCTTCTTCCAAGGTGACACTTTAAGAAACACTTGATCTCCCACATCAAATTCTATTTCCTTCCACTTAAGATCTGCATACGATTTTTGCCTATCAGATGCCTCCTTCAACCGTGCTCGAATTACCTCAACCTTCTCTTCGGATTCTGCCACAATCTCTGGACCCAAAACTCGACGTTCCCCTAATTCCGTCCAACACAGGAGTGCGACACTTCCGTCCATACAACACTTCATATGGTGCCATCCGAATGCTAGCCTGATAGCTGTTGTTGTACACAAATTCCTCTAAAGGCAAATATTCTTCTCAACTTCCTCTGAAGTCTATCATACATCCCCTCAGCATATCCTCTAACACCTGGATTACTCGTTCAGGCTGACCGTCCGACTGTGGATGAAATGCCGTACTGAAGTCTAATCTGGTGCCTAAAGCTTGATGTAACGCTTTCCAAAACCGAGACGTGAACCTTGGATCCCTATCTGAGATAATTGATACCGGCACTCCATGCAACCTCACAATCTCTGCTACATACAATTTTGCCAACTTCTGCAGAGAATAGTCGACCCGCACTGGAATGAGATGCGCGGACTTTGTCAACCGATCCACTATTACCCATACCGAGTCCTTCTTAGTAGGCGTAAGGGGAAGCCCACTAACGAAGTCCATAGTGATTCTCTCCCACTTCCACTGCGGAATCTTTATTGGTTGAAGCAATCCTGACGAAACTTGGTGTTCAGCCTTTACTTGTTGACACGTTAAGCATTTCCCTACGAATTCGGTAACTTTCTTCTTAAGACCAGGCCACCAAAATTGTTCCCTAAGATCTCTGTACAACTTACTACCTCCAGGATGCATAGCATAAGGGCTACTATGCGATTCATGAAGAATTTTCCGCCTTAACTCCTTATCCTTAGGCATACAGACTTTACCCTTGAAGCACAATACTCCCTCGTCATTAATACCATAATCTTCCAACTCCTCATTCTGTACTTGCTGTAGCTTAGCACTTAAATCATCATCAACCAACTGTCCCTCTTTCACCTCATTCAACCATGTCAGCTTGACTTGCAACTCCGCCAACAAACTTCCGTCATCATACAAGCTCAGATGTGCAAACATCGCTCTCAGATCCGACACAACTTTCCGACTTAGGGCATCCGCCACTACATTTGCCTTGCCCGGGTGATACTCTATTGAACAATCATAATCCTTCAATAATTCAACCCACCTTCGCTGTCTCAGGTTCAACTCCTTCTGAGTCAATAGATACTTAAGGCTCTTGTGGTCTGTGTAGATCACCGACTTTTCTCCATAACGATAATGCCTCCATACCTTAAGAACCACAGCCGCCAGCTCCAAATCATGCGTCGGGTAGTTAACCTCGTGCGGCCTTAATTGTCGAGACGCATAAGCGACTACCTTTCCGTCCTGCATCAAAACACATCCCACGAAATCCCACGCATAAGCGTCACAATACACCACGAAATCCTTTCCTGCCTCAGGCTGAATCAAAACTGGAGCTTCAGTCAAAACCCTCTTAAGCTTCTCAAAGCTCTCCTCTTGCTTATCCGTCCATACGAAAGGTACTTCCTTTTTCAACAACTTCGTCAAAGGTGCGGCTATTGATGAGAACCCTTCTACGAACCTTCTGTAGTAGCCTGCCAAACCTAAGAAACTACGAACCTCAGCCACAGACTTAGGTGGTTTCCAATCCAACACTGCATCAATCTTCCTAGGATCCACCCTTATTCCTTCTGTAGACACTACATGTCCTAAGAATGCAACTTCCTTAAGCCAAAATTCACACTTGCTGAATTTGGCATAGAGCTTATTCTCCCTTAATACTTGCAACACTATTCGAAGATGCTCGTCATGTTCTTCCTCTGACTTGGAATACACTAGGACGTCGTCGATGAACATCACGACGAATCGATCCAAGTAAGGTTGAAAAACCCGGTTCATCATATCCATGAACGCAGCTGGGGCGTTCGTCAAACCAAACGGCATTACTACAAACTCAAAATGCCCATATCTTGTCCGGAAAGCTGTCTTATGGATATCCACTTCCTTCACCTTGAGCTGATGATATCTAGACCTTAGATCTATCTTTGAGAAAACCGCGACCCCCTTAAGCTGATCGAACAAGTCGTCAATCCTTGGCAAAGGGTACTTGTTCTTGACGGTCAGCTTATTCAACTGACGATAATCTATGCACATACGCATAGTTCCGTCCTTCTTCTTCACAAACAAGACCGGTGCTCCCCATGGAGACACATTGGGTCGGATAAACCCACGATCAAGCAATTCTTGGATTTGAGCCTTGAGCTCAACCAACTCCTTTGGTGCCATTCTGTACGGAGCAATTGACATAGGAGCTGTTCTCGGCAGCAAATCGATTCCGAACTCCACCTCCCTGTCCGGGGGTATTCCAGGTAATTCCTCTGGAAAGACATCCACAAAATCCCTTACTGTTCGAACTCCACTAACTCCCCCTTCTTTTGCATCCAACGCACTAACGAAAGCCAAGAATGCCTTGCATCCTTTCTGAACCATCTTATCAGCCTTTAGTGTTGAAACTACGTTAGACAGGTAGTTTCTTCTTTCTCCTATCATAATTACCGCCTCATCCTCCGGCGTCCTTAACTCCATTCGCTTAGCGGCACAATCCAATATGGCTCGATGTTCCACCAGCCAATCCATGCCAAGAATAAGATCGAATTCTCCGAAGGGTAGTTCCATTAAGTCAGCAGGGAATACTGCTCCTTGAATCTCTAGAGGTACTTTTCGAAATATCTTATTCACCACTACAGTTTGACCTAACGGTCTCACTACAGTCATCTCCCTATCAGACAGTTCAGAGGTTATGCCTAGAGTTTCCACTACTCTACATGCAACATAAGAATGGGTAGAGCCCACATCAATTAAAGCAAAGTAAGGCTTGCCAAATATAAGGAACGTACTGGTTATGACGTCCGGTGCGTCTCCGTCTTCCCTACGGCAAACAGCATACACCAGACCTGGCTGTCTTGCCTCTGTACTACCAACAGCTCTGCCCGGGGTTCCTCTTCCTCTTCCAGCACCATTACCTCGGCCATATGCACCTCGACCCTGCTGAGGCTACTGCCCACCTCTTCCAGCCTGATTAACACCCTTAGCTGCTGGTCGATTCCCATCTGGTTTCATAGGACAATCCTTAATCATGTGCTCCTTAAATCCACACTTAAAACAACCCCCTGTCTTCTTCCAACACTCTCCTAAATGCATCTTTCCACACTGAGCACAAATACGGTACTGTCCTCCCATAGTAGCCTGCTGTCCTCGCTGCCCATCAACTTGATGCCTCTTATGAACATTTCCAAATGACCCTGACGATCCAAAACCTCTCTTTTGCTTATTCTGATCCGAATTCTGCCTTACAGAGTCCTTAATCCCTTCGGCCACCTTAGCCTTTTCTACCAACACGGCAAACCCCCGCTCCTGCTGCAGAGCTATCAACAACCTTAGGTCATCCCTCAGTCCGTCTTCAAATCGGACACAACGCTCATGCTCCGTAGCCACGATTCCTCGAGCATACCAGCTCAACCTTAAGAATTCAGCCTCGTACTCCACCACGGACTTATTCCCTTGAACCAGCCCCAGAAATGCCTTTCTCTGCGCATCAATATAATTAGTACCAACATACTTCTTCTTGTACGCCGCCTTAACATACTCCCAAGTGAGTTCCTCAACAGTAGCACCATCCCGAACCGTGAGCCACCATTGATATGACTCATCGCGAAGTAGCGACACCATTCCTTTCACTTTCTCCTCAGCAGTCAGATCCAGCTCATCCATAATCCGCTCGGTCGCCTCCAACCAATACTCAGCAGTACTGGGTGCCACACCAGATACGCCACGGAACACCTCAGCTCCATTGGCTCGGAGTCACTCGGGTACAGATTTCCGAGCTCCCATACCTCCACCTGCTCTGGCCACCATCTCAAGAACTCACAGCACTGCCTGCAATACAGCATCATCCCCCGTCTGATCTTGTTGCTCAACACCAACAGTTGGTGGTGGGGGTGGTGGTGGTACCTCATTCTCAGACCCTTGACCCGATCTAACGGGTTCCGATACGGTCATTCTGCCTCTACCACGTCCTCGCACATTATGACCACGTCCCCTAGAGCTCATTTCTACGATCGCGCTTTAATCTGATTTAAGAAAGTTTTATGCATTAGCCTTTATTCCACTGATTATCCGCGACGAAGTTTTATGAAAAGAAGTTTAGTAGTAGTTCTTTCGATCATTCAGAGTTTCAAGTCTTCTACCCTAATTCAAAGAAACACAACCATTCAGTAATATCTACCATACACATTCACTCTTCGAACATTTTCGTCTGTTCCTATCCCAGGGGTATTTTTGTCATTTGTCCTACAGGGGTATTTTGGTGATAAATCGGGGTAATTTCCAAAAATCTAAAAAGGCACTCCGAAATTTTAAAACTCATGGGTATTTTTGAAAGATAAATTTTTCAAATCAAAGGTATTGCGAAAATTTTGGAAATCGGGGTTGCTTTGGTAATTTCGTAAACCAGGGGTAATTCAGTAAATTTTTCCAAATCAAGGTATCTTGGTATTTTGCAAAATAGAGGTTTCTGGTATTTTAAAAAATATCTTAGTAAAAGTCGAGGGTAGTATGGTAATAAAATTTTTTCGAACCAGGGGCATTTTAGTAATTTTCCAACCAGGGGTATTTTGGTGATTTTGTAAATTGAGTATATTTCAGAAAAATTTTATAAAATAGGTTTTTACAAATCAAAAAGGGTAATTTGAGGATTTTAAAACTAGGGTTTTATAAAAATATGGCTAGTCCCTTTCGGGTTTTAATTATTAGGTTTAGCCCGTGAATAAGTCCTCTTGGTTAGGGTGAACTGTAACATCCCCAAACCCGGCCCACAAGTCCTGACCGGATCCGGTATGTCACTGCGGAAAAACGTTTAAAAATATCTTTACTTGTGGTGGAACTTGAAAAATTTGTACTTATTCAAAACCATGTCCATATAAAAATTATTGAATCATATAAGTTTGATATAAAATATCTGAATTAAAACCTTAATTTATGTTTTAAGTTTTAGTTCATCTAAAATAAACTGATTCCAAAATAATAATTTAATCGTCATTCTGCTTTAGCATAATATAAATACTCAAATAATTTAATTGGGCCTTATTACAATAAAACTTATTCAAAAACTTAATAATTATTGAAAATGATAAATTCTATTAAATAAAGAAAAATAACTTCTGCATGAAAATCTGCTTCTGCATGGCCACCTTTGTATCCACTCCAACCCGGTCCAAAATCACGAATCACCTGCGATGTTTAAAAAAAGTTGGGTGAGTCACACAGACTCAGTGTGTAATTAACCACTGAATTCCACCCACATGCTAACTACATAATAACCCATGCATCCAATAGGGGTATTTCGGTAATAAATCAAAGCGATTCCGAAAACTTTACTTGTGGTGGAACTTGAAAAATTTGTACTTATTCAAAACCATGTCCATATAAAAATTATTGAATCATATAAGTTTGATATAAAATATCCGAATTAAAACCTTAATTTATGTAACTGATTCCAAAATAATAATTTAATCGTCATTCTGCTTTAGCATAATATAAATACTCAAATAATTTAATTGGGCCTTATTACAATAAAACTTATTCAAAAACTTAATAATTATTGAAAATGATAAATTCTATTAAATAAAGAAAAACAACTTCTGCATGAAAATCTGCTTCTGCATGGCCACCTTTGTATCCACTCCAACCCGGTCCAAAATCACGAATCACCTGCGATGTTTAAAAAAAGTTGGGTGAGTCACACAGACTCAGTGTGTAATTAACCACTGAATTCCACCCACATGCTAACCACATAATAACCCATGCATCCGATATCATATATCATGTTCAGATCATAACACATTCTGGGCTTGGCCCATACTCATAACATTTATCAAGTAACCGGGTAATTAACCACATACCCTCCACATACTGGGCTTAGCCCATTTCTCATTTTTAAGTCCACAATCACATGTATTCATATACCACAATTATGCAATAATGAATCCCGACCCAAGCCTAAGGTCCATCCTCTACACACCCCCTTATCCAGCCTACCACACACCAGGGGATTATAAATCGCCCTCTCCTTTTAACTCCACAAAGGCATTCAATGCCATCCACGTGCAATTAAGCACAAAATCCACAACGCGACCTCAGTCAGCGCCAATCCACGATGTAGCCGTAGCTAACACCAAAATCACGATGGGACACATAGTCTCTCATCAATCCACGATATGGCACATAGCCTATATCTATCACGATGAGGCACATAGCTACTCATCAACCACGTACTCGAAGTACACCCGTACCTTCTTTCATAGCCCACCCATGCACATGCAACATAAAATATAGTCATGATAATGCATGCACATGTTTATGCATAATCAAGGCATACCCACACATATACAAATCAATAGCCACATCTCAACAGGTTCGGAACTAACCTGATCATCGTCATACCCTTTAAGGGTATCAAAATCACACTTATCACTGCATTTGTTAGTAAACACATTACACATGCAAATATAAAACCCGGAAACAGTAGGTTAGTTACACACCTTATAACCTGAAGCTCTAGACCCTCGATCCCGACGCTATCGCTAAGCGATACTACGGCTATCTGCCTAACCTGCTACTGGCCCACACCCCGGTGGCCAATCTCGAACCGCTGAGACAGCTCTTTTCTTAAACTTCGGAATAGGGACTTTCCCTTGCCCTCCTTGACTGGTATTGGCCTCCATCAAAAACGCTTAATCAGAACACTTCGTTAATTATCAAGTACGAGATCTTAAATGAAAAAGAACCATAACTTAACATCCTTACCGAAAGATCTTAAATCCCGAAGGCTTGTTTACTTCTGTCGACTAGCCCCTAAACCTTACTTATCGAAATCCCGAAAAACTGCACTTGCCCTTGAACTGTAGTCACTCCTGCTACACAACTATTAGAGTTGGCTACTACTAAAAATATATGAGTATAGCCCCCTTGGCCGAATACTTACCATCACCTTACCTTGATGAGTAGTCGAATTCAAACAGCCCCAAGTGCTCCCTCACGTTGGCTTAACACTAGATCCCTCCGGCTAACAAGGATTCGGGCCACACTAGATTTGAGATTCGACTTCAAAGACTTGCAAAATAGCGGAGAGGATAAAAGACTGAAAGGTTCAGCAATGGGGATCAAAAGGAATATTTCGGCTTTAGCAGGCAAATAGAAAAAAGAGAAAAGAAGCACTTACCACCTCTTACCGATCAACAGAGAAAGAAGGCTACACTTGATTGCTTTCCAAGTCCCGGAGACCCTTCCCCTAAAAACCCGATGGAAGAAAAAGAGAAGAAACCACCCTTGCTTGAACTTTCGGCCAACACTAAATAAAAGGAAGAAGAGGGTTCGGCCAAAGTAAACAAGTGAAAAGGAAGGAGGCTATTGGTGTTGGTAGAGTATGGAAAGAAAATAAACGATGAAGGTTTAGAAATAAAGAGCTAAAAGTCGGCTAAATGAAGAGCACACCCCCATTTATAGAATTCGGCCACTACCTAAAATTCCTCTTGGCCACTAATTTAAAATTATTCAAAAAAAAATCAATTGCAACCATTATCTCCTATTAAAAATTCGGCACCCATGGAAGGAAGAAAACCAAATTTTCGGCAGCTCTCTCCTTAAAAGCTTGAAGGCCGAATGGCACACCCCCAAGAGTCCTACAATTTGCCACCATCTAATCCCTATTAAAATTCTTATTTTATCCCATACTTTATCTCCTTACCAATAACAACTCCTATTTACTAATTTAAACTAAATAAAATAATAAAATAAAGTAAGTTTATCACTTACTTACCAGCCGAATTCAAAAAGGACTAAACAACATCAATTTAATCTTATCTATTTGAAGTTCCCATGTGCCGTCCACCTTCCAATCCACCCCTTCACGCCAGCAGTAAAAATAAAAACCCCATCTGCAGCTTCCATGGTTCAAACACAGGACCTGGTGGAACAAGCGACCAGGTAGCGCCCCAGGCCATTCGGCCAAAGCGTTATTTGTGTCCTAAACGTGCCACCAAATTCTTTTAAGCCTTCTCTGTCTTTAACGCCAGCTTGCAAAATAAACCTCCAAAATTCTGCTTCCCTTGCGCCTTGAACCCACGACCTGCACCAAGCCCTCCTTACAACGCCCCCAGCCACTTTACCAGCCCATCTTTCTTGTCCACCAACGCCCACAACATTCTTTAAACCCTCTTTGACTCAGCTCCCCTCATTTTAACGCCAACACCCAAAAATAAAACCCCCTTGTTGCCGCCTGGACTCGAACCCAGACCCTCATTAGCGCTACTTCCAGCCCTTAAGCAGCGCATGGAGCCACTTTGCCAACTGGACTTTCATGTCCAACAACCTGGCCATTTATTTTTAAGGCATAACTGGCCCAGTTCCCCCAATTGACGCAAAATAAAACCAAAATGCTGCCTTTGCAGCTCGAACATGAGACCCCTAAGCACCATGAGGCGTCAACTTCCCCATGCTCTAAGTGGCGCCCTTAAGCCACTTTACCAAACCATTTCTTGCATCTTAATCTTCCAAAATTTTCTCTTAAGGCCTCCAAAGCCAAGCTCCCCCTTCTTAACACAAAAATCAAAAATTTCCTAAGTCATCCCTTACCTTCTGGGGTTCTCCAAACCCCTTAAAATTCATCCGACTTGACCATAAGCCTGCTAAACACTCGAGTTATGCTCCAAACGCATAACCCCTAAACCAGGGTGTTACAATTCTACCCCCCTTAAAATAATTTCATCCCCGAAATTACTTACTGCCATACAATCCTAACCCACTACTCTACGCCTCTGCTGCGCACTCTGATTTTAGTAAATCTATCCTGCCTTCTGGACACAGTCTTAAGGTTCACATCCAAAGTTCCAATACTTCACTAACCATACCAGAATGAACTAAACTTCACATCAACAAGACAATAAAGGGTGTCCAAAGAACGTACCTGATATCAAGTCCTTGGCTGACTCCCATCCAATCCTTTAGCACCTCTGCCGGTACCATTTCCTTCATGGCTCAAACCTCGACCTCTCGTTGCCTGAGGACAGTTCTTAACCAAATGGGCCTTTGACCCACACCGGAAACATTTCTTACTATTTCCCCAACATTCTCCTGAATGAGTTCTCCCACATTTAACACAGGAATGATTCCAACTCACATCAACTGGTGTACGTACAGGATTCTCGATCCTTGGTCTTTTCTAAACATTACCAAATGATGCTGATGGTCCGAAACTTCTCTTATTCTCGTTCCTATTCTTTTCTCGGTTCTCCCTGATAGTCTTCTTAACCTCTTCAGCGATCCGAGCTTTCTCCACCAGAATGGCGAAGTCCCTTTCTCTCTGCGGAGCGATCAACTCCCGCAACTCATCTCGCAGCCCATCTTCGAATCGAACACACCTTTCATAATCAGTAGCCACGATTCCTTTGGCGTACTGACTTAGCCGCACAAATTCAGCTTCATACTCCGCTACCGACTTATTCCCTTGTACTAGATTTAGAAACGCTTTCCTTTGCGAGTCCAAATAACTAGCTCCTACGTACTTTCCTTCAAACTTAGCCTTAAAGTAATCCCAATCCAATCGATCCGCCATGATTCTTCGTTGGTACAGTCCAAATCGTCCATGATTCTTTCGACTGCTTCCAGCCAATATTCCGCTACGTTCGGAGCTACTCCTGACACTCCTCTAAAGATCTCGGCTCCGTTTGATCTAAGCCTTTCCGATACTGACTTCCGAGTTCCATTTCCCCTACTAACTCCTGCTACTCGTTCTAGCACTCGTAACATGGCCCGCGATACTGCGTCATCTTCTCCTATCTGATCTTGCTCCTCCGTGCCCACTACTAGTGGCGGCACTTCACTTTCTGACCCATGGCCAGACACTACCGGTTTCGATGCTGCCATTCTACCTCTACGGCGTCCCCTAGAACTCATCTCTATCGTCGCGATTTAATCTGATTAAGAAGTTTTATGCATTAGTATTTGTTCCACTATTTAACCGCGAACAATTTTATGAAAAGAGATTCTAGAAGTGGTTCTTTCGATTACACCAAGGTTCGGTTCAAGTTCGCTACCTTAATACAGGGAGTCACATTCATGTTCATAAACAGAGACACATTCATTCAGTGGTATCTACCACACACATCACTATTCGGACATTTCTGCCCGTTTCTACCCCAGGGGTATTTCCGACATATTCCTATAGGGCTATTTCGATAATAAATCAAAGCGATTCTGAAAACTTTAATAAGTCAGGATCCTTTTTAAAATTCCCAAAACTGAAGAGTATTTTCGAAAATTTCGCAAATTGAAGGTATAACAGGATATTAAAAACCAGGGGTATTTTGGTAATTTTGTCAATCAGGGTAATTTTGTAAATTTCCAAGGTCAGGATATTATTTTGAGATACACAATTTGGATACTTTTGCAAAGTAAAGGAATTTTATTAAAATCGGGGTTAAACCGGAAATCTTGAAAGTCAGGGGCATTTTAGTAATTTTCAACACAGGGGTATTTTGGTAAATTTTTTCCAAATCCGAGTACCTTAGTATTTTGAAAACTAAAGATTTTGGTATTTTACAAAGTAAAATTATTTTAACAAAAGTTGAGGGTAAAACAGTAATTTTACAATACAGGGGCATCTTTGTAATTTTACCGCTAGGGGTATTTTTGTAATTTTGTAAACCGAGAAAATGTCTCTCAAAATCAGATTTAGGGTTTACAAACCAAAGGGGTAAGTTTGAGAATTTTAAAACTAAGGGTTTTAAAACAGTAAGGCTAATCCCTTTCGGGTTTTAATAATTGGTTTAGCCTATGAACAAGTCCTCTTGGTTAAGGTGAACCGTAGCTACGCACCAGGTAGGATTAGAGTAAAGAGGAGGTGAGTCGCTAGGACTGCTTAAGTACCAAGCGCTTACTGAATACTAATCCTCGACATGCGTACAGTGGTTGCCACACCTTAACTCGGCGACTTGCTTCACAGGTTTGTTTAAGAGTCCTTAAGTCTTATGCATATGTTTGAGTAGACTAGTCCTAGGGTTCAATAGCCCTAATATTCTAATCTACGAGCCCATAAAAACCCATATAGCTCATATAATCAAATTACTTCACAAGTCTGAAGTACTTACCTGGTGGACTGCGGGTCGGAGGTACAGGTGCCATGCTAGAATAACCTGAAATAAAAGCCCATATTTTGAAAAGCCCATTTTTGAAAACATTTTTGGACCCAAAACCCTCAAAGCCGAGTTTTGAACCGGGCTCTGATACCAAACTGTAACATCCCCAAACCCGGCCCACAAGTCCTGACCGGATCCGGTATGTCACTGCGGAAAAACGTTTAAAAATATCTTTACTTGTGGTGGAACTTGAAAAATTTGTACTTATCAATCCGTAGTCTCTCATCAATCCACGATATGGCACATAGCCTATATCTATCACGATGAGGCACATAGCTACTCATCAACCACGTATTCGAAGTACACCCGTACCTTCTTTCATAGCCCACCCATGCACATGCAACATAAAATATAGTCATGATAATGCATGCACATGTTTATGCATAATCAAGGCATACCCACACATATACAAATCAATAGCCACATCTCAACAGGTTCGGAACTAACCTGATCATCGTCATACCCTTTAAGGGTATCAAAATCACACTTATCACTGCATTTGTTAGTAAACACATTACACATGCAAATATAAAACCCAGAAACAGTAGGTTAGTTACACACCTTATAACCTGAAGCTCTAGACCCTCGATCCCGACGCTATCGCTAAGAGAGACTACGGCTATCTGCCTAACCTGCTGCTGGCCCACACCCCGGTGGCCAATCTCGAACCGCTGAGACAACTCTTTTCTTAAACTTCGGAATAGGGACTTTTCGTTGCCCTCCTTGACTGGTATTGGCCTCCATCAAAAACGCTTAATCAGAACACTTCGTTAATTATCAAGTACGAGATCTTAAATGAAAAAGAACCATAACTTAACATCCTTACCGAAAGATCTTAAATCCCGAAGGCTTGTTTACTTCTGTCGACTAGCCCCTAAACCTTACTTATCGAAATCCCGAAAAACTGCACTTGCCCTTGAACTGTAGTAATCCCTGCTACACAACTATTAGAATTGGCTACTACTAAAAATATATGAGTATAGCCCCCTTGGCCGAATACTTACCACCACCTTACCTTGATGAGTAGTCGAATTCAAACAGCCCCAAGTGCTCCCTCACGCTGGCTTAACACTAGATCCCTTCGGCTAACAAGGATTCGGCCCACACTAGATTTGAGATTTGGCTTCAAAGACTTGCAAAATAGCGGAGAGGATAAAAGACAGAAAGGTTCAGCAATGGGGATCAAAAGGAATATTTTGGCTTTAGCAGGCAAATAGAAAAAAGAGAAAATAAGTACTTACCACCTCTTACCGATCAACAGAGAAAGAAGGCTACGCTTGATTGCTTTCCAAGTCCCAGAGACCCTTCCCCTAAAAACCCGATGGAAGAAAAAGAGAAGAGACCACCCTTGCTTGAACTTTCGGCCAACACTAAATAAAAGGAAGAAGAGGGTTAGGCCAAAGTAAACAAGTGAAAAGGAAGGAGGTTATTGGTGTTGGTAGAGTATGGAAAGAAAATAAACGATGAAGGTTTAGAAATAAAGAGCTAAAAGTCGGCTAAATGAAGAGCACACCCCCATTTATAGAATTCGGCCACTACCTAAAATTCCTCTTGGCCACTAATTTAAAATTATTCAAAAAAAAAATCAATTGCAACCATTATCTCCTATTAAAAATTCGGCACCCATGGAAGGAAGAAAACCAAATTTTCGGCAGCTCTCTCCTTAAAAGCTTGAAGGCCGAATGGCACACCCCCAAGAGTCCTACAATTTGCCACTATCTAATCCCTATTAAAATTCTTATTTTATCCCATACTTTATCTCCTTACCAATAACAACTCCTATTTACTAATTTAAACTAAATAAAATAATAAAATAAAGTAAGTTTATCACTTACTTACCAGCCGAATTCAAAAAGAACTAAACAACATCAATTTAATCTTATCTATTTGAAGTTCCCATGTGCCGTCCACCTTTCAATCCACCCATTCACGCCAGCAGTGAAAATAAAAACCCCAACTGCAGCTTCCATGGTTCGAACACAGGACCTGGTGGAACAAGCGACCAGGTAGCGCCCCAGGCCATTCGGCCAAAGCGTTATTTGTGTCCTAAACGCGCCACCAAATTCTTTTAAGCCTTCTCTGTCTTTAACGCCAGCTTGCAAAATAAACCTCCAAAATTCTGCTTCCCTTGCGCCTTGAACCCACGACCTGCATCAAGCCCTCCTTACAACGCCCCTAGTCACTTTACCAGCCCATCTTTCTTGTCCACCAACGCCCACAACATTCTTTAAACCCTCTTTGACTCAGCTCCCCTCATTTTAACGCCAACACCCAAAAATAAAACACCCTTGTTGCCGCCTGGACTCGAACCCAGGCCCTCATTAGCGCTACTTCCAGCCCTTAAGCAGCGCATGGAGCCACTTTGCCAACTGGACTTTCATGTCCAACAACCTAGCCATTTATTTTTAAGGCATACCTGGCCCAGTTCCCCCAATTGACGCAAAATAAAACCAAAATGCTGCCTTTGCAGCTCGAACATGAGACCCCTAAGCACCATGAGGCGTCAACTTCCCCATGCTCTAAGTGGCGCCCTTAAGCCACTTTACCAAACCATTTCTTGCGTCTTAATCTTCCAAATTTTTCTCTTAAGGCCTCCAAAGCCAAGCTCCCCCTTCTTAACACAAAAATCAAAAATTTCCCAAGTCATCCCTTACCTTCTAGGGTTCTCCAAACCCCTTAAAATTCATCCGACTTGACCATAAGCCTGCTAAACACTCGAGTTATGCTCCAAACGCATAACCCCTAAACCAGGGTGTTACATGAACCGTCACTACGCACCAGGTAGGATTCGAGTGGAGAGGAGGTGAGTCACTAGGACTGCTTAAATACCAAGCTCCCACCGAAACCAATCCTAGACATGCGCACAATGGTTGCCACACCCTAACTCGACGACTTAGTCACAAGTTTGTTTTAATTAGGCTTTAAAGTTTTATGTTATTCTGTATTGGAGTAAGCTAATCCTAGGGTTCAATAGTTCCTTAATATACTAATCTACGTCCCCTTTATTCCCACATACAAATCATATAATAAATCACATAATAGATAGGGGTACTTACCTGGTGGACTTCGGGTCGGAGACTTAGGTGCCATGCCAAAAAAACCTGCTCATTTCACAAAAATTTTCACAAAATGCATTTGGGCTTAATTTTGAAAACATTGTGGGCTATAAACCCAAGGCCGAGAGTTTAAAACTGGGCTCTGATACCAAGCTGAAACACCCCAAACCCGGCCCACAAGCCTCGACCAGATCTAGTATGTTCCTCGAGTAAAACGGTTCAAACTTGTTTGTTCTTTGGAAAACCTTGAGTGATTTTGGAGAAAATTTGATTTGGGTTCAAATTGAAAACATCGTTATTTTCAAAGATTTCGTTTTGTTAAAACTTTATTGTTATATTTCAAAACTATAAGTTACCGGTAAAAGTCGAGTCTTTAGAGTTTACTATTTAAATTGAAAATCATTTGTATTTAGATGTCAAAACACTTATCATTTATTTTAAGAAAAATTGTTTAACACTGACTTAACTATAATCGTATCGTGATGAAATCAAATGGGAAGCATGCATAAACAGTTCATAACGATGGCCTTATTACATCAACATAAAAACTGAAATAAATCCAAAGTACTTAAATAAATAGTCTTTAAATAATTAACTTTAAGCTAAGCATGGCCACCACTAAGCTCCTGCCGACCCGGTCCATCACTGAGTGTCACCTGAAAAATATCCCACAACGGGGTGAGTCAAACAGACTCAATGTGTACCAACCCACACTAAGTCCTAACGATTTAGGCATAACAGATCATACATATACACATAGCAATTAAATTTAATGATGCAATCCCGAACCCAAACCTAGATACCATCCGCTACACATCACCCGTACCAACCATCACACCATGGGGACTACTAAGTCGACCCTCCATCCGCTACACATCATCGAAGGCAGTTGCTGCAGATGACTTGCTCATCGCCCTTACAAATTCGTGGCATAGCCACCAGATAATATTTTGTGACATAAGTCACCACATTCAAATTTCGTGACATAAGTCACCACATTCAGATATTGTGGTATAAAACCACCAGATCACTTCCCCTTAACATATCACCCATATGCCCCATGTCATACAAATCATGCAATAAACATGCCTTATTCTTTATTTCACATTCTTATCAATATTGACATATGTGCCATAACAGATATTCATGCTATCATAACTACAGTAGTAGTAAGTTACGTATCTGAGTACTTTGTACCATTGCATGGTACTCTTAGCCACATCTTACACATTCTTATTAGCACATTTATTAAAACATAACCATAAATCTATTAAGAATTAGTGTGGGGTACACACCTGATTTACTTAGCGAGTTCACTGAATCCCGAAATCTACCAAAACCGATTGCACTCCTTCCTAATACCCATAGGTGAAATCGGTTAGGCACTAATACTAAAATATGGCCTTGGCCGAATGTTAAGACTTCCTTACCTTGTGGATCTAAATCCCGAAATTAGTCACTTGGCTATGGAGATGTCGAATACCTACAAGTCTTATGTTAGATTTAACTCTAACATTTATTGAACTAACGCAAATGGCCTTCGGCCTAGTATCATACTTCCCTTACCTTAGACTTTGAAATCCTGAATAATCTCCCTAGAAGTCGGCTACAATGGAAATCCCGAAAGAATCCTTCATGGTTTCGGCCAAAGACATAAAGGGATTAGTTTCCAACTTTCGACTAAAGAAAAAGAAAGAAAATGATCCATAGTTGATCCTTACCCTCAATACAGAAGTCGACTGCTCTCTTGCTTGAATCGAGAGAAGAATTCGGCTATAGGCTAGTGTTGACCAACAAGTTTCGGCTTTTAAGGCTTAATGAGAAATCGGCTAGGGGTTATTGGTATATTCGGCTTTTGATTGAGTTTGCAAAAGAAGAAGAGGGTTGATGATGGAGATTCGGCTAGAACACAAGGTATTGCGACTTTGACAAAATAAAAGAGAAAAGAGGATATTTGCTAGAGAATTCGGCAGAGACTCACTTGGAAAGAAAAGAAAACAAATGGCCTTACTCTCCTTCCTTGGCCAAAAATACCACCAAAAGAGCCCCACATTCGGCCACTTCATCCTTCCTTATCAAATCCCTTATTTTTCTCTTTCTCACTTTATTTAAAAATTAATAAAAATAATCCATCATTTATCCCTTATCCTAGCCGAATTTTAAAAAGGATTAAACTCATCCCTTAGTGCCTCATTGCCGTCCACTACTGCTCAATCTTGCAGCAAAATAAAACTCTTTTATTTGCTTCCCTTGCAGCTCGAACCTAGCCCCTTGCCCACTGCATATGGCGTCACTTACCAGGGCCTTAAGTGGCGCCTTCATGCCACTTTACCAAGGCCATTTTTGTGTCATAATTCCCCTACTAATTTTCTTAAGGCCTCCTCTGCCTAGCTTCCTCTTTTAAACTTAAAATCGAGTAATTTCTAAGGTATTTGACTACACATTAAGGTTCACAAAATTCATAAAAACACATTCCACATACACATAGACATGCTTTCACATACAATTTAGTAATAATGCATAAGCCATAATCCGGGATATTACAATTTAACTTGAAGTTTCTTTCAAATTATCAACGACATTTTCAAAAGTCACAGAATTAAAGTTCAATTCTTTGATTTGTGATTCATCAATCAATCTCTCAAAAATACTTGTATTTTATCTATGTTTCTACAATGTTTCAAAATGTTTTTACAACTCTATTTCAAACGTCACATTTTCGTAAATGGTTATTTCAAATATGCTTTTGCAACCGAAAAGTTTTATTAAAGATAATTGTGTTTTCACGTAGACACAATTGCTTAAGTGTTTTGGGTTTTAACAAAGAGGCTATAGTTCTCAAACAAGTTTTTAATAATATGGTAAAGATGGTTTTTGAAAAACACTTCCATGTGGCACGCCAGATTCGGGCCTAACTTCTAGGCTGGGTTTGGGGTGTTACATTTAATGGTATCAGAGCCCAGTTTCAAAACTCGGCTGTGGTTTGGGTTCAAAAATGTTTGCAAAATTGTTTTGAATTTTAAATTATAAATGCATGTTCTGAAAGAAGTATGGCACCACGGGTATCCGACACCAAGTCAAGTAAGTATTTGTTTTCGTTTTATGATTATTGTGATATGACTATAGGAACACTCTAGAACTTTTAGTTTTAGATGTGGAAACTATAGAGATTGAGACTTTAGGATGCGTTTTGCGAAAACAACTTTACTTCTTGTACTCCATAAAACATTGTTTAATAAACACTGAAATAGCATAATGATTCATAAAACTCTTAATCAGATTATATCGACTTAGCAAACATGCACGCTAGTAGACGTGGACACGGTAGACGTGGACGTGGTAGAGGCCGAGGTGCTAGGGCTAGATCTTCGGCACCGAGGCATGTTTCCACAAGGGAGGCGTTGGCATCGCCGGTGGTTGAGACGGAATCTCATGATCGAGCTGTCGAGCTGACTCAGATAATCAAGGAAATATTGGAGGAGGTTAAAGGAATTGGTGAAGCACTTCGAGTTGGGTGTGTGGACTGTAAGAAGAAAATAGATCGCGGTTCTTTTGGGTCGCAATCTCGTTCTGTAAACAATGTCAAGGCACGACCAAACTTTCTGGCTTGTGATTTTTGCAAGAGGCGTCATCCGGGAGAATGCTGGAGCAGGTTAGGAGCATGCTTGAGATGCGGGTCTAAGGAGCATAAGGCTCGGGATTGTTTCATCACCATCAAGTCAGGTATGTTTTGGTTGGAAGTGATGATTGAATGTAAGAAAATTTTTGGTATAAGTGGTAGATAATGGTTTGCTACTGTGGTTAAATGTTCGGTTGTGTGAAAAAGGATTCAAGATTATGTTAAAAAGTACATTAGTGTTATTAATATCAGAGTGCGCAGCGAAAGCATATTGGTGTGTTTTGAATGGTGCGTTTAGTAGTTGGTTGGAAATTTTGAGGACTAAATTTCTTTAAGGAGGGTAGAATTGTAACATCCCGAAATTGGGCCTAGTAGGATTGGGCCCATTGGGCCTTAGGCTTAGGAGTGTTTAAAATTTTTGAGAATATGAGAATGGTGTTATTGCAAATTGGACTTATTAGTTAAGTGAATTTGGAAGGTTACGAGGTTTCTATGAAGTCTCGGGTTTAATTGGGCCTTAGGAAAAATTTGGTATTTTAGCACTTTAAGGAGAGATGGTAAGTAGCTTCAAGACTTATAGAAATAAATGAGTAAAGTGCTTGCATAAATGAGCTATTGGTAAGAAGGATATGATGCCACATGATGCACTTGAAGGGAAGAGGTTCGAATCACTTTGTGTGCAAATTTTGACTAATATTTTTGCACTCTTTCCTTAAGTGTCGGCCAAGAGGTATTTATGGCAAGTTTGACTTCTTTATTTTTGGAATGGGGGCTAAAGAAATAAGGCAAGGTGGAAGTTGGGGAAAAGAATCAAGAGAAATAGGAAAGAAAGGGGGACATGAGGCTTATTTCGTGGGTGATGTTTTGGAAAGCTTGGGTGGCCAAACACTTATCCTAGGGGGAGATTCATGTGGATGGTTTTGGGGAGAATAGGTAGCTGAATTTTTTATTTTGGCATTTGGTTAAGACTTAGTAGTGTTTTGGCAAAAATCCCCTTTGGCAACTTTGTGTCATTTCTCCCAATTTTGCAACCCTCCTTGCCGAAACATATTAGCACAATAGTGTATTGCTTTTCTCTTTTGTTTAGTCACATATTCATTTTCTTTCTACCTTCCTTGATAGCCGAATATCATTGTTCGATTCTCTCCATAGCCGAATCTATTACCACCCTACTTCTTCACCATTTCTTTTCCTTTCGTGTTGGACAATCTCTTCTTAATCAAATCGGTAAGTGATCGTATATTCCTCTTTTCAGTTCTTTTTCTTTTTCTTCCAAGCCGTATTTAGGTGAAGGGGGTGTATTGTGGTGATTCTTTCTCAAGCCGAATAAGGTGTGGCTAACATTATTTTTGTGTTAATAACTTCTAAGGACTCGAAGTACTTTATCGGAGGGCTAATCAAACACCTATCCCTCGTAATAAAAGACTCAGATTTTTGGTAAGTGATAGATTGTTAATCAATCGCAATATTTGGTTGAAGTTGTAAATTGGGTTTTGGACTAATAGTTGACCGATTGTACCTTTAGGTGTCGCGGAGAGTATCGTGTTACGGATTCCGAATAAGGTGTGTAATCCCGTACCCTTCTGAATATATGTTTGAAATGGTGAGTAAATCTCACATCTCTCTGAAAGTTTACATGAAATATTTTGTGATTCAGTAGAAATACCGAAGAAAACCGATAACCGGCATCCGTGATCACTCGGACGTGCGTATGCTCGTAGTGGTAATCATGTTTTGTAATAAAACAGTTTCAGTTAGAAACAGCGGCGTGTATTTGAAAAATCACGAAAAATTATATAAAAGGAATTACAAAGTGAGTAAGATATTAGATTAAAGCTTACTAGGTCTATTTTAATATGGAAGAAACAGAGAAGGAAAAAGAATATTATATTCTGAGATATGTTAATTTTAGTGAAATTGGTTCTGAATGACTTCGGGGTATTCTGTTCTATCTTGGAAAACTCATATAAAATTGTACAAAGTGAATTAAGAGTTATAATTGATATGTATGGATTCCTTAGTGAACCTATTTTCAATAGAAATAAGTGGGAGAAGTAGATGAAAAGCGTACAGTAAGATATTTGAGATTAAGGTAAGAAAGGTTAGAATCGTTGGACAGTGAAACAAGGGAAATTTTAAGGAATAAACTGTACTAAATGGCTAAGCTAAAAATTTACGAATTTAGATTTCGAGATTTCTAACTCGGGTTATGGTCAATTTAGTTAGTATGAAGCAGATGGACAGTTTCGATTTTATGCCCCAAATTAGTAATTAAGCCTAGGTTGCGAAATTACCATAATACCCTTAGAGGGTAAATTACCGAATTACCCTTAGGGGTACGATTACCGAATTATGAAAATGCCCCTAATGGGCCGAATTATGAAAATGCCCCTATGGGCCGATTTGATAAGATTGCTCTATTTGGGCCAAATTGCAAAGTGTTAATGGGCCGATTTGTTATATTGCCCTTACGGGCCGAATTATGGAAATGCCCCTAAGGGGCCGAAATACGAAATTGCTTATGGGCCGAATGGACATATTGATTAATGGGCCAATCTAATATTTTGCTATGTGGGCCAAATCAATATAATTGCTATGTGGGCCAAATTGTTATATGATTGTGTGGGCCGATTGATATTTGCTTAATGGGCAAATTTTGATAAATTATTGTAATCTGCCATAAAATTTGTAAGAAATATCTGAATACATTGTTGTAAATTGTTATGCATCATATACATGTTTTGCATGGGATGGGATATTTGACAAAGAGAAGTTCTGGTAGCTTTGCTACAAAATTCTGGTGGCTTGTCCATAGTTTAATATATGGCTTCGTGCCCAGTTTAATATATGGCTTCGTGCCCAGTTTGATATATGGCTTAATGCCCAGTTTGGTGTGTTGGCGGGGTGGGTGACTAAAGCTCCCCACAGGTGTGCTGGTTAGTGCGGGTGGTGTGTAGCGGATGGAAAACTAAGTTTGGTTTGAGAATTTCATATCATTTGCATATTATATATATATGATACATTCATATTATTGTAAACGGGCTTTGGCCCAAATAATGGCTTAATGGATTTTGGCCCAGTGGTCAACGGTAAGTGGGTTACACACTGAGTTCTTGTAACTCACCCCCCTTTCTCTTAACCCTTTCAGGTAATGCTCAGTGACGTGGACTTGGGCCATGGATGACTCGATGGAGGCCATACTTCAGAAATGGTGTTATTAAATTTTAAATTTCTATTTCCGTTTATTTTTTTATTTTGCTATTTTGGTTTAAGTTGTAATAAGGCATCTGAACTATTTTTATTTTTGCTTTATGGTTGGGATGTTTTTATTAATTTTCTTAAATTGTTTAAAACGAGAATTTTTCTAAAAAACGTAAATAAAGGTTTTCCTAAATTTATTAACAAATGGATTTCAAAATAAACTTTTACAAATATGATTTAACTCGAACTTTCTTTCAAATTATCAACGACATTTTCAAAAGTCATAGAATTAAAGTTCAATTCCTTGATTTGTGATTCATCAATCAATCTCTCAAAAATACTTGTATTATATCTATGTTTTAGCAATGTTTCAAAATGTTTTTACAACTCTATTTCAAACGTCACATTTTCATAGATTGTTATTTCAAATATGCTTTTGCAACCGAAAAAGTTTATTAAAGATAATTATGTTTTCACGTAGACACAATTACTTAAGTGTTTTGGGTTTTAACAAAGAGGCTATAATTCTCAAACAAGTTTTTAACAATATGGTAAAGATGGTTTTTGAAAAACACTTCCATGTGGCACGCCAGATTCGGGCCTAACTTCTAGGCCGGGTTTGGGGTGTTACAGAATTTTCTTGTTTCTCAACACTTTCATTTCATATGCTAAAATACGGATTGGTTCCTCTTCATATGTCATATCGGATTGGATTTCAATCTCAGACGGGACAATCACATGGGACGGATCTGATCTATATTTACGGAGCATTGAAACATGAAATACATTGTGTATCTTTTCTAATTCAGAAGGCAATTTCAATCTATAAGCAAAAGGCCTGATACGTTTGATGATTTCATACGGTCCGATGAATCTCGGACTTAGTTTGCCTTTCCGACCAAATCGGAGTACCTTCTTCCACGGAGAAACTTTCAAGAATACCCGGTCTCCGATCTGAAACTCAATGTCTTTGCATTTCAAATCAGCGTAGGACTTTTGACGGTCCGAGTCAGCTTTCAAACTATCTCTGATTATAGCCACTTTCTGTTTCGTCTCTTTAATCAAATCAACCCCGTGTATCTTATTTTCACTGAGCTCGGTCCAGTACAACGGTGTACGACACTTGCGGCCATATAGAGCTTCGTAAGGTGCCATTTTGATACTAGATTGAAAACTGTTATTATAAGCAAATTCAATCAAAGGTAAGTATCTTTCCCATGTACCTTCAAACTCAAGGATGCAACATCTCAACATGTCCTCAAGTATCTGAATGGTTCGTTCAGATTGACCGTCTGTCTGCGGATGAAAGGCTGTGCTAGAGTGGAGTTTAGTACCCAAAGCATCTTGCAACTTCTTCCAAAACCGCGATGTGAATCTCGGGTCTCTGTCTGAAACAATGGAACTCGGCACACCATGTAATCTCACAATTTGAGATACATACAACTCAGCAAGTTTATCGAGTGAATAGTCTGTACGAACTGGCACAAAGTGAGCTGATTTGGTCAGTGTATCCACTATAACCCAAACTGCATCTTTCTTATTCGGTGTCGTAGGCAAACCGGATACAAAATCCATAGTGATTCTATCCCATTTCCATTCAGGTATCATGATCGGCTGAAGTAACCCAGAAGGCACTTGATGCTCAGCTTTTACTTGCTGACAAATTAAACACTTTGAAACAAATTCATATATATATCTCGTTTCATGCTAGGCCACCAATAGAACTGTTTCAAATCATTATACATTTTCGTGCTACCCGAATGTACCGATAGTCGACTATTATGAGCCTCGTTTAAAATCATCTGAATCAAATCCACATTCCTCGGAACACATATTCGGTCTTTGAAGTTCAAACAATCATTTGCATCAATTCGAAACTCTGACTCTACATCATTTTCACACTGAACCCGTCTAGCAATCATATCTTTGTCAATTTTTTGTTCATCACAAATTTGCTGAATAAACATCGGCCTTCCTTTCAACTCGGCTATAATCAAACCATCACCAGACATAACCATGTGTGCGTTCAACGCACGAAGAGCAAACAATGATTTTCGACTTAAGGCATCTACAACAATGTTAGCTTTTCTCGGATGGTAGTCAATCACTAATTCATAGTTTTTCAACAGCTCTAACCATCTGCGTTGTCTCAAGTTCAAATCTTTCTGAGTCATCAAATACTTCAGACTTTTGTGATCCGAATAAACATGACATTTCTCACCGAATAAGTAATGATGCCAAATTTTCAACGCGAAAATGATGGCTGCTAATTCCAGATCGTGAGTCAGATAATTCCTTTCGTGAGGCTTCAATTGTCTTGAAACATAGGCTATGACTTTGCCTTCCTGCATCAAAACGCAACCCAAACCATTCAAAGAAGCATCACTATAAACAATAAATTCTTTACCCGATTCAGGCTGAGCTAACACTGGAGCTTCGGTCAAAAGGGCTTTCAACTGATCGAAACTTTTCTGACACTTTTCTGACCACTCAAGCTTAACATCTTTCTGTAATAGCTTTGTCAAAGGTGTGGCTATAATGGAAAAACCTTTGACGAATCGTCTGTAGTATCTCGCAAGTCCCAGAAAGCTTCGAATTTCGGAAACATTCTTTGGTGGTTTCCAATCAAGTATAGCAGATATTTTGTTCGGATCAACCCAAATACCTGATGCTGAAACGACATGACCCAAAAAGCTGACTTCCTTCATCCAGAATTCATACTTACTAAACTTTGCATACAACTGTTGATCTCGTAAAGTTTGTAGCACCAATCTCAAATGCTCGGCATGTTTGGTTTCATTCCTAGAGTAGATCAGGATATCATCTATAAACACTACCACAAACCGATCCAAATATTGTCTGAAAACCCAATTCATCAAATCCATAAAAATAGCAGGTGCATTAGTAAGTCCAAAAGGCATAACCAGAAACTCAAAATGCCCGTACCTCGTTCGGAATGCAGTCTTTGACATGTCGGAATCTCTGACTCGCAACTAATAATAGCCCAATCTCAAATCTATCTTTGAAAACACTGAAGCCCCTTTTAACTGGTCAAACAAATCGTCAATCCAAGGTAACGGGTATTTATTCTTTACAGTTACCTTGTTCAGCTACCGACAGTCAATATACATTCGCATAGTCCCATCTTTCTTTTTCACGAATAGAACTGGTGCACCCCAAGGAGAGAAGCTCGGTCGTGCAAAGCCCCTATCTGTCAACTCTTGCAACTGTGCTTTCAACTCTTTCAACTCATTAGGTGCCATCCGATACGGAGCTATCGAAATCAGAGTCGTTCCTAGTACTAATTCAATGCCAAACTCAATCTCTCGTACTGGCGGTAAACCCGATAATTCTTCGGGAAACACATCTGGGTATTCACACACAACTGGTACGGATTCAATCTGCTTTTCGGACACTTTATTATCCAACACATAAGCCAAGTAAGCTTCACATCCTTTTCTCACATACTTTTGGGCTAACATCAAGGATATTACTGTAGGCAACCCGTTCAAATCATTAGATTCAACCCGTATGATTTCACCATTCTGACATCTCAAATCAATAATCTTTCTTTTGCAATTTACCACAACATCATGCAAAGTTAGCCAGTCCATTCCCAAAATTATGTCGAACTCGTCAAAAGGCAACAACATTAAATCAGTTGGAAAGTAGGAATCCTGAATCATCAACGGGCAACCTTTACACACTTTATCCACAAGTACATATCGACCCAAGGGGTTAGACACACGGATCACAAACTCAGTAGACTCAACAGGGAGAGTCTTATTGGATACTAAAGTTTCACACACATATGAATGAGTCGATCCAGGATCAATCAATGCAATCACAGTAGTATCATAAAGAATGAAAGTACCGGTGATAACATTTGGGGAAGAAGCATCCTCTCTGGCACGAATAGCATATGCTCTAGCTGGTGCACGAGCCTCCGATCTAACTGCAGTGTTTTTAGTTCCTTTCTAATTGCCACTAACATTTCCCAAATATCTGGGTGGTCTGCCTCGTGCTGACGCGTTACTCGGTCTGATATTCTGGGCCGTATTTTGCTCGACTTGCATCGGACACTCTCGAATAAAATGATCTAATGATCCACATTTAAAGCAGGACCGATCACGGAATCTACAACTCCCAGAATGCCATTTTCCACAATGCTTGCACTCAACCTGGTTCTGCTGAACATTACCAACACTAGCCATCGAAGTGGCTCGGGAACTCACTGGAGGTCGATCTCGTCTAGACAGGTCTGAAGTAGCTTTATGTCGGCTGAAGTCATCTTTGAATTTCTTAGGCGCTGAATGGAAACTCTTACTCGATGATCTTTTTTGAGTGTCTCTAGCTTCTATTTCTGCCTTTCTTTTCTCTTTCCCAAGCTCTTCAGCTTTGTAAGCTCGTTCGACAAATACTATGAACTCTTTGATTTCAAGAATGCCAACAAGAAACTTTATGTCTTCATTCAGACCGTCTTCAAATCTTTTGCACATAATGGCTTCAGTTGATATACACTCTCAGGCATAACGGCTCAATCTGACAAACTTCCGCTCATATTCAGTCACAGTCATGCGACCCTATTTCAGTTCTAGAAATTCATTCTGTTTCTGATCGATGAATCTCTGGATAATATATTTCTTACAGAACTCGCTCTGGAAGAAATCCCAAGTCACTTTTTCTTCCGGAACCACCGATACAAGTGTGTTCCATCAGTGATATGCAGTGTCCCGTAGTAAAGATATAGCACACTTCAGGCATTCATCTGGAGTACAGGATAGCTTATCAAGTACCCGAATAGTGTTATCAAGCCACATCTCAGCTTGCTCTGTGTCATCATCATCATTAGCTTTGAATTCTTTGACTTCAAATTTCCTAATTTTCTCAACAGGATGCCTACTAGATCTCATCGGATCTATCATCGGAGGTGCTGAAGGTACCGGAGTTGGATTACTCGGGGGTGGGGGTTGTTGTACAGCCGGGTTATTCTGAACAAACTGGGTAAACCATTCATTCTTCATCTGGTAGAAGGCTTGCTTAGCCTCCACCTCATGGCTACCCGAGACAGGTCGAGAGTCTACCGACGCTGACCCGCGTGCCCGATCAGGCGCTACACTCTCTACATCATCTGCTACGGCTCTATCAGGATCGGAATCCATTTACTATATAAAACACAGTTTGAAATGTCAAAAGTCACCACACTATCGTATATACAATAAAGGCATGTACAGCTAGACTCTCAAGCGCTACAGTAGTCCTAGAATCGACTAAATCGTAAGCTCTGATACCAATCAAATGTAACACCCCTAACCCGTGTTCGTCGCCGGATTAGGGTTAAATGGTATTGTAACACCCCAAACCCGGACAAGACACCACGCCCGAATCTGGTATGTTACGGGGAAAACGTACTTGAGAGGTTAGGCTTTTCGTTCTAAAAAAAACTGGATGAACACACTTCACTATATAGTGTATTTGAAGAAATTTTGAGTAAACTCGTTTGAAATCAGAAGGTGTATTTGAAACCCAGAAATTTTGAAAACTTAATCAAAGTGTGTAGTGAAAAGTGAGTTTATTTCATTTAAAGTTTCAAGTAGTTTCTTAGTGTTACTTAAAACATTTTTAACTTGGTAGAAAATCGAGTTTGATTTGAAAATCATTTGAGTTTACTTAATATCAAAACATAGTATAATACCCGATGGTATAATTGAAAACACATTGCGTTGCAGTTTTGAAAACGTTGTCTTTCCAAGTTTTAGTAAAATTCATACCAACCTATTTTGTTAAAGCATGTTAAAAATCTATCTTAAAGCATAAACATCATAAAACATAATTTAAAGGCCTTTTACAATCCAAAATGAAACCCAAATAAAAGTAATTAAACTAAAGTACCCAAATGATAGAGTCTGAGTAAAACTTTATTGAACATGGCATGAGTACCCCGAGTCCATCCCGGCTCCATGTCCGCGTCTACGAGTCACCTGAAATGTCAAAGGAGAGGGTGAGTCGAATGACTCAGTGCGTAAATCCCGCTCCCGGTAAAACAACATGCTAACACACATCATACATAGCAACATAATTAATGCAACCCGATCCTAACCATCCGTATCGCCTTTTCTACCCCGTGTGGTACCAAACCACTGGTGGTGCCAAACCACTGGTGACATATAGTCACAATGTGTTACCAAAACACTGGTGTCCCAAAGACACAATATCCGTCATTGTGGTGCCAAACCACTGGTGTCCCAAAGACACGATTGTGATACCAAATCACTGGTGACCGAAGTCACAAATCAATTGATGGGGCCAACCCATCGTGTGATACCAAATCACTAGCAGACGATCCCATATCTCAAGTGGGACCAACCCACAGTGGTGTCAAACCACAGGGACGAGTCGCAATGAGGTGCCAAACCTCTGGTGTCCCAAAGACACAAATGTGGTACCAAACCACTGGTGACCGTAGTCACAATAATCGAGTGATGGGGCCAACCCATCGTGTGATACCAAATCACTGGCGTCAATCCCTCAATACCGCCTTGTGGGGCCAACCCACTGTGGTGCAAAGCCACGGGGACGAGACGCTGAGGTGCCAAACCTCTGGAGGTGCCAAACCTCTTGTGACCCAAAGTCACAAAGTGTGTTACCAAAACACTGGTGCTCGTCAGCACAAAATATCACTGCCCCCTCCACTCATATTACCCATCAACATACCATACTCATGTGATCATGCATATCATACAAGTCATGCATATCATACTAATATGTTTAACTTCATATCCCATATCACATATATCCATAGCCATGGTATCATATAGATCATCAGTAAACTCATAATAATAATACTGACTTACCCGAGTCCAAGATCATACCCATTAGGGTATCATATCAATCATCACTGTTTCATTAATTATCACACAGGTTATCAATCATATTACTAAACAGAAGTGTGTTAGTTTACACACCTGGTATACACGAGTCTAAAGATCCCAACGAAACTATCTAAGGCTCCTCGATTATCAGGCTCCTATAACAATCGGCCAAAGCATAAGGGTTAGGCATCTACAACATTCGGCCAACATTAATTAACCAAAGGGGTTAATATCAAACCCTTACCTTGCTAATGGTTTGATTTCTTATCAAACCCGAACCACAAAGGTTCTCCTTCCAACAATCAGCTACACCTTCAAAAGAGAACATTTACCTTTGTTACTCCGAACTTAATCGAACCCACAGATGGAACTAACACTAATATACCAATTACGTACCCTTTACTTACTAATTGATTAACAAAAGAACGACGGTTCCCTTGCTTGCTTCCACACTCCAATGACCCTATAACAAGATGATAATCAAAAGGTTAACACCCTTCCATAACCCAAAATTAACACAACACTTGAGAGATAAGGGAAATGGCCATTCGACCAAGAGCTTGCCACCACCCAAAATTCGGCCAAAATAATAGGACTTCTAGGAGAGAAGAGATTCGGCCTAAGTGTTTATCACCTCTAATGTTCGGCTTGAGTGGAAGAGAAAGAAAAGAAGTGAGACAAAATGTAGTTTCGGCAATGGCAATTGAGAAAAAGAGAAGTGGATGGAATGAAGGTAGTTTCGGTTTGTCAAAGAAAGAAAATGAAGATGTGCTTTTAGTGCTTGAGTTTCGGCTAGTCAGAGAAGAAATGAGAGAAAGAAAAATTATGTTTTTGAGAGATGGGGTTTCGGCTTACAAGGTTCCAAAAAGAAATGAAATAAAGATGGAGTGCTAGGTTCGGCTATCAAGGTTCAACAAGGAAGAAAATATGACAAGAAAAGACTTTTACTTTCGGCTTACCCAAGTGAAGAAAGAAGGAAAAATGCAATCACGCATTCGGCTACACACAAACCAAATGATGCAAAACAATTTTGGCAAACTAAGGGACTAGGTGTTTCGGTTTCAAGAGGTGAGAAAAAGAAAGAATGAGAGAACCTTAGCTTACCAAAAAGTGACCGAAAAATGCACCAAAAATGCAAAGGTACATTCGGCCTTCCCCCTCTCCCACACTAAGCCGTCACTTCCCCCACTCCACACTCCCTCAAATTCGGCCATATCCCTCCAAAGGCTCCCAACCACTCATTCAAACATGCATGACCAAGTCTCCCTCCTACAATTGCTCTCCACCTTTCTTTTGAATGGTATGACTTGGTCCAAGGTAGAATTCTAGTTGCCTTCTACCTCTCCTTCCATGCCGTCCAAAATGGGAACCAAAATGGGGACTCTGCAGCTCGAACACTAGACCTCCACTCCATGTAGTTGACGCCACACCTAGCTCCCAAGTAGCGCATGCCTTGCCATCTTGCCAGCTCCTCTTTTGTGCAATAAAACTCCAAATTATTTTCTTAAACCCCAACTCTTTCAGCTCCCTACACCTAAGGCTCAAAAACTAAATTTTCCCCATTCCCTCAGGCATACTCCTAGCCTACAACTAAGCCCCTAAAACACAGAAGTAGCAACACAGCACACTAAACATATGCAAAACATGCCACAACAAAATAGCCCCTAACCCGGGATATTACAGTTCTACCCCCCTTAAAAATAATTTCGGCCTCGAAATTACCTGATCAAAAGAGTTGCGGGTATTGCTGTTTCATCACATCCTCGGGTTCCCACGTGGCTTCCTCCACGCCATGATTCCGCCAGAGTACCTTAACCAAAGGCACAGACTTCCTACGCAGAACCTTCACATCCCGATCAAGAATCTACACAGGTTCTTCTTCCATGGTCAAATCTGGACTCACCTCGATCTCTTCCACTGCTACCACATGTGACGGATCTGAACGATAACGCCGAAGCATCGATACGTGGAAAACGTCGTGAATCTGACTTAGCTCCGCTGGCAACTCAAGCTGATACGCCACTGGTCCAACTCGCCTCAATACCTTATACGGCCCAATAAACCTCGGACTTAGCTTGCCTTTCCTCCCGAACCTCAGCACCTTCTTCCACGGCGAGACCTTCAGAAAAACTTGATCCCCCACAGCAAACTCTATGTCTCTCCGCTTAAGATCGGCATAAGACTTCTGCCGATCCGAAGCTTCCTTCAGTCGAGCCTGAATCAACTTAACCTTGTCTTCTGTCTCAGCAACTAACTCTGGTCCTAACAACTGACGTTCACTTAACTCCGTCCAACACGTAGGTGAGCGACACTTCCTACCATACAACGCCTCATACGGTGCCATCTTGATGCTCGCTTGATAACTGTTGTTGTAGGCAAACTCAGCTAATGGTAGAAACTCTTCCCAACTACCTCCAAAATCCAGGACACAACCTCTCAGCATATCCTCTAAGATCTGAATAACCCTTTCTGATTGGCCGTCAGACTGCGGGTGAAAAGCCGTGCTGAAATCCAAACGAGTACCCAGTGCCTGATGCAACGCTTTCCAGAACCTTGACGTAAATCTAGGATCCCTATCCGAGATTATCGAAACTGGCACACCGTGCAACCTCACTATCTCTGACACATACAGCTTCGCTAGCTTCTGAAGTGAGTAGTCAACCCTCACCGGAATAAAGTGAGCTAATTTAGTCAAACGATCCACCACTACCCACACTGAATCCTTCTTGCTTGGCGTAAGCGGTAACCCACTGACGAAATCCATGGTTATCCTTTCCCACTTCCACTGAGGAATCTTCACAGGCTGAAGCAAACCTGACGGCAACTGATGTTCAGCCTTGACCTGCTGACATGTCAGACACTTCCCAACAAACTCTGTCACCTCTTTCTTCAAGCCAGGCCACCAAAACTGCTCTCTAAGATCCCTATACATCTTGCTACCTCCAGGATGCATAGCATAAGGACTGCTATATGCGTCCTGAAGAATCTTCTGCCTCAGCTCAACATCTTTAGGCATACAAGCCTTACCTTGAAAACACAGAACCTCATCACTAGACAAGCTGTAACCCTCCAAACCACCATCCTGCACTTGTAACCTTCGCGCACTCAGAACCTCATCATCTAACTGTTTCTCTCTGATCTGCTCAACCCAAGTAGGCCTAACTTGCAACTCTGCCAGAATACTCCCGTCGTCATACAGACTCAAATGGGCAAACAATGCTCTTAAGTCCAAAACAACCTTACGGCTCAACGCGTCTGCCACCACGTTAGCCTTGCCCGGATGATATTCAATCGAACAGTCGTAATCTTTCAGCAACTCAACCCATCTGCGCCGCCTTAAATTCAAATCCTTCTGAGTCAGTAGATACTTCAGACTCTTATGATCCGTGTAGACTATCGATCTTTCTCCATACAGGTAGTGCCTCCAAATCTTTAAGGCGAAGACTACAGCCGCTAACTCCAAATCGTGCGTCGGATAGTTGATCTCATGCGGCCTCAGCTGTCGAGAAGCGTAAGCCACAACCTTACCTTCCTGCATCAGCACAAAACCCAAGCCCGTATGTGATGCATCGCAATAGACTGTGTATTCCTTACCAGCCTCAAGTTGAATCAAAATCGGAGCCTCAGTCAAAATCTTCTTTAACTTATCGAAGCTTTCCTGCTGTTTCTCAGTCCATACAAACGGAACTTCTTTCCTTAACAACTTAGTCATGGGCGCTGCTATCAACAAGAAACCCTCAACAAACCTTCGGTAGTATCCGGCCAAACCCAGAAAACTCCGAATCTCCGCCACTGACTTAGGCGGCTTCCAATCCAAAACTGCCTCAATCTTACGAGGATCTACTCGAATCCCCTTAGCCGACACTACATGACCTAAGAAAGTCACTTCCCTAAGCCAGAACTCGCACTTACTGAACTTAGCATAAAGCTGCTTTTCCCTCAAAATCTGCAACACCACTCGCAAATGCTTATCATGCTCTTCCTCTGTCCTTGAGTACACCAAGATGTCGTCTATGAAACCCACGACGAACTGATCCAGATACTGCTGAAACACCCTATTCATCATATCCATAAATGCTGCCGGTGCGTTAGTCAGCCCGAACGGCATTATCAGAAATTCGTAGTGCCCATACCGAGTCCGAAACGCTGTTTTATGGATATCAGCCTCTTTAACCTTCAACTGATGATACCCAGACCTCAAGTCGATCTTCGAGTATACCGCTGCACCCTTCAGCTGATCAAACAAGTCATCTATCCGTGGCAACGGATACTTGTTTTTAATCGTCAGCTTGTTCAACTGGCGGTAGTCTATACACATCCGCATTGTACCATCTTTCTTCTTAACAAAAAGTACCGGCGCACCCCACGGCGAAACACTTGGCCTAATAAAACCCCGATCCAATAACTCCTGGATCTGAGCCTTAAGCTCCACCAATTCCTTTGGCGCCATCCTATACGGAGCTATAGACACTGGCGCAGTTCCGGGTAACAGATCTATCCCGAACTCTACCTCGCGATCTGGCGGCAAACCTGGAAGCTCCTCAGGAAACACATCAACAAATTCCTTAACAGTACAAACCTTCTCCACAGCAGACTCTTTAGCCTCCAAAGCATACACATGAACCACATACGCTTCACAGCCCTTCCTGACCATCTTCTCCGCTTTCAAAGCAGATACCACATTAGATAAGTAATCTCTCCTATTACCTATCATAGCCACCTCATCACCCTCACTCGTCTTAAGAACCATGCGCTTGGCCGCGCAATCCAACCTTGCCTGGTACTTGACCAACCAGTCCATCCCAAGAATCAGATCGAACTCCCCAAACGGCAGTTCCATCAGATCAGCAGCAAACACTACCCCTTGGAGTTCTAGGGGTACATCTCTAAACAGTTTATCTACTACTACAGAGTGACCTAGACGGCTAATTACAGTCATCTGCCTAGAAGATATCTCAGAGTCTAGATCCATGGTCTCTACTATACTACTGGCAACATAAGAGTGCGTTGAACCCACATCAATCAAAGCAGTATAAGGAGAACCAAAGATCAAGAACGTACCGGTTATGACGTCCGGTGCGTCGCCCTCCTCTCGGCGCCTCGCAGCATACACCAATCCAGGCTGTCTGGCATCAGAACTACCCGCACCTCTGCCCGGTGCTCCACGGCCCCGACCAGAACCATTACCACCTCTGCCATTACCACGGCCCCTCTGCGGTGGCGGTCCACTACTCCTGAACTGATTACGGCCCTGACTCTCAGACTGAATCCTAGCCAACCTACGCGGACAGTCCCTCACGCGATGATCCAGAGAACCACACTCAAAACAACCTTTTCCTCCAGTCCAGCAACCACCCCAATGAGATTTCCCACACTGGTTACACTACGGCGGTCCCTGCCTAGCAGCAACAAACCTAGCTGACTAATTTGGCCCACTCGGTCTAGCCCTCTTCTGCGGATTACCTGATGACCCAGAAGACCCAAAGCTCCTCTTATGCCTATTTCTGTCCATACCCTGCCTCACTGACTCCTTAACACCCTCGGCTACCTTAGCCTTCTCAACTAAGACAGCAAACTCGCGCTCCTGCTGAGGAGCAATCAGCAGTCTCAACTCGTCTCGCAGACCATCCTCGAAACGAACACACCTCTCATGTTCAGTGGCCACAATGCCCCTGGCATACCTACTCAGCTTCAAGAACTCAGCCTCATACTCAGAAACAGACTTACTCCCCTGAACAAGCCTCAGAAATGCCTTTCGCTGGGAGTCAATATAACTAGCTCCAATGTATTTCTTTTGATATGCAGCCCTGAAATAATCCCATGTCAGATCCTTTGCTGCCACACTGTCCCGAACCGTGAGCCACCACTGATATGACTCATCCCGGAGAAGCGATACGATGCCCTTCAGCTTCTCTTCAGCAGTCAGGTCCAGATCATCCATGATCCGCTCAGTTGCCTCCAGCCAATATTCAGCAGTGCTGGGAGCAACACCAGATACACCTCGAAAGAATTCGGCCCCATTTGCCCAGAGTCGCTCAGGAACAGATTTCCTAACTCCTGCGCCACCACCTACTCCAGCTACCCTTTCCAACACTCGCAGCATCGCCTGTGACACTGCATCGTCTCCAGTCTGATCTTGGAACTCACCACCTCCAGCTGGTGGCGGAACCGGTATCTCGTTTTCTGAACCCTGACCAGATCCTACGGGCTCAGAAACTGTCATCCTACCCCTACCTCTACCACGAGTATTACGACCACGTCCGCCTCGAGTGCTCATGACTAAACTTTCTACGTATCTGATTTAAGAGTTTTATGCATCAGTATTTATTCCACTGTTTTAAGGCAAGTCTTATGAATATTAAAGAGGATTTGTTCTCATGAGTTCACAGAATCCTATCAGTTTCAATCTCTAAAGTAGTATACTATTGCTAATCATCAAATCACATCCAACCAAATCACAAGCAATAGTACGGGGTACTTACCTGGGCGAACTGGTGCCGGAGACTCGGTGCCATGCCTTACAAACCATATATTTAAAAAACAAAGACTATCAAACAAACTTTTAAAACGTTTTGGGCCTTGGGCCCACAGCCGAGCCTTTGAACTTGGCTCTGATACCACAATTGTAACACCCCAAACCCAGACAAGACACCACGCCCGAATCTGGTATGTTACGGGGAAAACGTACTTGAGAGGTTAGGCTTTTTGTTCTAAAAAAAACTGGATGAACACACTTCATTATATAGTGTATTTGAAGAAAATTTGAGTAAACTCGTTTGAAATCAGAAGGTGTATTTGAAACCCAGAAATTTTGAAAACTTAATCAAAGTGTGTAGTGAAAAGTGAGTTTATTTCATTTAAAGTTTCAAGTAGTTTCTTAGTGTTACTTAAAACATTTTTAACTTGGTAGAAAATCGAGTTTGATTTGAAAATCATTTGAGTTTACTTAATATCAAAACATAGTATAATACCCGATGGTATAATTGAAAACACATTGCGTTGCAGTTTTGAAAACATTGTCTTTCCAAGTTTTAGTAAAATTCATACCAACCTATTTTGTTAAAGCATGTTAAAAATCTATCTTAAAGCATAAACATCATAAAACATAATTTAAAGGCCTTTTACAATCCAAAATGAAACCCAAATAAAAGTAATTAAACTAAAGTACCCAAATGATAGAGTCTGAGTAAAACTTTATTGAACATGGCATGAGTACCCCGAGTCCATCCCGGCTCCATGTCCGCGTCTACGAGTCACCTGAAATGTCAAAGGAGAGGGTGAGTCGAATGACTCAGTGCGTAAATCCCGCTCCCGATAAAACAACATGCTAACACACATCATACATAGCAACATAATTAATGCAACCCGATCCTAACCATCCGTATCGCCTTTTCTACCCCGTGTGGTACCAAACCACTGGTGGTGCCAAACCACTGGTGACATATAGTCACAATGTGTTACCAAAACACTGGTGTCCCAAAGACACAATATCCGTCATTGTGGTGCCAAACCACTGGTGTCCCAAAGACACGATTGTGATACCAAATCACTGGTGACCGAAGTCACAAATCAATTGATGGGGCCAACCCATCGTGTGATACCAAATCACTAGCAGACGATCCCATATCTCAAGTGGGGCCAACCCACGGTGGTGTCAAACCACAGGGACGAGTCGCAATGAGGTGCCAAACCTCTGGTGTCCCAAAGACACAAATGTGGTACCAAACCACTGGTGACCGTAGTCACAATAATCGAGTGATGGGGCCAACCCATCGTGTGATACCAAATCACTGGCGTCAATCCCTCAATACCGCCTTGTGGGGCCAACCCACTGTGGTGCAAAGCCACGGGGACGAGACGCTGAGGTGCCAAACCTCTGGAGGTGCCAAACCTCTGGTGACCCAAAGTCACAAAGTGTGTTACCAAAACACTGGTGCTCGTCAGCACAAAATATCACTGCCCCCTCCACTCATATCACCCATCAACATACCATACTCATGTGATCATGCATATCATACAAGTCATGCATATCATACTAATATGTTTAACTTCATATCCCATATCACATATATCCATAGCCATGGTATCATATAGATCATCAGTAAACTCATAATAATAATACTGACTTACCCGAGTCCAAGATCATACCCATTAGGGTATCATATCAATCATCACTGTTTCATTAATTATCACACAGGTTATCAATCATATTACTAAACAGAAGTGTGTTAGTTTACACACCTGGTATACACGAGTCTAAAGATCCCAACGAAACTATCTAAGGCTCCTCGATTATCAGGCTCCTATAACAATCGGCCAAAGCATAGGGGTTAGGCATCTACAACATTCGGCCAACATCAATTAACCAAAGGGGTTAATATCAAACCCTTACCTTGCTAATGGTTTGATTTCTTATCAAACCCGAACCACAAAGGTTCTCCTTCCAACAATCAGCTACACCTTTAAAAGAGAACATTTACCTTTGTTACTCCGGACTTAATCGAACCCACAGATGGAACTAACACTAATATACCAATTACGTACCCTTTACTTACTAATTGATTAACAAAAGAACGACGGTTCCCTTGCTTGCTTCCACACTCCAATGACCCTATAACAAGATGATAATCAAAAGGTTAACACCCTTCCATAACCCAAAATTAACACAACACTTGAGAGATAAGGGAAATGGCCATTAGGCCAAGAGCTTACCACCACCCAAAATTCGGCCAAAATAATAGGACTTCTAGGAGAGAAGAGATTCGGCCTAAGTGTTTATCACCTCTAATGTTCGGCTTGAGTGGAAGAGAAAGAAAAGAAGTGAGACAAAATGTAGTTTCGGCAATGGCAATTGAGAAAAAGAGAAGTGGATGGAATGAAGGTAGTTTCGGTTTGTCAAAGAAAGAAAATGAAGATGTGCTTTTAGTGCTTGAGTTTCGGCTAGTCAGAGAAGAAATGAGAGAAAGAAAAATTATGTTTGGAGAGATGGGGTTTCGGCTTACAAGGTTCCAAAAAGAAATGAAATAAAGATGGAGTGCTAGGTTCGGCTATCAAGGTTCAACAAGGAAGAAAATATGACAAGAAAAGACTTTTACTTTCGGCTTACCCAAGTGAAGAAAGAAGGAAAAATGCAATCATGCATTCGGCTACACACAAACCAAATGAAGCAAAACAATTTCGGCAAACTAAGGGACTAGGTGTTTCGGTTTCAAGAGGTGAGAAAAAGAAAGAATGAGAGAACCTTAGCTTACCAAAAAGTGACCGAAAAATGCACCAAAAATACAAAGGTACATTCGGCCTTCCCCCTCTCCCACACTAAGCCGTCACTTCCCCCACTCCACACTCCCTCAAATTCGGCCATATCCCTCCAAAGGCTCCCAACCACTCATTCAAACATGCATGACCAAGTCTCCCTCCTACAATTGCTCTCCACCTTTCTTTTGAATGGTATGACTTGGTCCAAGGTAGAATTCTAGTTGCCTTCTACCTCTCCTTCCATGCCGTCCAAAATGGGAACCAAAATGGGGACTCTGCAGCTCGAACACTAGACCTCCACTCCATGTATTTGACGCCACACCTAGCTCCCAAGTAGCGCATGCCTTGCCATCTTGCCAGCTCCTCTTTTGTGCAATAAAACTCCAAATTATTTTCTTAAACCCCAACTCTTTAGCTCCCTACACCTAAGGCTCAAAAACTAAATTTTCCCCATTCCTTCAGGCATACTCCTAGCCTACAACTAAGCCCCTAAAACACAGAAGTAGCAACACAGCACACTAAACATATGCAAAACATGCCACAACAAAATAGCCCCTAACCCGGGATATTACAGGTATTACCAAACTAAACTCAATTCCAAATAACCATTCAATTGAATTCAAGCATACACAAAGCGATCATTACTATATTATATAACATGACAACATTTTAAAATTTAATTTCTAGCATAGCTAAATACATGAGCATATCCACTCAATCACTTCACATCACATTACTAAAGATCCTTTATCAATTATTTCAATTTATTTCATCAAACAGTCAAGTATAGTTTAAACACATCTTAATCATATGCACAATGACTTAATCAAATATAATATCTCACATACCATAATTTAACCATATGCTAAATATGTACCCCATGAATTCGGCCGAATAATGGAACAAGCTCATCATTGCTATTTCTGAAGTATTAATAATCTATATAATCATGCCTAACATATAAGTATATTTACCACCACAAACAGAATCAAACTAACCAAACCTCAAACGATCACATCATAAATATACCAAATGTGCTTGGTCTATATTTATTAAAAGAACAAATGCACAATTGGTCCTTATACAAATATTCGTGCACAAATCGATTCTCTTATGAACAAACCAAAACAATCATAGAATATACATTCTGTCATTTATGAAAACATCCAATATATAATACATTTATATCATTATGAGTCCAAGCCTTAGCCGAATATAAAAATACACCTTATTATAATTTTAATCCAAATCCAAATTATCACCCAATCGAGCATAACGCATATGCATACTAAACCAATACAAACTAAATCAAAATGTCCATTATACCATCAATTATAAATTCATCTCATATATATATGTACTAATGCATGTAACGAACATACAAGTTACTATACTTATAATTCATTAAAACCACACATTCTATAATTAAAAACATGAAACATTGCAAACTCAAGACATTGAAAGTAAGCCATATTTGCATGGATTTAATATATACATAAACAAAAGTTTCCAACTCAAATGTAGACATTATCCATCCTATACATGCCTTTATCCAAAATAAAGCAAACCAAAAGAGTACCAAAAAGATGATAGGTGGTTGACTTGCTGACGATTTCCCCGAGCCCAAAGCTTGACCAAAATCTATAAAACAAAACATTAAACATAAACAGAGTAAGCTTACTAGCTTAGTAAGTCTGAAGCATTGATTTAAGTCACTTAACCATTTAAACATGATTTAAATCAATTCATGACATAAAACCTACATGTCTTACTTATAAACTCACCATAACAAGATATCATTACCTTACTTAACTTGGTAACTTTCAATTCCTTACCAAATACCTCAATTGCAAAATATACATATATAATTACATAACTAGGTGTATAAATGTACTTACAAGAACCTTTTTAACCACACTCATACTTTCACATTTCCAATAACCATATGGCATATTATATTGTATTTATATAAACTTCACAACCAAGTGTATAACACATTTTTCCTTCATCATTTCATTTGCTCACTATCATAGCACATATATATATGACATTAAAGTATGAAGTACATACCTTGTTGCCGAATTAACAAATTCATTTTCAAAGCTCAAGCTTACTAGATTTGCTTTATGACCTTATTACTATATAAACGAAGTTCAAAATTGAAACTCACCGGTATAACACCTGCTAGGCTTTAACCCGAATTGCACACACCGGCACTAGGCCTGCTAGACTCAAGGCCTGAGATTTAAACACCGGCATTAAGCCTGCTAGGCAATAAGCCCGAACTATTTCACCGGCCCAAGGCCTGCTAGGCTCAAAGCCCGAAATAACTCACCGGCACAAGGCCTGCTAGGCTCAAAGCCCGAAATAACAACATAATTAATCCTTCAATACACATTTCTTACTACTAACATCACAAACAAATCATATACATCATTTTACATCCACATATTATATGGAATATACCTATTCATATCACATTAACAAAATATATTCAATCCAATGTAATACCCTTACATTAGGCTAACACATAAATTTATACTCCAAATTATCAAATATTATCATGTAACATGTTCATAATCAATTATTTAATATATATTTACTTAAGAACTTACCTCGACTATCGACGGACAACGTAGACCGACTATTCGATAACCTTCGTCTTCCCCCGATCCAAATCCGTTTTTCTTTGTTCTTAATCTAAACATATTAAAATTTAGCTCATTCAAGTACATTTCATTTCAATTTAGTCCCAAAACACATAAACAGTAAAATTACCATTTTTCCCCTATTGTTTCACATTTTTACAATTTAGTCCTATTTGCATAAAACACAAAATACACAAAATTTCACCATACCATACAAAGGCCGAATGTTCATAGGAACCACACTAGTCCATTTATTTCATTTATTTTGCATTTTGGTCCCCTCAAAAATTCATTTTTGCAATTTAGCCCAAAATACTCAAATTCACTAAAATCTCAAATACAAAACATGTTAATATTTAACATATCTTTAATATAAAATCATCAAACATCAAAAACCCCAAGAACATAACAATGGCCGAACATCAAGCATGCTCAAATTCAAAAATTCTAACATGGGTCAACTAATATTCGAAGCAACGATTTCAAAAATGTAAAAATTATCAAGAATCGAAATCAAATTAACCTTGAATTTGTGATTATAGGTGCCGAAAATCAAAAGAAACCAAACCCTTTTCTTTTCTCAACATTCGGTCAAGCAAAAATAAAAGATGATAATGGCCATTTTTTTTATGTTTTATTACATATATTATGTTATTAATAAATTACCAAACTAACCTTATAATATAAAATAAACATAACATATAAATAAGGACATTGTTGGCACATACCGTCCACTACCTTGTAAAATGGGATAATTTCCCTTTTAGTACCTCATATTGAAAAGCCATTATCATTTTAGCACTTTTCACTATAGTATGCAACTTTTACACTTTACGCGATTAAGTCCTTTTGTCAAATTAAACATACAAACGATTAAATTTTTCTACGAAACCTTCACACACATTAATTCACATATAAAAAACACAAAATATGATATTTAAAAATTTCTCAGACTCAGATTCGTGGTCCCGAAACCACCGTTCCGATTAGGGTCAAATTCGATCTGTTACACTAAATCCCATTTAAAACAATTGTTTTGAAAATGTTAGTGTTGTAAACCTTGATGTCCGATTATAGGCCGTAACAATTGTTATAAGCATATTATTCTGAAATAAAATCGCGGAAGCCTTTTCTAGTTGTAAACTTTAAGATTTGAAAACTTGATTTTAAGAAAACGGTTATTATTTTAAAAAACCCGTGTTTCCTAGACTATCAGGTTGAAATAAAGAGAACCACCAATAAAAATTAAAACCCCAAATGGCCTTATTACATAATTATTAACCCAAAACATTAAAAATAAAAATAACTAAGTCTAAGATGAAAGCATATCGAGCGTGTGGCCACCTCCGAGTCCCTCGTAGCTCCAAATCATCTAAGGCCGAAGATTACCTGCGCAGTTAAAGAGAAGGGTGAGTTACGAGAACTCAGTGTGTAATCCCCAATCATGCAATAATAGTGTGGGCCTGAGCCCTATTTAGTATCAGTTTAGTTTAGGCTTTAGCCCTATACAGTAGCAATGTGGGCCTAAGCCCAAATGATCATAGAACAGAGCAGTAATGCAACCCAACCCAATCCAGCCAACACACCACCCGTACCAACTAACACACTATGTGGGAACCAAGTCGACCCACCCAGCCAACACACCAATATCGCAGCATAGCTGCTAGTAGTAACGCAGTAGAGCTGATAAAGAAAGTGAACGTGGCTAAGCCACTAAAATTAGAAAACGTGGCGAAGCCACTAGATTAGTAAAATGTGGCAGAGCCACTAGTACAGTACTTCCTCCAAATACAAATCCCCACCCCAATGCAGAATCTCGTGTCATAAATAATTCATGTATGCAGTATGTCACAAACATAATCAGTCATATAAATATCACACAAACATCACTTAAGCTACCACTAGGGGCATAATGGTCATTTTGTCGATTAGGGGTAAAACAGTAATTTTACCCCTCGAGGGTATTTTGGTAATTTTACCCTTCGAGGGTATTTTGGTAATTTTACCCAATTAGGGTATTTCAATAATTTTACCCTTCGAGGGTATTTTGGTAATTTTACCCAACGAGGGTATTTCGGTAATTTTACCCTTCGAGGGTATTTCGCTAATTTCACCCTTCGAAGGTATTTCCGTAATTTTACCCATCGAGGGTATTTCGATAATTTTACCCTATAACGACCTCTCCGAAGGCCTACAGTTGCCTCGAGCGACATAGACACCCTTTTAGGTCGAAATGATACAATTGGGCCCAAAGCCCAATTTTAGGCCCAAGTAGGTCCACACGCTAGTGTGGCCCATTCAGCCTGATTTCGGTCGCAGCTATGCGAGCTTCGTAGCCCAATCCATTATCTGACATTATCATGAATTTTATGCACGTGGGGCCCTTGGGCCCAATAGCCCATCTCGGCCCAACGAGGCTTACGACCTCAGCCCACGAGAATGTTCGTGGCAGCCTCAACGGTCTATCACCAACTATTTTGCCTCGGTTTATCTCTACGAGCGCTCGCACGCTCGAGAGCCCTCAGATGCCGAAGTTTTGGCTTATCGGTTTTTCGACTTTAGCCGATTCACAATTCATCAGGGGTGTGAATACACACCTTCATTCGTCATATTGACAGAACCAAAATTGGGTGTACGATTACACATCTATTACAAGTTGTAGTTTGAAGCGCTTCCAAGACACCTACCGCCCATTAATTAATCACAAACCCTTGTTAAACCATAGTATTGAAACGCTTTAATCAAACTAACTTTACTTACCACAAAACGAAAGATCCCTTGTAGTGAAACAATAATCGGCTTACCCCTTAGTTAAGGAAATCAAGTCCCTAGCAACATTCGACGAGAAAGAAAGTGTTAGCAATATATATTTCCATGGGAACTAGGGAAAAACCTTTCGGCCTAAGAGAAACAAAATCTAATAAGGAGAATAAAGCCAACCTAGATTCAGCTATAGTCTCCACTTACCAACCAATTGTAGAGATTCGGAAATGGTTAGAACGAAGAGAAGAAAATACTTAGGCCGTAATAGATTCGACTGACACAAGAAGAAAGAAAGAAAGTTGTAACACCCCAACTCATATCCGTCGCCGGATTAGGGTCACAAGGTGTTACTTACAAAAAACATAAACACTTTTCTTATTATCTATGTATGCAATGATGTATGGTTTACTAATCATAACAGATACAGTATTATCAAAAACCACAGCAAGAAAATTAATTTATAATAGTGTACACAATGAATGCTCAACTACTAGCAACTATCAAACAACAAATACATATATACTTATCTTCACAAGTTCACACATCATGTCAATATATATATATATATAACCAACCAATCATACCTACTCATTTCTTTAATGTACATGAAATTCTCAATATTAATACCCTATGATTGAGCATATCCTAAATTCCATTTATAACTGAATACATATATATATATATATATATATCTTAGACATAAATAAATTTAATAAAATCATGAATCAAAATTTCCATTCACTTCCTGATATATCGCATATCATTTTCACATACAATTTATGCACAATATGTCATGCATTAACTTAATGTCTATCATTAATCACCTAAGTATGTATATAATATAACCAAATATGTATTATCCAATCATTACTTTATTCAAAATACCATGAACCATAAAACCAAACCGTAACCAGTATAATTATGCAATTGCCGAATATATATATATTTATATATAAATACTAACTAACAACCAAAGCATTACACATATGCCTTTTTAACATAGTTACCAAAAGAATTCATAGCATACCCGAATATATATATATATATATATACCAAACTTACATCGTATTCAAGCCATTTTCGCATGGCTATATTATGAATATAGATAAAACATCATTCACACACTAAACTAGCATATACATGCCTTTGTTTCAAAAATAACTAGCTTGAATATACCAAAAGGGGTGATAGTATGGTTGACTTCCCAACGATCCGATGAGCCAGCAGCCGAGTACAAAATCTATAAAACCAACAACGAATGCATACAAGGTAATCTCAAAAGCTTAGTAAGTCTCAAGCAAATTTTACTTTCATTAATAAAATATTTAAACATTATAACTTGAATCTCACTATGCATATACCATTAAAAACAAAGAATTCATCATATGAAACAACTCTTGCCGAATACAATTAAATCATTATCTTAAGCATTTGTACCTTATCAATATAACACATGTTATTCACTAAAATCCAAATGATATACAAATATGTTATAAACATTATCAAATTCCAACTCAAATAAGTACACATTTATATCCATCACATAAACTCATTTATGCATCATTAGAAACACATCCAAATCTAACATACTTAACTGAAATCATAATACGCTTACTTACCTTACTTATAGCAAGCAAAAAAGTTTATACTTACCTGAGCCATTAGTTCCTAACAGAAATTCATTTTTCATCACATATAAATCACGAGTCATTGGTTTATAAATATATATCACTGTCATTAAGCCTGACATATACACCGACATTAAGCCTGCTAGGCATCAAAGCCAGAAATAGATCACCGGCACAAAGCTTGCTAGGCACAGAGCCCGAAATAGATCATCGCTTAATCTTTCGTTACACATTTTTACATGTTACTATCATCAACACATCATATACCTCACATTGCTTTCACATATCATATCAAATACACTATTTTATATCACACTTACAAAATATATATTCAACCCAATTCCATAATAGAACATTCGGCTATCCCAAAATTTTATCCTTAAAATTTTCAATTATCATCATTTAACATATTCATAATTATCCATTAAATAAATATTTGCTTAAGAACTTACCTTAAAAGTCGATAGATTTGAAATTTTTGGCTATTCATTCACCTTAGCCTTTCCCCGATCTAGTTCTTTCTCTTTTTGTTCCCGATCTATGAAATGTTAAATAAGTTTTGGTCACATTCATTCTATCTATTTGCTCAAACTCAAAAATACACATAATTTAATTTAGAAACCTAAGAACCGAATTTCCTCCTTCATTTATTTAATTAAATCAATAATCACATAAAAATTTAAGCATTCAACCTTGACCGATTACACTATTCCACAATTTTCATTTATAAAAATATGTATACCCAAACAATTAAGGAAGAAAAAGACCACATATGGCCATTTCAATATTCGGCCGAACATAAGAGCATGTCAATATGATTAAGTTGCAACAATCTCACTTATCAATCCTAGAAGCTTAAGTTACTACTCTCTATTTCATCATATTTTCTATCCCTATTCATCTCACATATCTTAATACAACAATTAAATCACCTCCCATGGTTGAACTCAACATGCCCAATATCAACAATTTCTACTTGTTTTCAATAATGATCAAAGAAATCAACCCAATCCACCTATAGATTATTAAGTTAAAGTTCAAACTCTTACCTTGCCTAGCACGTGTAAATGGTCGAATGGAGAAGATGAATTTTCTCCTCTTTTTGAAGGTGAATTCAGGGAAGAAGATGAATGAGGGAAGAGAAAATAATTTCTTTTTTCATCTTTATTTAGTTAAAACCATATAATACATATTTTATTATCATAAAATATATTATTCATATTATAAAAATACAAAAATAATCTCCTTCCTTCATCATTACCGTCCACTAGCATGGAAAGTGGGAATTTGACATGCAAATCCTTAAGTTTAAGAAACAATTCACTTTACCCTTCTAATTTCATGCTCACTACTTTTGTCACCTTAGCAACTTAATCCTTTTTGTTAAATTAAACACTCAAACGATTAAATTTTTCTACGAGACTTTCACACACATCAATTCACATATAAGAAACACAAAATATAATATAAAAATATTTCTCAGACTCAAATTCGTGGTCCCGAAACCACCGTTCTGATTAGGGTCAAATTCGGTCTGTTACAACTCTCCCCCCTTAAGGATTTTCGTCCTCGAAAATCTTACCGTTAAACAAAGTTGGATTTTGTTGCCTCAATGAGTCCTCGGGCTCCCACGTAGCCTCTTCAACTCCGTGCCTATTCCATAACACTTTCACTAACGGAATTTTCTTGTTTCTTAACTCTTTCATTTCCCGAGCTAAAATACGGATCGGTTCTTCCTCAAATGTCATATCAGATCGGATTTCAATCTCTGACGGGGTGATCACATGTGACGGATCTGATCTATATCTACGAAGCATCGAAACGTGAAATACGTTGTGTATCTTTTCCAATTCAGAGGGCAACTTCAATCTATAAGCAACAGGCCCAATACGTTCGATGATCTCGTACGGTCCGATGAACCTCGGACTCAGTTTGCCTTTTCTACCAAATCGGAGTACCTACTTCCACAGGGAAACTTTCAAAAACACTCGATCTCTGACTTGAAATTCAGCATTTTTACGCTTCAAATCAGCATAAGACTTTTGTCTATTCGAGGCAGCTTTCAAATTATCTCTGATCACAACCACTTTCTGTTCAGTCTCTTTAATCAAATCAACCCCGTGTATTTTGCTTTCACTAAGCTCAGTCCAATACAACGGTGTATGGCACTTGCGACCATAAAGAGCTTCATAAGGTGCCATTTTGATACTTGATTGAAAACTGTTATTATACGCAAATTCAATCAAAGGTAAGTATCTTTCCCATGTACCTTCAAACTCGAGAACACAACATCTCAACATGTCCTCAAGTATCTGAATGGTTCGCTCAGTCTGACCGTCTGTCTGTGGATGGAAGGCTGTGCTAAAGTGGAGTTTAGTACCTAAAGCATCTTGTAACTTCTTCCAAAACCGCGATGTGAATCTCTGATCTCTGTCTGAAACAATAGAACTCGGCACACCATGTAATCTTACAATTTGAGATACATACAACTCAAAAAGTTTATCGAGCGAATAGTCCGTACGAACTGGTACGAAATGAGCCGATTTGGTCAGTCTATCCAGTATAACCCAGACTGCATCTTTCTTTGTAACATCCCGAAATTGGGCCTAGTAGAATTGGGCCGATTGGGCCATGGGCTTTAGGAAAAAAATTTGTGTGTCATCTAGTTACTTGTGTTAGCTCGGGTAGTATTGTTTGTGTGTTTAGTATATTTGTGTGAAGGCTTGGAAATATTAGGAAGCTAGAATAAATTTTAGTTTGGCTCATTTAATGAAGTGGATTAAGTGAGCTTAGCACTTAAGTTAATTTAAGTGTTAATTAAAGCACATGAGGAATTAGTGGCAAAGTGGTTATGGTGTTTGAACTTATAGCTTGAGGTTAGAGGTTCGAGTAGTATGTTTAGTTTTTTTTTGAAAGTTTTTTTTTGTGTTTTAGCATTAATGGCCGGTCAACCTATGTTTATGATAGGTTGGACTTCCATCTTTTGGTAAGTTGAAAATTTGTTATGGAAAGCTTGAAGTTAGGGATAAGAATCTTGAGTTTATGGTATAATGAGGGGACAAAGGCATGGAAGGTGGAGGATGTTTTGGAAAGAAATCCTATGCCTTAGTGCATGTATGTGGACGGCATGTAAGGCTAGGGGGAGTGGCCGAATTTTTGGTAGGTAGCTTGGGGGGATATTAGCCAATCTTTTGTTTTGTGCATCTTTTTGGTATTTGTTTTTCTCTCCAAAAACTATCATCTTTGGCCGAATGTTTAGGGTACTTTTGGTGCAAAATTTCTTTTGATGACAACTTCATTTTGTTTGAAACAAAATACCACTTTCTTTCTCTCATTTGTCCTTTTGAACCAAACTACATTTTTGTATCTTGTGCATTTTCTTCTTTGGTAAAGTTGTGTAGACCGAATACCATTTCTTCCATCTCTCTTTTTCTTCCTTTGATCAATTCTTTTTCATTCTCTTTTCAACCTTTATCAAAACCAAAAACCATTCTTTCTTTCTCTAAACTTTGGCCGAATCTCCTACACCATCATCTTTCATCTACTTCTTTTCTTTTCTTCTCAAAACCGAATCCCCTATTTCTCCTTTCTTCTCAATAATTTCTTTATTGGCCGAATATACTCCTTTGGGTGTGCCGAAACTCTCTTCTTCCATTTAAAAGTATCTTGGCCGAATATTGAAGGTGGTAAGGATTTATTTTAAAGGATTATTCTTTTGATTATTCAAAAGCTGAAGGCTATTATTATTAATGATTGCCGATTGTAGGGAAGTGAAGCAGATTCGTGTACCGGTTACTGTAGTTTGTACTCGAAGGCGATTAGGTGAGGTTTCGGGTTCATGTGATAACCCCGTAGAATTATGTGGTTTGGCCGAATAGTCCATGTCCCTAACTCTTGTGTTTGGCCAAATATAGGAGTAAGAAATCTAAGGTGGCCGAGTGACTTTTCGGGATTTAGGACTATCGTTGGTGACAGGTGTGTACATACACACCTTATAACTATTTAATGTGCTAAGTGTTATATGTATGCTTAATCGAATTGTGTAGATTCGGATGTAATACCATCATGGTATAAACAAGGATTCGGGTAAGTCTTTGTTGTTAAGAGCTTTCTTATGATGCTTTTGGGAAGCATGGCATATTTGGTATATGCAGATTATAATATATGGCTCATGATATATATGTTGGATGTTGTTAAATAAATCTATTGGCATGAAATTTGTTAAAAGCATATTATTGATTGATGTGGGATTAAATGAGTGGAGGGGGCAGTGATATTCGTGTCGACGGGCACCAGTGTTTTGGTAACACATTGTGACTACGGTCACCAGAGGTTTGGTACCTCCAGAGGTTTGGCACCTCATAGCGTCTCGTCCCTGTGGCTTAGCACCACCGTGGGTTGGCCCCACTTTGAGATACGGGATTGACGCCAGTGATTTGGTATCACACGATGGGTTGGCCCCATCATTCGATTTGTGTCTTCGGACACCAGAGATTTGGTATCTCCAGTGATTTGGTATCACATCTGTGACGAGTCACCAGTGGTTTGGCACCACCAGTGGTTTGGTACCACACGGGGTAGAGAAAGGCGTTTGGATGGCTAGGTTGGGTGCAAATTAAACTTGTGCATGTTAATTGGTTATGACTTGTGTATGTGTTGCACTAATCCGGGGAAGGGTTACACATTGAGTCTTGGTGACTCACCTTCTCCTTTAATTTTTCAGGTGACTCGTAGATCGCAGAAAAGGAGCCGGAAGAACTCGAGGTGGCCATGCAGTGAACATTTGGATTAAATGATTTATGAACTACTTTTATTTTATTGTTGGTTTATTTTGCTTAAATTGTAATAAGGCCTCCTAGGATTATATTTTGGTTATTTTATCTGTTTTGGATAATTTGTTTAACAACTTAATGACTTGAAAATGGATACACATGTTTTCTCAAAATCAAAGGCGAAATGTTTTATTGTACCAGCGGGTACATCTGAAATTGGTAACAACATGACTTTATGTATTTTTAATCAACACTAAGTTTTTGTTTTCTTCATTACCAAAAATGTTTTCAACAAAAATTTTAAATCTGCTTGAAGGGATTTTACAAAAATAACTTTTCTCCGTGACATACCAAATTCGGTCGTAATGTTTGGGCCGGGTTTGGGGTGTTACATTCTTGCTCGGTGACATAGGCAAACCAGATACAAAATCCATAGTGATTCTATCCCATTTTCATTCAGGTATCATGATCGGCTGAAGTAACCCAGAAGGCACTTGATGGTCGGCTTTTACTTGCTGACAAATTAAGCACTTTGAAACAAATTCGGATATATCCCGTTTCATGCCAGGCCACCAATAGAACTGTTTCAAATCATTGTACATTTTCGTGCTACTCGGATGTATCGATAATCGTCCACTATGAGCCGCACTCAAAATCATCAGAATCAAATCCGCGTCCTTCGGAACACATATTCGGCTTTTAAAGTTCACACAATCATTTGCATCAATTTGAAACTCTGATTCCGCATCTTTTTCACACTGAATTCGTCTAGCAATCAAATCCTTGTCGATTTTCTGTGCATCACAAATTTGCTGAATAAGCATCGGTCTTGCTTTAAACTCGGCTATGATCGAACCATCACCAACCATCTGTATGTTCAATGCACGAAGAGGAAACAATGATTTTCGACTTAACGCATCTGCGACAACGTTAGCTTTCCCCGAATGGTAGTCAATCACCAACTCATAGTCTTTTAACAGTTCTAACCATCTGCGTTGTCTCAAGTTTAGGTCTTTCTGAGTCATCAAATACTTCAGACTTTTGTGATCCGAGTAAACATGACATTTCTCACCGTATAAGTAATGACGCAAAATTTTCAATGCGAACACAATAGCTGCGAGTTCTAAGTCATGTGTCGAGTAATTTCTTTCATGCGGCTTCAATTGTCTCGAAGCGTAGGCTACGACTTTGCCTTCCTGCATCAAAACGCAACCCAAACCATTCAAAGAAGCATCAGAATAAACAACAAATTCTTTACCCGATTCAGGTTGAACTAACACTGGAGCTTCGGTCAAACAGGCTTTCAACTGATCGAAGCTTTTCTGACACTTTTCCGACCACTCGAACCTGACATCTTTCTGCAATAACTTTGTCAACGGTGTAGCTATCACAGAAAAACCTTTTACAAACCGTCTGTAGTATCCCGCAATTCCCAGAAAGCTTTGAATCTCGAAAACATTCTTTGGTGGTTTCCAATCGAGTATGGCTGATATTTTGTTTGGATCCACCCGAATACCTGACGCTAAAACAACATGACCCAAGAAGCTGACTTCATTCATCCAGAACTCACATTTACTAAACTTTGCATACAACTGTTGATCTCGCAAAGTTTGTAACATAATCTCAAATGCTCGGCATGCTCAGTTTCATCTTTGGAGTAGATCAGTATATCATCAATAAACACTACTACAAATCGATCCAAAAACTGTCTGAAGACCCGATTCATCAGATCCATAAAAACAGCAGGTGCATTAGTAAGTCCAAAAGGCATAACCAGAAACTCAAAATGTCCGTACCTCGTTCGGAATGCAGTCTTTGGCACATCTGTATCTCTGACTCGCAACTGGTAATAGCCCGATCTCAAATCTATCTTTGAAAATACTGAAGCCCCTTTCAACTGATCAAACAAATCATCAATCCGAGGTAGCGGGTACTTATTCTTTCTAGTTACCTTATTTAGTTGCCGATAATCAATACACATTCACATCGTTCCATCTTTCTTTTTCACAAAAAGAACAGGTGCACCCCAAGGAGAGAAACTCGGTCGTGCAAAGCCCCTATTTGTTAACTCTTGCAACTGTGCTTTCAACTCTTTTAACTCAGTAGGTGCCATCTGATACAGAGCTATCGAGATCGGAGTCGTTCCCGGTACTAATTCAATGCCGAACTTAATCTTTCGTACTGGTGGTAAACCCGGTAATTCTTCAGGAAACACATCTGGGTATTCACACACAACTAGTATAGATTCAATCTGTTTTTCAGACACTTTATTATCTAATACATGGGCCAAATAAGCTTCGCACCCTTTTCTCACATACTTTCGGGCTAACATCGAGGATATTACTGTAGGTAACCCATTTAAATGACTGCATTCAACTCTGATGTTCTCACCGTTCTAACATCTCAAATCATTAAGCTTTCTTTTGCAATTCACCACGGCATCATGCGAAGTTAACCAGTCCATTCCCAAAATTACATCGAACTCATCGAAAGGCAACAACATTAAGTCGGCTGGAAAGCAAGAATCCCGAATCATCAACGGGCAACCTCTACACACTTTATCAACAAGTACACATCTACCCAAAGGGTTGGACACACGAATCACAAACTCAGTAAACTCAACTAGCAGAGTCTTACTGGATACTAGAGTTTCACACACGTATGAATGAGTCGAACCAGGATCAATCAATGCAATCACAGTAGTATCATAAAGTGTGAAAGTACCAGTAATGACATCTGGGGAAGAAGCATCCTCTCTGGCTCGTGTAGCATAAGCTCTAGCTGGAGCTCTAGCCTCTGATCGTATTGCGGTGTCCTTCGTCCCTCTCTGACTGCCACCTACGTTGCCTGAATGACTGAGTGGTCTGCCCCGTACTGGCGCGCTACTCGGTCTAGTGTTCTGAGTCGTATTTTGCTCGGCTAACATTGGGCACTCTCGAATAAAATGGTCCGACGATCCACATTTAAAGCAGGACCGATCACGAACTCTACAACTCCCAGGATGCCATTTCCCACAATGTTTACACTCGGCCCGGTTCTGTGGAACATTACCAACACTAGCTATCGAAGTGGCTCGGGAACTCACTGGAGGTCGATCACGTCTAGGCAAGTCTGAAGTGGCTTTATGTCGGCTGGGGTCATCTCTGGACTTCTTATGCACTGAATGGAAAATTTTACTCGATGATCTTTTTCGAGTGTCTCTAGCTTCCATTTCAGCTTTTCTTTTCTCCTTTCCGAGCTCTTCAGCTTTGCAAGCTTGCTCGACTAGTGTCACGAATTCTTTGATTTCAAGAATGCCAACAAGCAACTTTATGTCTTCATTCAGACCGTCTTCAAATCTTTTACACATGATGGCTTCAGTTGATACACACTCTCGAGCATATCGGCTCAATCTGACAAATTTCCGCTCATATTCTGTTACAGTCATGCGGCCTTGTTTCAGCTCCAGAAATTTCTTCCTTTTTTGATCAATGAACCTCTGACTAATATATTTCTTACGGAACTCGATCTGGAAGAAATCCCACGTCACTTTTTCTTTCAGAACCGCTGATACTAGTGTATTCCACCAGTGATATGCAGTGTCTCGTAATAAGGATATAGCACATTTCATGCATTCATCTGGAGTACAAGATAGCTCATTAAGTACCCGAATAGTGTTATCAAGCCACATCTCGGCTCGTTTCGCATCATCATCATCATTTGTTTTGAATTCTTCGGCCCCATATTTCCTGATTTTATCAACAGGAGGCCTACTACATCTCATCGGATCTATCATCGGAGGTGCTGAAGGTACCGGAGTTGGATTATTTGGAGGTGGAGGTTGTTGTATAGCCGGGTTAGTCTGAATAAACTGAGTAAACCAGTCATTCATCATCTGGTAGAAGGCTTGTTTAGCCTCCCTCTCATGGCTACCCAAAACTGGTCGAGAGTCTAATGGCGCTGATCCACGTGCGAGACCAGGCGCGACGCTCTCTACATCATCAGCTATGGCTCTATCAGGATCGGAATCCATTTACTATATAAAATACAATTGAAATTGTCAGAAGTCACCACACTATCGTATATACAATTCAAAGGCATGTATAGCTAGCTACGGTAGTCCTAGAATCGACTAAACCGTAAGCTCTGATACCAATAAAATGTAACACGCCAACTCATATCCGTCGCCGGATTAGGGTCACAAGGTGTTACTTACAAAAACATAAACACTTTTCTTATTATCTATGTATGCAACGATGTATGGTTTAATAATCATAACAGATACAGTATTATCAAAAACCATAGCAAGATAAATTAAATTATAATAGTGTATAACATGAATGCTCAACTACTAGCAACTATCAAACAACAAATATATATATACTTATCTTCACAAGTTCACACATCACGTCAATATATATATATATATATAACCAACCAATCATACCTACTCATTTCTTTAATGTACATGAAATTCTCAATATTAATACACTATGACTAAACATATCCTAAATTCCATTTATAACTGAATATATATGTATGTATATATATATATATATATATATATATATATCTTAGACATAAATAAATTTAATAAAATCATGAATCAAAATTTCCATTCACTTCCTGATCTATCGCATATCATTTTCACATACAATTTATGCACAATATGTCATGCATTAACTTAATGTCTATCATTAATCACCTAAGTATGTATATAATATAACCAAATATGTATTATCCAATCATTACTTTATTCAAAATACCATGAACCATAAAACCAAACCGTAACCAGTATAATTATGCAATAGCCGAATATATATATATATTTATATATAAATACTAACTAACAACCAAAGCATTACACATATGCCTTTTTAACATAGTTACCAAAAGAATTCATAGCATACCCGAATATATATATATATATATATATATATATATATACACCAAACTTACATCGTATTCAAGCCATTTTCGCATGGCTATATTATGAATATAGATAAAACATCATTCACACACTAAACTAGCCTATACATGCCTTTGTTTCAAAAATAACTAGCTTGAATATACCAAAAGGGGTGATAGTATGGTTGACTTCCCAACGATCCGATGAGCCAGCAGCCGAGTCCAAAATCTATAAAACCAACAACGAATGCATACAAGGTAAGCTCAAAAGCTTAGTAAGTCTCAAGCAAATTTTACTTTCATTAATAAAATATTTAAACATTATAACTTGAATCTCATTATGCAAATACCATTAAAAACAAAGAATTCATCATATGAAACAACTCTTGCCGAATACAATTAAATCATTACCTTAAGCATTTGTACCTTATCAATATAACACATGTAATTCACTAAAATCCAAATGATATACAAATATGTTATAAACATTAGCAAATTCCAACTCAAATAAGTACACATTTATATCCATCACATAAACTCATTTATGCATCATTAGAAACACATCCAAATCTAACATACTTAACTGAAATCATAATACGCTAACTTACCTTACTTATAGCAAGCACAAAAGTTTATACTTACCCGAGCCATTAGTTCCTAACAGAAATTCATTTTTCATCACATATAAATCACGAGTCATTGGTTTATAAATATATATCACTGTCATTAAGCCTGACATATACACCGGCATTAAGCCTGCTAGGCATCAAAGCCCGAAATAGGTCACCGGCACAAAGCCTGCTAGGCACAGAGCCCGAAATAGATCACTGGCACAAAGCCTGCTAGGCACAGAGCCCGAAATAGATCACTGGCACAAAGCCTGCTAGGCACAGAGCCCAAAATAGATCACCGCTTAATCTTTTGATAGACATTTTTACATGTTACTATCATCAACACATCATATACCTCACGTTGCTTTCACATATCATATCAAATACACTATTTTATATCACACTTACAAAATATATATTCAACCCAATTCCATACTAGAACATTCGGCTATCCCAAAATTCTATACTCAAAATTTTCAATTATCATCATTTAACATATTCATAATTATCCATTAAATAAATATTTGCTTAAGAACTTACCGTAGAAGTCGATAGATTTGAAATTTCCGGCTATTCGTTCACCTTAGCCTTTCCCCGATCTAGTTCTTTCTCTTTTTGTTCCCGATCTATGAAATGTCAAATAAGTTTTGTTCACATTCATTCTATCTATTTGCTCAAACTCAAAAATACACATAATTTAATTTAGAAACCTAAGAACCGGATTTCCTCCTTCATTTATTTAATTAAATCAATAATCACATAAAAATTTAAGCATTCAACCTTGACCGATTACACTATTCCACAATTTCCATTTATAAAAATATGTATACCCAAACAATTAAGGAAGAAAAAGACCACATATGGCCATCTCAATATTCGGCCGAACATAAAAGCATGTCAATATGATTAAGTCGCAACAATCTCACTTATCAATCCTACAAGCTTAAGTTACTACTCTCCATTTCATCATATTTTGTATCCCTATTCATCTCACATACCTTAATACAACAATTAAATCACCTCCCATGGCCGAAACTCAACATGCCCAATATCAACAATTTCTACTTGTTTTCAATAATGATCAAAGAAATCAACCCAATTCACATATAGATTATTAAGTTAAAGCTCAAACTCTTACCTTGCCTAGCACATGTAAATGGCCGAATGGAGAAGATGAATTTTCTCCTCTTTTTGAAGGTGAATTCGGGGAAGAAGATGAATGAGGGAAGAGAAAATAATTTCTTTTTTCATCTTTATTTAGTTAAAACCATATAATACATATTTTATTATCATAAAATATATTATTCATATTATAAAAATACAAAAATAATCTCCTTCCTTCATCATTACCGTCCACTAGCATGGAAAGTGGGAATTTGACATGCAAATCCTTAAGTTTAATAAACAATTCACTTTACCCTTCTAATTTCATGCTCACTACTTTTGTCACCTTAGCAACTTAATCCTTTTTGTTAAATTAAACACTCAAACGATTAAATTTTTCTACGAGACTTTCACACACATCAATTCACATTTAATAAACATAAAATATAATATAAAAATATTTCTCAGACTCGGATTTGTGGTCCCGAAACCACCATTCTGATTAGGGTCAAATTCGGTCTGTTACAAAAGTGCTCGGCTATCTTGCCATGAAAAGCAAAGAATCACAAGAGGCAAAGAAGAGTTGTGTTTGGCCAAAGAAGAAACCGAAAGAAGAAAGAATGATTCAGCAGAAGGTAGGCAGCAACAGAGAAATAACGATGAATAGAAGAAAGAAAAATAAAACCTGAAATGGTAAAAGGTTGCACGAGATGCCAAAAAAAGAACCAAACCAGAAATGCAGCAAAAGAAAGCTTAAAATGCCAAAGAGAAGATTCGGCTTCTTCACTCACTCCACTTGCCGAATTTGCTCAATTGACAACCCCGTAGCTAAAAATCCCCTACTCATCCTTCCCCAAATTTGGCCAAGAATCCTACACACCCCAACTCCCTCAACCTCCCCACCGAATCCTCCTTGAATTACTCCCAGCCTTCCATTTGAATTTGTTGACCAATTCTTCAACCTCCTTTGCAGAGTTTGATCCAAACTCTACCTCTTGCACTACCAAGACATAAAATAAAAGTCCCCCATTTGCATGCCATGGGATTCAAACTCCATTCCCCTTGCCATCTCAGTGACGCCACAGCCACCAAGTCATAAGCTCTTTTTGTGACACAAACACACACATTTATACATAAGTCTTACTGCTATAGCCCATTCCTCTTAAGAGCAAAAACTACAAATTTTCCAAGGCCCAGACTCGAACCCAGGCCTCTTAATAACCCCTAAATACACTCAAATACCCAGCCATTCAAGGACATCATGGAATTTAAGCCATTTCAGCAAAATTACAAGCCCTACATTTTTGAGGCGTTACAACTCTACCCCCCTTTAAAGAAATTTCGGCCTCGAAATTTACTTGGTCAGAAGAGGTGAGGGTATTATTATCACATCGCCTCCTCAGGCTCCCACGTGGCTTCCTCTGAACAGTGATTACGCCAAAGCACCTTGACTAACGGAATAGATTTCCTCCTTAATACCTGAACGTCATGATCTAGTATCTGCACCAGTTCTTATTCAAAAGTCAAATTAGGTATAACCTCGATCTCCTCCACTGGCACTGTATGTGAGGGATCAGAGCGGTATCGCCTCAGCATAGAGACGTGGAGCACATCATGTATCTGATTTAACTCAAGAGGCAGCTCCAGTTGATAGGCGACCGGTCCGATGAATCTAGGGCTCAGTTTGCCTTTCCGCCCAAATTTCAAAATCTTCTTCCATAGTGAGACCTTCAAGAAAACATAATCCCCCATAGAGTACTCTATCTCCTTACGCTTTAAATCAACATACGACTTCTGTCTATCAAATGCTTCCTTCAATCGATCTCGGATCAACTTTACTTTCTCTTCAATTTCAGAAACCAACTCTGGCCCCAAAAACTCGCCGCTCCCCTAGTTCTGTCCAACAAGTAGGGGTACGACACCTACAATCATATAACACCTCGTACGGTGCCATCTATATACTGGATTGGTAACTGTTGTTATACGCGAACTCCACTAATAGCAAGTAGTCTTCCCAACTGCCTTTGAAATCAATTACACAGCTTCTTAGAATGCCCTCCAGTATTTAGATCACCCTCTCCGACTGCCCATCTGTCTAAGGGTGGAATGCAGTACTGAAATCCAATCTTGGACCCAATGCCTTGTGTAACTTCTTCCAGAATCGAGATGTGAATCTAGGATCTCTGTCTGAAATGATAGACACTAGTACTCCATGCAGTCTCACAATCTCAGCCACGTATAACTTAGCCAACTTCTACAGCGAATAATCAGTGCGGACTAGTATGAAGTGGGCAGATTTAGTCAGTCGGTCAACAATAACCCATACCAAATCCTTCTTAGTAGGCTTCAAGGGTAGCCCACTAACAAAGTCCATGGTTACCCTCTCCCACTTTTAGAGTGGAATTTTAACGGGTTGTAGTAATCCAGAAGGCAGTTAATGCTTAGCCTTAACTTGCTGGCATGTCAGACACTTACGAAATCTGTAAGCTGGCGCTTGAGCCCTGGCCACCAGTACAGTTCACGCAGATCATGATATAACTTGTTTCTTCCAATATGAATAGTGTATGGACTACTATGCGCCTCTCGCAATATAGACTGCCTTAACTCAGAATCCATCGGTACACAGACTCTCCCACGAAAGCGTAGCACACCCTTACTATTTAGCCCAAAATCTGCAGTCTCCCCTTTCTCAACCAGTCGAAAACGAGGAACCAACGATTCATCCAGCAACTGCTTCTCCTTAACTTGATTAATCCAGGTCGGTCTCACTTAGAGTTCTGCCAACAAACTACCATCCTCAAACAGGCTGAGACGAGTAAACATTGCTCTCAGATTAGATACAACCTTAAGGCTCAGTTCATCTGCTACGACGTTAGCTTTACCTGGATGGTACTCAATCGATCAATCATAATCCTTAAGCAATTCTATCCATCTTCGTTGCCTAAGATTCAACTCCTTCTGAGTAAGGAGGTACTTGAGGCTTTTATGGTTGGTGAAAATAATAGACTTCTCACTGTATATATATAATGTCTCCAAATCTTCAGTGCGAATACCACCGCAACTAACTCCAAGTCGTGAGTGGGGTAATTTGCCTCGTGATGCTTAAGCTGGCGAGACGTGTAAGTGGCCACCTTACCCTCTTGCATCAACACACATCCCAATCCAGTGTGCGACGCATCATAGTAGATAATGAATTCCTTCCCCGAATCTGGCTGAATTAACACCGGGGCTTCCGTCAGGACTTTTTTCAGTTTTTCAAACTCTCTTGCTGCTTATCATTCTAATTAAATGGTACCCCTTTACACAGCAACTTTGTTAGAGGTGCAGCAATCAATGAAAACCCCTCCACAAAATGTCTGCAATACCCAGCCAGACCCAGAAAACTTCGAATCTTAGATACAGTCTTTGGTGGTTTCCAATCCAATACGACTTCATTTTTTCGAGGATCAACTCGAATCCCCTCGGCAGACACCATGTGACCCAGAAATGTCACTTCTCGCAACCAGAACTCACACTTGCTGATCTTTGCATATAGCTGCTTTTCCCTCAGGATTTACAAAATAGTTCGAAGATGTGCATCGTGATCCTCCTCGGTTCTTGAATACACCAGGATGTCATCTATAAATACCACTACGAATCGATCCAAATAGGGCTGGAATACCCGGTTCACCATATCCATTAAAGCAGCTGGAGCATTCGTCAACCCAAATGACATGACTACAAAATCATAATGCCCATAACGAGTCCTGAACGCAGTCTTGTACACATCCACCTCCTTAACCCTTAGCTGATGGTACCCAGATTGAAGATCTATCTTGGAGAAAACCGAGGCTCCTTGCAGCTAGTTAAACAGATCGTTTATCCTAGGCAAAGGGTACTTGTTCTTAATCGTCAGTTTGTTTAGTGACGCTAATCGATGCACATGCGCATCGACCCATCCTTCTAACGAATAACACTGGTGGTCCCCATGGAGACACACTCGGCCGAATGAATCCACGGTCCAGTAGCTCTTGAATTTGAGCCTTTAATTCTACCAGCTCCTTCGGCGCCATCCTATAAGGGGCGATGGACACCGGAGCTGTTCCAGGTAAGAGCTCAATACCGAATTCGACCTCACAGTTTGGAGGCAACCCAGGAAGCTCTTCGGGAAATACATTCGAAAACTCCCTCACAGTTCTGACATTCCCAACAGAAGAACTTTTAGAATCAAACATGCTGACATAAGCTAAGAATGTCTCGCAACCCTTGCGAATCAATTTCTCGGACCTTAATGTTGAGATCACATTAGACAGATGATCCCTTCACTCCCCTAACACAACCACCTCCTCATTCTCAGAAGACTTCAATACCATCCGCTTAGCAGCGCAATCCAAATTCGCACGGTGTTTCACTAGCCAATCCATGCCCAGAATAAGATCAAATTTTCCAAACGACAGTTCCATCAAATCTACCAGAAAGACAACCCCTTAGACCTCTAGGGGCACGTCTCTAAATAGCTTATGTAACAGCCCGATTTAGAGGCTAATCGGAACAATGATCTCGGGATCACTAATTTGAGGTTATGGAAAATTATTTTCATGTTATTTTATGTGTTAGAGCATGATTTTAGAATTACTTGAAAATTTTGGTACTTTAATTTTAGCGATTTCCTGATTAATCGCAAAAAAGGACTAAATCGCATAAAGTGTGAAAGTTCCATTTTATAAGCTAAAGGTACCAAATAGCCTTAGAATGTAAATTGGAGGTCTTTAAAGTGCAATTAGGCCATTTTGAAGTGTGATGGCCGGCCATATAGGAGCTAGGGAGACAAGATTTTAATGTTGGTCGAATTTGGTGGGAATTAGGTGATAGAAATGAATAAAAGATGTTATCATCTTTCACTATTCATTCACCTTCATCCACCAAAAATTGAAGAGAAAAATAAGGGTTTTGAAGCTCAAACTTTCAGCAAACATATTCCCTAGCAAGTAAGTGATTCTTGAGGTTTTTCTTAATGATTTTTGTACTTTTGGAGTCCCCAAAGCTTAAGCTAGCTAATGAGGGGACTAATTTATGATATGGTTGAAAGTGTAGGGACTTTCCATGAGAGTGTTTATGTTGTTAGCTGAGTTTTTATGGAAGATAATGAATGTTAGGGAGATGAGGAACAACTTTTGTGAAAGGTGTTAGCATGAAAACACCTAAATAGGACTTGAATGCAAAGATTAAATTTGTGTCATAAATGCATGAAATAGTTGGAATGGTGAGTAGTTGTAAGAGAAATAAATGTTCAGCTAGGCTTGTTAAATGAGAAAGTGAGTTGAAAAACAATTTCTGAGCCTAGGGGCAAAATGGTAATTTTGCCAAAGTCTAGGGGCAAAATAATAATTTTTCCAAAGCATGACTATTAAAATGGTTTATTTGATGTGAGTATTAAAATGATCTAATTTTCTATTATAGAGCAAGAAGAACCGAGAATCCGACTTGATCGGGGAAAGAACAAAGTTTCGGACTAAACCGTCGAGCTAGCTCATTTTGAGTACCGAGGTAAGTTTATATGAATTAAAGATTTACATGTATTCTCATTCAATTACTTATTATATTGCATAAGGTACATTATTTCTAGTAAGTTAAATTATTGATATTATGATGAGAAAAATAAATGAGAATATGTATGAGAAAGTCTCGGTTGAAGTCTCGGAATAATGAGGATACTAATATCACAACATGAGACAAGGAAAGTCCGTGTAAGACCATTTCAAGACATGGCATCGATATAAAGAAAGGATTCCATGTAAGTCCAAGCCAAGGCATGGAATTAGAGAATTTATAAGGCAAAGATGTCATGTAAGTCCATGTCAAAACATGGCATTGATAAGTTTCATAAGGCAAGGATACCACGTAAGACCATGTCAAGACATGGCAATGGTAAGTTTCTTTAAGAAACAAACAAGGAAGGTCTCGTATAAGACCATGTTTGGGACATGGCATCGACACTAAGTTAAGAGATCCCATGTAAGACCATATCTGGGATATGACATTGGCATCATGAGGCGATCCCATGTAAGACCATATCTGGGATATGGCATTGGCATCATGAGGCGATCCCATGTAAGACCATGTCTGGGACATGGCATTGGCATCAAGATACATGCTTGATGAGATTGAGTAACCTCAATTATTCCAGGAAATTCATCGGATAAGAGAGCAAAATATGAAATAGCCAATAAGAAAGTCAAGCAAGTAAAGATAGTAATAAGTTAAGTTATCCAAGGTTGATATAAAGCTTATTCATGTTAAGAAAGATGGAAGTTAAGTTTACTTTTACATCAGCAAAATGTACTAATATATGTGATCAAGTGACACAGGTACCATGATTATATTGCAAGTATGAAATTATTATGTAACATGTGAGGAGTAAGTAAGCTATGCACTTGAGATTTATGTTGTTCTTATCTCGAAATGGTTGAGTTCTAATGATTTAATATGTTGCTATATGAGTTCATGCAAACTTACTAAGATATATGCTTACCATCCTCTCTTCTTCTTTCCTTGTAGCCTCACCAAGCTAACTCGTGGATCATTGACATCGGAGCTCGAAGGACACTATCAATCTCTATTTTGGTATAATCAAGTTATTTTATTAATTATGGCATGTATAGGAATTATTTCATCTTGATGTAAGTCCTAAAAGGGGCCAAAGTGTTGGCTATTAAGGTTATTATTCTTTTGTATATGGCTAAAGAGATTGGCCAATATTTACTAAGTTTATACATCAATTGATGATGATTTATGCATTAATGTTCATGTTTTTGATGAAGTATTTGAGTGGTTGGATTAGGTATCTGAATGATATTTATTTCAGGGTGGCAATTGGCTTGGGAAATAGCCTTTAAGTGTCCACACGGGTAGTTACACAGGCGTGTGTCTAGGCCATGTGTCACACACGGTCAACCCATATGTGTGTGTTAATAGGTCGTGCGTCCCCAGCATGTTAGTGTTTTAAGTCAGTGTCGACTACGGACTAGCCACACGGGCGTGTGTCTAGGCCGTGTGCTCCTTAAGGGCTTGCTAACGTCATAAACAGAAGACCCCTAGTTTTTTACAGGAGTGAGGACACAGGCGTGCCTAGACCATGTGAAGGACACGGGCCATTGACACAGGCGTGTGTCAAGCCATGTGAAAACCCCTGTAGGGTTGTAATAAAAATAAATTGTACACGGGCTGGGGACATGGCCGTGTGAGACCACAAGCCCTGCCAGCACGGGCGTGTCTCAGGTCACACGAGCATGTGACCCCTGTTTAGACAAAAACTTTCAAAGAGAGTAAAAGTTTTCGGTTGAACTCCGAAACCATCCGAATGTATGTTTATGGCCTCGTAGGCCCATGAGATGAATGTTATGTCTAAGAAAATAAAGTTTTTAAAATGGAACGAAATTTTATAGCCCATTAATACATGTTTAAGCAAGGTCAAGGATAGTAATACCTCGTATCCGGTCATGGCGTCGGACATGGGTAAGGGGTGTTACAGCTTATTCACTCTAATCGACTATCCCAGTGGACTTATCACTGTCATTTCACTATCAGTAATTTTGAACTGAATACCCAATGTCCCAGACACAGTACATGCAACATACGAGTGTGTAGACTCAATATCAATTAAAGCGGTATATGGTACATTATAAATAAGGAACGTACCAGTTATGACGTCAGGAGCGTCACTATCCTCTCGGTGCCGAGTAGCATAGACCAACGTTGGCTGTCTCGCCTCAGTGTTACCAGCACCTCTGCCCGGTGCTCCATGACCTCTACCCAAACCATTTCCCCCTCTAGCCTAACCACAGCCTCTCGGTGGCTGCTGACCACTTCTCCCTAGCTAAACATAGCCCTGACCTGCTGCTTGCATCTGAACAGGCCTCTAAGTACAGTTCTTGACCTGATGATCCATGGACCCACATCTGAAGCATGCCCCAGTTCTTTTCCAGCACTCACCCTGGTGAGCTCTTCCACGATCAACGCAAGGCTGCGGTCTAGCAGCAACAACAGGGACCCCAGCTCGGACTGGCCCATCAAATCTAGGCTTCTTCTTAAGTCCACCAAAAGAACTTGACGGCCCAAAATCCTTCTTATTTCTGCACCTATCCTTCTCACGATTTTGGCGCACTTGGCGCTTTACACCCTCGGTAATTTTTGCCTTCTCAACAAGGGCAGCAAAATCTCGTTCTCGGTGCGGAGCTATCAGCACCCGCAACTCATCTTGGAAACCATCCTCGAAATGCACACAACGTTCATACTCAGTCGCAACTATGCCCCGAGCATACCGACTCAACCGCAGGAACTCTGCCTCATACTCTGCTACGGATCTATTCCCCTGGATCAAACTCAGAAATTCCTTCCTCTGGGCGTCCACATAACTCGCCCCAACATACTTTCCTTGAAAGGCCATTTTGAAGAAATCCTATATCAAACGGTCAGCCTGTGTACCCTCTCTCACCGTGAGCCACCATTGGTATGCCTCGTCTCGCAGTAAGGACACTACTCCCTTCAATTTCTATTCCACTGTATAGTCAAGGTCATCCATTATTCGCTCGGTAGCCTCTAACCAACATTCTGCCACATTCGGGACTACACCAGAAATGCCCTTGAAGATTTTCGCTCCATTAGACCGGAGTCGCTCAGAAATTAACCCTCAGCCCACTGACCCAGTACTTGCTCCAGCAACCCTTTCAAGAACCCATAACATTTCTTGGGATAGAGCATCATCCCCAATGGCTCACTCATGATACCTCATCTCAGTTACTGTTGAGGCTGGTGCCTCCCTAGCTAGCATATGTCCCGATGCTGAAGACCCAGCCCTAGCACCTCGGCTTCTACCGCAGCCACGTGTACCCCTTTCGCGACCTCTTGTGCTCATATCGATGTAGTGAATTTATCTAATTTAAGAGTTTTATGCATCAACTTATAATTCCAATAACTAATAACGAATATTTTATGATAAATAGTAATTTAGAGTTGTTTTCGCAGATCGAGACCTCACAACAGTTTTCATTCTTCTACAGTCTCATTTTAGTCTAACTAAAGAGTTTCAGTACAATACCACTATCTATAACATTTCAGTATATAACAAAATACAATGTGAGAGAACTTACAGATTTGGCACCGGAGACTCAGTGTGCCACACTTTCAGTAACAACCTTTTACTTTTCTTTTCAAAAGCAAAATTTAGGAAATTTCAGAAAAAATTTCAGGAACCCATTCCACAGCCGAGTTTTGCAACCAGGCTCTGATACCACCAAATGTAAAACCCCAAACCCTGCCTAGACGTTACGACCGAATCTGACATGTCACATTGAAGTGTCGTTTGAAAACCGAGTTTGTCGATAAAAGTTCGTTACTAAATTCTAAATCCCATTTAAAATAATTGTTTTGAAAATGTTAGTATTGTAAACCTTGATATCCGATTATAGGCCGTAACAATTGCTATAAGCTTATTAATCTGAAATAAAATCGTGAAAGCCTTTTCTAGTTGTAAACTTTAAGATTTGAAAATGGGATTTTAAGAAAACGATTATTGTTTTAAAAAACCCGTGTTTCCTAGACTATCGGGTTGAAATAAAGAGAACCACCAATAAAAATTAAAACCCCAAATGGCCTTATTACATAATTATTAACCCAAAACATTAAAAATAAAATAAAAAAGTCTAAGATGAAAGCATATTGAGTGTGTGGCCACCTCTGAGTCCCTCGCAGCTCCAAATCATCTAAGGCCGGAGATTACCTGCGCAGTTAAAGAAAAGATTGAGTTACGAGAACTCAGTTTGTAATCCCCAGTCATGCAATAATAGTCTAGGCCTGAGCCCTATTCAGTATCAGTTCAGTCTGGGCTTTAGCCTTATATAGTAGCAGTATGGGCCTAAGCCCAAATGATCACAGAATAGAGCAGTAATGCAACCCAACCCTATCCAGCCAACACACCACCCGTACCAACCAACACGCCATGTAGGGACCAAGTCGACCCACCCAGTCAACACACCAATATCGCAGCATAGCTGCTAATAGTAACGCAGCAAAGCTGCTAATGACAATGAATTGGCCAAACCACTAAAATCAGAATACGTGGCAAAGCCACTAGATCAGTAAAACGTGGCAGAGCCACTAGTACAGTACTTCCTCCAAATGCAAATCCCCACCCCAATGTAGAATCTTGTGTCATAAATAATTCATGTATGCAGTATGTCACAAACATAATTAATCATATAAATATCACACAGACATCACTTAAGCTACCACTAGGGGTATAACGGTCATTTTGTCAATTTGGTGTAAAACGGTAATTTCACCCCTCGGAGGTATTTCAGTAATTTTACCCTTCAAAGGTATTTTGGTAATTTTACCCAACGAAGGTATTTCGGTAATTTTACCCTTCGAGGATATTTTGGTAAGTTCACCCAACGAGGGTATTTCGATAATTTTACCCAACGAGGGTATTTCGGTAATTTTACCCAATGAGGGTATTTCGATAATTTTACCCTATAATGGCCTCTTCCAAGGCCTACAGTCGCCTCGAGCGACATATACACCCTTTTAGGTGGAAACGGTGCAATTGGGCCCAAACCCAAATTTTGGCCCAAGTGGGCCTGCACGCTCGTGTGGCCCATTCAGCCCAATTTCGGTCGTGACTATGCGAGCTTTGTAGCCCAATCCATTATCTCACACTATCATGAATTTTAGCCACGTGGGGCCCACGGGCGCAATGGCCCATCTCAGCCCAACGAGGCCCATTACGACCTAAGCCCACAAGAATGTCTGTGGCAGCCTCAACGGTCTATCGCCAACGATTGTGGCTCGGTTTATCTCTACGAGCGCTCGCACGCTTGAGAGCCTTCAGATGCGGAAGTTTCGGCTTATCGGTTTTTCGACTTTAGCCGATTCACAATTCATCAGTGGTGTGAATACACACCTTTATTCGTCATATTGACAGAACCAAAATTGGGTGTACGATTACACACCTGTTACGAGTTGTAGTTTGAAACGCTTCCAAGACACCTATGATAACACCCGCCCATTAATTAATCACAAACCCTTGTTAAACCATAGTATTGAAACGCTTTAATCAAACTAACTTTACTTACCACGAAACGAAAGATCCCTTGTAGTGAAACAATAATCGGTCTACCCCTTGGTTATGGAAATCGAGACCCGAGCAACATTCGACGAGAAAGAAAGTGTTAGCAATATATATTTCCATGGCAGCTAGGGAAAAACCTTTCAGCCTAAGAGAAACAAAATCAAATAAGGAGAATAAAGCTAACCTAGATTCGGCTATAGTCCCCACTTACCAAGCAATCGCAGAGATTCGGAGATGGTTAGAACGAAGAGAAGAAGATACTTAGGCCCTAATAGATTCGACTGACACAAGAAGAAAGAAAGAAAGTGCTCGGCTATCTTGCAAAGAAAAGAAAAGCATCACAAGAGGCAAAGAAGAGTTGTGTTCAACCAAGGAAGAAATCGAAAGAAGAAAGAACGATTCGGCAGAAGGTAGGCAGCAATAGAGAAATAACGATGAATAGAAGAAAGAAAAATAAAACCCAAAACAGTAAAAGGTTGCACGAGATGCCAAAAAAAAAAGAACCAAACCCAAAATGCAACAAAAGAAAGTTTAAAATGCCAAAGAGAAGATTCGGCTTCTTCACTCACTCCACTTGCCGAATTTTCACAATTGATAACCCTCTAGCCGAAAATCCCCTACTCATCCTTCTCTAAATTCGGCCAAGACTCTTACACACCCCAACTCCCTCTGTAATATCCCGGGTTAGGGGCTATTTCGATGTTGCATGTTATTGCATGTTGGTAGTGTGCTATGTTGCTATTTTTATGTTTTCGGGGCTTAGGGGTAGCCTAGGTGTATGCCTGAGGGAGTGGGTGAATTTTAGTTTTTGGGTGTTAGGTGAAGGGAGCTGAGGAAGCTGGGGTTTAAGTGTAATATTTGGGATTTTATTGCACAAAAAGAAGAGTGGCAGAGTGGCAGAGCATGCGCCATTTGTAGCTTGGGGTGGCGTCAACTTCAAGGAGCAGGAGATCCAGAGTTCAAGCTGTAGAGTTCCCATTTTGGCTCTTTTTGGGACGGCATATGAGGGAGAAGTTGGTTGGAATTCAAACTCTAATTGGACTTGGTCAAGTAGTGGCATGGAGGGTGGAGAGCTAATTAAGGAGGTTGACTTGTTCAAACGGTTTAAATGTGTGAATGGGAGTGAATTAAGGGATATGGCCGAATGTTGGTGGGGTTTGGGGGGAATTGTGGACGGTTTGGTGATGGGAAAAGTGGGGTGCCGAAATGCACTTCTCACTTTGTGCATTTTCGGCCAAGAGCATTTGGAAGCAATTCTCTCTTTGTGCCTTACCAAAACCGAAAGTTTTAGCACTTGCCAAGTAGTTCTTTGCTCACTTTTGTTTCTAATTTTCCTTTGCTAGCCGAATATTACCTTGAAGACACACCCGTGGTTGTTCTTTTACTTTTACTTTTGGCCGAACCTAGCATTGCTCTTTCATTCTTTTCTTTTTCTCCTTTGAAACTCTAATAGCCGAAATCCATCCTCCAAAACTCTTTACATTTTCTTTTCTCTTCTTGAAGAACATTAGTGCCGAAACTTACCATTCCTTTCCAACCGATTTTTTTTTTTCCCATTCTTCTTGTCCATCTTTTTGTGTGCCGAACCCATATCAACCTGCCAAACTTTCTTTTGTTCTCCTCAAAACCTGTTGCCGTAATCTCTAATTCTTCTCTTGTTCACACTCCTTTTCTCACCTTTGAAAGCCGTACATAGGTGGGTGTTAAACATCAAAACCGAATCCTCTTCTCCCTTGTGGTTCAAGGTCTTTGCCGAATTCCCTCTCCTTGTTCTGTGGGCCGAACATTGGTGGTTGGTTGGGTGCTGGTTTCCAATCGGTTGGAATTGGTAAGTCCATGGCCGAATGGTCATCTATTTCCCTTTCTTTTCTCAATCGGTTTTGGTGTAATTAAGGGCCGAATATGGTCATTTGGGATGGTTTCTAATTTCTTCGTTATAGGATCAGTGGATTGTGGAAGCAAGCAGGAGGAGCCGTTTCCTTCTATCAATTGTTGGTAAGGGGGGTGGCCGATTGTGGGAAAGAGTATTGCTGTGGTTCGGGTTTGATAAGGAATCAAACCAATAGCAAGGATCTTGTAATCAAGGGGCTTAGATTGTTCTCGTTGGATTTTAGACTCGTAGCTATCAGGTGTGTATACTAACACACTTATATTTAGTAATGTTATTATTAAACCTGTATGCCTATTAAATTATGACAGTTGATGGATGGATATGATACCCATTTGGGTATGGGCTTGGATTCGGGTAAGTTATTACTAATATCATTATGAGTGATTGATGATTTATATGCTATCATGGCTATGGATATATGTGATATGGGATATGTGGTTAGACATTTTAGCATGATATGCATGATAGTATGATATGCATGATTACATGAGTTTGGCATGTTGTTGGGTGATACGAGAGGAGGGAGCAGAGATATATTGTGCTGACGAGCACCAGTGCTTTGGTAGCACACTTTGTGACTTTGGGTCACCAGAGGTTTGGCACCTCCAGAGGTTTGGTACCTCAGCGTCTCGTCCCAGTGGCTCAGCACCACAGTGGGTTGGCCCCACAGATGATTATACGGGATTGACGCCAGTGTTTTGGTAACACACGATGGGTTGGCCCCATCATCAGATTTGTGACTTCGGTCACCAGTGCTTTGGTAGCACAATTGTGTCTTTGGGACACCAGTGCTTTGGTAGCACATTGATGGATATTGTGTCTTTGGGACACCAGTGCTTTGGTAGCACATTGTGACTATATGTCACCAGTGGTTTGGCACCACCAGTGGTTTGGTACCACACGGGGTAGAAAAGGCGATATGGATGGTTAGGTTCGGGTTGCATTAATCATGTTGCTATGTATGATGTGTGTTAGCATGTTGTTTTATCGGGAGCGGGATTTACACACTGAGTCACTCGACTCACCCCCTCCTTTGACATTTCAGGTGACTCGTAGGCGCGGACTTGGAGCCGGGATGGACTCGGGGTGCTTATGCCATGCTGAATAAAGTCTTTACTCAGACTCTATATTTTGGGTACTTAGTTATTTACTTTTATTTGGGTTTCTATTTGGATTTGTAAAAGGCCTTTTAAGTTATATTTTATGTTGCTTATGCTTTAAATTGATTTTTAATATGCTTAACAAAGTAACTTGGAATAAATTTTACTAAAATATGGAAAGATAAAGTTTTCACACCTAAAACGCAACGTGTTTTAAATTATACCATTGGGTATCACACAAAGTCTCTTGATAAACAAATACAAATGGTTTTCAATTCAAACTTGTAGTTCTTCTAAGTTTAAAAGTGTTTTATGTATCACTAAGAAACTAATAAGGTTTTAAATGGTAATAACCCGTTTTAACTACAAATTCTGGCAAAGTTTTCAAAATCCCTGGATTTCAAATACATCAACTGTTTTTCAAACAAGTCTACTCAAATTGTTTTCAAACACACTGTGTTTTCACTCAGTTTTTAAACGAGAAATCTAGTTTTCCAAAATGGTTTTCCCCGTAGCATACCAGATTCGGACGTGGTGTCTTGTCCGGGTTTGGGGTGTTACATTTGTGGTATCAGAGCCAAGTTCAAAGGCTCGGCTGTGGGCCTGAGGCCCAAAATGTTCCAAAAGATGTCTTAAGTGTTTTGGGTTTAAACAAATGGTTTTGAAAGGCATGGCACCGAGTCTCCGGCACCAGTTCGCCCAGGTAAGTACCCCGAACTATTCTCTGTGATTTGATTGGATGTTATATGATCTGATGATAGCAGTAGTATGCCACTTTAGAGATTAAAACTGATAGGATTCTGTGAACTTGCGAGAACAAATCCTCTTTAAATATTCATAAGACTTGCTTTTTAAACAAGTGGAATAAACACTGATGCATAAAATTTTCTAATCAGATACGTAGAAAGATTAGACATGAGCACTCGAGGTGGACGTGGTCGTAATACTCGCGGTAGAGGTAGGGGTAGAATGACGGTTTCTGAGCCCGTAGGATCTGGGCAGGGTTCAGAAAACGAGGTACCGATTCCGCCACCAGCTGGAGGTGGTGAGTTCCAAGATCAGACTGGGGATGACGCAGTGTCACAGGCGATGCTGCGAGTGTTGGAAAGGGTAGCTGGGGCTAGTGGTGGTGCAGGAGTTAGGAAATCAGTCCCTGAGCGACTCCGGGCTAACGGGGCCGAATTCTTCCGAGGTGTATCTGGTGTTGCTCCTAGCACTGCTGAATATTGGCTGGAGGCAACTGAACGGATCATGGACGATCTGGACCTGACAACTGAAGAGAAGCTGAAGGGTATCGTGTCGCTTCTCCGGGATGAGTCATATCAGTGGTGGCTCACGGTACGGGACAGTGTGGCAGTGGAGGATTTGACATGGGATTACTTCAGAGCTGCATATCAAAAGAAGTACATCGGGGCTAGTTACATCGACTCCCAGAGGAAGGCGTTTCTGAGGCTTGTTCAGGGGAGTAAATCTGTTGCTGAGTACGAGGCTGAGTTCCTGAAGCTGAGTAGGTATGCCAGGGGCATGGTAGCCACTGAGCATGAGAGGTGTGTTCGTTTCGAGGATGGTCTGCGAGACGAGTTGAGGCTGCTGATTGCTCCACAGCAGGAGCGCGAGTTTGCCGTCTTGGTTGAGAAAGCTAAGGTGGCCGAGGGTATTAAGGAGTCCGTGAGGCAGAGTATGGACAGGAGTAGGCTTAAGAGGAGCTTTGGGTCTTCTGGTTCGTCTGGTAATCCGCAGAAGAGGGCTAGACCGAGTGGGCAGAATCAGTCTGCTAGATTTGTTGCTGCTAGGCAGGGACCACCGCAGTGTAATCAGTGTGGGAAAACTCATTGGGGTGGTTGCTGGACTGGAGGTAAAGGTTGCTTCGAGTGTGGTTCTCTGGAGCATCGCATTAGGGATTGTCCGCGTAGGATGGCCAGGATTCAGTCTGAGAGTCAGGGCCGTAATCAGTTCAGAGGTAATGGACCGCCACCGCAGAGGGGCCGTGGTAATGGCAGAGGTGGTTATGGATCTGGTCGGGGCCGTGGAGCACCGGGCAGAGGTGCAGGTAGTTCTGAGGCTAGGCAGCCGGGATTAGTGTATGCTGCGAGGCGCCGAGAGGAGGGCGACGCACCGGACGTCATAACCGGTACGTTTTTGATTTTTGGTACTCCTTATACTGCTTTGATTGATGTGGGTTCTACGCACTCTTATGTTGCCAGTAGTATAGTAGGGACAATGGACTTAGACTTTGAGATATCTTCTAGACAGATGACTGTGATTAGCCCTCTAGGTCACTCTGTAGTGGTAGATAAACTGTTTAGAGAGGTACCCCTAGAACTCCAAGGGGTAGTGTTTGCTGCTGATCTGATGGAACTGCCGTTTGGGGAGTTCGATCTGATTCTCGGGATGGATTGGCTGGTTAAGTACCAGGCGAGGTTGGATTGCGCGGCTAAGCGCATGGTTCTTAAGACGGGGGATGGTGATGAGGTGGCTATGATAGGTAATAGGAGAGATTACTTGTCAAATGTGGTATCTGCTCTGAAAGCGGAGAAGATGGTCAGGAAAGGCTGTGATGCGTATGTGGTTCATGTGTATGCCTTGGAGGCTAAAGGGTCTGCTGTTGAGGAAGTTCGTACTGTTAAGGAATTTGCTGATGTGTTTCCTGAAGAGCTTCCGGGTTTGCCGCCAGATCGAGAGGTAGAGTTCGGGATTGATCTGTTACCCGGGACTGCACCAGTGTCTATTGCTCCGTATAGGATGGCGCCAAAGGAATTGGTGGAGCTTAAGGCTCAGATCCAGGAGTTATTGGATCGAGGGTTTATCAGGCCAAGTGTTTCGCCGTGGGGTGCGCCGGTTCTTTTCGTTAAGAAGAAAGATGGTACGATGCGGATGTGCATAGACTACCGCCAGTTGAACAAGCTGACGATTAAAAACAAGTATCCGTTGCCACGGATAGATGACTTGTTTGATCAGCTGAAGGGTGCTGCGGTATTCTCTAAGATTGATCTGAGGTCTGGGTACCATCAATTGAAGGTTAAGGAGGCGGATATCCATAAAACAGCGTTTCGGACTCGGTATGGGCACTACGAATTCCTGGTAATGCCGTTCGGGTTGACCAACGCACCGGCAGCGTTTATGGATATGATGAACAGGGTGTTTCAGCAGTATCTGGATCAGTTCGTGGTGGTTTTCATAGACGACATCTTGGTGTACTCAAGGACGGAGGAAGAGCATGATAAGCATTTGAGGGTGGTGCTGCAGATTTTGAGGGAAAAGCAACTCTATGCTAAGTTCAGTAAATGCGAGTTCTGGCTGAGAGAAGTGACGTTCTTGGGTCATGTAGTGTCAGCAGAGGGTATTCGGGTAGATCCTCGCAAGATTGAGGCAGTTCTGGATTGGAAGCCACCTAGGTCAGTGGCTGAGATTCGTAGTTTTCTGGGTTTGGCCGGATACTACCGAAGGTTTGTTGAGGGTTTCTCGTTGATAGCAGCGCCGATGACCAGGTTGTTAAGGAAAGAGGTTCCATTTGTTTGGACTGAGAAACAACAGGAAAGCTTCGACAAGTTAAAGAAGATCTTGACCGAGGCTCCGGTTCTGATTCAACCTGAGGCTGGTAAGGAATACACAGTCTACTGTGATGCATCACATACGGGTCTGGGTTGTGTGCTGATGCAAGAAGGTAAGGTTGTGGCTTACGCTTCTAGGCAGCTGAGGCCACATGAGGTCAACTATCCGACGCACGATTTGGAGCTAGCGGCTGTAGTCTTCGCCTTAAAGATTTGGAGGCACTACTTATATGGGGAAAGATCGATAGTCTACACGGATCATAAGAGTCTGAGGTATCTACTGACTCAGAAGGATTTAAATTTGAGGCAGCGTAGATGGGTTGAGTTGCTGAAAGATTACGACTGTTCTATTGAGTATCATCCGGGCAAGGCTAACGTGGTAGCAGACGCGTTGAGCCGTAAGGTTGTTTCGGACTTAAGAGCATTGTTTGCCCATTTGAGCTTGTATGACGACGGGAGTATTTTGGCAGAGCTGCAGGTCAAGCCTACTTGGGTTGAGCGGATCAGAGAAAAACAGTTAGAGGATGAGGTTCTGGGTGCGCGAAGGTTACAAGTGCAGAATGGTGGTTTGGAGGGTTTCAGCTTGTCTAGTGATGAGGTTCTGTGTTTTCAGGGTAAGGCTTGTATGCCTAAGGATGTTGAGCTGAGGCAGAAGATTCTTCAGGACGCACATAGCAGTCCTCATGCTATGCATCCTGGAGGTAGCAAAATGTATAAGGATCTTAGAGAGCAGTTCTGGTGGCCTGGCTTGAAGAAAGAGGTGACAGAGTTTGTTGGGAAGTGTCTGACTTGTCAGCAGGTCAAGGCTGAACATCAGTTGCCGTCGGGTTTGCTTCAGCCTGTGAAGATTCCTCAGTGGAAGTGGGAAAGGATAACCATGGATTTTGTCAGTGGGTTACCGCTTACGCCAAGCAAGAAGGATTCAGTTTGGGTAGTAGTGGATCGTCTGACTAAATCAGCTCACTTTATTCCGGTGAAGGTTGACTACTCGCTTCAGAAGCTAGCGAAGCTGTATGTTTCAGAGATAGTGAGGTTGCACGGTGTGCCAGTTTCGATAATCTCGGATAGGGATCCCAGGTTTACTTCAAGGTTCTGGAGGGCATTGCATCAGGCTCTGGGTACTCGTTTGGATTTCAGCACGGCTTTTCACCCGCAGTCTGACGGTCAATCAGAAAGGGTTATTCAGATCTTAGAAGATATGCTGAGAGGTTGTGTCTTGGATTTCAGGGGTAGTTGGGAGGAGTTTCTACCGTTAGCTGAGTTTGCCTACAACAACAGTTACCAAGCGAGCATCAAGATGGCACCGTATGAGGCGTTGTATGGTAGGAAGTGTCGCTCACCTACTTGTTGGACGGAGTTAGGTGAACGCCAGTTATTGGGACCCGAGTTGGTAGCTGAGACTGAGGACAAGGTTAAAGTGATCCAAGCGAGATTAAAGGAAGCTTCGGACCGGCAAAAGTCTTATGCCGATCTTAAACGAAGAGATATAGAGTTTGCTGTTGGGGATCGAGTGTTTCTGAAGGTCTCGCCTTGGAAGAAGGTTCTGAGGTTCGGGAAGAAGGGCAAGCTAAGCCCGAGGTTCATTGGGCCGTATAAGGTTTTGAGACGAGTTGGGCCAGTAGCGTATCAGCTTGAGTTGCCAGCAGAGCTTAGTCAGATTCACGACGTTTTCCATGTTTCAATGCTTCGAAGGTATCGTTCAGATCCATCGCATGTGGTAGCAGTGGAAGAGATCGAGGTAAATCCGGACTTGACTATGGAAGAAGAACCTGTGCAGATTCTTGATCGAGATGTAAAAGTTCTGCGTAGGAAGTCTGTGCCTTTGGTTAAGGTACTTTGGCGGAATCATGGCGTAGAGGAAGCGACATGGGAACCCGAGGATATGATGAGACAGCAATACCCGCAACTCTTTTGACCAGGTAATTTCGGGGCCGAAATTATTTTTTTTTTGGGGGGGTAGAACTGTAATATCCCGGGTTAGGGGCTATTTCGATGTTGCATGTTATTGCATGTTGGTAGTGTGCTATGTTGCTATTTTTATGTTTTCGGGGCTTAGGGGTAGCCTAGGTGTATGCCTGAGGGAGTGGGTGAATTTTAGTTTTTGGGTGTTAGGTGAAGGGAGCTGAGGAAGCTGGGGTTTAAGTGTAATATTTGGGATTTTATTGCACAAAAAGAAGAGTGGCAGAGTGGCAGAGCATGCGCCATTTGTAGCTTGGGGTGGCGTCAACTTCAAGGAGCAGGAGATCCAGAGTTCAAGCTGTAGAGTTCCCATTTTGGCTCTTTTTGGGACGGCATATGAGGGAGAAGTTGGTTGGAATTCAAACTCTAATTGGACTTGGTCAAGTAGTGGCATGGAGGGTGGAGAGCTAATTAAGGAGGTTGACTTGTTCAAACGGTTTAAATGTGTGAATGGGAGTGAATTAAGGGATATGGCCGAATGTTGGTGGGGTTTGGGGGGAATTGTGGACGGTTTGGTGATGGGAAAAGTGGGGTGCCGAAATGCACTTCTCACTTTGTGCATTTTCGGCCAAGAGCATTTGGAAGCAATTCTCTCTTTGTGCCTTACCAAAACCGAAAGTTTTAGCACTTGCCAAGTAGTTCTTTGCTCACTTTTGTTTCTAATTTTCCTTTGCTAGCCGAATATTACCTTGAAGACACACCCGTGGTTGTTCTTTTACTTTTACTTTTGGCCGAACCTAGCATTGCTCTTTCATTCTTTTCTTTTTCTCCTTTGAAACTCTAATAGCCGAAATCCATCCTCCAAAACTCTTTACATTTTCTTTTCTCTTCTTGAAGAACATTAGTGCCGAAACTTACCATTCCTTTCCAACCGATTTTTTTTTTTCCCATTCTTCTTGTCCATCTTTTTGTGTGCCGAACCCATATCAACCTGCCAAACTTTCTTTTGTTCTCCTCAAAACCTGTTGCCGTAATCTCTAATTCTTCTCTTGTTCACACTCCTTTTCTCACCTTTGAAAGCCGTACATAGGTGGGTGTTAAACATCAAAACCGAATCCTCTTCTCCCTTGTGGTTCAAGGTCTTTGCCGAATTCCCTCTCCTTGTTCTGTGGGCCGAACATTGGTGGTTGGTTGGGTGCTGGTTTCCAATCGGTTGGAATTGGTAAGTCCATGGCCGAATGGTCATCTATTTCCCTTTCTTTTCTCAATCGGTTTTGGTGTAATTAAGGGCCGAATATGGTCATTTGGGATGGTTTCTAATTTCTTCGTTATAGGATCAGTGGATTGTGGAAGCAAGCAGGAGGAGCCGTTTCCTTCTATCAATTGTTGGTAAGGGGGGTGGCCGATTGTGGGAAAGAGTATTGCTGTGGTTCGGGTTTGATAAGGAATCAAACCAATAGCAAGGATCTTGTAATCAAGGGGCTTAGATTGTTCTCGTTGGATTTTAGACTCGTAGCTATCAGGTGTGTATACTAACACACTTATATTTAGTAATGTTATTATTAAACCTGTATGCCTATTAAATTATGACAGTTGATGGATGGATATGATACCCATTTGGGTATGGGCTTGGATTCGGGTAAGTTATTACTAATATCATTATGAGTGATTGATGATTTATATGCTATCATGGCTATGGATATATGTGATATGGGATATGTGGTTAGACATTTTAGCATGATATGCATGATAGTATGATATGCATGATTACATGAGTTTGGCATGTTGTTGGGTGATACGAGAGGAGGGAGCAGAGATATATTGTGCTGACGAGCACCAGTGCTTTGGTAGCACACTTTGTGACTTTGGGTCACCAGAGGTTTGGCACCTCCAGAGGTTTGGTACCTCAGCGTCTCGTCCCAGTGGCTCAGCACCACAGTGGGTTGGCCCCACAGATGATTATACGGGATTGACGCCAGTGTTTTGGTAACACACGATGGGTTGGCCCCATCATCAGATTTGTGACTTCGGTCACCAGTGCTTTGGTAGCACAATTGTGTCTTTGGGACACCAGTGCTTTGGTAGCACATTGATGGATATTGTGTCTTTGGGACACCAGTGCTTTGGTAGCACATTGTGACTATATGTCACCAGTGGTTTGGCACCACCAGTGGTTTGGTACCACACGGGGTAGAAAAGGCGATATGGATGGTTAGGTTCGGGTTGCATTAATCATGTTGCTATGTATGATGTGTGTTAGCATGTTGTTTTATCGGGAGCGGGATTTACACACTGAGTCACTCGACTCACCCCCTCCTTTGACATTTCAGGTGACTCGTAGGCGCGGACTTGGAGCCGGGATGGACTCGGGGTGCTTATGCCATGCTGAATAAAGTCTTTACTCAGACTCTATATTTTGGGTACTTAGTTATTTACTTTTATTTGGGTTTCTATTTGGATTTGTAAAAGGCCTTTTAAGTTATATTTTATGTTGCTTATGCTTTAAATTGATTTTTAATATGCTTAACAAAGTAACTTGGAATAAATTTTACTAAAATATGGAAAGATAAAGTTTTCACACCTAAAACGCAACGTGTTTTAAATTATACCATCGGGTATCACACAAAGTCTCTTGATAAACAAATACAAATGGTTTTCAATTCAAACTTGTAGTTCTTCTAAGTTTAAAAGTGTTTTATGTATCACTAAGAAACTAATAAGGTTTTAAATGGTAATAACCCGTTTTAACTACAAATTCTGGCAAAGTTTTCAAAATCCCTGGATTTCAAATACATCAACTGTTTTTCAAACAAGTCTACTCAAATTGTTTTCAAACACACTGTGTTTTCACTCAGTTTTTAAACGAGAAATCTAGTTTTCCAAAATGGTTTTCCCCGTAGCATACCAGATTCGGACGTGGTGTCTTGTCCGGGTTTGGGGTGTTACACCCTCGACCTCTCCACCGAATCCTCCTTGAATTACTCCCAGCCTTCCATTTGAATTTGTTGACCAATTCTTCAACCTCCTTTGCAGAGTTTGATCCAAACTCTACCTCTTGCACTACCAAGACATAAAATAAAAGCCCCCCATTTGCATGCCATGGGATTCGAACCCCACTCCCCTGCCATCTCAGTGACGCCACAGCCACAAAGTCACAAGTTCTTTTTGTGACACAAAAACACACACATTTATACATAAGTCTTACTGCTACAGCTCATTCCTCTTAAAAGCAAAAACTAAAAATTTTCCAAGGCCCAGACTCGAACCCAGGCCTCATAAGAACCCCCAAATACATTCAAATACCCAGCCATTCAAGCACATCATGGAATTTAAGCCATTTCAGCAAAATTACAAGCCCTGCATTTTTGGAGCGTCACACAAACAGAAACATTTATAGACTTTTCATAATATAATTCATTGAATCCAATCAAAGTGTCCCTTTAATAAGTTAATGAGACCTCAAGCATGCTTTGGAATGGGCTCGGGACTAAACCAAACGCATAAGGAAACTTTCGAAAATTTAAAATTTTTTCTAAGTTACAGAGGTCACATGCCCGTGTGGGCAAGCCGTGTGCCTCCCTCGGCCTTAGACAGGCTCGTATCTCTAAGCCGTGTCAAAACAGGGCATACATACTGACTAGTCCCCACGGTCGTGGACACGCCCTGTGCCTTACCCATGGTCGCTACTGACTTGCACTATACGGCCAGTCACACGCCCGTGTGTCTAGCCCATGGTCGAGTCAGACTTGTTTTGAAATACAACCATGAGGGACACGGTCGAGCCACACGCCCGTGTGCTCAATCGTGTGGGCAATTATAGGCCATTTACAATGCCAAAATGCCACCCACACTTTAGGTCATCCCTATAAGCACAATTAAGCATCAATCCAAGCATCAAAGACAACCAACACATACCAAAATGTTCATCATTTCTACCCACTTATGAGCTCAAAAATCACACCAACTTATATGCCATTTAACTCAATCCAATCACAACATTTCTAGATAATATCCATCCACACACTTACCATTTAATTATATCAACCATTCATCAAATATATGCTTACTTTGCATCAACAAGCTTACCATTAATTTTGGCCATCTCATTAGCTCAAACATTAGCCATCAACCCATAACAAACTATGCATCATTAAACATGAGCTACTCATTTATATCATCTTCATTATCTAGCCATATCACATGGCTATCTATATACAACTCAAACATAATTCAACACAACTAGCCTATACATGCCATATTTAACTATGTACACATTCAAAAGAACCAAAGTAGAGATTGATAGTGTGGTGAAGATCCTTGACAATTCCCAAGCCTTTCGTAGCTTCAACAATCTATAAAACAAAGCAAACATACACACAGAGTAAGCTATAAAAAGCTTAGTAAGCCATATACAAATAAACTTATCATATAATCATTTATAAGCATAACAATTCAAATTCATTAACATATCTTCATTTCAAACACATAGATTTCTCTTTGGCTCAATTGGTTTGCCATTGCTTACTAACATATCATATCTCAAGCATCTCTTTTGCTCATAACTCTAATATACATATATCACATTTATTTCATTGCATCTATGTACATGTTTACTCACCTTTTATGCTTATACAAAGCATACACATCAAACGTACCTGAAACGATTATACATATCACATTATCTTTAGTTTCTCAGAATTGCCCGTTGAACCATTCGAAACCAAATAGGTTACTCAGAATGCTCAGAATAGTCGTACAATGCCAATGTCCCAGACGTGGTCTTACATGTAACCAAATATAGATGCCACTGTCCCAGACAAGGTCTTACACGAATCAAATATGATGTCAATGTCCCAGACATGGTCTTAAACGTAAATTTCAAATCAACACTAATGTCCCAGATGTTGTCTTACACGATATCACATATCAGAAACCTATGTCATGACATATGTAATCCTATCTATTTTTAGGTTCATGCAGGACTTCTCAGACATTGATACATTGTCGATACTTCCTCGGAATTCAAATATTTATCCTCTCGTAAACATTCAACACACTGATATTTCATATAAACATACACAAATCAATTCAAATACATTTATTTGTATATAGACTTACCTTGGATTTGAGTAAACGAACGGATTCGGCTATTCAATTACTTTCGACTTTCCTCGATCTAAATCCATTTTCTTCGGTTCTTGATCTATACATATTCAAATTTAACTCATTTATTCATCAATTCATTCAATTCAATCCAAGAACACATATTGAGGGTAATTTACAATTTAGCCCTCACATTTTCACATTTTGACATTTAAGTCCTTATTTCACAAAATCACAAAATACACAAAATCTCTATATACCCAAGCTTAGTCGAATGTTCACTAAGATCATACAAGTCCAAAAATTTCATTTATTTCACATTTTAGTCCCTCAAAATATTATTTTCTCAATTTAGTCCAATTTACTCAAATTCATCAAAAATCCAAAGACAAACTATGTTAATCTATCACATATCTTTCATATTTCATCTTCAAACATCATAAAGCTCATGAATTCATCAATGGAACTTTTCAAAATCATTACCAATTTAGAAAATTAAGGTATGGGTTTGAAATAACACTAAGCAACGATTACAAAAACATAGAAATTATCAAAAATCAAGTCAAAAACATACCTCAATTGAGCTAAATGAGTGCCGAATATAACAAAGCTTCCAATCCCTAACTATTTCCTTATTTTCGACTAGAGAATTGAGAAAAGATGAATATTCAAATGGTTTTGTTTTATTAATATTTACTTATGTTACTAATTACCAGACTAACCTTTTTATTATCATTTATATTCCACTATCTAAAGGCATTTTTGTCCATCAAAAGTTCATAAGGTTTAATAACCACATAAGGACTCCTTATAATAAAAGTTATAACAATTCGGCACTTACACATTAATAGCCAACCTTTTCATTTTATGCGATTGAGTCCTTTTATCAAATTAAGCACACAAATGATCAAATTAAATCACAGAAATTTCGCACATACTAATTCACATGCTAAAAACTCAGAAAATAATATTAAAATATTTTTTCTAACTCGGATTTGTGGTCTCGAAACCACTATTTTGACAAAACTGGTGTAACATCCTGAATTTTTGGGCTTATGCGTTTAATGGGTGAATATGTGTAATGAGTTAATTTGAGTATTAGGGGTCCAAATTGGGTTCAGGTTTGGGCTAAAGCCTTAGTTAAATTTTTTGTTTGGGCACTTTAGTGGAGAAACTGTTAGAGTGAGGTTTAAAAGATATTATTTGCAAACAAAGACGCAAATGGGCTTGGGGCCCAGTGGTCAGTGGCGCCACTTAAAGAGCAAGGGGGTGGCGTCAACTGAGGAGGCCCAAATTTAAGTTTCATGGAGCCCAATTCTTTTAATCTAAGTTAGCTAATTTTCGGCATTAGGGTTAGGTGGAGTGGACGGCAACAAGGCTCAAAAATAGGAGGATTTATGTAAATGGGATAATGTAGATATTATAGTTGATAATATGGAAGATAAAAGGAGAAAAGATAGGAGCTATCTGCAAGGCTAGGTGTTGGCCGAAATTCCATCACCTAGAGGAGGGAAGAAATCGGTTTCTTTATGGCAAAGGGGTGCCGAAATTTCCCCTACTATTTGATTAGTTGTTAGTTATCAAGAAGGGCATTTTCGGTATTAAGTAGTAGGTGCCGAAATCTTCTTTAAATAGAGGGGATATCTCTTCAATTCCGGCACTTGGAACCCTATTCTTTTCTCTCATTCTCTGTGCTGAAATTCTCAGTCTTTCTCTACAACTTCTATTAATTTCTTCTAAAAAGCCGAAAATGCCTAAGCCTCTTCTTGTTCATCTTTTTATTGGACCTTTCTTAAAAGCTGAAACCTCTCACTTCACTCTCTTTTCCATTCTTTTCCTCTTGTGCCAATTTCTCCATAAAAGCCAGAATCTTTTGGAAGTTGCCGAAACTCTCTGTGTGGGGTAAGTAACGATTCTCCTCTACTCTTCTCTTTTTCTTGGGTTGAGAAGGAAAAGCCGAAAGACTAATAAGTGGTTGATTCTTGTGTTTACTTGTGAAGAAGATCTCTTAGATCTGAAAGCCAAAAATCGCTAGTCTCTAAGGTTTATCACTTTTCGGGATTTTAAGGTAAGGATTTCAATTCTCCTTAAGATGATCAACCATTTTCTTGTCGTTAGTCGTGCCTTAATCTAATGTTTCGTTACCAGCCTCTGAACGACACCTTAGGCAGATAGAAGCTGTGTCGACTACGGATAGCGTCGACGTAGAAAGTTTTGTTCCAACGATAATCATGTGTGTAGATCTCTAACACACTAGTTAACTGTATATATATATATATATATATATATATATGTGTGTGTGTGTTATAGGCTAAAAAGCCGGAAAGAGGCTGTGTAGACAGTCGAATAAAACCCTAAAAGGGTTAGGCAGAGGATGCCAGGTACGTGATCATAGAAATCTCTATGTGTATCGATATATATGAAAGCCTGCTTTCTTAAAGATGCTATGATGTTTTTAATTTTTCATGTGTGTATGCATGGGGTGGGATTATGATAATGAAGAGGAAGTGCATGATAGGTCACTTGGTGATCGGTGGTTAAACCACAAATTCAAATGTTAGTTCACACAGTGATCGGTGGCTATGCCACATTTAATGATTCCTGATTAATAGGAATAGGCAGTACGACTGTCGTTATGGTGTGGAGCGGATGGAGGGTTGATTGTAGAAATCGCCAAGGTGTGATGGTTGGTACGGGTTGGTGTGTAGAGGATGGAATTCTAAGATGGGTTGGGCTATTCATCATTCATTATTTTCATGTAATTATGATTGTTGCCTTTATGTATGGGCCAGGGCTCATAATGTGTTTATGGGCCTTAGGTCAGTGTGTCCAGGATTTATACACTGAGTCTTGGTGACTCACCCTTTCATTTTCTCTACTCTTTCAGATGAGCAGTAGATCATGGACATGGGAGCCGAGACGGACTCGAGGGGCCATCAAGTTTTTATCTTTATAGATTATTTTAGCTTTTCTTTAAGTTTTTAATTTTGGGAATATTTATGTAATAAGGCCCCACGATTTATATTTCACTACATAGTTTTTAATATTTGCAACTTATGAAATTTTGTCAAAGGTTTATTTATTAAAAATTATAATAATACAAGGTTTTATTTTCAAATGTCACCTATTAATTCAAATACTGTCTAGTTAACTTACGATTTCCGAAACCAACAAAGCAAAAGTTTTCAATGTACAACCCGTAGCATACCAGATCTAGTCAAAACTATGGGCCGGGTTTGGGGTGTTACAACTGGACTGTTACATGGAAAATTGGTATATGTGAATTGTGGTATTCGAGTTTTGAAGTGTTTATAAAGGAGATATTATAACTTTATAATTGAATTGTAATAAATGACTGTTCTGAGCTATGTTTTTGATTGGTAATGCCTTGTAACCCTAATCCAGTGACTGATACGGGTTAGGGGTGTTACATTTTATTGGTATTAGAGCCACAATTTAGTTGGTTCTAGGACTAACATAGCGCGTGTGAGTCTAGCTATACATGCCATATATATAAACTGTGATAGTGTGATGATTCCTGACAATTAAAATGTGTTTTCGTATAGTAAATGGATCCTGATCGAGCTATAGCTGATGATGTGGAAAGTAATGCACCCACTCCCGCTCAAGGGGTAACACTGGTTGATTCTAGGTCGATTACGAGTAGTCACGAGGGAGAGGCTAAATAAGCCTTCTTCCATATGATGAACGAATGGTTCACACAGTATATCCATACAAATCTGGTTGCTCAACAACCTCCACCCTGCCTAATCCTCCTCAAATACCTGTGATACCTCAAGTTAATGATCCGATGCGATTGAATAAGCCTCCGGTTAATAAAATCAAAAAATATGGGGCCGAAGAGTTCAGAGCTACTATCGATGATGATCCTGAGTGAGCAAAATTCTGGCTTAATAATACGATTCGGGTGTTCGATGAACTATCTTGTACCCCTAATGAATGTATCAAATCTGCCGTATCTTTGCTTTGAGACACCGCATATCATTAGTGGAATACACTAGTATTGGTGGTTCCAAAAGAACGGGTTACTTGGGAGTTCTTTTAGACTAAATTTCGAAAGAAATATATCAGTCACAGATTCATAGATCAAAAAACGCAAAGAATTACTCGAGTTGAAACAGCGTCGCATGAATGTGACAGAATATGAGCGGGAATTTGTGAGACTCAGCAGATATGCCCGGGAATGTGTTTCAACTGAAGCTATTATGTGCAAGAGATTTGAGGATGGTTTAAATGAAGACATCAAGCTATTATTCGGGATTTTGGAAATCAAAAAGTTTGTGGTACTCGTTGAGTGAGCATGCAAAGCTGAAGAACTCAGGAAAGAGAAAAGAAAAGCTGATTTTGAAGCTCGAGATTCATGAAAAAGATCATCTAATAAGTCATTTTAGCCGGAATCAAAGAAGTTTCGAGATGATTTTAGCCATTCAAAGGCTACTGCGGGTTATTCTAGACGAGACCGAGAGAGGCCACCTGTCAGTTCAAAAACTACTTCAATAGCTAGTGTTGGAAATGTCAGACCAAATCAACCTAAGCGCAAACATTGCAGTAAATGACATCCCGACAACTGTATATTGAATGATCGATCTTGCTTCAAATGTGGATCATTAGATCATTTCATCCGTGAATGTCCTGAGTTGGCCGAGCAAGATACAGTGCAGAATACGAGGCCGAGTAACACTGCAGCTAGAGGTAGACCACCCAAAAACACGGGCAATGTGGGTGGTAGCCAGAGAATGACTAAAGACACTACTTTGAGATCTGAAGCCCGAGCACCTACCAGAGCTTATGCAATTCACGCTCGCGAAGAAGCTTTGTCTCCAGATGTTATTACCGGTACTTTCACTCTCTATGATACTAGTGTTGTTGCATTGATTGATCCTGGATCGACTCATTCTTATATATGTATGAACTTAGTATCCAGTAAGATTTTGCCTTTAGAGTCTACTGAATTTGTGATTAAAGTATCGAACCCCTTAGGCAAGTGTGTTCTGGTTGATAAAGCATGCAAGAACTGCCCATTGATGATTTGAGATTTTTGTTTTCCGGCCAATTTGATATTATTTCCTTTCGACGAATTTGATATAATTCTGGGTATAGATTGGTTCACATTGCATGATGCTATAGTAAATTGCAAACGGAAGACGATTGATTTGAGATGTTAGAATAATGAGATTATTCAGATCGAGTCAGATGATTTGAATGGTTTACCGGTAGTGATTTCTTTGATATTAGCTCGGTAATATGTGAGAAAGGGTTGTGAAGCTTTCTTTGCATATGTGCTTGACTCTAAAGTGACTGAAAAGAAGATTGAATTAGTATCAGTTGTGTGTGAATATCCGGATGTGTTTCCTGAAGAGTTACCGCATTTGCCAACGATCAGAGAAGTTGAATTTGGTATTGATTTAGTGCCGGGAACAACTCTGATATCGGTAGCTTTGTACAGAATGGCATCGACCTAATTAAAAGAGTTGAAAGCTTAGTTACAAGAATTGACCGATAGAGGATTTGCATGATCGAGTTTCTCACCCTGGAGTGCTCCCGTATTGTTTGTGAAAAAGAAAGATGGCACGATGAGAATGTGCATCGGTTACAGACAACTGAATAAAGTGATTATCAAGAATAAATATCCTCTGCCTCGAATAGATGATTTGTTTGACCAGTTGAAATGGGCTACAGTGTTTTCAAAGATAGATTTAAGATCAGGTTATTATCAGTTGCGAGTTAAAGACTCCGATTGCCAATAACTGCTTTTCGAACGAGGTACGGGCATTATGAGTTTCTAGTTATGTCTTTCGAATTAACGAATGCACCTGCTATTTTTATGGACCTAATAAATTGGATCTTCAGACTATATTTAAATAGATTTGTTGTTGTGTTTATAGATGACATCTTGACCTATTCCCGTGATGAATCTGAGCATAACGAGCACTTGAGAATTGTGTTACAGTCTTTGCGTGGTAAACAATTATATGAGAAGTTCAGTAAATGTGAATTCTTGTTGTGCAAAGTTGGTTTTCTGGGGCATATTGTGTCTGCATCGGGTATTCGAGTGGATCCAAGCAAGATTTTAGCAAATTTAGATTAGAAGCCTCTGAGAAATGTATCAGAAGTTCGCAGTTTTTTGGGACTTGCTTGTTATTATAGACGGTTCGTAAAAGGATTCTCGATGATTGTGATTCCGTTGACAAGACTACTAGAGAAAGATGTTAAGTTTGAGTGGACAGATAAGTGTCAGAAAAGTTTCGATCAGTTGAAAGCTTTATTGACCTAAACTATAGTGTTAGTTCAGCCAGAATCAGGTAAAGAGTTCATAATTTATAGTGATGCATCGTTGAATGGTCTGGGTTGTGTTTTGATGCAGTAAGGCAAAGTCATAGCTTATACCTTGAGACAATTAAAGTTACATGAAAAGAATTACCTGACACATGATTTAGAGTTAGCCGCTATTGTGTTTGCATTGAAGATCTGGCGATATTATCTGTAAGGTGAGAAATGCCATGTTTATTCTGATCAAAAGAGTTTGAAATATATGATGACTCAAAATGATTTGAATTTGCTTCAACGGAGATGGTTTGAATTGCTGAAAGACTACGAGCTTGTGATAGACTATCATCCAGAAAAAGTAAATGTGGTTGTTGATGCTTTAAGCTAAAAATCATTGTTTGCTCTCCATGCGATGAACACTCAGTTGGCTATATCTGATGACGACTCGATTATAGCGGAGATGAAAGCGAAACCATTATTCTTACAGCAGATTTGCGAAGCTCAAAAAGTTGATAATGATTTGTTAACAAAACGAGCTCAATGTGATTCGAACCCTGAATCGGAGTTTCAAGTTGATGCTAATCATTGTTTGAGTTTCATAGATCGAATATGTGTTCCGAGAAATTCAGAGTTGATTCGGATGATTTTGAATGAAGCTCATAGTAGTCGGTAATCTGTTCATCCGAGAAGTACGAAAATGTATAACTATCGGAAACAGCTTTACTGGTGGTATGGTATGAAGCGTGATACCTCTGAATTTGTTTTAAAATGTTTAATCTATCAGCAAGTCAAAGTTGAGCATCAGGTACTGTCTGGGTTACTACAGTTGATTATGATTCCTGAGTGGAAATGGGACAGAATCACGATGGATTTTGTTTTGGGTTTGCCCCTATCTCCGAGTAAGAAAGATGCGATATGGGTGGTTGTTGATAGACTGCCTAAATTGACTCATTTCATTCCGGTAAGAACGGATTATTCACTTGATAAGCTTGTTGAGTTATTTATCTCTGAGGTTGTGAGATTGCATGGAGTACCTATTTCTATTGTTTCGGATAGAGATCCGAGGTTCACATCGTGGTTTTGGAAGAAATTGCAAGATACACTGGGTACAAAGCTACACTTTAGTACTGCTTTTCATCGACAAATAGATGGTCAATTCGAGCGGATTATTCAAATACTCGAGGATATGTTGAAATGTTGCATTCTTGAGTTTGAAGGTACGTGGGAACGATATTTTCTTTCTATTGATTGAATTTGCGTACAATAATAGCTTTCAATCAAGTATAAAAATGGCACAATAGAAAGCTTTGTACGGTCACAAATGTCAAACACCTTTTTATTGGACTGAACTCAGTGAGAATAAGATTCACGAGGTCAATTTGATTAAAGAAACTGAACAGAATGTGAAAGTGATTCGTGATAGTCTGAAAGCAGCGTTAGATCGTCAGAAATCGTACGTAGACTTGAAACGAACAGATATTGAGTTTCATATTGGGGATCGAGTGTTTTCGAAAGTATCTCCGTGGAAGAAAATACTTAGATTTGGCAGAAAAGGCAAGTTAAGTCCGAGATTCATCGGGCCGTATGAAATTATCGAGCGTATCGGGCCGGTTGCTTATAGATTGTTGTTGCCACCTGAGTTAGAAAATATTCATAATGTATTTCATGTATCGATGCTTCGACGATATCGATCCGATCCCTCGCATGTGATTTCCCCGTCCGAGATTGAGATTCAATCCGATATGACATACGAAGAAAACCTAATCCGAGTTTTAGATCACGAGGTTAAAGAATTGAGAAATAAGAAAATTACATTTGTGAAAGTCTTATGGCATCGACACGGGGTCAAAAAAGCTACGTGGAAGCTTGAGGATGCTATGAGACAGCAATATCCAAACCTATTCACTGGTATGATTTCCGGGGACGAAAATCCCTAAGCGGGGAGAGTTGTAACAACTCGGTTTTAGCTAAATCGAAACAGTGGTTTCGGAACCACAAATATGAGGTCGTAAAATTATTTTAATATTATTTTTGGTATTTACAACATGTTATTTAATATGTGTGAAAATTTTGTGATTTAATTTTACCGTTTGTTTGCTTAATTTGATAAAAAAGGACTTAACCGCGTAAAATGAAAAAGGGATTTCTATTTGTTAAAGTACTTATTTGCTATAGTTTCTTATTTGTATAGTTCTTAAATTTAAATTAGGCCATTATAAAGATGAGTGGAAGGCATTAGGCTTGTATTATATAGTTTTCATATTAATTTATAAAGGTTAAAATGGTAAATTATGTGTTAATATGTGATTAAATAAAATAAAACATTAAAATGCATGCATTATCATCTTTTTGGTCGAATGTTGTGAAGGAAAGAAGCCATATTTGAAGTTTTTAAGTTCGGCACCTAGGAAGCTTGATTTAGGTATGTTATCTACTCGGTTTTTGATAATTTTAACATTTTTGATACCGTTGCTTCGTATTCTAGCTAGCCCATGCCGTAATTTTTGGATTGGTTGATGAATTTGTGAGTTTCCATTGATGATAGCTTGATCTTTTTGTTGTTTGATGATGAAAAATAAATATTTGTTGTTAGATTTTCATAGTTTATCAAGTTATTTTTGATAAAAAAATGCTTATTAAGATTAAATTGTGAAATTTGTAAAGTGAGGGGTTAAAATGCGAAATAAATGGAATTAATGGGCTGCTAGGGACCTAAGGAATACTCGGCCAAACATGGGTTAAATGAAATTTTGAGTATTTTTGTGTTGTTTTGAAATAGGGACTAAATTGTGAAAATTGTGAAATGTCAGGGGCTAAAGTGCAAAATGCCCATTTATGTATTTTTGGATGAAATTGAATGAATATGTCTTTAAATAAGTGAAATTTGAATTGATTTAGATCAGGAAAAGAAGAAATCAGATTTGGATCGGGGGAAGTCTAAAGTTGTTGAATAGCCGTTCCGATCCGTTCATTTCCGAACGAGTTAAGTTCATAAGTAAATAAATGTTCATAAAATTCAAATGTATATATTATATAATGCTGAATTGAATTGTATATACAAATAAATATGTTGCCGATTTGAACTGAGCATGGGATGACTTGTTTCGAGCGTGAATTGATTGAATTACAACGTCCAAAAGTCCCGTACGAACCTTAGGAATAGTATAAGATACATAGGTCATGACATTAGGACTTCCGAGGTGTGATTTCATGTAAGACCATGTCTAGGATATTGGCAACGATATGAGTTTACGTGTAAGACCATCTCTGGGACATTGGCATCGTATATGATTTGTGTATGACCCTGTCTAGGACAGAGGCATCGATATGTGATAACATGTAAGACCATATCTGGGATATGGCATTGTATGTGATATATGTGTTTCCGAGTATCCTTAACGATTCCGAATGGTTCAACGGGCAATGTCAAACGAGTTCGAATGTGAATTTGAGCTAAATAATTTAGGTACTATGAGGTTTATATTTTTATTGAAAAATGAGGTAAGTGAAGTTTCTTATTGGGGTATTATGGATTATATGAGAAAAGTGATTGTATATGAGAAAGAGATTAGTTAAATATGGCCTATTCGAATTGAATTATTAATGATCTTGTGATGATTTATTTGCTTATGGCTTACTAAGCTTTCAAAACTTACCTTGTGTGTTCTTTCATTGTTTTATAGATATATAAAGCTAGTTTGAGCTTGGGGATCGTCAAAGATCATCATCACACTATCGATCACTATTTCGGTACTTTGAATGCTTGTACTTTTGACATGTAGCATGTATAGGCTAGTTTTAATATGGTTTGTTTTGAATTGTGTATAAATAGCCATGCGAAAATGGATTGATAATGATGTTAATGTTTGTGAATAATCGGTCTTGTTAATTAGCTCATTTTGGAAAGTTTGTTTGATGGACATGTGATTCGGCTTGAGCAATTTTGTAGTTGATGGAGGTGTTTTCGATTTGTGGTACATGTTTTTTATAGGTCTTGTTAATTAGCTCATTTTGGAAAGTTTGTTTGATGGACATGTGATTCGGCTTGAGCAATTATGTAGTTGATGGAGGTGTTTTCGATTTGTGGTACATGTTTTTTATAAGCTATGTGATGTTCTTCCTATATCTCGTGAATTTGGCTATTTGTAATGGCTCATTATTGACCTATAAATTGCTGTATAATTTGTCTTGTAAATAAGTTTGGAAATGGTAAATGATGTGCATTCATATCTAGTTAATGATAGATAAATTAAATACATATGTATATGACATGTTTGTTTGTGGTTCAGTATTTAAAGGTCAATTTGGTTAGTTTAATATTTGATTTTTGTTATGTGCATAAAGTGTTAATGGCGAATTATAGTAGTAAAATGGCTACTTTGCTTCGAATATTTATTAGTAAATAATGACTATGCTTTAGGTTTGTTTTGTTGGTTATATGGATATTTATAAAATTGACATATTGATGGTTGTATTCGGTTATGAAATCATAAAATTAGCTTAATATTGAATGATGGAATTGGTACGAATTTTGAGGCCATTTAAATGACTGAATTAATGGCTTATTGGATGGTTGAATATATGATGTCTAAACATGATATTTACATGCGAAGTAAGGCTTGTTATTTGTGTTCAAAAATGGTCCATGTTGATTTAGTAAAATGTGCATAATTTTGTAATGTACAAGAACTATATTTGATCATTTGGTGATGTTTAATAGTGATTCATTATATAGATAACTTATGAGTTGTATAATATGATTTGTTTTGACTTGATATGCGAATGTATATAGGTTTCTGAAATGGTACATTTGATAATTAGATAATGAAATAAATGTATGCAATTGGATGTTTTGACATATGCATCAGTATATGATTTGTAAGGATATATGCTTGAATATATTTTAAGTATTCGAATGACATGAATGTGATGGTAATAAGGTTCGAACATTGGACTTATGCAACATGTATATTATATTATTGATGTATGATAGCTTAGTTCGAAAATTTGAATAGGTAAACAAAAATTGGAATGGTTGAGTTTTTTTTTAGTATGGTTTGTATGTGATATATGATTAGTAAAGCATTATTGATTGTGGTTGGCTATATGATTTATATATGCAAAATTGGTATATGTGAATTGTCGTATTCGAGTTTTGAAGTGTTTATAAAGGAGATATTATAACTTTATGCTTGAATTGTAATAAATGACTGTTCTGAGCTGTGTTTTTTATTAGCAATGCCCCGTAACCCTAATCCGGCGATCAATACGGGTTAGGGGTGTTACCGATATGATAGCATATTTAAGAAACAACAAATTCTTCCAGAGAAAAGTTTTACTTTGGGAAAAAGTAACTGCACTGATTTCATGGTAAGCATTAAAAAAGTTGTTGAAACATTAAAGTGGGAAGTGGTTTGTGATAAAAGGCCGAATTCGGACGGTGAGTTAGTTCGGAAATTTTATGCGAATTTGACCTCAAGTGCTTTAACAGAAGTTTTCATCCGAGGAGTTAAGGTACCTCTAAACCCAAGTTCCATTAATGAATTTTATGAATTCCCTTATTTCAAAGAAGACGAATATTCTTCCTTAATGGAAAATATTGAGACGGAGAAATTGCAAGAAATTTTACGATAATGCAAAGTTTGAGGTTCTAAATGGACTGTGTCTAAACAAGAGACTCATACTTGTTGCAGAGAATACTTGATCCCATTAGTGAAGGTATGGTTTTATTTTGTTCGCTTTAGTCTTTTGACTATCTCATATGGGACTAAGATTTCAGTGGAATGCATGGCCTTGCTATACTCAATTATGACAACAAAGACCATTAATGTGGGAAAAATAATTGTAAAAGAAATTCAAAATTATGTCACAAGACGTTCTGGTCCAACCTATTTCCCTTTTACGATAATAGCTTTATGCTTGATGTAATACCCCGAATTTGGGCCTAGAAGAATTGGGCCTATTGGGCTTTGGGTCTCATAAAATTTTTAAGTGAGCAAGAAAATGACAAATGACATGACGACTTTAAAGGTTTAATGAATTTGGAGTGTCTAGGTGTGCTGGAGAAGCTCTGGGTTCGAGTTTTGTGGTGGAGGATTCTTAATTTAATTAATTAAGGAATCAAGGTTGTGAGTAGTGGGCTTTTAAATAAAAATAAGTGAAAATGGCACAAAGAAGCCTGTGGTGAAGTGGCTAAGTGATGCCACTAGGGTGTAGAGAGGTGGCGACATATGTATGCAGGAAGGTCCAAGGTTCGAGGCTTAGTTTTGTGGAGTGTTTATTTTGCATAAGTGGACGGCCAGAGTTGTGTTGAATTTGAACTCTTGCGTTGGAGTGTTTGAGTGGTCTTGTAAACTGATAGTGGAGGAAATTTCGGAGGAGATTAAGGAGATATCAGGGAGAAAAGTTAGGAGATGAGGAGTGTGGATGAGGTGGTGCCGAATGGGACTCTGGGGGAAGGCATTTTTGGCTTGTGGCTATAAAAGGTGAGTGCCAAATCCTTTAAAGGGTTCCTTGAGTTGTCATTATTCTTTTTCTTTCTTTTCTTCCCCTCAATCGGTTCCTCCCATAGCCAAATTCTCCCATTGCCGAAATCTCCTAGAGCCAAATCCCTTTGTGCCGCATTCTTTTGAAGGGCTCTTTCGGTTTTCAATACTTTTCTCTTCTCTCCCATAGCCGAGTTCTCTTATTGCCGAATTACCACCATCTTTTTCCTTGCCGAAATTCCTATTAGTGCCAAACCCTTGTTTTCCTCCATCGCAAATCGACCATTATCTACTATCAGTCAAGGTTAAAAGCCGAATCTAGTCCAGTAGCTATCTAGGCCGCAGGATCAAAAATGGATTCGGTAAGTATTCAGTTAACCCCTTGGTATGTTTTGTTAAAAGCCGAAGGGCTATCTAACTTCTCATGGTTGTTACTCTTGTATTAACAAGGGTAAGGTTCGGAGATTGCAAGTGTGGTAAGGATCGTTAGCAAAGTGTAAGTGTACTCAACTTGATTATAGTTTAAGTAAATGGCCGGATGTGAGTATGATCTATAGGGGTGACTTGTATGGATTATGAGTCATTCGAATTTTGATGGTGTATGTGTGAGTGTAGATCTAGGGGATACTCGTGATTAGTAGCTAAGGAAGGGCTATTAGAATCTGGTGGCATACGGTAAGGTTATGGTAAGGTTTCAGCTTTTGGTAAATGTCTTGATTTAGTGATTGATTGAAGGTTGGTTGGTTGTAGGTTCAAGACTAAGGATAGTATAGCACGTCGCTGTAACCAGGCGTGTACAAACACTACACATACGATATCGGCAATGCCAGAAAGCCAGAAATGCCGAAAGTGGCTAAATGGGCTCAGTGGGCCCTGATGCTAAGTTTGATGAAATTGTTGGTTGGTTATACGAATTGAGTTAGTCATGCATGTTACATGATCTAGAATTGTTTTGGGCCTAATAGGCCATATGGATGAGATTTGGGCCTAATGGGCCATAAGGATGTGATTTGGGCTTGATGGGCTTTATGGGGACGTAGACAAGTATGCTAGGGTTTAATGGACTTTAGGCCTAGTTTTGAACAACTCTTAAACCGCATAAGACTTAATCTAATAATTAAACATGTTCGTGAACAAGTTGCTGCGTTAGAGTGTGGCAACGGACATATGCATGTCTAGGATTGGATCTAGGGAGAGCTTGGTACTTAAGCGGTCCTAGCGGCTCACCTCCTCTTCTCTGGAATCCTACCTGGTGCATAGTGTCTATTCACTTTAACCACAAGGACTTTTTAATGGGCCAAAGTTCATAACTAAAACCCGAGAGGGACCAAATACCCCTGATTTGGAAATTACCAAAATACCCTTAGATTTGTAAAATTACTAAAATACCCCTAATTTGGAAATTACCAAAATACCCTTAGATTTGTAAAATTACTAAAATACCCCTGATTTGAAAATTACCAAAATACCCTTAGTTTGAAAATTACCAAATATCCTTAGATTTGCAAAATTACTAAAATACCCCCAAATTGTGAAATTACCAGAGTACCCTTGATTTGTAGAATTACCAAAACATCCCTGATTTACAAAATTTCCAAAATACCTCTGTTTTGCAAAATCACATAAACACCCCTGTAGAGTAGATTTACGGAAATACCCTTAGGTAGTGAAATGACTAAAATACCCCTAAGTGCTGAATGGGTGGAAATATGTATGTTGCACTCATGGAATGTATGTTGCACTTGGGTGGGTTTTGATGGTACGGAGGAAGACTTGAGGATCGCATAGTCTCTTGACGACCGTGGATCCACCGGTGGCTTTAAGCCCATTATAGCAGCTTTGCTGCAACGTTTGAGTAGTGCTGCTGCTGGTGCTACCTTTGGTGTGTAGGGATGGGTGGGTTGATATTTATATCCCCATAAGTGTGTACGGTTGGAAGGGAAATGGTGTGTAGGGTTGGATTCGGGATGGGTGCATTACATTCATGTGACTTTGATGTGGTATGAGGTCATATAGGGCTTAGGCCCAAGACCACTAATTTTGATAGGGCTTTTAGGCCTTAAATTTCAACTTAGCAAAATCGTTTTGAATTATGCTTTTGATGTGACATTCCTGGATTCAGCCATAACATCTGGGCCGGGTCTAGGGGTGTTACACTTAAAGGCTAGAATTTGTGCAAACGTAAAGACTACAAGACATGGCAAAGGTACAATCGCCGATTGGACCTTGTCCGAGTAGCAGGAAATTCTATTCTACAAAAGCAAGTTGAATCAAACAATGACATTAAAGAATAGGATATTCCTATAAAACTAAAACCTGTGCAACCAATCAAAATTCTTGACTTTGTAGAATAGACCGTACCAATTCTTGAACCTGACATGACTACCCCTATAACACCCCCAAACTCGGCCTAGTAATTAGGCCCGAACCCGACGTGTCACATTGAGGTGCTTTTCGAAAACTAAGTTTTTATATGGAACCTTTCTTGTGAGTAAAATCCCAGTTACAACAGTTTATTACTAATATTATTCGTGATTTCTTAATAAGTTATTACCCTCAAAACCTAGTTCGTTGCGGAAGCTTAGTTTAAAACAATTGACTTATGAAAACGTGATATTTACAACTTAGTTGTGAAAGCGTAGTGTTTGAAAATAGATATTGTTTTGGAAAACCGCGATTCAATGTTGAGCAGGTTTAAAACATAAAAAAACTAAAAAAATCCTAAACTAAAAACCAAAATTTAAGAGAGGCCTTATTACAAAATATTAAGCCAAATTAAAGGAAAGTAGAATACTAAAATCGTAGTGTGGCCACCTCTGAGTCCTCCAATACGTCGAACCACCTACGGAGGGTTGCCTTAAAAACAAATAAAAGAGGGGGTGAGTTTACGAAAACTCAGTGTGTACAACCCTCATCAGTAAGAACATGCATCACAACAATCCGGGCCGAAGCCCATTACAGTAACGGTGGCAATTGGGCCTTATCCCAAAATGGCCTCGGTTGGGCCTTAGTCCATAACAAAATTCACATATCAAATTTATCTGGGCCTGAGCCTCACAGTTAGATCATGTGAATGCAATGCATTAATGCCCATACCAACCCTGCACTCCGTCTCCTATCCAACCCAGCACTCCTGCAGGGATTTAATCGACCCACCCATCCCTACACTCCTTATGTAGCACCGGTTGCGGCACAAACTTATCGTTGCAGCAGAGCTGCTCATGGCTTGAAAGCCTCCGGTGGATCCTGTAACATCCCTCACCTAGGTCCATCGTCGGTACAGGGTACGAGGCATTACCGAACATGATTCAAACTACTGTATAAAATTTAAAATGTACAATCCGTATAAATTTAGAACTTTTTCCATACATAGTCGTCAATACCCATAAGAAAAATAATCATTCGTTATTACAAATAACAAAACAATTAAGCCTTCTATACATGCCATAATTCCCAAAATATTGTTTTCAAAATACCAAAAGAAGGCTGATAGTGTGGATGGATTTCCGACGATCACCGAATCCCGAGCTAGCTTGATGAGACTATGGAACAAGGAAAAGAAAAGAGAGTAAGCATATAGCTTAGTAAGTAAGTATATAAATAATTAATAATGGATTTATTAAGTTTACAAAACAACACAATCAAATCTAAAATCAATTTCATCATTTATTCAAGTTTGAAGCAAGCTGTCTATTCGAGTCACAGTCACTAAATTATTTTTATCTCAAGCTACAAAACTCCAAATTAAGATCCTTAAATTTTCCCTAAAACTAGAATCATTTATATTCTCACCATAAAATTTTCAGAATTTTTTATCTTTCCAATTAGTACAGTTTATTCATTAAATATTCCCCTATTTTGCTGTTCAACTGCTCTGAACACTTTTAACTACGAACCAATTTTATCATTATACAGAATTTATATGATGATAAAATTTATTTCATTTTAAAATATACTCATTAAGGATTTCAATCATATAACTTATACCCCATAATTAATTTTTTAGAATTTCTAATGATTTTTCCAAGACAGAATAGGGGATCAAGTAACCATTCTGAACCAGTCTCACAAAAGCTTAAATATCTCAAAATATACAATTACTTTACCTTCTCTGTTTCTTTTATATGAAAATAGACCCAATAATATTTAAATAAATATCTCATAAAACTTATAATTCAATTTCTACTATTTTTGGTGATTTTTCAAATTCACATCACTGCTGCAGTCCAAAACAGTTTTATTGTAAATTTTTGCTTTCTCTCACTTTAGTTGTATTCATTACTTACCTAGAACAATCATTCAAATTTCCAATCACATATTGAGCATATTGCTCATACATTACACATACATATACATATAATTATCACTACAACATCTCACATAATTTCATTTAGTCAGTTTTCCCGTTGAACGCTTCGGAATAATAACGAATATGTGGTGGTTTCGCACACAGCCCGCCTTTGAAATCGAAGCTCTCTTGTACACATAGTGGCCTTCACCCAGTACCACTCCTGTGACCTAGCTCGATTGTACTCATAATTCTGGCTCTCTACATATGGTGGCCTTATGATCGTCAAAATCAGAGCTTTAAAATTATAATGAGAATGATCAAACCTGGAAACTAACTCTGACAAAGATTTTAAGGCAAACGCACCTATCGAACAGTAGTATAGCTTAGGCAAGACCGGAATATCAAATCTCAAAGGAACCAAAAGTACTAATACTAACTCTCTTTCTATTATTTAGCCTAAGAATTAAGTGAAGTTGTTGTTTAATCTAAAATTTAACTATCAACTAAACTAAAGACACAAAGACAAAAAGAGAATGAATTGAGGAAAAATAACTTAGAAGAAAAACCAATTGATTAAGACGATACCCTTAGGAAGAATCCACCTAGACTTCTCTTGTTATCTAACACTGAACCAGACGATTTCATTTGACTTGATTCGTAAGATTCCCTAAGTTATATTAAACCCTCTCTCGAAGCGAATAACGTCTAACCCTAGGTTGATTAATTCAAATCTCTTTCTAATTAAAACCCCTAGAATCGCATTAACTCGATCTATGGACTCCCATATTAGGTTTCACCTTAATCCAGCAAAATCTCGTCACCCTATCTCTAAGCGTGCGATCAACTCCGCTTAATTATGCTAGATCTACTCTTAAGCAGGGACTTTTGCTCCTCCACTTAAGCACATCATACTTGAATTAATATCCCGGAAATATCAACACAAGAATTAAGCACACATAATTAAGAACGAGTCAAATATTTATCATATAGTTCAGAAAACAATAACAAGATCTGTCTTAGGTTTCATCCCCTTCAGGTATCTGAAGGGTTTAGTTCATATCAAATAAAGAAAACATCTCAGAAGAAAAGATAAAACAAAACATAAGAAATCCCTAAAACTCCCTGAAAGAATTGAAGGAGAGATCCACAATCTTGAGTAGAATTCTGGCTTCTTGAGATGGATCAACTGGCTATCTTCGAGTGATTCTCCACAAATCTGGTCTTTCTGGCTCGGCTTCTTGGCCTAGCTAACCGCCCGTTCCGGCTTCTGCCGAACTTCCCTTCTAGTTGCCCCATTGGGTGTTTATATAGACTTTGAGATGCCTTACTTGGTCCCTAAGTATCCTAATTCAAGTAGAATTCCTAATAGGGTGTTTGAATAGGCTTTGGAATGTGTTTCATTGCCTCAAAGTATCCAAATTCGAGTGAAATTGCTCTTTCCTGTGACAGGGACACGACCATGGTGCACACACCCGTGTAAGTCGTGGCCAGGCCGTGTTCAATCATGTTGAATGAGGCACAGTCGTGTGAATCGGGAGACGGTCGTGTTCTAGTAGGATGGGAGGCACGGCCATGTGGTCTTGGGCCCAGGCTGTGTGGATTTCGTGATATGGCCCATTTACTCCGTTTTGGGCCCGTTTTCTGTTCTTTTCATCCTAAGGTGCTTTCCTGGGTATAAAACATGAAAACAAAGGATTAAGAGCACCTTTTTACATAAATCGAGGCTTAATTCATCCAAAAGCATACTAAATGTGGGCTTCAAATATGTTACTTTTACGGTTTATCACCTTTACTTAGCACCACTCATATGACCTAGCCTTCTCGTAGCTCTCTTGTACACATAGTGGCTCACACCATATACCACACATGTGACCTAGCTACATATAGCTTTCTTGTACACATGGCGTACTCTCGGTACTACACATGTGACCTAGCTACGTATACGAAATCTCTTGTAGCTCTCTTGTGCACATAATGGCCTACACTTAGTACCACTCATGTGACCTAGCTACATGCCAATTACATCTTTCGATTCTGAAGGTTCAAACGAGAAATAACTCACTTTTTAACACTTTATTTCATTCTTTCAATAGTCAATTATGATTTAAAAATCAGATACAATACATTAAACATGCTGAAATATAAATCGTCAATAAAAATAATGAATTATTTACATACTACTTACCTCGATGCAAAATATGGCAAAGTTTTCAATTTAGTCCTTAACTTTTCCTTTCCTTCGTTCAAGATCGATTCCACGTTCTTCTCGATTATGGAGCTTGGAAGCTTGGAAACCCTAGCTATGGAGTCCCCCCTTGAATATTCGGCCTAAGGAAGAAGATGACAACCTTTTTTCATCTTTTTCCCATTTAATTTCTTTTATTTGACATTTTACTAAAATACCCTTCATTAAAATTTTAGTTATTTCTACCCATGCATGTCCATTTTTGTCCATGAAAATATAATGGTCTAATTACCATTTAAGGACTCTTACTTTAGATATTCACTTCAATTTAATCCTTTAGCATCTAGAACTCTCATTTATCAACTTTTACAATTAAGCCCTAATAAGCAAATTAGACATGAAATTCATAAAATTTTCTATCGATACTCTAACACATGCATCCAATCAATCGGTAAATCATAAAAATTAATCAAAATAAACTTTTCTATCTTGGATTCGTGGTTTCACAACCACTATTCCGTTTAGGCCCTGTTTCGAGATGTTACATTTCTCCCCCTTTAGGGATTTTTGTCCCCGAAAATCTTACCTGTGAAGAAGTTTGGGTATTGTTTTCGCATTGCCTCTTCAGGCTCCCATGTAGCCTCGTCTACCCCATGTCTATTCCATAATACTTTCACAAGTGCGATATTTTTGTTCCTTAGTTGTTTGACCTCTCGGGCTAAAATCTTAACTGGTTCCTCTTCGTAAGTCATATCTGGTTGAATCTCAACCTCCGTCTGAGAAATCACATGTGAAGGATCAGAACGGTAGCGACGTAACATGGATACATGGAACACATTATGAATCTTCTCTAACTCAGTTGGCAAGGCTAACCGATATGCTAATGGCCCAACTCCCTCAATAACCTTAAACGGTCCAATAAATCGTGGACTTAGTTTGCCTTTCTTGCCAAATCAGAGAACCTTCTTCCACGGGGATACTTTTAAAAACACTTTGTCACCAACTTGATACTCAATCTCTTTTCTCTTTAAATCTGCATATGACTTTTGTCTATCTGAAGCTGCTTTCAAGCAATCTTTGATGACTTTTACTTTCTCTTCTGTTTCTTTAACTAAATCGACCCTATGAATGTGATTTTCCTTAAGCTCTGTCCAATACAAAGGTGTACGACATTTGCATCCATACAAAGCCTCATAAGGTGCCATTTTCAAACTCGACTGATTATTATTGTAGGCAAACTCCACTAATGGTAAATACTTTTCCCAACTACCTTGAAATTCTAATACACAGCATCTAAGCATATCTTCAAGCACATGAATTACTCTCTCTAACTAACCATCGGTCTGAGGATGAAAAGCTGTACTGAAACTCAACTTTGTGCCCAAAGCTTCCTAGAACTTTTTCCAAAACCGTTAAGTAAATCTCGGATCTCTATCTGAAATGATCAATAATGGTACCCCATGTAGTCTGACTATCTCTGAGATATATAATTTGGCCAACTTATCAAGCAAATAATCCATACGAACTGTGATAAAATGAGCCGACTTCGTTAGCTTATCAATTACAACCTATACTGCATCTTTCTTTCTCGGTGTTAACGGTAATCCTATTACAAAATTCATAGTAACTCGGTCACATTTTCAATCAGGGATTAGCACAGGCTGCAATAAACCTGAAGGCACCTGATGTTCAGCCTTTATTTGCTGACAAATCAAGCATCTAGAAACAAACTCTGAAATATCTCTTTTCACTCCTACCCACCAGTACATTTTCTTCAAATCATTATACATCTTTGTATTACTTGGGTGTATAGACAAAGAACTACTATGTGCTTCCTGTAAGATCTTCTGAATAAGCTCGTCATTCTTCGGTACACATACTCTGTCTCTGAACAACAAACAACCATCAGAACCAATCTGAAAATCAGACTCTGCACCTGACTTGCACTGAGCTCTTTTAGCTTCCAACTCACTGTCATCTTTTTGAGAAAGAAACGTCGGTTTAGCTCTCAATTCAGCTATAATGAAACCGTCATCTGATAAAGCTAAGCTAGTATTTAAAGCTCTCAATGCAAATAAAAATTTTCTACTCAAAGCATTAGCAACAACATTAGCTTTACCCGGGTGATAATCGATCACTAGCTCATAATCTTTAATCAACTCTAACCATCTTCTTTGCCTCAGGTTCAATTCTTTCTGAGTCATCAAATATTTTAGGCTTTTATGATCAGTGAATATTCGGCATTTCTCGCCATACAAGTGATGTCTCCAAATTTTCAGAGCAAATAAAATGGTAACTAGCTCTAAATCTTGCGTCGGATAATTTTTCTCATGCAGTTTTAGCTATCTAGAAGCATAAGCAATTACTTTACCTGCCTGCATAAGTACACAACCCAATCCATTCAAGGATGCATCACTGTAGACCACAAACTCTTTACCTGGTTCTGGTTGTACTAAGACAGGAGCTTCAGTCAATAATGCCTTTAACTTGTCAAAACTCTACTGACATTTCTCAGTCCATTCAAATTTGACATCTTTTTGTAGCAATCTCGTCAATGCGGTAGCTATTATGGAAAATCCCTCTACAAATCTTCTATAATAACCAGCTAATCCCAGAAAACTTCTAACCTCAGATACACTCCTCGGAGGTTTCCACTCAACAATGGCTGAGATCTTGCTCGGGTCAACTATAATGCCTTCACCTGAGACGATGTGTCCAAGGAATCCAACTTCTTGAAGCCATAACTCACTTTTACTAAATTTGGCGTACAACTGGTTATCTCTCAAAGTTTGTAAGACAGTTCTCAAATGCTCTACATGCTCAGTCTCATCATGAGAATAAATTAAGATATCATCAATAAACACGACTACAAACTCATCCAAGTAAGGTCTGAATATTCGTTCATTAAATCCATGAAAATGGCAGGAGCATTAGTCAAGCCAAATGGCATCACAAGGAACTCATAATGATCGTACCTAGTCCGGAAAGCAGTCTTCGGAACATCTGACTCTTTAACTCGTAGCTGGTAGTATCCGGATCTCAAATCTATCTTAGAGAACACAGTGGCTCCCTTCAATTGATCAAATAAATCATCAATTCTAGGCAGTGGATACCTGTTCTTCATTGTTACCTTGTTAAGTTGTCGATAGTCTATGCACAATCTCATCGAACCGTCTTTGTTTTTCACAAATAGGACTGGTGCACTCCAGGGTGAATAAATAGGTCTTGTAAAGCCTTTATCAGTTAATTCCTGCAGCTGAGCTTTCAATTCTTTCAATTCCAACGGGGTCATTCTATATGGAGCAATAGAGATGGGTGTGGTACCTAGAATCAACTCAATACCAAACTCCACTTCTCTAATAGGAGGCAAACCTGGTAATTCTTCCGGAAACACATCTAGATACTCGCATACTACTGGCACTGACTCAATTTTTAGCTCTGAATCTTTAGTGTTTAACACAAAAGCAAGATAAGCTTCATACCCTTTTCTCAAACATTTCTGAGTAGACATAATAGAGATAATAGCAAATGAACTATCTGACTCATCTGAGTTAACCCGAAGAATTTCACCAGTTTCACATTTCAGCTCAATGAATTTCTTCCCACAATTCACTATCACATCATGTGCAGTCAGCCAATCCATACCCAGAATCACATCAAACTCGTCAAATGGCAAGAGCATGAGGTCTCCCGGGAAACAATGACCTCTAATCATTAAAGGGCAATTTCTACATACTTTATCTACTAACACACGCTTGCCTAATGGATTCGATACTTTAATCATAAATTCTGTAGATTCTATAGGCATACTTATACTAGGCATCAATTTCAAGCAAACATAGGAATGGGTCGAACTCGGATCAATCAAAGCAACAACATTAATATCATGTAGAGAAAATGTACCCATAATTACATCGGGGGAGGATGCCTCTTCACGAGCTCAGATGGCATATGTCCTGGAAGATGTTCTAGCTTATGATCTCTGATCGCTTAAATCAGAGCTTTAAAATTTATAAAATGAATGATCAAACCTAGAAAGTAACTCTGACAATGATTAAAGGCAAGTGTACCTATCGAATAGTAGTATAGCTTAGGTAAGACCAGATTGTCGAACCCAAAGGAACTAAAAGTACTAATACTAACTTTCTTTTTATTATTTAGCCTAAAATAAAGTGAAGTTGCTTTAAACCTTAATTAATGACTACTAAGCTAAAGACACAAAGATAAAAAGAACGAATTGCAAAATAACTAGAAGAAAAACTCAGTTTATCACGATGATAACCTCGGGAAGAATCCACCTAGACTTCACTTGTTATCTAACACTGAACCATACAATTTATTCACCTAGTTTGATCCATAGGACTCCCTAATGTATATTAAACCCTCTCTCGAGGCGAATAACGTCTAACCCTAGGTTAATTAGTGGAACTCTCGTTCTCTTATAATAACTCCCTAGAATAGCAGTAAATCGATCTATGGATTCCCATATTAGGTTTCACCCTAATCCAGCAAAATCTTGTCACCCTATCTCTAGGCATGCGATCAACTCCGCTTAATTATGCTAGATCTACTCTTAAGCATGGTATAACGATAACAAGATCCATCTAGGTTTCATCTCCTTCAGGTATCTGAGAGGTTTAGTTTATAACAAATAAAGAAAACATCTCAAAAAAAAAGATAAAACAAAACATAAGAAATCCCTAAAACTCCCTGAAGGAATTGAAGGAGAAATCCGCCGTTTTGGGTAGAATTCTGACTTCTTGGGATGGATCAACTGGCTAACTTCGAGTGATTCCCACAACTCTGACCTCTTCGGCTTGGCTCCTTGGCCTAGCTAACCGCCCTCTTCAAAGGTGGTACTTAGGGGTTATTTATAGGCTCTTGGGATGCAATTCTTTCTCCCTAAGTATCCTTTTCCGCATGAAATTGTCTAAAGCCACGACAGGGGCACGGCCATGTCACACGCCCGTGTGACTCGTCTTCAAGCCGTGATCGGATTTCTAAGTTGAGACACGGCTGTGAGGATCGGGGGTGAGGGCGTGTTCTAGATCCTTGACAAGGCATGGCCGTGTGCTAATTGGGCCAGGCCGTGTCGATTTTGTGATATAGCCCATTTACTCCGTTTTGGGCCCGTTTTATGTTCTTTTTATCCTCGAGTGCTATCCTGGGTATAAGACATGAAAAGAAAGGATTAAGAGCACCTTTTTTCATGAATTGAGGAATAAATCATCCAAAAACAAGCTAAATATGAGATTAAAATATGTTATAATTACGGTTTATCAAATAACCCCACACTTAAGCTTTTACTTGTCCTCAAGCAAAATTCTCAACTTACAATTAAAACGAACTTTCCATAATTCACAATTCCTACTGACAATGCCTTATCATAATGCATAGATAATTTATACATGGATAATTCAATTGAAAGAGTCCTAAAGATTCAAACAATTGATAAGTCAGCCATTTGTAATTCGAAAACGTAGGTGTCTCCCCTTATTTGAATAATCACCTTTAATTCGAAATTGACAAGAGTTGACATCCTCACTAAAAGATTCACTCAAATCACTCAAAGTGTTTAAGGTTCATAAAAAGAAGCACTCATCAGTCGAACCTGAAAAGTTAATCCCATAGGCTTGCCTGAAAATCAAATCTCCACCACTGTAAAATGAGATGATAAACAGATCAAAAAGTCTTTGTTAGGGTTGTAATAGGGCTAGGGTTAAGGTGTGGATAAATGCTGAAATTAGAAGGTTAGAATCGAGATTGAATTAACAAGTACCTACCTAAGAATACTGAAATAATATTTACATTAACTGAAAATAATAATCCTAACAGTACGAGCTTTTCTTTTCGAAAAATAAGTTTTTAACTGTGTAAGCTCACCACTAATACTGAATATACTTCGAAATTTTTTTTCAAGAACAAATAATTATAATAATAAGAAGAACTTTTACAACTAAAATATAGAACATAGTTAAGAGATTGTTCAAAATCAAATCTCGACAAAAATGGTAGTTAAAAAGGAATGGTGATAACAAATACAAAGGGTTTTGTGTTAAAATTAGTGGGTGAGTCAATAGAAAGGGTTGTTAGGATTAAACGAGGTTCACTAGGGGTTAATTTATGAAGGTAGGCCTTTTAGTGGTGTAAGTGGGTTAAATCCTAAGTGCCTTTATCATCTCTGTATATCAAATCATAGATGTGGTCTTAACATGTATAAACTAGGCAAGTTCTAGAATAACAATTCAAAGTTGACACACTCATAATAAAAAAGTGAACACGAAATATATGCTCTATAAGGCTCAAAATCTCACAAAAATTATAGGTGTTTTGACATCAATCTCATAAATTTCAAATTTCAAAGCAATATTCAAATTTAGGTTAGCAACCTAGTAAAAAATTTTATTCTGAAAAATAGACTTATCATGCTTGATTCTCTAGTATCTTTAAAATTTAATTATCAATACACAATTATTAATGACTTAATCTAAAACATGTCAATAACAATCATGAATTATTAGAAATATCATCCTAATTAGTAATATGAAAAGTTTACTTAAAAACAAGACTAAATTCAGGGATTTGAGAATAATGCAGAAAGTTAGGCCCTTCTTTAGATAAATACTCACCCCCCACACTTAAGATGTACATTGCCCTCAATGTACAAAGATAGGTATAACATTTATGGGATAAATCAAAAGAGAAGGGGAAAGAATACTCCCTAAATTTTGGATGGTGTCCCTGGAGGATGGTAGAGGTCGTGGTGTGTGTGTTTGAAAAGGTCAGTCTGGATGACGAACCTGTGCTAGATGAAGAAATTGGGGAGCTCGTAGAGGTTTAGCTAGGGATTATTAAGACACATTTAAAATAACCTAATTATATAATTTAAGACAAGAAAGAAAAAGGAAATGAGACTAAGAAGGAAAATAAAAATAAAAGGGAAGGTGGATGGACCGGAGAGTCCTTATTGATGGATGGTTCGTGAGGTGGGTGTGACTTCTAGGGCTGCGGAGGTGCTGGCGGTGGGGGAAGTGGCATGATTCCCTAGCAGCCTGGTAAACCTGACACTAAAAAACTAAAATAAGTTAAACTAAACTAAGCATAAGATTGTCAAAGAGAAGGAAATTGAAGCAAAAGAGAAAAGAAAAATAAAAACTAATTGGTCTCAAAGACCATTGGCTTAGTGAGTAGACGAAGCTGCCGGCATGAACTCATGTTGATCGTTCTTCTTTGAGAAGACTATGGTTGGCCTTTTTCGCTCCTTTGACATGATGTTGGATGGATCAAGGTTCTAGAGATTTATTATAAAGAGGAAAAGGTCTGAGAGGGGGAAGGGGGAAAAGAAAAGAAAGAAGAAATCAGATGGGGAGAAGGGGAAGGGCTGTGGGGTCTAAATAGGATTCCAAATTTGGCACGTTCCCACGCCTGTGGACCAGGGGCGTGTCAATTTACACGGCCGTCTCCACGGCCGTGTGTCTGTGCGTGCTGTATCTCCCTGGCCGTTCTTCTGCTAACCATGCCCGTGTATGTGAAGTCAGTATGTTGGCACAGTCAGTAGGCACGGGCGTGTTCTGCCCATGGTGTGTAAGTCAGTAGCTTCACACGGTCGAGAGGCATGGGCCTGCCACTTTTACGGAGCCCGTGGGGTAGTGGTTGGATCCGTGACGTTGAAAAGTCGTTGGGACTAATTTGCACGGCCACGGTCACGGACACGGCCGTGTGTAAGATCGTGTGGTTTGGAATTCTGCACTTTTGTGTTAGTTTAAAAGAAAGGAAAAAAGGAAAGAAAAGGGACTTAAAATTTTGAAAGTAAATAGTGTTAGTGCTCGGGTTGCCTCCCAAGAAGCGCTCGTTTATAGTCTTAAGCTAGACTTTCCTCGAAATTGAAAAAAAAAAATCAGGGAGGTTTAAAGGTTTGAATATCTTCCCTCATGCTTATAGTTCTATTTTCTTGATAAAGTTTAAGTCGAGAAGCGTTTACCTTAAAAGTGCTGAATGTTGGATTGCTTACCTCGACTGTTCCGTGGGGGAAGATATCGTGTACCTTTAGAAGAATTTCCTCGCTTACGTTCAGGTCTGATGTGGTGATGCGAGGATCGGCTTTGTCTAACAGCGTCTGGTCTCCTATTTTGAAGTGATTTGATGTCCCTACGAGTTCTTCTGGTGGTTCTTCTGGTGTTACTTCGTGTGGTTCCTGTTTTTCTTTGACGTGTGTCTTCTGCTTTTCTAGTTTGTCAACCCCTAGGCTTCGTTCCTTATGTAATCCTTCTTTGTTAGCTTGGGGTTTATGATTCAGCTCAGGGTTCTGTTCTTGTGGTGTTTCCTGTGATGAAAGTTGAGCAATTTGATTATCAGTTGAAGTGACTTTCTTACCTTCATCGATTGTTGTCCTGGCTGAGTCAACAGCTTGAAGACTGATTGATTTGTCACCTACATGAAGAATGAGTTCTCCTGTACCAACATCAATTTTAGTTTTGCCAGTTGCTAGAAAAGATCTTCCAAAAATTAAAGGGATAGAACTATCCTCATCCATGTCTAAGACAACAAAATCTACTGGGAAAACAAATTTATCGATTTTGACAAGAACATCTTCGATAATGCCTCTAGGAATTCTAACTGTTTTATCAGCTAATTGAATGCTCATCCTAGTTTGTTTGGGCTTCCCTAGACCTAGTCGTTTAAACAATGTATAAGGCATGACAGTTATGCTTGCCCCTAAATCAGCTAACGCATTATCAATAGTTAAACTACCAATTAAACATGGAATAGTAAAACTCCCTGGATCTTTTAGCTTTCGCAGTAGTTTATTCTGTAACATTGCTGAGCATGCTGTGTTTAATTCCACATGGTGCTCTTCATCTATTTTGTGTTTGTTTGTTAAGAGCTATCTTAGAAATTTCCTCGAGTCTGGCATCTGAAAAAGAGCTTCAAGAAGAGGTAAGTTAATATGTAATTTATTTAAAAGTTTAAGAAACTTACTGAACTGTTCTTCTGAATTGTCTCTCTTCATCGCTTCGGGATAAGGTATACGAGGTTGGCACTCTTTGATTACCGGTTGCGGCTTTTCTTGCGTTACCTCTATTTTACCTTTGTCTACCTTTTGGTTTGGTTCGTCTAACCCTTTGCTATCATGATCTGTGATGGCTTGAATTTCCTCCTTAGGGTTCATCTCGGTATTACTTGGTAGACGTCCTTGCGGTCGTTCAGACATAAGTTTTGTGAGTTGCTCGACTGCATTAGTGACTTCCTTGACTGACTTAGTAAGTTCCCCAACTCGTTTCTCATTGTCTTTAATTGTTTTCTTAGTCTCGTGGAAATGGTTTTCCGTGTTTTTCATAAATTTTGTCAGCATCTCTTTGAGGTTTGGCTTCTTCTCTTGCGGATAGGGCTAATTTTGGAAGTTTTGATGAAGTTGTTGCCCTTGATTTTCTTGATTTCGTTGACCTCCCCATGAAAAATTTGGGTGGTTCCTCCAACCTGGATTGTAAGTATTACTATAAGGATTATTATTGGATCTGAAATTGTTACCCATGTAGTTCATCTGTTCATTCTCTGCTTCTGGTTGGTAGGGTGGGTACTTAGGATTCGCCACGGTTCCACTTGAGTCGCACTGCATAACTGGATGTGCCTGCGAAGAACACAAACTATCAATCTCTTTATTCATCATCTCTATTTGTGTTGATAGTATGGTTATCGCATCGAGGTTGTAAACTCCGGCTAATTTTGTCGGTTCCGTCCTTGTCACTTGCCACTGATAGTTATTCAGTGACATCTCTTTAATGAATTTGTAGGCTGCTTCAGGAGTTCTATTGTTAAGGGTTCCGCCGGCGGTTGAATCGATTAGTTGTCTCGTTGAGGGGTTTACACCGTTATAGAATGTTTGGATTTGTAGCCACAAGGTTAGACTGTGGTGTGGACACCTTCTCAAGAGTTCCTTGTATCTCTCCCATGCGTCGTATAATGTCTCTAGATCCATCTGCACAAAAGAAGATATATCATTCCGTAATTTGGCCGTTTTGGCCGGTGGGAAATATTTCAATAAAAATTTTTCGATCCTCTATTCCCATGTAGTGATTGACCCTCGTGGTAACGAGTTTAACCACTGTTTGGCTTTATACCTTAATGAAAAAGGGAATAACCGAAGACATATGGCATCATCAGAAATGCCATTTATTTTGAAGGTATCGCAGAACTCTAAAAAGTTAGCTATATGAGTGTTTGGATCTCCGTCCTGCAAACCATCAAATTGAACAAACTGTTGAATCATTTATATTGTGTTAGGCTTTGATTCAAAATTGTTAGCAGCTATAGCAGGCCTAGCAATACTTGATTCCGCTCCTGTTAAATGCGGTTTAGCATAATCAAACATTGTATGTGGAGCATTGTTCTCCCCCACATCATGTGGTGGTGGATTATTCTCGTCCATCCCTTCAGTAAGATTGGATCTGCCTTCTTGATCTTTCTCTGTGTAATTTAGGGCTCGCCCGATTTCTTTGTGAGTCCTACGAACGGTAGCTTCAATTTCACTATCGTATACCAAAGGTCCTCTCGAGTTTCTTCTAGTCATAAACTAGAGGTGCCTACTCGGAAAAAGAAAAATAAGGGAAATTTAGCAAAAATTAAAATTTAACCTAAAAAATTAAAAATAAAAGTAAATTGCAATAAAAAATAATTGCTAAAGTAATAAAAATAGAGCTTACTTAATATTTTAGTTCCCCGACAACGGCGCCAAAAACTTGATCGCTTAAATCAGAGCTTTAAAATTTATAAAATGAATGATCAAACCTGGAAACTAACTCTAACAATGATTAAAGGCAAGTGTACCTATCGAATAGTAGTATAGCTTAGGCAAGACCAGATTGTCGAACCCAAAGGAACTAAAAGTACTAATACTAACTTTCTTTTTATTATTTAGCCTAAAATAAAGTGAAGTTGCTTTAAATCTAAATTAACGACTACTAAGCTAAAGACGCAAAGACAAAAAGAACGAATTGCGAAATAACTAGAAGAAAGAACTCAGTTGATCACGATGATACCCTCAGGAAAAATCCACCTAGACTTCACTTGTTATCTAACACTGAACCATACAATTTATTAACTTAGTTTGATCCATAGGACTCCCTAACGTATATTAAACCCTCTCTCGAGGCGAATAATGTCTAACCCTAGGTTAATTAGTGGAACTCTCGTTCTCTTATAATAACCCCCTAGAATAGTAGTAAATCGATCTATGGATTCCCATATTAGATTTCACCCTAATCCGGCAAAATCTCGTCACCCTATCTCTGGGCATGCGATCAACTCCACTTAATTATGCTAGATCTACTCTTAAGCATGGTCTATTCCTCCTCTACCTAAGCACATCAAACTTGAATCAACACTCGCGAAATATTAACTCAAGAATTAAGCATACATAATTAAGAACAAACTAAGTATTTATCATATAATTCAGAAAACGATAACAAGACTCATCTAGGTTTCATTCCCTTCAGGTATCTGAGGGGTTTAGTTCATAACAAATAAAGAAAACATCTCAAGAGAAAAGATAAAACAAAACATAAGAAATCCCTAAAACTCCCTGAAGGAATTAAAAGAGAAATCCACCGTTTTGGGTAGAATTCTGGCTTCTTGGGATAGATCAACAGGCTAACTTCGAGTGATTCCCACAACTCTGACCTCTTCGGCTTGGCTCATTGGCCTAGCTAACCGCCCTTTTCAAAGGTGGTACTTAGGGGTTATTTATAGGCTCTTGGAATGGGATTCTTTCTCCCTAAGTATCCTTTTCCGACTGAAATTGTCAAAAGCCATGACAGGGGCATGGCCATGTCACACGCCCGTGTGACTCGTCTTCAAGCCGTGTTCGGATTTCTAAGTTGAGACATGACCATGTCGATCGAGGGTGAGGCCGTGTTCTAGATGCTTGACAAGGCACGGCCGTGTGCTAATTGGGCCAGGCCGTGTCGATTTCGTGATATGGCCAATTTACTCCATTTTGGGCCCGTTTTATGTTCTTTTTATCCTCAGGTGCTATCCTGGGTATAACACATGAAAAGAAAGGATTAAGAGGACCTTTTTTTCATAAATTGAGGAATAAATCATCCAAAAACAAGCTAAATGTGGGATTAAAATATGTTATAATTACGGTTTATCAATCTCGTGGCTAGGTCTTTCATCACACTTTTACTGCTAGCTCCACTTCCAGTATTTCTCGAAGGTCTACCTCCATTAGCAGTGTAGTCTGTCTAACACTATGAAATTTCTCTTCTTTAGCTCCCTCCGGACAATCTTTAATAAAATGCTCGCGAGAACCACACCTGAAGCAAGCTCGACCAGTTCTTCAACACTCACTAAAATGTTGCCTTCCACAATGCTGACACTCGGGTTTACTAGACTTCACATTTCCCACACTTAGCACTGAAGTAGCTTGAGTTTTTTAGCCCAAATACGATTTCGCACGGTCTCGATGTGAATACTCAGCTGAAGCTGACCTTCGAGAATTCATCTCTCTGGGCCTTTTTGATTGGGTTTGGAACGACTTGCTCGTCAGTCTCTTTCTTGTATCTCGGGCATCGATAGCAGTTTTCCTTCTTTCTTTGTTTAATTCCTCAACTTTAAGGGCTAGGTCGACCAATACCACAAATTCTTTCAGCTCCAGAATTCCCACAAACATTTTAATGTCCTCATTAAGCCCATCTCCGAATCTCTTGCACATAATAGCCTGGGTGGACACACACTCCTGGGCATACTTACTAAGTCTAACAAACTCATGCTCGTACTCTGCCACAGACATCTTGCCCTGCTTCAATTCAAGGAACTCCTTCCGTTTTTAATCAATAAATCGCTGACTTATATATTTCTTTCTAAATTCTTCCTGGAAGAAATCCCAAGTAATCTTTTCTTTTGGCACAACTGCTACTAAAGCCATCCACCAATGATAGGTAGAATCTCTCAGAAGTGATACAGCACATTTTAAACACTCTTCCGGCGTACACGAGAGCTCGTCAAACACACGAATAGAATTTCCGAGCCAGAACTCCGCTTTCTCAGGATCATCATCAATGTTTGCTCTAAACTCTTCTGCTCCTTGATTCTTAATTTTGTCGACTGGAGGCTTGTTCATTCTTACCAAATCCATGCCTTGGGGAGCTACGGGAACCGTCTGAGGTATGGGAGGGGGTGGAGGAGGTTCAGCATTCGGATTCGCTTGAATAAACTCAGTATAACAGTTACTCATCATTTGGAGGAAGGCTTCCCGAGACCCCTCTCCTTGTCCACGTGTTTCAGATCTATTTTCTACTAGCGCGATCCCTTACGCGGGAGCCGGCGCTTACTTTCAGTATCGTCAGCAGTGGCTCGGTCAGGATCCATTTACTATATAAAAAACATTTTAAATTGTCAAGAGTCATCACACTATCACAATATATTTATGGCATGTATAGCTAGACTTTTACACACACTATGTTAGTCCGAGAACCAACTAAACCATAGCTCTGATACCACTAAATGTAACACCCCTCACCCAGGTCCGTCACCGGAACAGGGTACGAGGCATTACCGGACATGATTCAAACTACTGTACAAAATTTAAAATGTAAAATCCGTATAAATTTAGAACTTTTTCCATACATAGTCGTCAATACCCATAAGAAAAATAATCATTTATTATTACAAATAACAAAACAATTAAGCCTTCTATACATGCCATAATTCCCAAAATATTGTTTTCAAAATACCAAAAGAAGGCTGATAGTGTGGATGGATCTCCGACAATCACCGAATCCCGAGCTAGCTTGATGACACTATTGAACAAGAAAAATAAAAGTGAGTAAGCATAAAACTTAGTAAGTAAGTATATAAATAATTAATAATGGATTTATTAAGTTTACGAAACAACACAATCAAATCTATAATCAATTTAATCATTTATTCAAGTTTGGAGCAAGGTGTCTATTCGAGTCACAGTCACTAAATTATTTTTATCTCAAGCTAAAAAACTCTAAATTAAGATCCGTAATATTTTTCTGAAACTAGACTCATTTATATTCTCACCATAAAAGTTTTAGAATTTTTGGTCTTGCCAATTAGTACAGTTTATTCATTAAAGATTCCCCTGTTTTGCTGTTCGACTACTCTAACCACTTGTCACTTCAAACCAATTTTATCATTATATAGAATTCATATAATGATAAAATTTATTTCATTTGAAAATAGAATCATTAAGGATTTCAATAATATAACTTATACCCCATAACTAATTTTGTAGAATTTGTAATGATTTTTCGAAGACAGAAGAGGGGATCAAGTAACCATTCTGAACCAGTCTTACAAAAGTTTAAATATCTCAAAATATACAATTTCTTTACTTTCTCTATTTCTTTTATATGAAAATAGACCCAATAAGCTTTAAATAAATATCTAATACAACTTATAATTAAATTTCTATCATTTTTGGTGATTTTTAAAATTCACGTCACTACTGCTGTCCAAAACAGTTTTATTGTAAATTTTTGCTTTCTCTCACTTTAGTTGTATTCATTACTTACCTATAACAATCAATCAAATTTCCAATCACATATTAAGCATATTGCTCATACATTACACATACATATACATATACTTATCACTACAACATCTCACATAATTTCATTTAGTTAGTTTTCCCGTTGAACGCTTCGAAATAATAACGAATATACGGTGGTTTCGCACACAACCTACCTTTGAAATCGAAGCTCTCTTGTACACATAGTGGCCTTCACCTAGTACCACTCATGTGACCTAGCTCGATTGTACTCATAATTTTGGCTCTCTTGTACATATGGTGGCATTCACTTAGCACCACTCATATGACCTAGCCTTCACGTAACTCTCTTGTACACATAGTGGCCCACACCATATACCACACATGTGACCTAGGTACATACAACTTTCTTGTACACATGGCATACTCTCGGTACTACACATGTGACCTAGCTACGTATACGAAATCTCTTATAGCTCTCTTGTGCACATAGTGGCCTACACTTAGTACCACTCATGTGACCTAGCTACATGCCAATTACATCTTTCGATTCTGAGGGTTCAAACGAGAAATAACTCACTTTTTAACACTTTATTTCATTCTTTCAATAGTCAATTATGATTCAAAAATTAGATACAATACATTAAACATGCTGAAATATAAAACGCCAATAAAAATAATGAATTATTTACATACTACTTAGCTCGGTGCAAAATATGGCGAAATTTGCAATTTAGTCCTTAACCTTTCCTTTCCGTCGTTCAAGATCGATTCCACGATCTTCTCGATTATGGAGCTTGGAAGCTTGGAAACCCTAGCTATAGAGTCCCCCCTTGAAGATTCGGCCTAAGAAAGAAGATGACAACCTTTTTCCATCTTTTTCCCATTTAATTTCTTTTATTTGACATTTTACTAAAATACCCTTCATTAAAATTTTAGTTATTTCTACCCATGCATGTCCATTTTTGTCCATGAAAATATAATGCTCTAATTACCATTTAAGAACTCTCACTTTAGATATTCACTTCAATTTAATCCTTTAGCATCTAGAACTCTCATTTATCAACTTTTACAATTAAGCCCTAATAAGCAAATTAGACATGAAATTCATAAAATTTTCTATCGATACTCTAACACATACATCCAATCAATCGGTAAATCGTAAAAATTAATCAAAATAAACTTTTCTATCTTGGATTCATAGTTTTGCAACCACTATTCCATTTAGGCCCTGTTTTAGGATGTTACAGATCCACAGTCATCAAGCGACCAAGCGATCCTATTAGCACTTCCTCCGTATTAATAATCCCATCCCCATGCAACATAATAACACATGAATGCAACATACCATAATAAACATACGATCGCATTCATATAACATGTAGAACATTTTACTCATTCTACCCTTTAGGGGCGTAACGGTCATCTTACCTTCCAGGGGTATTTCCGTAATTTCACCTTCTGAGGGTAATTTGATAATTTCACGACCTTTCCGAAGCTCTACAGTCGCCTCGAGCAACATAGGACACTTTTTGGGTCACTACGGAACTATTGGGCCTAAAGTTCATTCTAGGCCCAATCGAGCTCGCATACTCGTGTGGCCCGTTTCGCATAGTTTCAATCTTAGATTATCAGATTAACCACATCTATCATTTAGTAGATTTCCATCAATTTTTCCCATTTGGGTCGGATAGCCCACTGGGCCCATTTGGCTGGTTTCGGCTCGGTCAGGCCCATTACAGCCCTAATTCTGCGATAGTGCTCGCGACATTCTCAACGGCTTACCATTATTATACGTATTTTGATTATCCCTACGAGCTTTCGCACGCTCGAGCGGTTGCAGATACTGGTTTTCAGCTTTTCGGCATTTGTCGATTTATAGTCAGAATAGTGTAAGTACACACCTTAGCGAGACGCACGATTAGCCCTTCGTATCAACCTTACATATCACCAGATTCCTTATTAGCTAAACGTTGCTTAAGATTAATCACCTAGAGAACTAACCCAAAATGTTCCCCTCACTTTGTTTGAGTAAATGGCCCTAAACACCCAGATCACTAGGTACGGTTGGTTGGCTTCCAATCCTTAACAAGAATCTCCTTTGAACGATGAGTCCACAGTCGAGGTTTGATTAACACAAACCACTTGCTGCCCTTCGCCTTATAGAAAACTACAAAATCGATAATGGCCAAAACACAGAAAAATAAACGTAACCTTAGCCCCAGAGTGAAAGAGATAACATATGGTTGTTAACGCAGAAATCGAATGAGAATAGAGTTACTAACAAAGAAAAGCCATAACTTACCGATTGTCACACTTCTTGTACAACCGTAGATGAAGGGAAAAGAATTGTCCAAAGCACTACTAAGCCGCAAGAGCGCAAAAATTCGACCAATTACCACTAGAGTATTTGAGAGAGTAGCAAGGGGAGTAGCATTCGGTTAGAGGAAGAAAAAGAAGAATAACGCAAGTGGAGGCTTACCAACTAAAGAAACCCCAAGACGAGGTGTTGGTGGAGAATAGATTCAGTTAAGAGAATTAAACTGCAAAGAACAGTCGAATGATGTTGAAAGGGAAAAGAAGAACAATTACAGATTAGAGAAGAAATAGGAGATTCGGCTTATGGAGAGGGAGGAGTAGAAAAGAAAACGAAGAAGAAGACAGAAAGTGAGATTAAGATTTCGGAAAGAAAGAAAATACAAAGAAAATGACCCGAAAAGTTCAAGGAAAAAGTGCCCAAAATGCTAAACACCAAAGTAAGCTAGAGAAATTCGGCACTTCTCCTTGACAAAACTGAAAATACACTTTACAGGATGCCTAGCCTTTTGGCCGAATTTTCCTATCCACTTTTCCATATTTGGCCAACTCCTCCCCCACTTGAATCCCACGATTTGTCCCCTTTTTCCTCCTACAAACCCTCTCCTTCATCCATTTGAACCATTTGACCTATTCAGACACTTCTCCACCAGAATTTGATTCCAACACAACCTCTTGACTCCTCTTGAGCAAAATAAATGCCTTCAATTTGCCAACTGTGGGATTCGAACTCCTCCCCCCTTGCTCACTCCTTGACGCCACAGCCACCCTACCATATGCTCACCTTGTGTCTCTTACACATACACAATTAAACTTAAGTCCTACTTTCCGTAGCCCTCTCCACTAAAGACCAAAAATAATTTTTTTTCCAAGGCTCAACCTCGAACGCAAGCCTCTAAAGGACCCCCAAACTCAATCAAATAGCAAGCCAAATAAACACAACATGGATTTAAGCAAAACTACTAACCCCTAACTTTTGGGATACTACGACCCCAACGTTTAAAACTCATTCTCCTAGCCCAAATCTTCGAGATGAGTTGTGAAAGTTGATGGACTTACTACAACATATGCAATGATAGCAAGGAGCTTATTGGAGATACTTAAAAATACAGGATAACTCAATTAGAGATGCTTTTAAGAAAATATTTCACAACTAGTTCGTTTTTGTACCTAAATTTCCAAACTTTATATTTGATCCATGGACTCCAATGTATAGGATAGTACAAGGTGATTCAAGCAAAAACAATGATGATGAAGCAAAAGATGGGTCAGATTCTGAGGGTATAAAAATAAATAAAAAGGGAGGATCTTGTCTTTACTTTATTTTTCTTTTTTAGGATATTTTTAGTTTTAAGTTCTTTTAGGATATTTCTATTTCTCGCATACTAAAACAAGAGGTTGAAATCATTAATAAAATCGAACAATTTGCAAAATAAGAAGTGTGGCAATAGATATGTACATGTCTAAGATTGAATCTGTCTAGGAAAAGTTTGGTATTTAAGCAATCAAACTTGACTCGCCACTTTTTCCTAGGATCTTACTTGGTGTACAATATCTATTCACTTCTATATTTTCATTCCTTATATATATATATATATATATATATATTTTTAACAATAGGGACATTGTTCATCTTAAGTAGGGGGACCAAAAACTGAAATTATTATTTTTAGAATACATTTTTCTTATCCAATAATGATTAAGTTATATTTTGCTCCAAATTTTGATTTTTTGTTAATTATGCTAAACTTTAGTATAAACAAAGTTCTATTATCTCGATAATTGCTATGTTAGCTGAAATATGACATAAGTATTACTCTTAAATAAAATATGTAAATCAAACCATCAATTTTTTTAATTCCTTAGAAAAGCTAAGCATGCATGAAAGTTTAAGTCTCTAGAATTGATTTAGTAATTTCTTGAGGCGAAATCCTAGGAAGCATGGAATTTTTTAACATGATTTAGGCGGACTTTGTTTGGACTTTTTGAGCCTTTCAAGCCAACCTTAATGAATAATTATCCCTTGAAACTCAACTTTAAGACTGTAACGCCCCAAAATTTCTAATTTCGTTATTGTGAAAATATGACACAAATATCTGTCAGCTTTAGTTGTTATGTGTTCTGGGAGTGTTTGGGAGGTCCCAATTGGGAAAATTTTGGTATTTTGAATGAATTAAGCCTTACTCTTTTTCAGTAGGCTTTTATTTGATTGTTGGTAAAAATATATCAGAATGGGCTTGCTGGTCTGGTGGTTAAGTGGAGTGTTGTGTGTAGGAGGTTCTGTGTTCGAGTCCCTACGCAAGCAGGGGAATTAATTTTTGTTTGAGGCATGTGGCGTGGTGGAGTTCAAATTAAACTGGACTGCTAAGTAGTTGTGCTTTAGTGGGTTAATAGGGAGTGTTTTTAGAAGATAATTAGGGAGAAGTTATCAAAATAAGATTTCCTTCTTATCAGTTTTCTATTTTCTTTTTTTCCAACAAATTTTCTGACGTTAGACTTTTGTTTCTCTTCTGTTTCTTCTTCCTTCTTGTTCACTTTTGGTTTTTGTTCCCCTTTGGCCGAATCTTGTTTCTTTTCTTTCCCCTCTCTTTTCGTTTCAGTATTTTTTTGCGAGTCTTCTCTTTGGGTGCAACTTTTGACTTCATTTGTTTCGATAAGTGGAATTTCCCCTTATTTATTGTATTTCGAGTAGGCAATTAACAAAGGGTTCGTTTTACTCTCGTTTAGGTGTTGTTCGAAGGTTTTAATCGGATATTCCAGTGTGTAGAGACAATTGGTTATTGGATTCGTCACGGTAATTTTTCAAATCGTCGTTGGTTTAGTTTCTCAAGTTTTATGTTGGGGATATTTGGTTTGATTGATGAATTAAGTGATTAATCTAGAGATATGTTGGTCGATTTTTAGGTTTTAGAGGCTTAGGAGTGCTTATGCATCAGAAACGATACTAGGTGTGTACCTGAAATGTAGAAAACGGGGGATGAAAAGCCAAATTGCTTGTTGTCAAGAAATAAGAAAAAATGATGCGAAAAATTGTAGAGAAAAGAAATAAGGGTGTTATAAACTTGGAAATCAACATTTTGCACTAAAATAGTTTTGGACAATAGCAGTATTCTAACTTTGAAAAATCATAAAAAAATAATGGGCATTGAGTTATAGATTGAATAAAATATGAAATTAAAATTTATTGAGTCTGGCTTTTCATGGAAGAAACAGTGTAAGCAATGGAATTGTAAATCATGAGATATAATAAATTTTTTGAGACAAGGTCAGAATGATTTCGGGTTCCCCTGTTTTGACTTAGGAAAATCATCAAATATTGTAAAAATATAATTAGGGGCTTAAATTTATATGTTTAAATCCTTAATGAGTCTATTTTCAAGAGAGACAAACAGAAACATCATCTAAAATCCGTACTACGAGATAAATAATTTTTAGTAAGAAAAATATGAAGCTGTCAAACAGCAGAAACATCAAGTGGATTGTGATTTGGAATTCTGTAGCTCAAGTTGTAAATAATTTAGTGATAATGACTCAAGTAGACAGCTTTGAATGAACATATAAGTAAATAGTTAAAACATATATGAGTATTGAGCTAGCATGGGTTACTTTAAAAATGGATCACACGGCCAAGGCAAACTTGGGCCGCGTGGGCCACACGGGCGTGTGGGCCCACACTAGCAGATCACATAGGCATGTAGGCCCATTTTTACCGAAATGTTTTTAAGGTTGCACGGGTAGCCCAAGTCGGCTGTGAACCTACTGTAGGGTCAGTAAGCGCTACTTAGACCCCTAAATATGTGAACTTGACTAAATGATATCTGTATTGAGCATGTTAATATCTGAACTGAATATATGTACTGAAATTGCATAAAAACATATCATCCATTGTATGTTACATTGCATTGGGTTGGGGGTTGTTATTCGGAGGAAGTGTACTGAAAGGCTTTAAGCCTAATTTACTGGTAGCTCAGCTGCAAACTACTGTTTTGTGCCGCATTCAATACTACTTGGAGTGTAAGGACGGGTGGGTTGATTATATCCCCACATAAAGTGTAGGGTTGGACGGGGATGGTGTGTAGAGGCTGGTTGGGTAGGATTTTGCTACTACATAATTGTTACTGCTACTGATACTGTGATGGGCTAAGGCCCTACTGCATTTTTGACAATGTATTGAGATGGGCTAAGGCCCAAACTGTCATTGATACTAAAAAGGGCTTAGGCCCAAGACTGTTCAACTGTGCACTGTGAATACTGATTGTTTGCTTGTTTCTACGGAATTACACACTGAGTTTACATAAACTCACCCTTTTTGTTTAATGTACACAGGTAATCCCCAGACTTAGACGGATCGGTGTGACAAAGGATTCAGCGGTGACCATAATAATTTCTGGACTTCATGGCTTTCAATTTATGATTTATGATTTGATTATTATTGATTATTTGGGTTGTAATTTAAGGACCCTCTGGGACTTTGATTTTAAATTTGGGTTTTTATTTATTTATTTTACTTTATGGATTTATACCTGCTGGCCGTAGGAAATTCGGTTTTCAAAAATTTAAAGTAATTTCTAAACACATGATCGCCTAGACTGTTTTATTAAAGCTTCCGCAATGAGGGATGTTTCAAAACAAATGTTTTAAATGAATAAAGACGACTTCTTAAGTTCTAACAAAGGTTTACTAAAGATAATAACATGGAATGTTTTCATCGTAACAACGAGGTTTGAAAAACACTATTGTGTGACATTGCCAGATACGGCCATAATGTCTAGGCCAGGTTTGGGGTGTTACAAAGACTATATGTTCTGATTTTATTCGAACTTTGCAATAATAAGTCATCCTTTCTCTCATAATTATCTTTAAATTTTCTCAAACACTAAACTCAGTTTATCTAGAATGTTCTCTGGAAATAAGTTTGGGGGAGTTGAGAAAAGGTATCAAATGCTCAAAAAAAATTGTAGTACATGTAGTAATATGCTCGAGTGTGTAAAAAAAGGAGCATATGTACTTAAAAAATAGATGTACAAGGAGCATGTATACTCAAGTGCAAAATTAGTTGGTGAATTTGGATGTATTTATTCCGAAGGCCCGATGCAAATTGAGTCTAAGGTTTTTAGCTTAAAATTATCTATCTTTTACCTACCCCTAGCCAAGCTACGTTACAACCTATTTAAAAGACCTATTGGTTCAAATTTTTGTGTTGACTACATTAGTGGAGAGAAATTGCGAAACTCAACTTATGAAGGCATAATTAAACTTAGGGATTGCAATTTAGTCTTAAATGAGGAAATAAAATTTAATTGGTAAGCATTTAGCATATCTTTATTGAGAAAGCATTTAGCCTATTCGTGCTATCATGATAAGAATTGAGAATAATTCAAACAATGTGTATATTTAAGTTGCATAATTTCAAAATTTTTGTTCTTGAGCATTATTACAGTAAACTCATAATTCTAGGAAGAAGTGATTTTTGAAGAAAATTTTCTAAGGTAATTTTCTTAAACTTCTTTTACAATTTGTGCATTACTAGGGACGAGCAATGAATTAAGTTTGGGGTGTGAAAACACTAAAATATATAGACTTTTTTAGCACCTTTTAAGCACTAATGCATGCTTTTTCTAAGTAATTTTTGTCAAATTTTATACTTTTACTATAAAATAATTAATTTGAACTTAATTTATAAAACATTTTGAATTTTAGTTATTTTTATAATAATTTTGCATAAATTGGGTTATTTTTTACAGTTTGCACAAAGGGTGAAAAATCAACTTGGTAGTCACCTTGGAAGAATTAATTGTTGAGACATTTTTGAAGCAAAAGTTGATGACTTAACAACCATAGAGGACTTACATTTATGCTCTTGGACTTTATTGAATCAGTTGGTTCAGTTTAATTTTTATCGGGAAAAGTGGATAACTTGAAGCGAAGAAATGGAGCATGAATTGAGCAACTGAAGAGGAAGGATGGAAAAGCCCAAGAGAGCAGCCCAAACCGTCCCTACTTTCTTCCCAGATCAAATAAATTAAGGTGACTTCAATACTAACAAAACAACCCTGAAATCTTCCCAATTGTCGTTCCAACCTCTCATCTTTTCTAGATTTTTCATTCAAACCCCAATCTAAAAATAACAAACTCGTTCAACCACTCCTTCCACATAGCATGGTTGAAAATATGAAGGGTGATTTCATGATATTTTTAGCTAACTTGAGCTGCCAATTTCAAGTATAAATATCCCCCTTCACTTCCTCATTCAACACACATTTCATCATTTATTCATCTCTTTTTCACTTCTCACTTTCACTCTATTTGTTTTCCCATTTTTTATCTTCCTTCCCTTTTTCATTTTCTCCTCTTGAGAAAGACCTAGCACGTCCCTTGGAGCAACAACAATCAAGCATTGATGAAGGCCTCTGATTGACAGAACGAGCAGAGAGGAAGAGGAGCACACTAGTTTGGCTTCGGAGAATCACCGTGATTTGTTTTCTAGTTCCATTCTCTTTATCTTTTCAGTTTATTTTTTGGTCATAAATATGAATACTTATTGTTTTGATGTTCCTAATTCAATTAAAATGACTTAAATTTTGTTCGTGTTAGATTAATAGCATTCTGTCCACTTAATTTATTAAAATCATGTTTGTGTTGTTATAGGCTTTGGTAATTTGTTCAATTAAATAAAATCACGTCCATATTACACTTGCATTATATTTGTAAGGTAACAAATGAATTAATTATTAATCGAATTGAAATTATAAATAATCGACACAATATTTAATTGGTGCGTGTTTAATCTTTTAAGGTAATTGAGGATTAAAATTACCAGATATATTAATGTAACATCCCAAACCCGGTCAATATGTTACGACCAAATCTGATATGTTACAGGAAAAGAAGTTTTGAAATTTTTACCGGAACATCATAATTGGAAAAAAAAAACTTTCTGATTAGTATTACCAACTTGATAATAATTTAAAATCTCATTTGAAAGTTTCTTACCAATTCCTTATTAGATTTAACTACAATCCGTATACAGTTTTGTTTTACGAAAGTCAAAATTAGGGAATTTTATAAAAGTGACAGTTGAAAACAATGTTGACGTTTTAAGAAAATCTCCGACTTTATTAGTTATTCGCATGTCACCCTTTGTTAACACCTTTTTAGAAAAAAGATGGTTTATGATTTTGTTTTAGAAAAACTCCATATTTGTCACCTCAAAAATATGTACTAATAGTATTATAGCAAATCCCAATTTAAAGTTGTAGAGGCTTTCTTACATTGCAAAATCCCATAATTAAAAAAAATAAGTTTAAATATGAACAGAAAGTTTACGAGAAAAAAAAATATTGCATGGCCACCTCAAAGTCTGCCTCAGCTCCAAATCTGCGATCTAGGGATTACCTACAAAATTAAGCAGAGGGGTGAGTCACTGAGACTCAGTGTGTAAATCCCCTTATAACGCAATCTGGGCCTTAAGCTCACAGATGCACATTGGGCCTTAGCCCACACAATATAGCATAGAAAAAAATGTATGCAATGTAGCCCAGCCCAACCTAGTTTTCCATCCTCTAGGTCACCTGAATAGGCCAAACACCCATGGCATCAAGCCACTGTGGTTCCAAACCACTGTGGTCCCAAACCACTTGTGACAAAGTCACAGAACATATAAACGTGGGGCCAACCCACTGTGACAATATCTGATAAGTATATGTGGGGCCAACCCACTGTGGTACCAAACCACTGAGATAAGTCACTGATAAATATATGTATATGTGGTTCCAAACCACTGTGGTCCCAGACCACTATGACAGAAGTCACTAAATCACACTTCCCCTGTCAATCATATCCCAAAGCCCATGCAACATATTATCATACTAAGATGAATGCAATCATACTTTCGATGCACAACAGACAATTAATTCATACATACATATCTTCAAAAGCAAAATCATAGTGATACTTACCCGGTGTCTCCAACCTTACCCACAAGGGTATCTCGACTATCTATATAGTTGTTTCGGCTTTTAGCCAACACCGTTATTAACGTGAATTGATAAAGTAAAGTGTGAGCATTACACACCTGATTACGCGTAAGACTAAACTCTCTAGATTATCGAAACTCTCACTAGAAGAAACAACCGCGATTTGTCTATCCCAGGCAGATGTCGGCTCCCTACCACAGCCTGGCGGAAAGTCTTGAACCGTCGACACAGCACGTCGCTTAAACTTAGGAGTAGAGACTACGAATCCATTCCCCTCCTTATTTTGGCTAGCACTGGCATCCATGGAGAGAATCTTTGATCAGTATTCAAGGAGAAACGTAGGTTGACTAACAAAAGAATTTGATTAAGGCAGACTACAATTGAAAGGGATGAAATAGCCAAGAAAATGAAAAGATGGCTTCTTACCTTAAAAACCCGAATGGAGTGATCAGATTCAACAATCAACAAACCTTCAGGCTTCGGACCTCCAACGTTCAGCTAATGGGGTTTCCTGAAGTAAACGTTCCAAAATGAGAGAAGAAGAAGAAGGGATTAGCCGAAATCTAAACACCAAGAACAAAATATCCATTCGGCTATGACCACACATAATCGAAAGAAATAAAGAAGGAAACGAAAGAGTCTCCCCTTACCTTAACCAACAGAAACTGATTGAAGAGACTTCTTGTGGCCAAAGATTCCTAGCACCTTGTTTCGCGATGTTAAGCTAACAGAAAAAGAGTGTAAGAATAAATTTAGTGTGGTGTCAAAGGAGATTCGGCTATGGTGAAAAGGTGTAGAAACGAAACACACAAGAGAAAAGAGTGAGAAGTATGTTTCGACTAGAGAAGAAAAGAGTGTAGAAGAGAAAAGATGAAGAAGACTGTTTCGACTTTAGAGTGAAACAAAAGAAAACCAAAAAGAAGGGAAAAGCAAATGGAAATTGAGATTCGGCTATGAGAGGGTAGAAGAGAAAATTGTTAGAGAAAAAGAATGAAAAGACAAAGAAATACCCGAGTGGTCACCCTAGTTTCGGCTAGTGTCAAAGAAGCAATAAGAGATGAAGAGAAGAAAGCTGAAAGTTTTGGCACAAAGAGAAGTAGAAAACCGAATGAGAGAAAAAGAAAAAACTCCGTAAGACCCTTGTGAAAATTCGGCACTCTGCCTATATGACCAAAAATGCCAAAATGGAAATGCCTACTACTCAAGAGAATTTTGGCACACTCACCTATCCTAGGAACTAAACTGAAATCCCCTTTCTAAGTTCCCCACATTCGGCCAACACCTCCACCATCACCATATCCCTTCATTTGCTCCACCAAATACTCTCCATCACTCATTCAAATTGGTTTGACCAATTCAAACTCCTCCAAGCTCTCTTGTCCATTCATTTGAATGCATTGATCCATTCAACCACCACCCTTGAAGAGTCTCTGCCGAAACCATCTCCTCTCCATCCTGACGCCAAAAATAAAGCTTCATAATGAGGCTTATGGGATTCGAACTCCTCCCCTTCTGCTCCTACAAGTGACGCCACCTCCACTTGGACACAAGCTTCCTTTGTGTCAACAAACACACGCAAATAAACTTAAGGCCTGCTCCTACTAGCTCTCCCCCCTTAAATGCCCAAAACAGAAAATTTACCAAGGCTCTGGCTTGAACTCGAGCCTCACTAGGACCCCCAAGCACATTTAAATAACAACAGAACAAACCAAGCACATAGAAAAGTCTAAAATGCAGAACCCCTAATTCTAGGATGTTACAACTAAACAATATTATCGCCTTGCATAACTTGTAAGATTATTGTAACAACCTGTTTTCAGTTAAATCGGAACTATGGTTTCAGAACCACAAATCCCAGGTTGAAATATTTATTTTATTATTATTTTAATGTCTATATCATGATAGTATGATTGTGTAAAAAATTTCGTTAAGAAATTTTATCGTTTGAGTGCTTAATTTGATAAAAAGGACTAAATCACGTAAAGTGTAAAACTTGAGTTCTAATAGCTATGGAACCTTAAAGTAGAAGTCCCTATGTTGTAATTAAACCATTAATAGTATGAGTGGACTTATATGGACACATTATTAAGTGTTTTAAAGGTTATTAAATAAGGTTAATTTTGTAATTTAATTAATAAACAAAGTAAATTACTAAAGAAACAAAGGTTGTCATCTTCTTAAGGCATTTTTCAACCAAAAATTAGAAGGGAGAAAAGAAATAGTTAGGGTTTCAATGTTCAGCCAAGTCTCCTTATGTATGTAAGTGTGATTTCGTCCCATTTTTAATGATTTCTATGTTTTTGGAGTCGTTGTAACTTAATCTAGCTAGCCCAGGGACTAATTAGCAAAACTGTTAAAGTTTTAGAGTTTTTCCATTGATGAATATGTGTGTATTTTGATGTTTGATGATAGAAAATGAATGGTTGTTGTTAGATAAACAACATTTGTTAAGTGATTTTTGATAAAATTATCAATTAAGGATTAAATTGAGAAATGTGAAAATTTCATGGCTAAATTGTGAAATAAATGAAAAATATGGGTTGCTATGTTAATAAGGGAAATTCGGCTAGCATGGGTTGGGACCTAATTGCATGAATTTGTATTTTTATGAGTTAAGGACTAAATTGTAAAGATGTTGAAATATTAGGGGCAAAAGTGTAATTTTTTGATAATGTGATTTTTGGGCTAAATTGAATAGAATTAAATTGAATAAGTTAAATTTGATATTATATAGATCAATAAAAATGAAGTTCGGATTTAGATCGGGGGAAAAACAAAGTATTGGACTAGTTGATACATTCCGTCATTTTTGTGAATCGAGGTAAGTTTGTATGTTAATAAGCATTAATATAATTGTGTTTTAAATGATTTATTATTGAATTAATTGTGAATACAACCTTACTGATATATTCGACAAAGATTTGGCAATGTGAAATCCCGGTTGAACCTTAGGAATAGATTAGGATATTAATGACATGTCATTAGGGCATATGTAATTTGGGTGCTGGTCCGTACGTTCTACTGGTGGCTGAGTTATCTGGCATGTGTTGCAGATCCTTGTCAGCTTGTGTGAGTAGCATTGTGTATTTACGCTGTAACACCCCTCACTCGTATTTAACGCTGAAATAGGGTTACAGAGCATTACCGAACTTATAGCACAAATAATCATACATTTCATATATATTTCTCAAATTCAGTTAATCATCACTAAACATCATTCATATTGTCCCTATTACGAGCATACGAGGCCCAAATCATGCATTCGGGGTGGTTCAGGACTAAACCAATAACTCAAGATGTTTTTGAAACACTTAGAAAATTTTTCAAACTACAAGGGACACAAGCCCGTGTGGCCCGGTCGTGTGTCTCACACGACCAAAGACATGCCCGTGTCACAGGCCATGTGGACATTCAAAATGGGATCACATGGTCGTGTCCCAGCCCATGTCTGACCCCGTGTAACTCTGTAACTTGGGTCACACAGCCAACACACATGCCTGTGTGGCTAGCCCGTGTGCACTAGAAATGGCCACACATGCCCGTGTGCCAAGCCATGTGCTAGGCCGTGCCAAACCTTTAGGGTATACTGCGAAACCCGTGTGCTGGGCCGTGTGGCGCATACTGACTTAATTTAAACTTTAACACTAGAAGACATATGGCCATGCAATCTAACCATGTGTCATACACGGCTGAGACACATGCCCGTGTCTCTGCCCGTGTGGACAAAAATAGGCTATTTACCAAGCCAATTTGCCACCAAACTTTGCATATACCTAAAACAATCCATTTGGCATCAAAACATAGCATATATTGGCATTCATCTAGTCTCAATCAAGCATAAACTATACCATTTCAAATCCAACCAATACATATCACAACAATACCACAATATGTCATTCAATTTCATACCCAAAACTCACTTTTACAATATAACAAAATAACCAATTCCAAATATGCATTATTTGCCTAGATTCAATAGCATATCAATATTAATAACTCAACCATTTGCTATACATATTATCTGGTATCAACAAGCATCATATAACCCACATCCAACACATCACACAAGCCATATGCACATATGTGTATATATGATCAACTATATCAAAATAAGCCAAATCCATGGCTATATACAAAACCAAACTTTAGACATTTACAAGCCAATTCAAATGGCTAAATCCATTATCAATCCATAACCAAAATGACCATAACCCTATACATGCCATATACTTATAACACTTAAGTTCAAAAGTACCCAAGAGATAGTAGGATAGTGTGACGAAGTCTTCGACGATTACCGATCTGAGCTAGCTTTGAATTCACTATAAAACACGAAAAAACAAATGATGTAAGCTATAAAGCTTAGTAAGCTTGTATGAAAATAATAAGTAAAACTCACCATTTAATTACCATTCAAATATATGCATATACATACTACAAAATATTTAACCATAATGTTAACATATATTCAATCACTTATTTAACCATGAACTCAATTTTTTCATATGTTCAATTCATATACAATTTATGTACATACTTGCATTGATACGTATCTATTTCTCACCATTTCATATCTTCGATATACCCATTGAACCATTTGGAATAAAATCAGATACTCGGGAAACTCGCACCCTAAGTGCCAATACATAGCCGAAGATATCTTAATGAATCTCGCACACGAAGTGCCAATGCATAGCCGAAGCTATCTCAATGAATCTCGCAAACGAAGTACCAATGCATAGCCGAAGCTATTTCAATGAATCTCGCACACGAAGTGCCAATGCATAGCCGAAGCTATCTCAATGTTGCTCACTCTGGAGCTATAACGGGTCTACTTACACATGCTGACGGTCATGATGTAGCTAGATGATGCTGCTCACACAAGCTGACAAGAATCCGCAACACATGCCGGATAACTCAGCCACCGGTAGTACGTACGAACCAGCACCCAATCACAATGTAACCCCTAATGACACGTCATTCCTATCCTAATCTATTCCTAAGGTTCAACCGGGATTTCTCGTTTATCGAATCATTGTCGAATATGTCCGCAAGGTCGTTTTCACATTTTATGCAATATCAAAGCATTTAAAACACAAATATCAAAATTTTTATTGCATACGAACTTACCTCGAATGTAAAAACGGCGAATTAAGTCGATTAATCTGAAACCTTATTCTTTCCCAGATCTAAATCTGTATTTCGCCTTTTCTGATCTAAATATAATCAAAATTAACTTATTTAATAATCTGTCTATCCAATTTAATCCAAAAACACACATTAAGGCACTTTTACATTTTTGCCCCTAACATTTCACATTTTTGCAATTTAGTCATTATTTCATAAAATTACAAATTCATGAAAGTCAACCAAAACCCATGCTAGCCGAATTTCAATTAGGTCCCTAGTAGTCCATATTTTTCATTTATTTCACAATTTAACCACCACATTTTAATCACAAATTAATCCCTAATTTGACATTTTACTAAAAATCACTTAATAAATGTTGTTTATCTAACAACAAGCATGCATTTTCTATCATTAAACATCAAAACACACCAAAATCCATCAATGGCAAAACCCTAAACCTTTAACAGTTTTGCAAATTAATCTCTGGACTAGCTACACTAAGCTGCAACGATTTCAAAAACATAGAAATCGTTAAAAACGGGACAAAATTGAACTTACATGCATGAAAAATGCTTGGCCAAACCTTGAAGCTATTTTAATGGCTTCCTTCTTGCTAATTTTGGTTAGGAGAAAGATGAACAAAGTGAAATTTTGATTTTATTTTTACTTAATATTAATTTATAACTAATTTACTTTTTTAACCTTATTCAAATAACCTTTCAAGCCATTAAAAGATGTCCATCTTTGTCCACTAACTTTATAAATGGGATAATTACCACTTAAGGACCTTTACATTAAGGTTCTATAGCTATTAGATACCTTTAGCTAATAAAACTCAAGTTTTACACTTTACGTGATTTAGTCCTTTTTATCAAATTAAGCACTCAAATGATAAAATTTCTTAACAAAAATTTTACACAATCATACTATCATGCTGTAAATATTAAAACAATAATAAAATAATTATTTTGACTTCGAATTTGTGGTCCCAAAACCACTGTTCTGATTTAACTAAAAACAGACTGTTACATACGTCTTGACCGTCAGCTTGTGTGAGCAGACCCGTTGATAGCTCAAAAGTGAGAATTATATAAGATATGAGATTGAGATAGCCTCGGCTACGTATTGGCACTTAGGGTACGAGATTCTTGAGTATCCGATATTATTCCAAATGGTTCAACGGGTATATCAAAGATATGGATGAGTATGAGATTGATATGAGTTGATACAAGTATGTACATGAGCCATACAAGCATTGAATTGAAGAAACTTGTGAATTTCATATCTAACCTTGTGAATGAATATGTGATAGATTTTTGGATCAATATGAGTTATATTATGATATGTTTAATTGCTTAAATTGTGTATATATGGTAAGTTGAGTTTATTAATATACAAACTTACTAAGCTTTATAGCTTACTTTGTTTACTTTTCCGTGTTTTATAGTGAATATCGAAGATTGCTCGGGTTTGGGTGTCGTCGGAGATCTCATCACACTATCAAGCTTTCAGTTTGGTACTTTTGAACTTATATATTTGGTTATATGGCATGTATAGAAGTTGTGGTCAATATGATCTTTATGTTGGTAATGGATTTAGCCATTTGATTTGGCTTATAAATGATGAATGCTTAGTTATGTGTATAGCCATGTGCCTTGGCTTATTTTGGCATGCTTGGTGATGTATATATATAAATGCGCAATTGGCATTTTGGTATGTTGTTGTATAATGGTTATGTTAATGCTTGTTGTGAATTGGTATTTTGAGTACCAAATGGTTGATTTGAGATTGGTATGCTTGTGGTTTAGGTAAAATAAAGCATAATTGGAAGTGATCATGTAACAGTCTGATTTAGACCTTAGTCGGAACAGTGGTTTCGGGACCACAAATCCGAGTTAGAAAAATATTTTAATATTATTTTCTGTGCCTATGATACGTGATTAAGCATGTGTGAAATTTCTGTGTTTTAATTTGGTCATTTGTGTGCTTAATTTGAGAAAAGGGCTAAATCGCATAAGATGCAAAGGTTAGTTATTAATGTGTAAGTGCTAATTTGTTGATGCCTTTATAATGTGAAGTCCTTAATAGGTAATTAGCCCACTAATGCAGTAAGTGGATGGCCATGGTCAAGAATGACCTTATATTATATGTTATATATATTTTATTTTAAAGGTTAAATGTGTAAAAATTGTTATTAATGTCTATTATATTAAACAAACATTAAAAAGATGATGGTTATCATCTTGTTTGGCGAATGTGAAAGAAAAAGAAAGGAAGAAAACCATTTTAGGTTTCGGCACTCATCTAGTTCAATTAAGGTATGGATTTTGATCGGTTTTTGAAAATTTCTATGTTTTTGTAATCGTTGCTTTGTATACTTCAAAATCCATGCTTCAATTTTGTGAATTGATGAATATTTTGTAATGTTCTATTGATGAACATATGAGTTTTGGGATGTTTGATGGTGAAATATGAATTATATGTGATAGAATAACATAGTTTGTTTTTGGAGTTTGGATGATTTTGAGTAATTTGGATTAAATTGAAAGAATAAAATTTTGAGGGACTAAATTGTGAAATAAATGAAATATATGGACTTAGATGAGCATGAGTAAAATTCGGCTATGCATGGGTATCATCAAATTTTGTATATTTTGTGATTTTGTGAAATAGGGACTAAAATGTCCAAATGTGAAAGTATGAGGGTTAATTTGCAAATTGCCCTAAATATGTGTTTTTTGATTGAATTGAATGAGTTGATAAATAAATGGATTAAATTTGAATATGTATAGATCAAGAACTAAAGAAAATGGACTTAGATTGCAGGAAATCGAAAGTAATTGAGTAGCCGGGTCTGTTTCCATTAAACCGAATTTGAGGTAAGTCAATATACAAATAAATGCATTTGAATTAAGTTAATCGTGCATATATGAAATTTAGCTTGTGTTGAATATGCTCGAGATGTTATGTACATGAAAACTGAGATTGTATCGGCAATGAATCAAAGCTCGAGAAGTCTCGTATGAACCTAGGAATAGATAGGATTGCATATGTCATGACATAGGTGTCCTATATGTGATATCATGTAAGACCACGTCTGGGACGTTGGATTAATTCAATATTTCGTGTAAGACCACGTCTGGGATGTTGGCATCGATATGAGGTTTACGTGTAAGACCATGTCTAGGACATTGGCATCGTATTGATTTGTGTAAGACCCTATTTAGGACAGTGGCATCAATATCTGATTACATGTAAGACCACGTCTCGGACGTTGGCATTTTACGACTATTCCGAGCATTCTGAGTATCCTATTAGTTTCCAAATGGTTCAATGGGCAAATCCGAGATTTGAATGAATATGTGAAAAATATATTGAATCAGGTACGTTTGATATGTACTCGACGTATGAGTATGGAAGGTAAGTATACTATGAACTTACCTAGATGGAATATGTGTAAGGAATTGATGAAGTAAAGTATGATATATGGATGAATATGCTATGATCTAATGAAGTATATGGTGATATGCATGTTAGTAAGAAAATGGCTAATCCAATGAGCCAAGAAGAATTGTGAATGTGCAAATGAGCCATTAGTAATCTTGTATTTGATATGATAATGTGAATTATGTGTTAAGTTTATTTGTATATGGCTCACTAAGCTTTCAAAAAGCTTACTTTGTGTGTATTTGCTCTATTTTATAGATCGTCAAAGCTACTGAAGGCTCGGGGATCGTCAAGGGTCGTCATCACAATACTCAATCTTATTTCGGTACCTTTTGAAAGTGTATATACTAAGTATGGCATGTATAGGCTAGTCATCTTGAGTTATGTTTGAGATATGTGTACATAGCCATGTGATATGGCTAGATAAGTAGTTGTGCTATGAATGAGATGTTATACTATATGATGTTGATTTTGGTAAGATTTCATGTTTATGAAATGGTCAAGATTATGGTAAGCATATTGATGCAATATGAGTATACATGTTTGATCATTGAAATGGTTATATGAATTGTAAGATGTAGATGTATCATACTTGGTTTAATTGTGAATTGGTTGAACTATTTAGCATATAAGTTGGTATGCTTAGAAATGAGATTGAATGGGAAGATACGTTGATCATTTGACATGATTTTGGTTGCCAATTGTGTATGGGATAATGCTTGTATGTGCTCTTAGGGATGACCCAAGTGTGCGTAGCATTTTGGCCTTGAGAATGGCCTATACTTGCCCACAAGGTTGAGTACACGGGTGTGTGGCTCAACCGTATCCCTCATGGTTGTAATTTAAAGCAAGTCAGACTTGACCACGGGCTGGACACACGGCCGTGTGAATGGCTGTGTGGTGCAAGTTAGTAGCGACCACGGGTGAGGCACACGGCCGTGGACACGGCCGTGTGGACAAGTCAGTATGTATGCCCTATTTTGACACGAATTAGACACACGGGCGTGTCTGAGGTCGTGGAAGGCACACGGCCTGCCCACACGGGCGTCTGACCTCTATAACTGAAAATTTTTTAAATTTTTGAAAATTTCCGTATGTGTTCGATTTAGTCCCGGCCCTATTCTAAAGCATGTTTAAGGTCTCGAAGACCTATTTAAGGGACACTTTGATGTGATTTGTTAAGTTATGTTTTGAAATGTCCGTAAAAGTGTCCGATTATCCGGTAATGCCTCTTAACCCTAGACCGGCGACGGTTACGGGTTAGGGGTGTTACAGATCAATTAGATGATTTGGAGATGTGAAATTGGTATGAAATGGAATGGATAATTGTGATTCTTGTGTGCCTTGTGGTTATTAGTATTGAAATGGCATAAATTAGGCTTGTTTGAGATTGGTTTGAATGACTATTGATACTATGTTGCCATTTGATGATTTTAGGTGGATGCAAATTGGGTGAGAAAGATGGCTTGGTAAATAGCCTATTTTTGTTTACACAGGCAGAGACAAGGGCATGTGTCTCAGCCATGTGTGACACATGGTCAGGTGACACGGCCGTGTGTCCCCTGGTGTTTAATTGGAAACCAAGTCAGTATGCTCCACACGGCCTAGCACACAAGCGTGTGACTTGACCATGTGGCATAAGTCAGTATACCCTACAATATTGGCACAGCCTAGCACATGGCCTGGCACATGGGCTTGTAAGGCCATTTTGAAGGGTACACGGGCTAGTCACACGGGCGTGTGGTTGGCCGTGTGACCCAAGTCAGGGAGTTACACGGGGTCAGACACGGGCTGGGACACGGCCATGTGATTCCATTTCGAATGTCCACACGGCCTGTGACACGAGCGTGTCTTTGGCCGTGTGAGACACACGGTCGGGCCACCAGGCGTGTGTCCCCTATATTTTGTAAAATTTTCTAAGTTTTCCAAAAATTTCCTGAGTTATCAGTTTAGTCTCGAACCAATTCCAATGCATGTTTTTAGCCTCAAGGGATCGTATTAGGGACTTTATGATTGCTTGTGAATGACTTTTATTTGGAAATGATAAATGTATGAAAAATTTATGTTTGTTTGAGTAATATGTCCGGTAATGCTCCGTAACCCTATTCTAGTGATGGATACGGGTTAGGGGTATTACAATTATTGCGACTAAATTATAGAAATATATTTACTTCACTCTGTTTTATACTTGCTTATGAAAATTGATTAATTAATCTAGCAAAGGAATGTGTTTGAAAGATTTATTAATTTAATAAGTTTGTGTGTTAACAAAATACCTAGTCGCTATGAAATTATTTCATAACAACATGAACATAGCTTTATTAAGCATAAGTTAAAGAATAAAACTAATCTAACAAATTTATGTCATATTGATTAAAACCATTTTTAGAAATCGTGCATTTGAAATTTTATTTTTTAGTTAATAACTTAGTTAATTTTTAGTTTTTATATCACCTCTTTCAAATCAACATATTTTTCCTCACCAATTTGTTTAATTTTAAATTTCATAAATACTCACTTTTACAGTCCCTGTGGGTACATAACTCAACATACTTGTCACTTTTTTACTTATTATGATTGTGTACACTTGCACGTTTTCGTCGTTCCATTATCCCAAAACCACAATTTTCATCCCTTTCTCAAATTGCAATGTCACCCTCTTTAACGCAAAATCTATCTTAACCTTGTGTTCAGTTAACCAATCCATCCCTAAAATTACATCGAACCCATAGAAAGGCAACTCCATCAAACCAGTGAAGAAGACATGTCCTTGAGTCGTCAAGGGACACCTTCAGTACACTTTATTTGCTAATACCCTCTCACCAAAGGAACTAGTGACAGTTATACCATTATCTATACTTCCTACTGAAATACCCAACTCATAGGCTAGGTCACTTAAAATATATGAGTGTGTGGATCCAGATTCAATCAAAGAAAATAATGGTAGGGTTCATAGGGTGAAAGTACTTGTGATGACATCAGTCAAACCCTGATTCTGTGGTTCCCTAATAGCATAAACTTGTGTGAGCCCTCCTATCTTAACTTGAGTGGCAACTATGTGAGCTAGGTTCATTGCCCAACTTGCCTTTTGTCATTACCTCTTCCTTTACCTCAATCGCGTGCACCAACTTGCATTAGTGTGGGGGTAGCATTCTGAGCTTCCGACCCCTCTTTTCGTTATGGGTTGTCCCTTATCATGTGCTCCTTAGATTCACACTTAAAACATCCCCTGATAACTTTTGACATTCCCTATGGTGCCTGTGTTCACAGTGTTCACAGAGTGACCAACTTGGTGATCTATGTGAACCTTCTTCTCAGCCTCGGTGTTACCCTGCTATTTTGATTGGTTTAATAAAAAACTACGTTTAACATTTCAACTAGTGTCACGTGAGTCGTGATACCTCTTGGATGTTCAACCATGTTATCCAAGCACTGGCTTGGCAGACCCTATTGCAGCTTGCATAGTTTCTAGCCTTATTTTCTCAATAGCCTTTGCATTATTAACCAACTTATCAATGCTTTCCGTTGGAAACACAAAAATATACACATTTTTTCATGCCCTTATTAACTTAAATTGATGCAGTTTTGATAAAATTCTTTTTGAAAAATAATAAATTTTTATAAAATAATTAAATTGCACTTAAATTATGAACATGTTGAATTTTAATTAATTTTATAATTAATTTTGACTAATTTTGATCATTTTTTGATAGATTTTCACAAAGGGCAAAAAAATGACTTGGCAGACACTTCTAGAAGTTCAAAACCGAGAAGCAATTTGAAGTATCAAGGCGAATTAATTTTCAGCCTAATTGAGCCGAACCGAGTGAACCGAACCGACCAACAAGTGGACAGCCCAAAACTGTCCATATGTTGACCCAAATCAGCTTATTGGCTGATTATTTAGCTTACAAAGAGGCCATTGAAGACTTGTTCAAGTTGAAAAGAAACCCCTCCACAATTGGTGGCTTTATAGATTTGCCCCAAGCTTAAATTAGCAAAGTTGAAACTATCAACTTGCCACATGTGTGGCCGGCCAAGGGAGGGCTCTTTGGCTGATAATTTTAGCTATTTTTAGCAGCCCTCTTCAGCTATAAAAACCCCCTTAGGCTAGTCATTTGAAACACATCTCAAGCATTCACATCTTTTCTCTCTTCTCTCCACTTTCTCTCTTTTTTACCATTCCAAATTCCCTTACTCTCTTGTCGATTTCTCCTCTTAGAAAAGGGGAATTCATCAGCAATTTGGAGCAGCAATTAAGTGTTCATAGCAGCCTTGGTCGAGAGGACAACGGAGAAGGAAGAACGGAGCAAACTAGTCAAGCCACGGAAAAACACCAGATTTGATTCTTGTTCCCTATCTCTTTAATTTTGTTATTGTTATAATGAACATATCTATGAATATTTATGTTGTTGGAATGGTTAATTTAATCAATTTAGCTTGAATTTATTTCGTGTTAGGTTTATTGCACTTCCTTTGTTAAAATTGTTAAAATTGTGTTTATATTGTTATAGGCCTCGGTAGGATGCTTGATTAAGTAAAATCATGACTAAGTTATTCTTGCATTACAATTGTGAGGTAGCTAATGAATTAATTATTTAAACGGATTGAAATTGTAATTAATGGACATAGTACGTAATCAGTGCATGTTTAATTATCTAAGGTAGCCGAAGGTTAAATTAGCAACGGTATCTGACGATACATTTGCCTTGCATAACTTGCACGATTATTGTGATTAGACTGTTTCAAGGTAGGGATACTTTGTTACCTCATGTAGTCTTTTATGTGCTTATTAGATTTAATTAATTGTTTGAATTGACATAGGAATATGTACATGAGATTATTTTGATTTAGTAAGTATGTATGTGCAATAACATATTTTCCTATTAAGATTTGTTTAATCGGTTGAATTGACATAGGGGTATAGTCAAGAGATGAATGGATTTTGGTAGGTGAGTATGTTCATAAGTTAACAAATTACTGAGTTGCCGAGAATTTATTTGTAGCAATATAAACATGAGTTTAATAATTCTAAGTTAAGAAATGTAATTAATCTAACACAATTATGTCATCTTGATTAAAATCGTATTTTGAAATCGTGCATTTGAGATTTATTTATTTAGTTTACTCAGTTTAAAATCTTAGTTTTTAATCATCCTCTTCAAACAAAATATTTTTCTTCACCAACGTGTTTTAAATAGCATTCATAAATAATTCTTTTCACAGTCTCTATGGGTACGATAACTCGACATTTACTTGTAACTTTATTAGTTGTTGCGATTGTGTACACTTGCACATTTCTGTTGTTCCAAGTTTTTGGCGCCGTTGCCGGGGACTGTTTTAAAAAGTCATTATTTGTGAATTTGTTAGTTTTTCATTTTGGTTTAATTTCCTGTTTAAATTTTGACTTGATTAATTTTTCTATGATTATTTCAGGTGTTTATGTGTATTGACCGAATTATTGACTTACTTCCTGTAGACCCTGAGATAGAAAGAACTTTTCGACAGTGAAGAGGACAAGCGAATTAGAGAAGGACCAAAGAGATGAACCTTGAAAATTTGAATCAAGGAAATGGAGCAAACCCTGCTCAAAATCCTATCCTTATTGCTAATGATAGGGATAGAGCTTTAAGATAGTATGTCGTGCCAGTGTTTCATGATTTTAATTCGGCTATTAAGAGACCCAAAATTGAGGCACAACAATTCGATTTAAAGCCAGTTATGTTCCAAATGCTTCAGACTGTGGGCCAATTTAGTGGAATGCCTATCGAAGATCCTCATCTTCACTTAAGACTGTTTATGGAGGTGAGTGACTCTTTCAAGTTAGCCGGAGTCCCCGAAGATGCATTACAATTGAAGCTGTTCCGATATTCGCTAAGGGACAGAGCTCGAGCCTGGTTGAACTCATTGCCACCAAATTCAATTTACCCATGGAAAGAGTTAGCAAAAAGATTTCTCATGAAGTATTTCCCGCCCAGAAAGAATGTTAAGTTGAGGAATGAGATCATTGCCTTCCAACAAATAGATGATGAGTCCTTGTATAAGGCATGGGAAAGGTACAAAGAATTATTATGGAAGTGCCCTCGTCATGGAATCCCACATTGCATCCAACTTGAGATGTTTTATAATGGTCTCAATGCTCACACGAGGATGGTAGTGGATGCTTCTACTAAAGGTTCTCTCATTTCTAAGTCTTATAATGAGGCATATGAAATCATTGAGAGGATTGCCAACAACAATTATCAGTGGCCAACCAATCGAGCAACGTCAGGGAGACGAGTCGCTGAAATACATGAAGTGGACGCTCTAACTTCACTTGCATATCAAGTATCATCAATATCCTCAATGTTAAAAAATCTTACTACTAATGGGTCTAATAGTTTTGCAGCACAACCACCAAATCAATTTGAAAATATAGCCTGTGTCTATTGTGGGGAAGGACATTTGTTTGGAGAATGTCCATCAAACCCAGAATTTGTATGTTACATGGGTAACCATAACCAAAATTGAGGAAGGCAAGGACTGCAATCCGATGTCTATAACCCATCATGGCAAAACCACCTGAATTTTTCCTGGAGTAACCAAGGGGCTGGAACCAGTACCACTTACGCCCAACCTAGATTAACTCAGCCACCTAGTTTTCCCCAACAAGTTCAGAAACCAACCCAAGCTGAACCATCCAATGCCTTAGAAATTTCGTTAAAGGCATATATGGTGAAGAATGATGCCTTAATTCAAAGGCAAGCAGCTACATTGAAAAATCTGGAAAACCAAATGGGCCAGCTTGCTACTGAACTCAAGAACCGACCACAAGGTGCTTTACCTAGTGTGTAACAGCCCGATTTAGGGCCTAGCTAGAATAGTGGTTGCGAGACCACAAATCTAAAGTAGAAATATGTGTTTTATGATTTTTATGAGGCGTATGAGGTGTTTGCATGATTGTGTGAAAATTTCATGAAGAAATTTTATTAATTAGTGATTAAATTGTCCACTAGGACTAAATTGCAAAGATTAGAAAATATGAGATTCTCTAAGATTTAAGTATGAAATAGAATCATAAAAATTACTACAGGTCCTTATTTAGCAATTAGACCATTAAATGTCAAGATGGACAAAATGAAACACCCCAAACCCGGCCCACGAGCCTTGACCAGATCCGGTATGTTCCTCGAGTAAAAACGTTTCAAAACTTGGTTGCTATTTTGGAAAACTTGGATGTTTTGAATAAAATTTGTTTCGTATTGGGTTTGAATAGTCTAAGTTTTATTAAAGCTTTAATATTGTACTTGAAAATTCATAAATTAGAAGTATTGCCGAATTTGTGATAAATTAACAAAACATTTAGAATTTATTTATTTTTGAAAACATTACTTAACTTTTGAATTGTTGAAAATTTATATCGTACTGAAATAATTAACATGCATGCATAAGATAGTTCATACTATGGCCTTATTACATCAAAAACAAACCCAAATAAATTTAAAGTACTTAGATAAAATAAAATGTCCAAATAAGAAAACTTGTGCTGAGCATGGCCACCACTAAGCTCCTGCCGACCCGGTCCATCACTGATCGTCACCTGAAAAAAAATATTCCCACAACGGGGTGAGTCAAACAGACTCAATGTGTACATCCAACACTAAATCCTAATGATTCAGGCATATCAAATCATGCATACACATATATCATTAAATAAAGGTAATGATGCATTCCCGAACCCAAGCCTAGTTACCATCCGCTACACATCACCCGTACCAACCTGCACACCGTGGGGACAACTAAGTCAACCCTCCATCCGCTACACACCATCGAAGGCAGTCGCTGTAGTCGACGTGCTCATCGCCCTTATAAATTGTGGCATAGCCACCAGATAATTATTTTGTGTCATGTGACACCACATTCAGATAATGTGACCGAAGTCACCACATTCAGATATCGTGACATAAGTCACCACATTCACTTCCCCTTTCATAATCACCCACATGCCCCATGTCATACATATCATGTAATATCATGCCTTAAGCCTTATTTCACATTCTTATCATGTTCACATTCATGACATATTCCACATATTCGTATCTTATATTAACTTAAAGTTAAAGTTACGTACCTAAGTACTTTGTACCATAGCTTGGTAACTTTGGCCACATTCACATTATTATAAACACATATATTAAAAAATTGCCATACATCTATTAAGAGTTAGTGTGGGGTACACACCTGATATACTTATTGAATTCACTCCAAGTCCCGAAAATCCCGATCTAAGCTTTAGATCCTTTAGTTCCTATATTCGGCCAACACTTAGTATTTTAGGAAAAAGCCTATTCGGCCAAACAACTAAATCCCGAAGGATTAACACACTTAAATCCTTACCTTGCTGTCGATTTGATTATAAATCAAATCCCGAAACTTTGTAGAGTTCCTCCCTTGCAATCAGCTAGGCATTAAAATCACTTAACTAATTAGTTTCGGCTTTTAAACAAATAAGAAACAGATCTAAATGCCAAAATATGGCCTTGGCCGATTGTACATATGTACTTACCTTACGATTTGAAATCCCGAAAGCCTTGTGTACCACTGTCACTGCCCCTACATATCCCTAGTTAGATTCGGCTAATATGGTAACTAATATGATCGAATATGCACCTTCACTTACCTTGTGATTCCAAATCCCGGAAATAGTCACTTAACCAAGGAGATGTCGAAATACCCTGCTTAACCAATGTTAGAATCGACTTCTATGCCAAAAGTATTAGAAAGTGGCCTTAGGTCGAACACTTATACCCTTACCTTGATGGATTAAATCCCGAAGATCTCCTCCTTTATAGTCGACTATAGCAAAAATCCCGAAAGAATCCTTCCAAATTTCGGCAACCAAGAATATTGATGGGATTAGTTCTAGATTTCGACAAATCTAAAAGAAAAGAATGGAAATCAAACGACATTTGGTCTTTACCTTGTCTAAAGAAATCGACAGCACCTTGCCTAACACCTCAGAGGGATTCGGCTTTGAAGAATACTAGAGAGATTCGGCTTTTGATTGAATTGGAGAAAGAAAAAGAACAGAAGTTTGAAGAGATTCAACTTACGAAGATGAATAGCATAAAGGAAAAAGAGAGAAAGAACTCAAGTTGCTTTCTCTTTGGAAAATTTCGGCACAAAAGAAAAGATGAGAAGAGAATTAGAATTTTCGGCACACCTATATTATGATTAACCGAAAATACCATCCAAATACTCCCTTGGCCGGCCAACTCTTACCTCCTATCAACTTCCTCCTTTTTCTCCTCCTTATCCCCTCATCAAAATAATAAAAATAATCCCATAATTATCTTCTAGCTTTGCCGAATTTTAACCTCATCTAAAACTCCTCCCTTAGTCTCCCAGTGCCGTCCACTACCACTCCTTGTTGCCGCAAAATAAAATCCCTTATTTTGCTTCCTATGTGACTGGAACCTTGGCCCATTTGCACCTGCTTGTGGCGTCATTCCCAGAGGCCGTAAGTGGCGCCTCCAAGCCACTTAGACAAGCCCATCTTTGTGTCTACTTTCCCCCATTTATTTCCTTAAGGCCTATCAGGCTTTGCTCCCTCTTTTAAACTTAAAATTAAACAATTTCTAGGGTATTCACCTACACCCTAAGGTTCACAAAAATTCTTAATGCACATTCACAACACACATAAGCATGCTATTTCATACAATTTAGTATTAATGCATAAGCCCTAATCCAGGATATTACACAAAAATGGACATAGGAAGGAAAAATCTTAAGAAAGGAGCCTTAAGGGTATTTTTGTCATTTCGTAAATAAAAGATTAAAAAGGAAAAAATAAGTCAAAATCTTGTCCATCTTCTTCCTCTAAGTGCTGAAATTTGCAAGGAGACATAGCTATGGTTTCTTCAACTTCCAATCTTGATAGTAAGTGCATCCTAGCCCCGTTTTTAATGTTCTTCGTATTTTTGAGATCCTCGTAGCTAATTTAGCTATTTCTAGCTATATTTTGAGCTAGGGTATATGTTCAAAAATTTACCTGTGTATGACATGCATGTATTTTGATGTTTTACAGAATAATATGAAAGTTTGATGTATGATAAACATCCTTTTCTAAGTGATTTTCATGAAAAATGCATAAAAAGACCAAATTGTAAAAGTTATAAAAATTATCATACATGAGTGAAATAGTAGAAATTGAAGGCTGTTGTAGTTAAGAAAATGATTCAGCTAGGCTTAAAATGCAACAAAGTTGAATGAAAATCATTTTACGAGCCTAGGGGCAAAAGTGTAATTATGTGAAAGTTTAAGGGCAAAATCATAATTTTTCCAAAGAATGATTCATGGGTCAGTTTGGTAATTGTGAGTATTAAACAAGTTAAATTGTTATTATAGATCAAGAAACATGAAGCCTGGGTTGAAACTGAGGCAAGAACAAAGTTGTGGATTAAATCGAACATCTACACCTATTTTGAGTACTGATATATGTTTGTGTGAAATTAAAGCTTCATATTGTTTTTTTATATTTTTTAAATTGCTTGATATTATAACAATGAATATCATTTTCATGAAAACCAATTAATGATACATCGATGAGAAAATGATGAAAAGATGTTAAGTTGAAATCCTGGTTGTATACTCGGAATAACAATGATGCCTATGTCACCACATAAGATAAGGAAGGTCTCGTATAAGACCATGTCTGGGACATGGCATCGGCATCGAATGTAGGTCCTGTATAAGACCATGTCTGGGACATGGCATCAGCACTGAATAAGGAAGGTCCCGTATAAGACCACGTCTGGGACATGACTTCAGCACCAAAGGAGGATCTCGTGTAGGACCATGCCTGGGACATGGCATCGACATCTATGTACGATCTCGTATAAGACCATATCTGGGATATGGCATTGAAATCGAAATATGTGATTGTAACACCCATTACTCGTATTCAACTACGGAATCGGGTACGAGACACTACTTGACTTAACTTGCTTGAATATACAACTTTGGGCTATAAAATTTCTTTTCAACTTAAAACTTCTCATTCGCATTCATATCATCGTTATTACGGGCCTACGAAGCCCTAAACATGCATATGAAGGGTTTCGAAACTTAACCAGAAACTTTTGCGCACTTAGAAAATTTTTACCTAAACAGGGCCACACGCTCGTGTGGGCAGGCCGTGTGCTCACACACGCCCATGTAGAATTTATTTCATTTCGAACCTACAGGGGTTTTCACACGGCTTGACACACGCTCGTGTCTTAGGCCCGTGTCCCTCACACGGCCTAGACACGCCTGTGTCCTCACTCGAGTGTGAAAACCTGGGTATTCTGGTTATGACGTTAGCGACTCTTAAGGGCCACACAGCCTAGGCACATGGCCATGTGTTGGCCAGTGTGACGAGTCGTATTCTCGAAATTTTGATGCAGGGGACACACGGCCCGTTCAACACACCCATGGGGCTGACCGTGTGTCACACACGGCCTAGACACACGCCCATGTGTCTACCCGTGTGGACAATTAGAAGGCTATTTTCCAAGCCAATTGCCACCCTGAAACATAAACACACATATACCAACACAAGCAACACATAACATGGCAATAATACATTATGAAGAACCACTACTCATCATTCATGCACTTCACAAATTACTTCATCATTTGCATGAACTTTCACTTCATAAAACTCATCACCATTGAAATATGAAACTTGACAAATATTGGCCCATTTCCTAATGGACATACACAAAATGAGTGTATGGCATTAGTAGCCAACACTTTGGCTTTCAAATATGACATCACACAAAATAACCAAGTTCCTATACATGCCATACTCAAAATAAGTCAACTTTACTATACCAAAAGAATGATTGATAGTGTGATTCGAGCTCCGACGTTCTACGATCCTCAAGCTAGCTTGGTGATACTACAAGGAAGAGGGAAAAGAGAGGGGTAAGCATATTGCTTAGTAAGTTTGCATGAATTAATATAGCAACATAAGTACTCATGGTAAAATCCATTCATCTCATAGAACAATAGCAACACAAGTTCTTAAGTGCTTAGGCATACTTACTCATACTCATTCTTACAATCACACCTCACATTATGGTTTCATAACTTAGTCACATAATTTAGCACTTATGTCATCTTGAATATAAACTTGACTCAGTATCATCCTTAACTTAAATGTAACTCTTTGTCATCTTTGTATAACTCAGCTCTTTTTCATCTTTGCATATTTAGCTCTTTTGCCCATTGAACTACTCGGAATATCAGAGGATACTCATTTTCATCATACATGTATCTTGATGCCAATGCCATATCCTAGATATGGTCTTACATGGGATCACCTCTTATGCCGATGCCATATCCCAGATATGGTCTTACACGGGATCTCTTAGATCGATGTTGATGCCATGTGCTAGACATGGTCTTATACGAGATCGTACATAGATGTCGATGCCATGTCCCAGACATGGTCTTACACGAGATCCTCCTTTGGTGCCAAAGCCATGTCCCAAACATGGTCTTACACGGGACCTTCCTTATTCGATGCCGATGCCATGTCCCAGACATGGTCTTATACAGGATCTACATTCGGTGCCGATGCCATGTCCCAGACATGGTCTTATACGGGACCTACATTCGGTGCCAATGCCATGTCCCAGACATGGTCTTATACGGGACCGTCCTTATCTCATGTCGTGACATAGGTATCCTCGTTATTCTAAAATTTCAACCGGGACTACATTTAGCATAATCTCATCTTTTTCTCATTAAGACATTATCAATAAATTTTCATGGAAATGATATGCATTTCACAAAATAATAAATATTTTAAACATAATAACATATGTAACCTTAATTTCACACAAACTTACCTCGGTACTCCAGATTTGTGTAGGTATTCGATTTAGTCCGAAATCTTGTTCTTGCCTCGGTTTCGGACTGGGCTTCATGTTTCTTGATCTAAAATAGCAAACTCACTTGTTTAATACTCACATTGACTAAATCGACTCATGAATCACACTTTGGCAAAATTATGATTTTGCCCTTAAACTTTCTCATAATTACATTTTTGCCCCTAGGCTCGTAAAATGATTTTCATTCAACTTTCCTGTATTTCAAGCCTAGCCGAATCATTGTCTTAACTACAACAGCCCTGAATTTCCACTATTTAACTCATGTATGACCATTTCTATAACTTTTGCAATTTGGTCCTTTTATGCATTTTTCGTGAAAATCACTTAGAAAAAGATGCTTATCATACATCAAACTTTTATATTCTTCCATAAACCATCAAAATACATGCATGTCAAACATGGGTAAATTTTTGGACATGAACCCTAGCTCAAAATATAGCTCGAAATAGCTAAATCGAGCTACGATGATTTCAAAAATACTAAAAACATTAAAAACGGGGCTAAGAGGTACTTACAATCAAGCTTGAAAGTTGAAGAAACCCTAGCTATGGAGAGCTTGAGAATTTTGGCTATGGCTAGAAGAAGATGGACACAATTTTGACTTACTTTCCCCTTTTTAATTCGTTAATTAACTAAATGACTAAAATGCCCTTAAGGCCCTTTTTTTTGAGATTTTTCCTTTCCATGTCAATTTTTGTCCATCTTAACATATAATGGTTTAATTGCTAAATAAGGACCTCTAATAATTTTTATAATTCTATTTCATACTTAAATATTCTAGAATCTCATATTTTCTAATCTTTGCAATTTAGTCCTAATGGACAACTTGATCACTAATTAATAAAATTTCTTTATGAAATTTTCACACAATCGTTCAAGCACATCATAAGCCTCATAAAAATCATAAAACACATATTTCTATTTTGGATTTGTGGTCTCGCAACCACTATTCTGACTAGGACCTAAATCGGGCTGTTATAATTCATCCCTCTTAGGGATTTTCGTCCCGGAAAATCTTACCAGCATAAAGGTTTGGGTACTGGTTCCTCATAGCCTCCTCGGGCTCCCAAGTAGCCTTTTCTACCCCATGTCTTTGCCATAATACTTTTACAAGTGCTATACTTTTATTCCTTAACTATTTGACTTCTCGTGCTAGGATCTTAATCGGTTCTTCGCCATATGTCATGTCGGGTTGAATTTTAACATCTCTCGGTGTGATCACATGTGAAGGATCTGATCAGTAACGTCGCAACATAGACACGTGAAACACATCATAAATCCTTTCTAACTCAGATGGCAAAACTAGTCGATAGGTTACCGGTCCTATCCTCTCGGTAATCTCATAAGGTTCAATAAAACGCGGACTGAATTTGCCTTTCCAGCCAAATTTGAGAACTTTCTTCCATGGTGACACTTTCAAGAACACCTTATCACCAACTTGAAATTTGATCTCTTTTCTTTTCAAGTCCGAGTAGGATTTTTGTCTATCGGAAGCAGCTTTTAAACAATCTCGAATCACCCTTTCTTTCTCTTCGATTTCTCTAACCAGATTGACCCCGAGAATCTGATTTTCCTTGAGTTCAGTCCAATATAAAGGCGTTCGACACTTACACCCATACAAAGCCTTATATGACGCCATTTTCAAGCTCACCTGAAAACTATTATTATAAGGAAACTCTATCAACGGTAGGTACTTTTCCCAACTGCCGTGAAACTCAAGAACACAACACCGGATCATATCCTCAAGTATCTGTATTAACCTCTCTGACTGTCCGTCAGTTTGTGGGTGAAATGCCATACTAAAACTAAACTTTGTGCCCAAAGCCTCTTGCAATTTTTTCCAAAATTGGGAGGTGAATCTCGGATCTTTATCCGATATAATCGACAGAGGCACTCCATGAAGCCTTACAATCTCGGAAACCTACAAGTTTGCCAACCTATCAAGTGAATAGTCGACATGTACAGGTATGAAATGGGCCGACTTCGTAAGTCTATCTACCACAACCCATACGGCATCTTTCTTGCTTAGTGTTAACGGCAAGCCCGTTACAATGTCCATGGTAACACGGTCCCATTTCCACTCGAGAACCATAGTAGGTTGAAGTAAACCCGAAGGAACTTGGTGTTCGGCCTTTACTTGCTGACAAAGCAAGCATTTTGATACAAACTCAGAAATATCTTTCTTCATACTCGGCCACCAATATCATTTCTTCAAGTCATTATACATTTTTGTGCTGCCCAAATGTACGGATAGGCATCCACTATGTGCCTCGTGTAAAATCTTTCGAATAAGCTCATCATTTCTCGGTACACAAATTCTGTCTCTGAACATCAGACATCCAGCAGAATTGATCCGAAAGTCGGACTCAACACCTGACTCGCACTGAACTCTTTTGGCTTGCAAGTCACTGTCATCTTTCTGAGCCTCATAAATCTCTTGAAGGAACATCGGTCTAGCCCTCAACTCAGCTAGAATGGAATCATCGCCTGACAAAGTCACTTGTGTATTCATATCCCTCAATGAAAATAGGGATATTCTACTCAAAGCATCGACGACTACATTCGCCTTTCCCGGGTGGTAATCAATGACTAGCTCATAATCCTTTATCAGCTCTAACCATCTTCGCTGCCTTAAGTTTAATTCCTTTTGAGTCATCAAGTACTTTAAACTTTTGTGATCGGTAAATAACCGACATCTTCACTATACAAATGGTGTCTCCAAATCTTCAATGCAAACACAATGGCCGCCAACTCTAAATAATGTGTCGGGTAGTTCTTCTCGTGTGGCTTTAACTGTCTAGAAGCATATGCGATCGCCTTGCCTTCTTGCATAAGTACACAGCCCAATCCATTCAAGGATGCATTGTTGTAGATCACATATTCTTTTCCAGGCTCAGGTTGCACTAGAACTGAAGCCTTTGTCAATAATGCCTTTAGTTTCTCGAAACTCTACTGGCACTTCTCTGTCCACTCACACTTTACATCTTTCTATAATAACCTTGTCATCGGTGTAGCTATCATGGAAAATCCCTTGACGAACCGTCGATAATAGCCAGCTAGGCCCAGAAAAGTTCTAACCTCGGATATATTTTTCGGCAGTTTCCAATCAACAATAGCTAAAATCTTACTTGGGTCGACTCAGATTCCATCTCCCGAGACAATGTTCCCCAAAAATTTGACTTCTTTGAGCCAAAACTCACTTTTTCTAAACTTGCCATACAACTGGTTGTCTCGTAAAGTCTGTAAAACCATCCTCAAATGCTCGGCATGCTCATGCTCATCACGAGAATATATCAATATGTCATCAATAAAAACCACAATAAACTTATCCAAGTATGGCCAAAATATACGACTCATTAAATCCATAAACACGGCGAGGGCATTTGTTAAGCCAAAAGACATGACTAAAAATTAATAGTGCCCATACCTTGTCCAAAATGCAGTTTTTGGCACATCTGAGTCTTTAATCCTCAACTGGTAATATCCAGACCTCAAGTTTATCTTGGAGAACACAGTGGCTTCCTTCAATTGATCAAACAAGTCGTCGATCCTTGGAAATGGGTACTTGTTCTTCACGGTTACTTTATTTAGTTGCCGGTAATCTATACATAATCTCATAGAACCATCTTTCTTTTTCAAAAATAATATTGGAGCACCCCACGGAGAATAACTTGGTCTTGCAAAACTCTTGTCCGTCAATTCTTGCAACTATGTCTTCAATTCCCTCTACTCAGTTGGAGCCATTCTGTATGGAGCAATTGATATAGGTGCAGTACCAGGAGCTAACTTAATGCCAAATTCAACCTCTCTGACCAGAAGCAAATCTGGCAATTCTTCTGGGAATACATTTGGGTACTCACATACTATCAGCATTGATTCAATCTTTAACTCAGTTTTTTTAACATTCACAACAAAAGCAAGATATGCTTCATACCCCTTTCTTACATACCTCTGATCAGACATATGAGAGATCACTACAGGCAATCTGTCTTGTTCATTTGATTCAACACGAAGAGTGTCCCTATTTTCACATCTCAATTCAATGTATTTCTTTCCACAACTTACTGTCACATCATGAGTGGTTAACCAGTCCATACTAAGAATTATATCGAATTCATCAAATGGCAATAGTATGAGATTTGCCTTAAAATAATAATCTCTAATCATCAATGGGCAATCTTTGCATACCTTATCAACTAATACACTTTTGCCTAAAGGATTGGACACTTTTATCACGAATTTTGTAGACTTTACAGGCATGCACATGCTAGATACTAATTTGATGCAAATGAATGAATGGGTAGATCCTGGATCAATTAAAACAACAACATTAGTATCATGGACAGAAAATGTACCCGTAATTACATTAGGAGATGACGCCTCTTAGCGAGCGCGAATGGAATAGGTCCTCGCAGGCGTTCTACCCTCAGATCTCGCAGCCTGCTCTCTAGGTGCACTCTTACTACTCGTTCTGCTTCCCAGGTTTCTCTGTTGTCTCCCTCTTGTAGTGCTTCCCGCTCTTGCACTCTGAACTTTCTCTTTCTCAACCATCTCAATGCATTATCTAATAAAATGATCTTGGGAACCACACTTAAAACAAGCTCTCTCATGGGCTCGGCACTCACCGGGTTATCGTCTGCCACATTGTGGACATTCCGGTCTATTGGTCTAGTGTGCCCAACACTAGCAACTGAGGTAGTCTGAGCTTTGATCCCCGAGTACTGCTTACTCTTACTTCTATTTGAAAACTCAGCGGAAGTAGCTAATCGGGTAGGAAAGTCTCTTGACTTCTTGGACAAGGACTAAAATGACTTGTTCAATTGTCTCTTTCTTGAGTCACGAGACTCCATCTCAGCTTTTTTTTTCTCTTTCACCAACTCCTCAGTTTTACAAGTCCGATCCACTAGCACAACAAATTCTTTCAACTCGAGGACAGCAATAAACAATCTAATATCTTCATTTAGTCCATCCTCAAACCGTTTATACATAATAGCTTCAATAGATACACACTCTCGAGCGTATTTGCTGAGCCTCATAAATTCACGCTCATATTCAGTTACAGTCATCTTACCTTGCTTCAATTCAAGAAATTCCTTTTTTTTCTAGTTGATAAACCTTTGGCTTATGTACTTCTTCAGGAACTCTTCCTGGAAAAACTCCCATGTAATCCTTTCCCTTGGTACCACCAACACAAGGGTATTCCACCACTGATAAGCGGAATCTCTTAGAAGAGAAACTACACACTTCATGCACTCTTCAGATGCGCACGATAACTAACCAAATACCCGAATGTTGTTTTCAAGCTAGAATTCTGCTCTTTCTGAATCGTCATCTTTACTAGCCCAAAATTTTTCGGCTCATTGTTTCCGGATTCTATCAACCAGAGGCTTTTCTCTTCTTACTACTTCTACCACTTGGGGAGCTACTGGGGTAGGTTGAGGAATAGATGGGGGTGGAGGGGGTTGTGCATTCGGGTTCGTACGAACAAACTCCGTGTACCATCCATTCATCATATGGAGAAAGGCTTCCCTAGCCTCTTCTCCTCCTTTCTGACTCACGGTCGTAGGTCTATTCTCATTTTCATTTGGCACCGTCCCTTCGGCGGGAGCTGGCGCGTTACTTTCTACATTATCTGCCACAGCTCTATTGGGATCCATTTACTATATGGAAACACAATTTAAATCGTCAGGAGTCGTCACACTATCATTACATAAATACTCATATGTATGGCATGTATAGCTAGACTCATGTATACGTACGTTAGTCCAAGAATCGACTAAACCTAGCTCTGATACCATTAAATGTAACACCCCTTACTCGTATTCAACTCCAAAATTGGGTACAAGGCATTACTGGACTTAACTTGCTTGAATATACAACTTTAAGCTATAAAATTTTTTTTTCAACTTAAAACTTCTCATTTGCATTCATATCATCCTTATTATGGGCCTACAAAGCCTTAAACATGCATACGAAGGGTTTCGTAACTTAACCAGAAACTTTTACGCACTTAGAAAATTGTTACCTCAACAAGGCCACACGCCCGTGTGAGATGAGACACGCCCGTGTGGCCAGGCCGTGTGGTCACACACGCCCATGTCCATAGCCCGTGTAGAATTTATTTTTCGTTTTGAACCTACAAGGGTTTTCACATGGCCGGACACACGCTCGTGTCCTTCACACGACCTAGACACGCTCGTATCCTTCACACGGCCTAGACACGGCAGTGTCCTCACCCGTGTGTGAAAACCTGAGTATTCTGTTTATGTAACACCCTGGTTCTAGGGGTTAGGCTTTTGGTGCTTAGCTCAGGTGTTGGCACACTTCAGTGTGTGGTTGGGTTAGTTTTAGGGGTCCTGAGAACCCTAGGTAGTGGTGGAATGATTTGGAAAATTTTTAGTTTTAGGGGTTAAAAAGGGGAGCTTGGATAGAGGGGGCCTTAAGAGAAATTTTGGTGGAGTTTTGGCACAAAGATTGGTGTGGCAGAGTGGCAAGGAGGCGCCACATAAGGCATGGAGAAGTGACGCCTCAGGTAGCTGGAGGGGGGTCTCAGGTTCGATCCGCAAGGGCAGCAGGGAGGCCTTTGTTTTTGCGTCATAAAGGTAAGGTGGGGGACGGTTTTTGAAGGCTTAAAGGGATGGAGGAAGACTTGGTCTTCCATTTTAAAATTCGGCTAGGAAGGTGGGTTGTTAGGTGGACTCATTCAAATCTTTTTGAATGAGTGTTAGGGAGGTGATTTAGGAGTGAATTGTGGGATTTTGTGGGGAAGTTGGGTAGCTGGCCGAATCTTGTTTTTTTCTAGGGGGAGCTTTGGCCGAATGTTATAAATAGGGGGGAGGTGTTCATCTTTTTGGTTTTTCCCATTTGCTTGCCTGCCGAAATTGCTTCACAATTCTCCATTGTTCTTACTCCTCCTAAATCGAAACCTCCATTGCCATTCTTTTCTTTCTTTTCTTTTGGAGCCTTGGCCGAACCACTCATCTTTCATCTCTCTTTTCTTCCATCTTGCTAAACCGAAAGTACACCCTATACTTTTCTTTCCCTCTTCTCAAACCTTTGGCCGAAACCCCTTCTCCCTTTTCCTTTGTTTTTCATTGTTAACCGAATTTACACCCCACCTTTGTGTCGTGTTCCTTTTCCCTTATTTGGTAACACTTTGGCCGAATGTTAGCATAGATCTCTTCGGGTTCCGTAGCAATCGTTGTTAAAGGGTACTTTGGGGTTTAAGTAGTCAGTCAAGCCTCCGTTTGTGGCAGTCAGCTTGGTAAGTGGTGGTAAGGTTTTGGGTAAGCTATGTACTTGGTATTTCGATTTTATCTAAGGTTGTTAAGTATGATGCTAAGGCCGATTGTAGGGGGGAGAAGAGCCTAGCGCAGGAGATCTTTCGGGAGGTGGTATAGTCAGCGGTTGCAGAGGCATAGAGTAGCGTTTCGGGTTTGAGTCATTTGTATCAATTAGGTGCGTAATCATCGCACTATTTCCTTCAGTTAATTGCTTGCTAATGCCTATTTTGGGTAATCGGATGCCGGGTGAGTAAGTGGTGATATTATGTTATTGTAGTGTAAATATGTTTATGATATGCTAATTAACATGGGATGTCTACTCTTTTGCTTTATTATAACCTGACATGTTATATTCATGCATACATACATGGGAGGTGGATGGAATCGATGAAGGAAGAAGTGTACACATGATGTACGTGGTCTAATGTTAGCTCAGGCTACATTAGCGCTTGATGGTTAGCTTTGTGCTACCTCAAGGGAGATGTTGGCTAGGTGCCCATCTCGGCGGTTGATGGCTATGTGCATCACTGTGGACAGATTATGGTTTTGGGATCACTTTGATTGATCGGTGGCTCAGCCACGGCCTTGAGCAGCAAGTTAGCCAAGGTAAGATTTATGGATCACGATGTGATCAGTGGTGGATTAGCCACGGCCTTAGGCAGGGAGTCTGCTAAGGTTGGTGTCACGGTTGGATTGTAGGTTGGGCTGATATGCATATTTGCATGACTTGCTATGAGATTAGTATGGTATTGGGCCAAGCCCATACGTGTGGAAATCTGTGTTGTGATTATGCACTGAGTCAGTGGACTCACTCTATTTTCCTAACTATTTCAGGTGATGTGTAGAATTGGACCGGGATCGGAGAGGACACATGGTGGCCCATGCAGAAAGAGGAATTTAAATATTTTTAAAGCTTGTTTATATTAAGTAATTGGTTTTAAATATTGATGTAATAAGGGCCTTTTGATTTTTATTTACTTTGGCAATTATTTTATTATTATTTTAAATTATGATTGGATTATATTAAGTTACTAAGTGGAAACGAATTTATTATGACAACTTATTTATTCAAAATTGGTCTTATGTATTCGCTAAAGTTTACTTTTTGGCATTTTATAATATTTATATGATATCAAAGTTTGTCTCATACAATATCAAATAAACATGGATTTTCAAAGGTTAATAAATTTACTGTTTTATTTTAAGTCAAAAAGAATTTTCCACCGTTTTTCCGCAGTGACATAACCAGATTCGGTCGTAGTGAATGGGCCGGGTTTGGGGGTGTTACAAATTGGTATCAGAGCCCGGTTCAAAACTCGACTTTGAGGGTTTTGGGCCCGAAACAGTTTTCAAAATGGGCTTTTCGAAAAGTGGGCTTTTATAAAGAAAAGTTTTTCAGGTTATTCTGGCATGGCTCCTGTGTCTCCGGCCCGAAGTCCACCAGGTAAGTACTTCTAGCTCTTGAAGTGTTTTGTTTGTGTGATTTGTTATGGGATTAGTTGGGCTCGTAGATTAGAATATTAAGACTTTTTGGACCTTAGGATTAGTTTACTCAAACATATGCATAAGACTTAAAGATTACTAAACAAACCTGTGAAGTAAGTCGCCGAGTTAAGGTGTGGTAACCACTGTACGCATGTCGAGGATTGGTATTCAGTAAGAGCTTGGTATTTAAGCAGTCCTAGCGACTCACCTCCTCTTTACTTGAATCCTACCTGGTGCGTAGCTACGGTTCACCTTAACCAAGAGGACTTGTTCATAGGCTAAACCGGTTATTAAAACTCGAAAGGGAATTAGCCTTGCTGTTTTTAAAACCTTCTGTTTTAAAATTTTTTTCAAACTTACCCCTTCGATTTGTGAAACCCTAAGTCTGATTTTGGAAAGGCATTTTTCTCGACTTACAAAATTACAAAAATGCCCTTGGTTTCTAAATTTTTAGATTTCTCTCGACTTTTACTGAAATATTCCTATTTTACCAAAGATCAGAAAATTTTATTTTATGAAATGTTGTGATATTCCGATTTGGAGAAATTACGAGAATACCCATGATTTCCAAAATTACTGAGATAACCCTGACTTCTGAAAATTGTGGCAACACATTTTTGTTTGAAAAACAAAATTTTCAAGATGACCCCTGAGATTGTGTAAATTTTGAAATTTCTTTAAGTAGGAAAAACTATTTTCAAAATTGACCCTGAGTTATTACCGAAATACCCCTTTAGGAAAAATGACGAAACTACCCCCTGGGTAGGAAATGAAACTTTGATTGCTCGAAAGAACTACTCTCAAAAGCTTCTATTCATAAAATTTGCTCGTGGATAAACAGTGAAATAAACATTTCTAATGCATAAAACTTTCTAATCAGACTGAATCGAGGCGCTAGATATGAGTTCTAGGGGGCGTGGTCGTAATACTCGTGGACGTGGTAGAGGCAGGATGTCAGTATCGGAACCAGTTGGCTCACGCCATGGGTCAGAGAGCGATGTACCGCCAGCAGCTGTTGAGGTTGAACAGCAGGATCAGACAGGAGGGGATGACGCAGTATCGCAGGCTATGCTGCGGGTGCTTGAGCGAGTGGCAGGAGCCAATGGGGGCAGTGGGACTCGGAAGTCAGTGCCCGAAAGGCTTAGGGCGAATGGAGCTGAGGTTTTCAGAGGAGTGTCTGGGGTAGCTCCGAACGTGGCAGAGTACTGGTTAGAGGCTGTTGAAAGGATTATGGACGACTTAGACTTAGCTGCTGAGGAGAAGCTTAAGGGTGTTGTTTCGTTGCTGCGAGATGAGGCCTACCAGTGGTGGCTCACTGTTAAGGAAAGTGCACCTGCCGATCGAGTGGATTGGGGCTACTTTAAGATCAAGTTCGAAGGGAAGTATGTCGGAGCGAGCTATGTGGATGCTCAGAGGAAGGCGTTCCTCAATTTGGTGCAAGGTAGTAAGTCAATAGCGGAGTACGAAGCTGAGTTTCTGCGTTTGAGCTGGTATGGTCGGGGCATCGTGGCCATAAATTATGAGAGATGCGTCAGATTTGAAAATGGGCTACGGGATGAGCTACGAGTTTTGATTGCTCCACAACGGGAAAGAGACTTCGCTGTATTAGTGGAGAAAGCTTGGATAGCTGAGGAGGTCAAGAAGGCTGAGAGACAGAATAGGGACAGAGAAAGGAACCGTGATAAGAGAAATGTTGGATCGCCAGAAGTGTTTGAGAGGGTTCAGAAAAGACCGAGAGTCGAGATTCCTGTTCGTATTGCTAAGCCAGCCGTCGAAAATCCAGATTGTCCGTGTGCTCAGTGTGGAAGGTATCATGTTGGCGAGTGCTGGAATCGTGTTCGAGAATTGTAATATCCCGGGTTAGGGGGCTATTTTTGTCATGGCATGTTCTGCATGTTGTTAGTATGCTATGTTGCTATTTTTATGTTTTCGGGACTTAATTATAGCCTAGGGGTATGCCTGAGTGAATGGGTAAATTTTAGTTTTTGGGCTTTATAGGAAGGGAGCTGAGGAAGCTGGGGTTTAAGAAAATAAATTGTGGTTTCATTGCACAAAAGAAGTGTTGGCAAAGTGGCTGAGCAAGGTACCACTAGGAGCTGAGTGTGGCGTCATTTGCAAGGGAGGGGATGTCCTGAGTTCGAGCTGCGAAACCCCCATTTTGGGTTGCATTTTGGACGGCATAGGATGGAGGAGTTGGATGGAGTTCAAATACTACTTGGACTTGGTCAAGTAGTGACATGGATGGTGGAGAGCTAATTAAGGAGGAGGACTTGTTCAAACTATTTTGAATGTGTGGATGGGAGTTGATTGGGGGATCATGGCCGAATTTTGGGAGAGTTTGGGGGGAGGAAGTGACGGCTTGGGATGGGGTTGTGTGTGCCGAAAGTCATTTTGGAATGTTGGTACACTTTCGGTCACATGTTGTTAGCCGAAATCCTCCTAGGCATTTGGGCATTTTCGGTCAAGAGAGGAGTGTCAAGCAAACTTTTCATTTTGACATTAGTAGCCGAATCCTCTAGTGCTTTTTTTTTCATTTTTCTTTCTATGTAAACCGAAAATCAAAACCTCCTTAAGGCTTGCCGAATTTTTATGTTGTTTTCTCAATATTCTTTGTTAAGCCGAATTTCAAAAGAGAGTTCTCTCACTTTCTTCTTTTCTTCTCCTGTCATAGTTAGCCGAAATCCATCCTTCAAGACTCTCTCTTCATTTCTTCCTTTGGCAAACCGAAACTACTTCCATTGTACTCACTTTTCTCTTTCTCAAATTGCCATTGCCGAAACTACATGCTTCTCGCACCTCTTTTCTTTCTCCTCCACTCAAGCCGAACATTAAAGGTGATAAACACTTAAAACCGATTCCTTTTCCTTTCTTTGCAAGCCTTGGCCAAATCTCTTGTGGTTCCCTCCTAGAAGTCCTAGTTGGCCGAATATTGGGTGTTGGTAAGTGCAAGGCCGAATGGCCATATCTCCCTCTTTTGGTTCTTGGTTGGTTGTGGTTTGGTTAAGGGCCGATTATGGCCAGTTTGGAAGGGTGTTAACCTTTTTGGATTATCATCTTGTGTTAGGGTCTTGGATATCGAAAAGTAGCCAAGAAGAGCCGTCGACTCTTTGAACCGATAGGTAAGTGATGGTAAGATATCATTCACAGTGATTCGTTTAAATCTGATTAAGTCAAGGTGACAAGGGATTAACCATTTTCTTTTCAAGGTTGTGCCGATTGAAGAAAGGGATCCTTAGTTGGTTCGGGTAGTGGTTAGAAAGCAAACCAATAGCAAGGAGTTAGCAATCGAGGGATTTAGATCACTTTGGTCAGGATTTTTAGGCTCGTATTATCAGGTGTGTATACTAACACACTTATATTTAGTAATATTATTAATAACCTGTGTGATGACTAATGAGACAGTGGTGACTGTTATGATACCCTAATGGGTATGATTCTGGACTCGGGTAAGTCAGTATCATTATTGTTATAAATTTATTGATGATTTACATGACACCATGGTTGTGGTAATATGTGACATGGGATATGAGATTAGATATATTTGTATGACATGCATGATTGTATGATATGCATGATTACATGAGCATGGTATGTTGATGGGTGATACGAGAGGAGGGAGCAGTGATATTTTGTGCTGACGAGCACCAGTGCTTTGGTAGCACACTTTGTGACTTTGGGTCACCAGAGGTTTGGCACCTCCAGAGGTTTGGTACCTCAGCGTCTCGTCCCAGTGGCTCAGTACCACAGTGGGTTGGCCCCACAGATGATTATACGGGATTGACGCCAGTGTTTTGGTAACACACGATGGGTTGGCCCCATCACCAGATTCGTGACTACGGTCACCAGTGCTTTGGTAGCACATTGTGTCTTTGGGACACCAGAGGTTTGGCACCTCATTGCGACTCGTCCCTGTGGTTAACACCACCGTGGGTTGGCCCCACTTGAGATATGGGATCGTCTGCTAGTGATTTGGTATCACACGATGGGTTGGCCCCATCATTGGATTTGTGACTTCGGTCACCAGTGCTTTGGTAGCACAAACGTGTCTTTGGGACACCAGTGGTTTGGCACCACATTGACGGATATTGTGTCTTTGGGACACCAGTGTTTTGGTAACACATTGTGACTATATGTCACCAGTGGTTTGGCACCACCAGTGGTTTGGTACCACATGGGGTAGAAAAGGTATACGGATGGTTAGGATCGGGTTGCATTAATCATGTAGCTATGTATGATGTGTGTTAGTATGTTGAATCTTCGGGAGCGGGATTTACACACTGAGTCACTCGACTCACCCTCTCCTTTGATATTGCAGGTGACTCGTAGATGCGGACATGGAGCCGGGACGGACTCGGGGTGCACATGCCATGCCGAATAAAGTTTTTACTCAGACTCTATAATTTTTGGTACTTTAGCTTATTACTTTTATTTGGGTTTTAATTTGTTCTGTAAAAGGCCTTTAATTTATGTTTTAAGTTGGTTGATGTTTTAATTAGATTTAATATGCCTTAACAAAATAAGCCGGTATAAATTTTACTAAAACCTGGAAAGATAATGTTTTCAAAATTATAACGCGACGTGTTTTTAAACTATACCATCGGGTATCACACTAAGCCTTTTTGATAAACAAATACAACTGGTTTCAAATTCAAACTTGTAGTTCTTCTAAGTTTTAAAGTGTTTTATGTATCACTAAGCAACTAATGAGGTTTTAAATGGTATAAACTCGTTTTAGCTACACATTATGGCTAAGTTTTCAAAATCTCCGGGTTTCAAATACACCTCTTGTGTTCAAACAAGCCTACTCAAATTTTCTTCAAGTTCACTATGTTTCACCCCGCTTTTAAATGAAAAATCTGAACCTCCTAGAAACGTTTTCCCCGTAACATACCAGATTCGGACGTGGTGTCTTGTCCGGGTTTGGGGTGTTACATTTGTGGTATCAGAGCCAAGTTCAAAGGCTCGGCTGTGGGCCCGAGGCCCAAAAATGTTTTCAAAGTCTATTTTAAGTGGTTGTTTTTAAATATATGGTTTGAAAGGCATGGCATCGAGTCTCCGGCACCAGTTCGCCCAGGTAAGTACCCCGGACTATGCCTTGTGAATTGATTGGATGTGGTATGATTTGATGATTAGCAATAGTATGCTACTTTAGAGATTGAAACTGATAGGATTCTGTGAACTCGCGAGAACAAATCCTCATTAAATATTCATAAGACTTGCTTTTAAACAAGTGAAATAAATACTGATGCATAAAATTCTTAATCAGATACGTAGAAAGATTAGACATGAGCACTCGAGGCGGGCGTGGTCGTAATACTCGTGGTAGAGGTAGGGGTAGAATGACGGTTTCTGAGCCCGTAGGATCTGGGCAGGGTTCAGAAAATGAGATACCGGTTTCGCCACCAGCTGGAGGTGGTGAGTTCCAAGATCAGACCGGGGATGACGCAGTGTCACAGGCGATGCTGCGAGTGTTGGAAAGGGTAGCTGGGGCAAGTGGTGGTGCAGGAGTTAGGAAATCAGTTCCTGAGCGACTCCGGGCTAACGGGGCTGAATTCTTCCGAGGTGTATCGGGTGTTGCTCCTAGCACTGCTGAATATTGGCTGGAGGCAACTGAGCGGATCATGGATGATCTGGACTTGACGGCTGAAGAAAAGCTGAAGGGGATCGTGTCACTTCTCCGGGATGAGTCATATCAGTGGTGGCTCACGGTTCGGGATAGTGTGGCAGCAGAGGATTTGACATGGGATTATTTTCGGGCTGCATATCAAAAGAAGTACATCGGGGCTAGTTATATTGACTCCCAGAGAAAGGCATTTCTGAGGCTTGTTCAGGGGAGTAAATCGGTTGCTGAGTACGAGGCTGAGTTCCTGAAGCTGAGTAGGTATGCTAGGGGCATTGTAGCCACTGAGCATGAGAGGTGTGTTCGTTTCGAGGATGGTCTGCGAGACGAGTTGAGGCTGCTGATTGCTCCTCAGCAGGAGCGCGAGTTTGCTGTCTTAGTTGAGAAGGCTAAGGTAGCCGAGGGTGTTAAGGAGTCAGTGAGGCAGAGTATGGACAGGAGTAGGCTTAAGAGGAGCTTTGGGTCTTCTGGTTCGTCGGGTAATCCGCAGAAGAGGGCTAGACCGAGTGGGCAGAATTAGTCTGCTAGGTTTGTTGCTGCTAGGCAGGGACCGCCGCAGTGTAATCAGTGTGGGAAATCTCATTGGGGTGGCTGTTGGACTAGTGGAAAAGGTTGTTTCGAGTGTGGTTCTCTGGAGCATCGCATTAGGGACTGTCCGCGTAGGATGGCCAGGATTCAGTCTGAGAGTCAGGGCCGTAATCAGTTCAGAGGAAATGGACCACCACCGCAGAGGGGCCGTGGCAATGGCAGAGGTGGTAATGGATCTGGTCGGGGCCGTGGAGCACCGGGCAGAGGTGCAGGTAGTTCTGATGCTAGACAGCCTGGATTGGTATATGCTGCGAGGCGCCGAGAGGAGGGCGACGCACCGGACGTCATAACCGGTACGTTTTTGATTTTTGGTACTCCTTATACTGCTTTAATTGATGTGGGTTCGACGCACTCTTATGTTGCCAGTAGTATAGTAGAGACAATGGACTTAGACTCTGAAATATCTTCTAGACAGATGACTGTGATTAGTCCTTTAGGTCACTCTGTAGTAGTAGATAAACTGTTTAGAGATGTACCTCTAGAACTCCAAGGGGTAGTATTTGCTGCTGATCTGATGGAACTGCCGTTTGGGGAGTTCGATCTGATTCTTGGGATGGATTGGCTAGTTAAGTACCAGGCAAGGTTGGATTGCGCGGCTAAGCACATGGTTCTTAAGACGGTTGATGGTGATGAGGTGGCTATGATAGGTAATAGGAGGGATTACTTATCAAATGTGGTATCTGCTCTGAAAGCGGAGAAGATGGTCAGGAAGGGCTGCGAAGCGTATGTGGTTCATGTGTATGCCTTAGAGACTAAAGAGTCTGCTGTTGAGAAGGTTCGTACTGTTAAGGAATTTACTGATGTGTTTCCTGAGGAACTTCCGGGTTTGCCACCAGATCGAGAGGTAGAGTTCGGGATTGATCTGTTACCCGGGACTGCGCCAGTGTCTATTGCTCCATATAGGATGGCACCAAAGGAATTGGTGGAGCTTAAGGCTCAGATCCAGGAGTTATTGGATCGAGGTTTTATCAGGCCAAGTGTTTCGCCGTGGGGTGCGCCGGTACTCTTTGTTAAGAAGAAAGATGGCACGATGCGGATGTGTATAGACTACCGCCAGTTGAACAAGCTGACGATTAAAAACAAGTATCCGTTGCCACGGATAGACGATTTGTTTGATCAGCTGAAGGGTGCAGCGGTATTCTCTAAGATTGATCTGAGGTCTGGGTACCATCAGTTGAAGGTTAAGGAGGCTGATATCCATAAAACAGCGTTTCGGACTCGGTATGGGCACTACGAATTCCTGGTAATGCCATTCGGGTTGACTAACGCACCGGCAGCGTTTATGGATATGATGAACAGGGTGTTTCAGCAGTATCTGGATCAGTTCGTCGTGGTTTTCATAGACGATATTTTAGTGTACTCAAGGACAGAGGAAGAGCATGATGCGTATTTGAGGGTGGTACTGCAGATTTTGAGGGAAAAGCAACTCTATGCTAAGTTCAGTAAGTGCGAGTTCTGGCTTAGAGAAGTGACGTTCTTGGGTCATGTAGTGTCAGCAGAGGGGATTCGGGTAGATCCTCGTAAGATTGAGGCTGTTTTGGACTGGAAGCCACCTAGGTCAGTGGCTGAGATTCGTAGTTTTCTGGGTTTGGTCGGATACTACCGAAGGTTTGTTGAGGGTTTCTCGCTAATAGCAGCGCCGATGACCAAGTTGTTAAGGAAAGAGGTTCCGTTTGTATGGACTGAGAAACAACAGGAAAGCTTCGACAAGTTAAAGAAGATTTTGACTGAGGCTCCGGTTCTGATTCAACCTGAGGCTGGTAAGGAATACACCGTGTACTGCGATGCATCACATACGGGATTGGGTTGTGTGCTGATGCAAGAAGGTAAGGTTGTGGCTTACGCTTCTAGGCAGCTGAGGCCACACGAGGTCAACTATCCGACGCACGATTTGGAGCTAGCGGCTGTAGTTTTCGCCTTAAAGATTTGGAGGCACTACTTATATGGAGAGAGATCGATAGTCTACACGGATCATAAGAGTTTGAAGTATCTATTGACTCAGAAGGATTTGAATTTGAGGCAGCGTAGATGGGTTGAGTTGCTGAAGGATTACGACTGTTCTATTGAGTATCATCCGGGCAAGGCTAACGTGGTGGCAGACGCGTTAAGCCGTAAGGTTGTTTCGGACTTAAGAGCTTTGTTTGCCCATTTGAGCTTGTATGACGACGGGAGTATTCTGGCAGAGCTGCAGGTTAAGCCTACTTGGGTTGAGCAGATCAGAGAAAAACAGTTAGAGGATGAGGTTCTAAGTGCGCGAAGGTTGCAAGTGCAGAATGGTGGTTTGGAGGGTTACAGCTTGTCTAGTGAGGAGGTTCTGTGTTTTCAAGGTAAGGCTTGTATGCCTAAGGATGTTGAGCTAAGGCAGAAGATTCTTCAGGACGCACATAGCAGTCCTTATGCTATGCATCCTGGAGGTAGCAAGATGTATAAGGATCTTAGAGAGCAGTTTTGGTGGCCTGGTTTGAAGAAAGAGGTGACAGAGTTTGTTGGGAGATGTCTGACTTGTCAGCAGGTCAAGGCTGAACATCAGTTGCCGTCGGGTTTGCTTCAGCCTGTGAAAATTCCGCAGTGGAAGTGGGAAAGGATAACCATGGATTTTGTCAGTGGGTTACCGCTTACGCCAAGCAAGAAGGATTCAGTTTGGGTAGTGGTGGATCGTCTGACTAAATCAGCTCACTTTATTCCGGTGAGGGTTGATTACTCACTTCAGAAGCTAGCGAAGCTGTATGTTTCAGAGATAGTAAGGTTGCACGGTGTGCCAGTTTCGATAATCTCGGATAGGGATCCCAGGTTTACGTCAAGGTTCTGGAAAGCATTGCATCAGGCTCTGGGTACTCGTTTGGATTTCAGCACGGCTTTTCACCCACAGTCTGACGGTCAATCAGAAAGGGTTATTCAGATCTTAGAAGACATGCTGAGAGGTTGTGTCCTGGATTTCAGGGGTAGTTGGGAGGAGTTTCTACCATTAGCTGAGTTTGCCTACAACAACAGTTACCAAGCGAGCATCAAGATGGCACCGTATGAAGCGTTATATGGCAGGAAGTGTCGCTCACCTACATGTTGGACGGAGTTAGGTGAACGTCAGTTGTTAGGACCGGAGTTGGTAGCTGAGACTGAGGACAAGGTTAAAGTGATTCAGACTCGATTAAAGGAAGCTTCGGACCGGCAGAAGTCTTATGCCGATCTTAAGCGAAGAGATATAGAGTTTGCTGTTGGGGATCGAGTTTTTCTGAAGGTCTCGCCTTGGAAGAAGGTATTGAGGTTCGGGAAGAAAGGCAAGCTAAGTCCGAGGTTCATTGGACCGTATAAGGTTTTGAGACGAGTTGGACCAGTGGCGTATCAACTTGAGTTTCCAGCAGAGCTTAAGCAGATTCATGATGTTTTTCATGTTTCGATGCTTCGGAGGTATCGTTCAGATCCGTCACATGTGGTAGCAGTGGAAGAGATCGAGGTGAATCCAGACTTGACTATGGAGGAGGAACCTGTGCAGATTCTTGATCGGGATGTGAAGGTTCTGCGTAGGAAGTCTGTGTCTTTGGTTAAGGTACTTTGGCGGAATCATGGTGTAGAAGAAGCGACGTGGGAACCCGAGGATATGATGAGACAGCAATACCCGCAACTCTTTTGACCAGGTAATTTCGAGGCCGAAATTATTTTTAAGGGGGGTAGAACTGTAATATCCCGGGTTAGGGGGCTATTTTTGTCATGGCATGTTCTGCATGTTGTTAGTATGCTATGTTGCTATTTTTATGTTTTCGGGACTTAATTATAGCCTAGGGGTATGCCTGAGTGAATGGGTAAATTTTAGTTTTTGGGCTTTATAGGAAGGGAGCTGAGGAAGCTGGGGTTTAAGAAAATAAATTGTGGTTTCATTGCACAAAAGAAGTGTTGGCAAAGTGGCTGAGCAAGGTACCACTAGGAGCTGAGTGTGGCGTCATTTGCAAGGGAGGGGATGTCCTGAGTTCGAGCTGCGAAACCCCCATTTTGGGTTGCATTTTGGACGGCATAGGAGGGAGGAGTTGGATGGAGTTCAAATACTACTTGGACTTGGTCAAGTAGTGACATGGATGGTGGAGAGCTAATTAAGGAGGAGGACTTGTTCAAACTATTTTGAATGTGTGGATGGGAGTTGATTGGGGGATCATGGCCGAATTTTGGGAGAGTTTGGGGGGAGGAAGTGACGGCTTGGGATGGGGTTGTGTGTGCCGAAAGTCATTTTGGAATGTTGGTACACTTTCGGTCACATGTTGTTAGCCGAAATCCTCCTAGGCATTTGGGCATTTTCGGTCAAGAGAGGAGTGTCAAGCAAACTTTTCATTTTGACATTAGTAGCCGAATCCTCTAGTGCTTTTGTTTTCATTTTTCTTTCTTTGTAAACCGAAAATCAAAACCTCCTTAAGGCTTGCCGAATTTTTATGTTGTTTTCTCAATATTCTTTGTTAAGCCGAATTTCAAAAGAGAGTTCTCTCACTTTCTTCTGTTCTTCTCCTGTCATAGTTAGCCGAAATCCATCCTTCAAGACTCTCTCTTCATTTCTTCCTTTGGCAAACCGAAACTACTTCCATTGTACTCACTTTTCTCTTTCTCAAATTGCCATTGCCGAAACTACATGCTTCTCGCACCTCTTTTCTTTCTCCTCCACTCAAGCCGAACATTAAAGGTGATAAACACTTAAAACCGATTCCTTTTCCTTTCTTTGCAAGCCTTGGCCGAATCTCTTGTGGTTCCCTCCTAGAAGTCCTAGTTGGCCGAATATTGGGTGTTGGTAAGTGCAAGGCCGAATGGCCATATCTCCCTCTTTTGGTTCTTGGTTGGTTGTGGTTTGGTTAAGGGCCGATTATGGCCAGTTTGGAAAGGTGTTAACCTTTTTGGATTATCATCTTGTGTTAGGGTCTTGGATATCGAAAAGTAGCCAAGAAGAGCCGTCGACTCTTTGAACCGATAGGTAAGTGATGGTAAGATATCATTCACAGTGATTCGTTTAAATCTGATTAAGTCAAGGTGACAAGGGATTAACCATTTTCTTTTCAAGGTTGTGCCGATTGAAGAAAGGGATCCTTAGTTGGTTCGGGTAGTGGTTAGAAAGCAAACCAATAGCAAGGAGTTAGCAATCGAGGGATTTAGATCACTTTGGTCAGGATTTTTAGGCTCGTATTATCAGGTGTGTATACTAACACACTTATATTTAGTAATATTATTAATAACCTGTGTGATGACTAATGAGACAGTGGTGACTGTTATGATACCCTAATGGGTATGATTCTGGACTCGGGTAAGTCAGTATCATTATTGTTATAAATTTATTGATGATTTACATGACACCATGGTTGTGGTAATATGTGACATGGGATATGAGATTAGATATATTTGTATGACATGCATGATTGTATGATATGCATGATTACATGAGCATGGTATGTTGATGGGTGATACGAGAGGAGGGAGCAGTGATATTTTGTGCTGACGAGCACCAGTGCTTTGGTAGCACACTTTGTGACTTTGGGTCACCAGAGGTTTGGCACCTCCAGAGGTTTGGTACCTCAGCGTCTCGTCCCAGTGGCTCAGTACCACAGTGGGTTGGCCCCACAGATGATTATACGGGATTGACGCCAGTGTTTTGGTAACACACGATGGGTTGGCCCCATCACCAGATTCGTGACTACGGTCACCAGTGCTTTGGTAGCACATTGTGTCTTTGGGACACCAGAGGTTTGGCACCTCATTGCGACTCGTCCCTGTGGTTAACACCACCGTGGGTTGGCCCCACTTGAGATATGGGATCGTCTGCTAGTGATTTGGTATCACACGATGGGTTGGCCCCATCATTGGATTTGTGACTTCGGTCACCAGTGCTTTGGTAGCACAAACGTGTCTTTGGGACACCAGTGGTTTGGCACCACATTGACGGATATTGTGTCTTTGGGACACCAGTGTTTTGGTAACACATTGTGACTATATGTCACCAGTGGTTTGGCACCACCAGTGGTTTGGTACCACATGGGGTAGAAAAGGTGAATGGATGGTTAGGAGTGGGTGCATATTAATTGGATGCATGATGATTATGTTATGTTTGCATATGATGTTTTGCTAATCCGGGAAAAAGGGTTGCACACTGAGTCTTGGTGACTCACCTTTTTCCTTTAACCATTTCAGGTATTGCATAAAGCTGGACCGGGATCGGAGAGGACAAGGTGGCCCATGCCGAAGATGATGATTTAATATTTTATGCTTGGTTTTGATATAAGTACTTATTTGAATTATTGGGTTGTAATAAAGGCCATTTTATTATTTTGGTATTACTTTAACCATGGTTTATCTGATTTGGATTTCTATGTGAAAATGGTTTTAATTCCAGTACCCTATTTATAAAAGTATGTTTAATAAAGTATTTTCAGACAATTTGTAACTTCTAAAGTTTGCATATTGCTTTAAATGAACATGGTTTTCAAAAATTGAATTCTTTCATGCTTTATGCTAAGTTAATAAAGATTTTCATCCGACTTTCCCCAGTGACATAACCAGATTCGGTCGTAGCGAATGGGCCGGGTTTGGGGATGTTACAAGAATGCTTCAAATGCAAGTCCAAGTCTCATCTGGTTAAGGATTGTCCCCAGAATCCGAATAGGACTCAGACAGTGGGTCAAGGTTATGTGCAACCAGACAGAGGTGGTCAGCAGGCGACAAGAGGTCGTGGTCCGAACCATGGAGGGAATGGTTCTGGTCGAAGTCGTGGAACAGTAGGCCGCGGTAATGGTGGCACTGAGGCAAGACAGCCCAGTCTAGTTTATGCAGTTCGTCGGAGAGAGGATAATGATGTGCCAGATGTGTCAGCTGGTAAGTATCTTATGTTTGGAATATTCTCTGTTGTTTTGTTCATTGTGGTGACTGTTTGTTTTGTTGCTCGTAGAGTATCTAAAACCTTGAGAATGAACTTAGAATCTTTGCCTAGAAGTATGTTAGCTCTTTAGGATCAGAGTGCGTAGCCATAACGTAGTGTGGGGAATTAGGATGTGGACCGTTAGTCTAGCCAAGTAATTTCGAGGACGAAATTATTTTAAGGAGGGTAGAATTGTAACATCCTGGTTCTAGGGGTTAGGCTTTTGGTGCTTAGCTCAGGTGTTGGCACACTTCAGTGTGTGGTTGGGTTAGTTTTAGGGGTCCTGAGAACCCTAGGTAGTGGTGGAATGATTTGGAAAATTTTTAGTTTTAGGGGTTAAAAAGGGGAGCTTGGATAGAGGGGGCCTTAAGAGAAATTTTGGTGGAGTTTTGGCACAAAGATTGGTGTGGCAGAGTGGCAAGGAGGTGCCACATAAGGCATGGAGAAGTGACGCCTCAGGTAGCTGGAGGGGGGTCTCAGGTTCGATTCGCAAGGGCAGCAGGGAGGCCTTTGTTTTTGCGTCATAAAGGTAAGGTGGGGGACGGTTTTTGAAGGCTTAAAAGATGGAGGAAGACTTGGTCTTGCATTTTAAAATTCGGCTAGGAAGGTGGGTTGTTGGGTGGACTCATTCAAATCTTTTTGAATGAGTGTTAGGGAGGTGATTTAGGAGTGAATTGTGGGATTTTGTGGGGAGGTTGGGTAGGTGGCCGAATCTTGTTTTTTTCTAGGGGGAGCTTTGGCCGAATGTTATAAATAGGGGGGAGGTGTTCATCTTTTTGGTTTTTCCCATTTGCTTGCCTGCCGAAGTTGCTTCACAATTCTCCATTGTTCTTCCACTCCTCCTAAATTGAAACCTCCATTGCCATTCTTTTCTTTCTTTTCTTTTGGAGCCTTGGCCGAACCACTCATCTTTCATCTCTCTTTTCTTCCATCTTGCTAAACCAAAAGTACACCCTATACTTTTCTTTCCCTCTTCTCAAACCTTTGGCCGAAACCCCTACTCCCTTTTCCTTTGTTTTTCATTGTTAACCGAATTTACACCCCACCTTTGTGTCGTGTTCCTTTTCCCTTATTTGGTAACACTTTGGCCGAATGTTAGCATAGATCTCTTCGGGTTCCGTAGCAATCGTTGTTAAAGGGTACTTTGGGGTTTAAGTAGTCAGTCAAGCCTCCGTTTGTGGCAGTCAGCTTGGTAAGTGGTGGTAAGGTTTGGGTAAGCTATGTATTTGGTATTTCAATTTTATCTAAGGATGTTAAGTATATGATGCTAAGGCCGATTGTAGGGGGGAGAAGAGCCTAGCGCAGGAGATCTTTCGGGAGGTGGTATAGTCAGCGGTTGCAGAGGCATAGAGTAGCGTTTCGGGTTTGAGTCATTTGTATCAATTAGGTGCGTAATCATCGCACTATTTCCTTCAGTTAATTGCTTGCTAATGCCTATTTTGGGTAATCGGATGCCGGGTGAGTAAGTGGTGATATTATGTTATTGTAGTGTAAATATGTTTATGATATGATAATTAACATGGGATGTCTACTCTCTTGCTTTATTATAACCTGACATGTTATATTTATGCATACATACATGGGAGGTGGATGGAATCGATGAAGGAAGAAGTGTACACATGATGTACGTGGTCTAATGTTAGCTCAGGCTACATTAGCGCTTGATGGTTAGCTTTGTGCTACCTCAAGGGAGATGTTGGCTAGGTGCCCATCTCGGCGGTTGATGGCTATGTGCGTCACCGTAGACAGATTATGGTTTTGGGATCACTTTGATTGATCGGTGGCTCAGCCACGGCCTTGAGCAGCAAGTTAGCCAAGGTAAGATTTATGGATCACGATGTGATCAGTGGTGGATTAGCCACGGCCTTAGGCAGGGAGTCTGCTAAGGTTGGTGTCACGGTTGGATTGTAGGTTGGGCTGATATGCATATTTGCATGACTTGCTATGAGATTAGTATGGTATTGGGCCAAGCCCATACGTGTGGAAATCTGTGTTGTGATTATGCACTGAGTCAGTGGACTCACTCTATTTTCCTAACTATTTCAGGTGATGCGTAGAATTGGACCGGGATCGGAGAGGACACATGGTGGCCCATGCAGAAAGAGGAATTTAAATATTTTTAAAGCTTGTTTATATTAAGTAATTGGTTTTAAATATTGATGTAATAAGGGCCTTTTGATTTTTATTTACTTTGGGAATTATTTTATTATTATTTTAAATTATGATTGGATTATATTAAGTTACTAAGTGGAAACGAATTTATTATGACAACTTATTTATTCAAAATTGGTCTTATGTATTCGCTAAAGTTTACTTTTTGGCATTTTATAATATTTATATGATATCAAAGTTTGTCTCATACAATATCAAATAAACATGGATTTTCAAAGGTTAATAAATTTACTGTTTTATTTTAAGTCAAAAAGAATTTTCCACTGTTTTTCCGCAGTGACATAACCAGATTCGGTCGTAGTGAATGGGCCGGGTTTGGGAGTGTTACAGTTTATGACGTCAGTGACTCTTAAGGAGCACATGTCCTAGGAACATGTCCGTGTGTTGGCTCGTGTGACGAGTCGAATTCTCAAAATTTTGTTGCAGGGGACACATGGCCCATTCAACACACCCATGGGGCTGACCGTGTGCCGCACACGGCCTAGACACACGCCCGTGTGTTTACCCGTGTGGACAATTAGAAGGCTATTTTCCAAGCCAATTGCCACCCAAAAACATAACTACCAACACAAGCAACACATAACATGGCAATAATACCCTATGAAGAACCACTAATCATCATTCATACACTTCAACAAATTACTTCATCATTTCCATGAACTTTCACTTCATAAAACTCATCACCATTAAAATATGAAACTTGACAGTTATCGGCCCATTTTCTATTGGCCATATACAAAATGAGTGTACGGCATTAGTAGCCAACACTTTGGCTTTCAAATATGACATCACACAAAATGACCAAGTTCATATACATGCCATACTGAAAATAAGTCAACTTTACTATACCAAAAGAATGACTGATAGTATGATCCGAGCTCTGACGTTCTACGATCCTCGAGCTAGCTTGGCGATACTACAAGGAAGAGGGAAAAGAGAGGGGTAAGCATATAGCTTAGTAAGTTTGCATGAATTAATATAGCAACATAAGTACTCATGGTAAAATCCATTAATCTCATAGAACAATAGCAACACAAGTTCTTAAGTGCTTAGGCATACTTACTCGTACTCATTCTTACCATCACACCTTATATTATGGTTTCATAACTTGTATTTTACTCATGATACCCGTATCACTTAGTCACATAATTTAGCACTTATGCCATCTTGAATAAACTTGAATCATTATCTTCCTTAACTTAAATGTAACTCTTTGACATCTTTGTATAACTCAGCTCTTTGTCATCTTTGCATATTTAGCTCTTTTGCCCGTTGAACTACTCAAAATATCAGAGGATTCTCCATCTCACAATATATGTATTTTCATGCCAATGTCATATCCCAGATATGGTCTTACATGGGATCACCTCTTGATGCCGATGCCATATCCCAGATATGGTCTTACACGGGATCTCTTAGCTCGATGTCGATGCCATGTCCTAGACATGGTCTTATACGAGATCGTACATAGATGCCGATGCCATGTCCTAGACATGGTCTTACACGGGACCTTCCTTATTCGTTGCCAATGCCATGTCCCAAACATGGTCTTATACGGGATCTACATTCGGTGCCGATTCCATGTCCCATACATGGTCTTATACGAGACCGTCCTTATCTCATGTCGTGACATAGGTATCCTCGTTATTCTAAAATTTCAACCGGGACTTCACTTAGCAGAATATCATCATTTTATCATTAAGACATCATCAATAAAATTTCATGGAAATGATATACATTTCAAAAAATAATAAGTAATTTAAACATAATAACATATGTAACCTTAATTTCACACAAACTTACCTCGGTACTCCAGATATGTGTAGGTATTTGATTTAGTCCGAAATCTTGTTCTTGCCTCGGTTTCGATCTGGGCTTTGTGTTTCTTGATCTATAGTAGCAAATTCACTTGTTTCATACTCACATTGACTAAATCGACTCATGAATCACACTTTGGCAAAATTACGATTTTGCCCCTAAATTTTCTCATAATAACACTTTTATCCCTAGACCCGTAAAATGATTTTCATTCAACTTTCTTATATTTCAAGCCTAGTCGAATCATTTTCTTAACTACAACAGCCCCTAATATCCACTATTTAACTCATGTATGACCATTTCTATAACTTTTGCAATTTGGTCCTTTTATGCATTTTTCATGAAAATCACTTAGAAAAAGATGTTTATCATACATCAAACTTTCATATTCTTCCATAAATCATCAAAATACATGCATGTCATTCATGGGTAAATTTTTGGGCATGAACCCTAGCTCAAAATATAGCTAGAAATAGCTAAATCGAGCTACGATGATTTCAAAAATACTAAAAACATTAAAAACGGGGCTAAGAGGTTCTTACAATCAAGCTTGAAAGCTGAAGAAACCCTAACTATCGAGAGCTTGAAAATTTTGACTATGGCTAGAAGAAGATGGACACAATTTTGACTTATTTTTTCCTTCTTAATTCATTAATTAACCAAATGACTAAAATGCCCTTAAGGCCCTTTTTTGAGATTTTTCCTTCCCATGTCCATTTTTGTCCATCTTAACATATAATGGTTTAATTTCTAAATAAGGACCTCTAATAATTTTTATAATTCTATTTCATACTTAAATATTCTGGAATCTCATATTTTCTAATCTTTGCAATTTAGTCCTAATGGACAACTTGATCACTAATTAATAAAATTTCTTTATGAAATTTTCACACAATCGTGCAAGCACATCATAAGCCTCGTAAAAATCATAAAACACATATTTCTACTTTGAATTTGTGGTCTCGCAACCACTATTCTGACTAGGCCCTAAATCGGGCTGTTACAGTGATCCTATGTAAGACCATATCTAGGATATGGCATCGGCATCAAGAGGGGATCCCGTGTAAGACCATATCTAGGATATGGCATTGGCATCGTGATACATGTATGATGAGGTTGAGTATCCTCCGATATTTCAAGTAGTTCAATAGGCAAAGATGTTAAGATATGTAAAGATGATAAAGAGCTAAGTCTATGTCTAAAGAGTATAAAGTGCTAAAGTTTCTAATGAAGTGATACAGGTACCCATGAGTAAATTATGAGAAATGCATGTAATATGTGATAAGTAATATGGTAAGGGTATACATGAGTAAGTTATGATGATGTGTTTGAAAATTTGTATTGTTTTTATGAGATGTATAGATGCTATAATAAGTTAAATGATGCTATTTATTTCATGCAAACTTACTAAGCTATATGCTTACCCCTCTCTTTTCCCTTTTCCTTGTAGTTTCGCTAAGCTAGCTCGGGGATCGTAGAACGTCGGAGCTCGGATCACACTATCACTCATTCTTTTGGTATAGTAAAGTTGATTTATTTTGAGTATGGCATGTATAGAAAACATGGTCATTTTGTTATGTCATATTTGAAAACCAAAGTGTTGGCTATTAATGTACTCCATCTTTTTGTAAATGGCCATTGAGAATTGGCCAATATTTTTCAAGTTCCATATATTTAATGATGATGAGTTTTATGAAGTGAAAGTTTATGAAAATGATGGAGTAAAATGTGAAGTGTAAGAATGATGATTTAGGGACTCTTTATAGTGTATTATTGCCATGTTATGTGTTGCTTGTAGTGGTATATGTGTGTTTATGCTTCAGGGTGGCAATTGGCTTGGAAAATAGCCTTATTTTGGTCCATATGGGTAGACACACGGGCATGTCTAGGCCGTGTGTGACACACAGTCAGCCCCATGGGTTCTTGATAAGTCGTGTGTCCCCTACATCAAATTTGCGAGAATTCAATTCTTCACACTGGCCAGCACACGGGCTTATGCCTAGGCCGTGTGCCCCTTAAGTGGTTGCTGACGTCATAAACAGAATACCCAGGTTTTTCACACACGGGTGAGAACACAGGTCATTGACACGGGCGTGTGTCCAGCCGTGTGAAAACCCCTGTAGGTTCGAAGTGAAAAATAAATTTCGCACGGGCGTGTTCCATTTCGCACTGACGTATGGCCCTATTTAGGCAAAAATTTTCTAAGAGCGCAAAAGTTTATGGTTTAACTCTAAAACCTTCCATATGTATGTTTAGGGCCTCGTAGGCCCATTATAAGGATGTTATGTATATGAATGAAAAGTTTTAAGTTGAAATGAAATTTTTATAGCCCGATGTTGTATGTTTAAGCAAATTAAGTTTGGTAATGCCTCGTATCCAGTTCTAGGATCGAATGCGAGTAAAGGGTGTTACATTTAGTGGTATCAGAGCTACAATTTAGTCGATTCTCAGACTAACGTAACGTATGCATGAGGCTAGCTATACATGCCATACATATGAGTCTTTACATAATGATAGTGTGACGACTCCTGATGGTTTAAATTGTGTTTTCATATAGTAAATGGATCTTGATAGAGTTGTAGCGGATGATGTAGACTGTAAGTCAGAGAGGATGAGAAGAGGCTAGGGAAGCCTTTCTCCACATGATGAATGCGTGGTGTACGGAGTTCGTTCGCACAAACCCGAATACTCAACCCCCTCCACCCCCACCTATTCCTCAGCTACCCCTATAGCTCCCCAAGTGGTAGAGGTGGTAAGAAGAGAAAAACCTCCGATTGATAGAATCTAGAAACAATGAGCCGAGGAATTCTGGGCTAGTAAAGATGACGATCCAGAAAGAGCAGAATTCCAGCTTGAAAACACCATCAAGGTATTTGATGAGTTATCTTGTACACCTGAAGAGTGCATGAAGTGTGTGGTGTCTCTTTTGAGAGATTCTGCTTATCAGTGGTGGAACACCCTTGTGTCGAAAGGATCACATGAGAGTTTTTCCAAGAAGAATTCCGGAAGAAGTATATTAGCCAGAGATTTATCGACTAGAAAAGAAAGGAATTCCTTGATCTGAAACAAGGTAAGATGACAGTAACTGAGTATGAGCGTGAGTTTGTAAGGCTCAGCAAATATGCTCGAGAGTGTGTGTCCATTGAAGCTATTATGTGTAAACAATTTAGGGACAGGCTAAATGAAGATATCTGATTATTTGTTGGTGTCCTCGAATTGAAGGAATTCATTGTACTAGTGGACCGGGCTTGTAAAGATGAGGAGTTGGTTAAAGAGAAAAGAAAAGCTGAAATGGAGTCTCGTGACTCAAGAAAAAAGACAACTGAACAAGTCGTTTCAATCCTCCTCCAAGAAGTCAAGAGATTTCCCTACCCGATCAACTACTTCAGCTGGTTTTTCGAATCGAAGTAAGGGTAAACAGTACTTAGGGTCTCAAGCATAGACCACTTTAGTTGCTAGTGTTGGCAGCACTCGACCTAATAGATCGGAATGCCCACAGTATGGCAGACGTCACCTCGGTGAGTGCCGAATGCATGAGAGGGCCTATTTTAAGTATGGTTCCCAAGATCATTTTATCAGAGAATGCCCTGAGATGGTTGAAAAAGGGAAAATTCAGAGTGCAAGATTGGGAAGCACTATTAGAAGGAGACAACAGAGAAACATGGGAAGTGGAACGAGTAGTAAGAGTACACCCAGAGAGCCGGCTGCAAGATCTGGGGGTAGAGCACCTGCGAGGACTTATGCTATTTGCGCTCGCGAAGAGGCGCCATCCTCTAATGTAATTACAGGTACATTTTCTCTCTATGATACTAACGTTGTTGCTTTAATTGATCCGGGATCTACCCATTCATACATTTGCATGAAATTAGTATCTAGTATGAGCATGCATGTAGAGTCTACAGAGTTTGTGGTAAAAGTATCCAATCCCTTAGGCAAAAGTGTATTAGTTGATAAGGTATGAAATGATAGCCCATTGATGATTAGAGGTCATTACTTTAAGGCAAATCTCATGCTATTTCCATTTGATGAATTTGATATAATTCTTGGTATGGACTGGTTAACCACTTATGATGTGACAGTAAATTGTGAAAAGAAATACATTGAATTGAGATGTGAAAATGGGGACATCCTTCGTGTTGAATCAGATAAACAGGACAGATCACCTGTAGTGATCTATTATATGTCTACCCAGAGGTATGTAAGAAAGGGATATGAAGCAGATCTTACTTTTGTTATGAACGCTAAAGAGACTGAGTTAAGAACTGAATTAGTGCCGATAGTATGTGAGTATCCAGATGTATTCCCCAGAAGAATTTCCAGGGTTGCCTTCGGTTAGAAAGGTTGAGTTTGGTATTGAGTTAGCTCCTGGTACTGCACCTATATTGATTGCTCCTTACATAATGGCTCCAACTTAGTTGAAGGAATTGAAGGCACAGTTGCAAGAGTTGACAGACAAAGGCTTTGCAAGACCAAGTTATTCTCTGTGGGGTGCTCCGGTGCGATTTGTGAAAAAGAAAGATGGTTCCATAATATTATATATGCATAGATTATCAGTAGCTTAATAAGGTAGCAGTGAAGAACAAGTACCCATTGCCAAGGATCGATGATTTGTTTGATCAATTAAAGGAAGCCACTGTGTTTTCCAAGATACACTTGAGATCCGGTTATTACCAGTTGAGAGTCAAAGACTCAGATGTGCTGAAAACTGCATTTCGGACAAGGTATGGACACTATGAATTTTTAGTCATGCCTTTCGGTTTAACAAAAGCCCCTGCTGTGTTTATGGATTTAATGAACCATATCTTTCAGCCATACTTGGATAAATTTGTCGTGGTTTTTATTGATGATATACTTATATATTCTCGTGATGAGAATGAGCATGCCGAGCACTTGGGGACGATTTTACAGATTTTATAAGATAATCAGTTGTATGCCAAGTTTAGCAAAAGTGAGTTTTGGCTCAAAGAGGTTGGATTTTTGGGGCCCATTGTCTTGGGAGATGGAATTCGAGTCGACCCAAGTAAGATTTTAGCTATTCTTGATTGGAAACTGCTGAAGAATGTATCAGAGGTTAGAAGTTTTATGGGCCTAGCTGGCTATTACACACGGTTTGTTAAGGGATTTTCCATGGTAGTGACTCCAATGACGAGGTTGTTACAAAAAGATATGAAGTTTGAATAGACAGAAAAGTGTCAACAGAGTTTCGAGAAACTAAAGGCATTGTTGACTGAGGCTCCAGTCCTAGTGCAACCTGAATCGGGAAAAGAATTTGTGATTTATAGTGATGCATCCTTGAATAGATTGGGCTGTGTGCTTATGCAAGAGGGCAAGCTGATAGCATATGCCTCCAGACAGTTAAAGTCGCATGAGAAGTATTACCCGGCACATGATTTAAAGTTGGCTACCATAGTTTTTCATTGAAGATATGGATACACCATTTGTATGGTGAAAGATGTCGGATATTCACCGATCATAAGAGCCTAAAGTACTTGATGACTCAAAAGCAATTGAACTTAAGGTAACGAAGATGGTTAGAGTTGATAAATGACTATGAGCTAGTAATTGACTACCATCTAGGAAAGGCGAATGTAGTCGCTAATGCTTTGAGTAGAAAATCCCTATTTGCATTGAGGGATATGAATACACGGGTAACTTTGTCAGACAATGGTTCCATTCTAGCTGAGTTGAAGGCTAGACCGATGTTCCTTCAAGAGATTTATGAGGCACAGAAAGATGACAGTAACTTGCAAGTCAAAAGAGTTCAGTGCAAGTCGGGTAATTAGTCTGACTTTCGAATTAATTCTGATGGATGCTTGATGTTCAGAGATAGAGTTTGTGTACCGAGGAATGAAGAGGTTATTTAGAAGATTTTACATGAGGCACATAGCGGATGTCTATCTGTACATCCGGGCAGCACAAAAATGTATAATGATATGAAGAAATGGTATTGGTGGCCGAGTATGAAGAAAGATATTTCTGAGTTTGTATCAAGATGCTTGATTTGTCAGCAAGTGAAAGTTAAACACCAAGTACCTTCGAGTTTGCTTCAACCTATTATGGTTCAGAGTGGAAATGGGACCGTGTTACTATGGATTTTGTAATGGGCCTGCCGTTGACACCGAGTAAGAAATATGTCGTATGGGTTGTGGTAGATAGACTTACGAAGTCGGCCCACTTCATACCGGTACCTGTTGATTATTCACTTGATAAGTTGGTAGACTTGTATGTTTCTGAGATTGTGAGGCTACATGGAGTGCCTTTATCGATTATATCGGATAGAGATCCGAGATTCACATCCTAATTTTGGAAAAAGTTACAAGAAGCTTTGGGCACAAAGTTGAGTTTTAGTACGACTTTTCACCCCCAAACCGACGGACAGTCGAAGAGGTTAATACAAACATTTGAGGATGCTCCGATGTTGTGTTCTTGAGTTTCAGGGCAGCTGGGAAAGGTATTTACCGTTGGTTGAGTTTTCATATAATAATAGTTTTTAGTCAAGTTTGAAAATGGCGCCTTACGAGGATTTGTATGGGCGTAAGTGCCAAATGCCTTTATATTGGACTAAATCAAACATCTACACCTATTTTGAGTACCGAGGTAAGTTTGTGCGAAATTAAAGCGTCATATTGTTTTTTTATATTTTAAATTGCTTGATATTATAACAATGAATATCATTTCCATGAAAATCGATTAATGATACCTCGATGAGAAAACGATAAAATGATGTTAAGTTGAAGTCTCGGTTGTATACTCAGAATAACAATTATGCCTATGTCAGCACATGAGATAAGGAAGGTCCCGTATAAGACCATGTCTGGGACATGGCATCGGCACCAAATGTAGGTCCCGTATAAGACCATGTTTGGGACATGCCATCGGCACCGAATAAGTATGGCCCCGTATAAGACCATGTCTATGACATGGCTTCGGCACCGAAAGGGGATCTCGTGTAAGACTATGTCTGGGACATGGCATCGACATCTATGTACGATCTTGTATAAGACCATATCTGGGATATGGCATCGACATCGAAATATGTGATCCCGTGTAAGACCATATCTGGGATATGGCATCGGCATGAAGAGGGTATCCCATGTATGACCATATCTGGGATATAGCATTGGCATCATGATACATATATGATAAGATTGAGTATCCTCCGATATTCTGAGTAGTTCAACGGGCTAAAGTTTGTAATGAAGTGATACAGGTACCCATGAGTAAATTACAAGAAATGCATGCAATATGTGATAAGTAATGTGGTAAGGGTATATATAAGTAAGTTATGTTGATGTGTTCGAGAATTTGTATTGCTTTTGATGAAATGTATGGATGCTATCATAAGTGAAATAATGCTATTATTTCATGCAAACTTACTAAGCTATATGCTTACCCCTCTCTTTTCCCTTTTCCTTGTAGTTTCGCCAAGCTAGCTCGGGGATCATAGAACGTCGGAGCTCGAATCACACTATCAATCATTCTTTTGGTATAGTAAAGTTGATTTATTTTGAGTATCGCATGTATAGGAAACATGGTCATTTTGTTATGTCATATTTGAAAACCAAAGTGTTGACTATTAATGTACTCAATCATTTTGTAAATGGCCATTGAGAATTGGCCAAGATTTGTCAAGTTCCATATATTTAATGATGATGAGTTTTTTAAAGTGAAAGTTCATGCAAATGATGGAGTAAAATGTGAAGTGTAAAAGAATGATGATTTAGGGACTCTTTAGAGTGTATTATTGCCATGTTATGTGTTGCTTGTGGTGGTATATGTGTGTTTATGTTTCAGGGTGGCAATTGGCTTAGAAAATAGCCTTATATTTGTCCACACGGGTAGACACACGAGAATGTGTCTAGGCCGTGTGTGGCACACGGTCAGCCCCATGGGTTGTTGATAAGCCGTGTGTCCCCTGCATCAGATTGGTGATAATTTGATATGTCACTCGGGTGTGTGCCTAGGCCGTGTGCCCCTTAAGACGTTGCTGACGTCATAAACAGATTACCCAGGTTTTTAACACACGGGTGAGAACACGGGCTTGTCTATGTCGTGTGAGGGACACGGGTCATTGACACGGGCGTGTGTCCGATCGTGTGAAAACCCCTGCAGGTTCGAATTGAAAAATAAATTCTACATGGGCGTGTTCTGTTTCACACGGGCATGTGGCCCTATTTAGGCAAAACTTTTCTAAGAGCGCAAAAGTTTCCAGTTTAACTCCAAAACCTTCTGTATGTATGTTTAGGGCCTCGTAGGCCCATTATAAGGATGTTATGTATATGAATGAGAAGTTTTAAGTTGAAATGAAATTTTTATAGCCCAATGTTGTATGTTTTAGCAAGTTAAGTTCGGTAATGCCTCGTATTCTGTTCCAGCGTCGAATGCGGGTAAGGGGTGTTACATAGTGATACAGAGAATCCGAGGAATCTAGGGTGGGAGCATTGTAAAGCATTGACATTGAGGAGCGGAAAGACTTTAGAGCCCAATTCCGTCGAAGTTGAGAAGGAGGTAGCTGATGCTCAAGACTTAGAGGAAGTTCAATCGAGTCTTGAAATTCCAGTTTCACAAGAACCAGAATCTTCAAAATCTGACAAGGTAACTTCAGAACTAGCTAATTCTGATCAACTAACAACTCCATTAGATGCAGAATTACCACAGAAGATGAATTAACTAGTTCTAGAAAAGAAACCACCACTGATACGGGCCAGCTCGGGATGAGTCGAAACGTATACGGGTTGCCCAATCGTCTACGAGGAGGAATCAAGCCTTCAGAAAATAATCAGAAAATATAAATGAGTTTGAGGAAGCTTAACTAAATAAAAATATGATTTGGTTCGGTTTTGATAAAATAAAAATTAAATAAGATAGATAAAAGGATAATTTAATGGAGATGGATAAATGAACTTAAACGAGAAGTGATTCAACACTAAAGAGTGTCACCCCGAGTTCTATAATGTTTAAGGTGGATAAATGGATTCGAAGATGGAAATGGAAATATGAACTTAACTTAAGAAAGATTCAACATTATATAACAGTGTCACCCCGTTTCTTATATCGTTAAGGTGGATAGATGAAGATAGGTTGATGAACGCCACACCAAACGAAGTTTGGTGATAAGTTCAAATAAGTCGAAGACGCCACAAGCAAGCTTGATAAGTCTAACGAAACTTGTACGAAAACGAAGAGGAGATAAACTCACTCAAAATGAACAAAGTTCATAAAAATTTTCATTCATTGAAATTCAAAAGTGCCTACAATGGCAAAGGTCCAACCTATTTATAGGACAAGTGGTCTTTAGGAATTTAAATTCATGAGAGCTTGGAATTCGGCCAAGGAATGTTTTAGCTGTCCCCATGCTTGAATAATTTCATGAAAGTCAACTTGCATGTGCTGCTCAATTATTTAAAATCCTAACAATTAAAATACATTCAATCATGCCCCATTTAGCCGTCCATATTCTACTTAATTCACACATATTTTTCTTTCATTTTTTTTATTCCACCCTTCCACTATGCCGTCCATGCTTAAACCCCACCAATTTGCACATTGTTAATTTTCATGATTTGTTTATTTCCCACCATGTTGTGCCGTCCAACATTTCTACAAGAAGACAAATTATGTTTGCTTATTTTATTCAAAAAACAAGCATGATCCATCATCTCAAAATGGTATTGTCGTCCATGCATTCCCACTAGTCACACACATGCACATTTCCAATTGTTTAAGGCCTTTCACGCATGCTTTCCATGGTGCCCATCTTTATTAATTTATTCCAAGTGCCAAGCATGCTTAAGCTCCACCAATTTGCACATACATGATTTGTTTATTCACCCATTAGTTGTCGTCCATCACCTTTACAACTTTGCACATTTTAGATTTCACAATTGTTTATTCCCACCACGGTTGTGCCATCCCTCTTGGTTTCTTCCAGCTACCATCTTTCATGAATTGTGGTCATCCAATTTGCATCAAGGTCGTGGAGCACTACAAAATGTATAAATCACATTAATTAAAATTCAACTAAACATAGTTAGCACCAAATTTTAATCACCTTATTTAAACACTAGGTGAGAGTATACTAACATTCAACTTCGACAAAGGACTAATTAAAAACTCGTACTATCTAAACAAATAAATATGAAATAAGAAAATACAGCTACTACTGAAAATAAATCAAACATGCGTAATTTAAAGTGTTAAACAAACTAGCAGTCGGAATAGCTAGTATATTCAACTTCAAATAAGTTGTAAGAGTTCAGCATGTTCTTGGGCTCTTTTCCATCGGCATTCCAAATTTGTGCCACCAAAACCGTCGCGGCATCTTTGAATTGTTTGGTACGGGAACGTGTAATTGGCCCATTAGGTAGCTCGAGATCATGGTTGACATCCGTCACAGGCTTCTTAGGTGAATTCGTATCATCCCCTCCCTCTTTAAGTGGATTCGTCCTCGAATCGTCATCTACATCGAAAGGAGAAAGATCAGAAACATTAAAACTCGCGCTCACATTATAGTCACCTGGTAAGTCCAATTTGTATGAGTTATCATTTATGCATTCAAGGACTTGAAATGGACCATCCCTCCTTGGGAGAAGTTTAGATCGCCTTTGCGTGGGAAACCTTTCTTTTCGCATATGAACCCAAACCCAGTCCCCTGGTTCAAAGAGAATGCGTCTACGACCTTTGTTAGCTCGTTGGACGTATTGCTTGGTTCTTGCCTTAATATTCTCGCGCACCTTTCGATGCAGTTCCTTTATGTAGTCCGCCTTTTTCCTAGCATCAGAATGGATAAATTTATCTGAAGGTAATGGCAATAAATCAAGAGGAGTGAGAGGGTTAAACCATAAACAATCTCGAAAGGCGAAAATTTAGTTGCAGAATGAACAGCTCGGTTGTAAGCAAATTCAATGTGGGGCAGACAGTCTTCCCACGTTTTGAGGTTTTTTTGCACCAATGCTCGCAACAAGGTTGATAGGACTCGGTTCACTATTTCGGTTTGTCCATCCGTTTGAGGATGACAAGTGGTTAAAAATAGCAATTTTGTCCCTAACTTTCCCCACAGAATTCGCCAAAAATGACTTAAAAATTTTACGTCTCGATCAGATACGATCATCTTCAGAACTCCATGCAATCGTATGATTTCCCTAAAAAACAAGTTTGCAATATGCACAGCATCGTCAGTCTTAGAACAAGGGATAAAATGGGACATTTTAGAAAAGCGATCAACTACAACAAAAATCGAGTCCTTCCCGATTTTTGATCTCGGTATTCCAAGGATGAAATCCATGGAGATGTCGGTCCACGGAGTGTCTGGAAGAGGAAGGGGTGTATATAAACCATGAGGCTGGACCCGTGATTTTGCTCGTTTGCAAGCTATGCAACGTTCGCAAATCTGTTCGACATCCCTTCTCATTCCTGGCCAGAAAAAGTGTTCTTGAAGAGTGGACATTGTTTTGTCTCTTCCAAAGTGACCCATAAGGTCACCACTATGTGCCTCTAACACAAGCATGTCTCACATAGAACCTTGTGGTATACATAACTTGTTTTCCTTGAAAAGGAATCCTTCATGCTTGTAAAACTTATCAAAAGCACCACTCTCGCAAGCATTATAGACATTGCCAAAATCAGCATCATTAGCATACAATTCCTTAATGTGATGGAAACCAAGTAATTTAGAATCAAGAAAGGTTAATAAAGTGTACCTTCGTGATAACGCATCCGCTACTACATTTTCCTTACCTTTCTTATACTTAATTACGTACGGAAACGATTCTAAATACTCGATCCATTTCGCATGCGGTTTGTTGAGTTTATGTTGACCTTTAATGTACTTGAGCGCTTCATGATCTGAATGAATAACAAATTCTTTTGGCCTCAAGTAGTGCTGCCACGTTTCAAACGATCTTATTAGAGCGTACATCTCTTTGTCATACATGGGGTAATTAAATGCAGCTCCGCTCAATTTCTCGCTGAAGTACGCCACCGGTCTTCCATTCTGAGTTAGAACGGCTCTGATCCCTACACTTGATGCATCACACTCAATTTCAAAGGTTTTAGTAAAGTCACGAATGGATAACAATGGAGCTTTAACAAGACATTCTTTAATGGCATTAAAAGACCGTTCTTGCTCATCGGACCAATGGAAAGCTGAATTCTTCTTGATCACGCTCGTTAAAGGAGCGGCTATCGTGCCGAAGTTGGGCACGAATCGGCGGTAAAAACTACCCAACCCATGGAAACTTCGTACTTGGCTAATCGTTGTAGGACGGGGCCATTCTTGGATTGCTCGAACCTTCTCTTGGTCCACCTCTAATCCATTTGCACTTACGACGTATCCTAAGAAAACAACCTTGTCAGTACAAAAAGAACATTTCTTGAGATTGGCGTACAATACCTCTTTCCGCAGTGTTTCTAAGATCGCACGTAGATGTTGGATGTGATCCTCCAAAGATTTACTATACACTAAAATGTCATCAAAATAAACAACACATGATTTGCCAATGAAAGCTCGTAAAACATGATTCATAACTCGCATAAAAGTACTTGGAGCGTTTGTAAGTCCGAATGGCATTACCAACCATTCGTACAAACCTAACTTTGTTTTGAAAGCCATTTTCCATTCATCGCCTTCTCGCATCCTAATTTGGTGATAGCCACTTTTGAGATCAATCTTTATAAAGATTCGAGCTCCGCTTAACTCGTCGAGCATGTCATTGAGTCGGGGTATCGGGTGTCGATATTTGACGGTAATATTGTTGATGGCGCGACAGTCGACACACATCCGCCACGAACCATCTTTCTTTGGCACTAGGAACACTGGTACCGCGCATGGACTAAGGCTTTCTCGGATATATCCCTTTTCTAGCAATTCAGTGATTTGCTTTTGGAGCTCTTTTGTTTCCTCGGGATTACTCCGGTACGCAGGTCGATTGGGCAGAGAAACTCTCGGCATCAAGTCAGTTTGGTGTTCTATGCCTTGAATGGGCGGTAAACCATTTGGTATCTCATCTGGAAAGATGTCTTCGAATTCCTGAATCAGAGACAACACAGAAGAAGGAAGATTCTCGGGTAAGTCGTTAGTGTTCAAAAACGATTCCTTGTATAGTAGGACATACATCGGTTGTCTCACACATAAAGCCTTTCGAATATCTCTTGCTTTTGGAAAAACACTCATTTTTCCACTTTCTTTTTCACTCTCTTCCTTCGTTTCCTTTTCTTTTTGTTCCCACTCTCTTTTTTTATCACTCATTTTCTTGCCCCTCTTTTTTTTAAAATTCTTTTCTTTCTCTTTCTCATTTTTCCGCTCGCTTTCTTTTGATTTTTCCATTGATGCCTTCATCTTCAACTAATCTTCGTAAACTTGCTTGGGTGTTAGCGGAGCTAGTGTCACGTTCCTGCCCAAGTATTTAAAAGTGTACCAGTTAGTGTAGCCATGATGGATTGCTCTCTTGTCAAATTGCCAAGGTCGCCCAAGTAGGAGATGTCCCGCTTGCATCGGTACCACATCGCACAAGACCTCATCTTGATATTTTCCTATCTCAAAGGAGACCAAAACTTGTTTTGTGACTTTAAGTTCTCCCCCGTCGTTAAGCCATTGTAATTTATACGGATGGGGATGTTTGGTGGTAGACAATCCAAGTTTCTCCACCAATATGGTACTGGCCACATTAGTACAGCTTCCTCCGTCAATAATGACGCAACAAATCTTCCCTTTTACTTGGCAACGCATATGGAAGATGTTTTCGCATTGTTGTTCATTTTCGACGCCTTGTAAGCTAAGACTCCTTTTTACCACCAAGATCTCTCCATTTTCGGCTTGTTCTACTTCTTCCTCGTCTTGGGACGTCTCACTGGCATCATCTTCCTTTTCACTTTCAGATTCAATCTCACCATTATCTCGAATAAACATAGTGTTTCGGTTGGGACATTGACTTGCAATATGTCCCCGACCCAAACATTTGAAACACTTAATGTCTCGGGATCGATTTGGAATGGCTTCCATTTTGCCCTTGCTCGTCTCATCGCTTGGCTTGTTAAACTTGGGTGCGCCATTTACTTCTTTGGTTCGGCTCGGTAGGTCCCGTTTGTTGGTCACTTGCCCCCACTTAGATGTTGAAGCATGATTGGGGTTTGCTCTAGGCGTAGCTTTTCGTTTTAGCTATTTTTCGACCTTTATTGCCATGTGAACCATTTCAATGATATCGATGTAATGGTGTAATTCTACAATATTTGCGATATCTCGATTAAGGCCAGCGCTAAAACGTGCCATGGTGGCTTCTTGTTCTTCTTCTACATTGGCTCGGATCATGGCCACTTCCATTTCCTTGTAGTAATCCTCCACGCTTCGGTGACCCTGAGTTAGGCTTTGCAACTTTTGATGCAACTCGCGGTGATAGTAGGTTGGGATGAATCTTTTCTGCATTAGTGCCTTCATTTCCGCCCATGTGGATATTGGGCGTTCACCATTCCATCTTCGGCTCGTTGTTAATTGATCCCACCAAATAATGGCATAATCAGAAAATTTGATGGCAGCAAGTTTCACCTTCTTATTTTCTGAGTAATTATGGCATTCGAAGATTAACTCCACCTTCTTTTCCCACTCAAGGTAGGCCTCCGGATCGGACCGCCCTTGGAAAGCAGGAATCGCCATTTTAATATTCTTCAAGTCGTCATCAGCCCACTCTCGATCTCTTCGCTCATGGACTCGTGGACCTCCTCTCCGTTCATTGTGTTCGAAAGCCAGATTGCTGTCGGCTTCACTCGGTTCGTAGATGTCGTTGTCATGTAACCAAGGTTGTTCTCTTCCCCTTCTCGAAATTGAGGGGTGTTTGCTCGAGGCCTCCGTTCATCTCTTCGATCCAATTGTTCGTTGATTGATTGGAACGAACGTGTGATTTCTCGCATTACTGTTTGCAAATCCGGATCTCTCCCTTCAGGATCATTCCTTCGGTTTGCAATCCTCTTCTACCTCCAACGGCGTCAGATGCTTCGTCGCTTATTATTCGACGTTCGGGGCTCCTGGACATGTTAATTAATGAATCCTCACTACAATTCTCACTTGTTCACTCACAAAGAAATTATCAACACTCACACTCGTGTTTTCACTCAATTTCTGGCTTTTTCCTCGATGTAATCACTCTTGCCTTTTACCGCTCGAATTCACTCTTCTAGATTCTAGAAGGTTGTCTTCGACTTACTAGTAATTTGTAGGTCATTTTCAAAGGTTAAAATTGGTTTCGGAAAAAGGTAGGCTTTGAAAGGGTAGAAAGGTTGATAGGTGGTGGGTCAGAAAATAAGGCTCTATAGTAGAGGTGGTGAATTATGACGAGTTTGAAAATCCAGATACTACGATAATTTTTTTTTGAAACTTACTCAGAAAAACTCTAGATGATCAAAACATGCCTAATTTAATTGGCTCTAATACCAGATGATACGGGCCGGCTCGGGATGAGTCGAAACGTATACGGGTTGCCCAATCGTCTAAGAGGAGGAATCAAGCCTTCGAAAAATAATCGGAAAATATAAATGAGTTTGCGGAAGCTTAAGTGAATAAAAATAGGATTTGGTTCGGTTTTGATAAAATAAAAATTAAATAAGATAGATAAAAGGATAATTTAATAGAGATGGATAAACAAACTTAAACGAGAAGCGATTCAACACTAAAGAGTGTCACCCTGGGTTCTATAATGTTTAAAGTGGATAAATGGATTCGAAGATGGAAATGGAAATACGAACTTAACTTAAGAAAGATTCAACACTATATAATAGTGTCACCCCGTTTCTTATATCGTTAAGGTGGATAGATGAAGATAGGTTGATGAATGCCACACCAAACGAAGTTTGGTGATAAGTTCAAACAAGTCAAAGACGCCACTAGCAAGCTTGATAAGTCTAACGAAACTTGTACGAAAACGAAGAGGAGATAAACTCACTCAAAATGAACAAAGTTCATAAAAATTTTCATTCATTGAAATTCAAAAGTGCCTACAATGACAAAGGTCCAACCTATTTATAGGACAAGTGGTCTTCAGGAATTTAAATTCATGACAGCTTGGAATTCGGCCAAGGAATGTTTTAGCCGTCCCCATGCTTGAATAATTTCATGAAAGTCAACTTGCATGTGCTGCTCAATTATTTAAAATCCTAACAATTAAAATACATTCAATCATGCCCCATTTAGCCGTCCATATCCTACTTAATTCACATATATTTTTCTTTCATTTTTTTTATTCCACCCTTCCACTATGTCGTCCATGCTTAAACTCCACCAATTTGCACATTGTTAATTTTCATGATTTGTTTATTTCCCACCATGTTGTGCCGTCCAACATTTCTACAAGAAGACAAATTATGTTTGCTTATTTTATTCAAAAAACAAGCATGCTCCATCATCTCAAAATGGTATTGCCGTCCATGCATTCCCACTAGTCACACACATGCACATTTCCAATTGTTTAAGGCCTTTCATGCATGCTTTCCATGGTGCCCATCTTTATTAATTTATTCCAAGTGCCAACCATGCTTAAGCTCCACCAATTTGCACATACATGATTTCTTTATTCACCCATTAGTTGCCGTCCATCACCTTTACAACATTGCACATTTTAGATTTCACAATTGTTTATTCCCACCATGGTTGTGCCGTCCCTCTTGGTTTCTTCCAGCTACCATCTTTCATGAATTGTGGTCATCCAATTTGCATCAAGGTCGTGGAGTACTACAAAATTTATAAATCACATTAATTAAAATTCAACTAAACATAGTTAGCACCGAATTTTAATCACCTTATTTAAACACTAGGTAAGAGTATACTAACATTCAACTTCGACAAAGGACTAATTAAAAACTCGTACTATCTAAACAAATAAATATGAAATAAGAAAATGTAGCTACTACTGAAAATAAATCAAACATGCGTAATTTAAAGTGTTAAACAAACTAGCAGTCGGAATAGCTAGTATATTCAACTTCAAATAAGTTGTAAGAGTTCAGCATGTTCTTGGGCTCTATTCCATCGGCATTCCAAATTTGTGCCACCAAAACCATCGCGGCATCTTTGAATTGTTTGGTACGGGAACGTGTAATTGGCCCATTAGGTAGCTCAAGATCATGGTTGACGTCCGTCACAGGCTTTTTAGGTGAATTCGTATCAATCACCCTACCCTCTAAGACTTCAGAAGCAGAAGCAGGAAATTCAATTCAAGAAGTTCCTAGACGTACTCAAGCAACTTCATATCAACATTCTATTGGTTGAAGAACTTGAAAAAATGCTGAACTACGTCAAATTCATGAAGGATATCTTGTCTAAAAAAATGAAGACTTGGATAATTTGAGACGGTAGCCTTGACAAAGGAATGCAGTGCATATCTTCAAAACAAACTACCCCCAAAGTTGAAGGATCCTAGATGTTTTGCCATACCTTGCAACATTGGAGAAAAATATTGTGGTAAGGCACTATGTGACTCAATATTTAGGAAGTTAGGGATAGGTGAAGTTAGACCGACTACGATTACACTTCAATTAGCATATCGATCCTTAGCACATCTAGAAGGAAAAATCGAGGACGTATTGGTACATGTAGACAAATTTATCTTTCTTGCTGACTTTGTGATTCTAGACTTTGAAGCAGACAAAGAGGTGCCAATCATCCTAGGAAGATCGTTCTTAGCAACCGGAAGGACCCTTATTAATGTCCAGAAGGGCGAGCTTACTATGCGTGTTCAGGATGATCAGGTAACATTTAAAATTTTAAGCCTATGCGATTTTCTAACATAATTGATGATTGTTCTGCAGTGTCTGATTTAGAGGATTTAATCATGGAAAAGGAACTCAACTATGTTGTGGATCCATTAGAACAAACTTTGACATCAGACCCTCAAAATGATGAAGAGAAGGATGAATACTTAGCTTTGCTAGAAGCTAATCAAAGGGGATTTAATTTGTAATCCCGTTTTGAATCTTTGGAGTTAGAGAATAGGGATTATGCCCAACCAAAAGCGCCAATCGAGAAGCCACCTAAATTAGAACTCAAGGTACTTCTTTCACATTTAAAATATGTTTATTTAAGTAACGCTTCTACTTTGCCTGTGATTGTTTCAGCAGAATTAACCAATGAGCAAGAACAGAAACTCATCCTTGTACTGAAATAATTCAAGAAGGCTATCAGATGGACCATAGCCAATATTCATGGTATTAGTCCATCTGTATGCATGCACAATATCATACTAGAAGATGGCGAGAAAGGGAAGATTGATGGACAATGAAGACTGAACCACATCATGAAGGACGTAGTAAAGAAAGAAATCATCAAGTGGTTAGATACGGGTATAATTTACCCCATCTCAAGCAGTTCATGGGTAAGTTCGGTCTAGTGCGTACCGAAGAAAGAAGGTATCATGGTCATTGAAAACGAGAATAACGAGTTGGTACTTAAATAAACGGTTACAGGATGGAGAATTTGCATCGACTACCGAAAGCTGAACAAGGGGACAGGAAAGAGCACTTTCCTTTGTCGTTTTTGGATCAGATGCTGGATAGACTTGCGGGGCGAGACTATTACTGTTTTCTTGATGGATATTCGGGGTATAATCAGATTACAATAGCACCAGAAGATCAACACAAGACAACATTCACCTACCCGTATGGTACATTTGCATTTAGGCACATGCCATTTGGTTTATGTAATGCACCTGCTACATTTCAAAGATGTATGATGTTTATTTTTACTGATATGGTTGAGAAATATTTGGAAGTTTTTATGGATGATTTTTCAATATTCGGAGATAAGTACGATGATTGCCTAGCCAATCTAGCTAAGGTACTAAGGCGATGCGAAGAAACAAACCTTGTACTTAACTGGGAAAAGTTCCATTTCATGGTATGAGAAGGTATTGTTCTAGGGCATCGGATAACAAGACATAGAATCGAGGTAGATAAAGCAAAGGTAGATGTTATTGAAAAATTCCCACCTCAGACATCTGTAAAGGGTGTTAGGAGCTTTTTGGGCCATGCCGGTTTCTATCGAAGATTTATCAAAGACTTCTCCAAAATTGCTAAACCCTTATGCAATTTATTGGAGAAGGACACAGTGTTTAAATTTGATGAGGAGTGCTTAAGAGCTTTCAACGATTTGAAGAGTCGGTTAGTCTCGACACCCATAATAGTCACACCAGACTGGGATTTGCCATTTGAATTGATGTGTGACGCAGGTGACTTCACGATCAGAGCTGTCATGGGTCAGCGAGGGAACAAAGTTTTTCCTCCCATCTACTATGCGAGTCGGACTCTGACAGGAGCCCAACTGAATTACACGGTAACAGAAAAAAGTTACTTGCTATTGTGTTTGCTTTTGAAAAGTTTCAATCTTATTTGTAGGTACCGAAGTGACTGTCTATACAGACCACTCGGCAATTAAGTATTTACTTTCCAAGAAAGACCCTAAGCGAGATTGATCCAGTGGGTACTACTACTTCAAGAGTTTGATCTAGAAGTTTAAGATCGAAAGGGAGTAGAAAATCAAGTAGCAGATCACTTGTCCAAATTGGAGCCGCAAAAAGGGAATTCTCCACTTATACTAATTCAGGAGACATTTCCAGATGAACACATACTGAAGGTAAATCATGTCCATAATACCCCTTGGTTTGCTGATATTGCTAACTATTTAGCTTGTGGTTTGATGCCGATTGATAATACATATTATCAAAAGAAAATATCATCAAAAAGAAAAAGTTTCTTCACGATGTGAAGTACTATTTCTGGAAAGAACCATATTTGTTTAAAAAGTGTGTAGAACAAATGATCAGGGGATGCGTGGCAGAAGATAAAATACATAAGATTTTATACCACTATCACTCAGCTCTGAGTAGGGGACACTTCGGAGGACCACGTACTGCGGCAAAAGTATTGCAAGCCGGATTCTTTTGGCCAACACTATTTAAAGATGCATATGCTTACGTAAAGAGTTGTGATCGATGTCAAAGGGTCGGAAATGTCACCAACAGGAACGAGATGCCTCGAACAAACATCATTGAGGTAGAATTGTTCAATGTTTAGGGTATTTACTTTTTCGGTCCTTTCCCTCCGTCTTTTGGTCACAAGTACATATTGGTAGCTGTACACTACGTGTCTAAGTGGATTGAGGCTGAAGCATATCCGACAAACGATGCTAAGGTTGTGATGAAATTTTTGCAGAAGCATGTGTTCACAAGGTTTGGAACCCCACGAGCCATCATTAGTGATGAAGGGTCCCATTTTGTGAACAAGTGGTTGAAATGGTTACTTGACAAACATGGAGTGAAGCACAAGGTTGCCACAGCTTACCATCCGCAGACGAATGGGCAAACTGAACTGGCAAACAAAGAGATCAAAGGCATACTTAAGAAGGTAGTTTTCCCAATCGACGAGATTGGTCCAAAAGACTGGATGATGATTTATGGGCTTACAGGACAGCATACAAGACACCTTTAGGGATGTCACCTTATAGGTTGGCCTTTGGGAAGGCCTTCCATCTGCCTTTGGAGTTAGAGCACAAAGTTTACTGGGCTCTCCAATGTCTCAACTTGGATCTTAAAATTGCTAAAGAGAAATGGATGCTTTAACTTGACGAGTTAGAAGAATTCCGAATGTCTTCATACGAGAATGCCAAATTACTTAAGGAGAGACTCAAGATATGGCATGGCAAGCACATTCGAGTTCGAGAATTTGAAGCAGGTCAGCAAGTCTTGTTATTCAATTCCAGATTAAGGTTCTTTCCTGGTAAGTTAAAATCACATTGGTCCGGTCCATTTATGATTCATCGAGTCTATCCATACGGAGTTGTTAAACTTCAAGGTAAGGGAGGTAATTTTCGAGTTAATGCTCAATTCTTGAAACATTACTGGGGAGATAAAATTGAATGGGATCAAATCTCCTTCATTTTATCAAATGATTAAAGTTTCTTGTTTTCTTTTTAAATAAATGATTTAGGATGTATTTTCAGGATTAGTATGTTTAAATAAATTCTGTCTAGGAGATTGAAACTTAAGCGGGACCGCTTGTGACCCCTCCAATCTTTCCTGGGAATTGATTTTGACATAATTTTTCGAGAAATTATTACCTAAATGACAAAATAAATTTTTAAATTTTCAAATAAAAGGGTCAATTTTGATCCAAGTTTTAAAATTGCAACTCAATTTCAAATAATAAAAATTAGGTGCCTCTTTTTGTAAATATTTTCAAAAAGCATCTAGAATAAATGTTTTTAATTTTATAAAAATATATATAATAATCTTTAATATAATTATATCTATTATATATATTTATTATTATCAACTTTGCATAAAATTAGGATTAGTATCATATTTTATTTAATAAGCTTTTATTTTAATAAATTAATAGCAATTAATAATTTAATATGTATTTTAATTAATTATTAATTGTTGTTAACTTTGAGTAGAATTAGAATTAGTATTTTTTTTAATTGTTAAATTGTTCTAAGAATTCTACTATAATTCCTACTCCTCTCACTATAAAATCCACCCATCTATGCTTATTTTTTTTCATTCATACATCATTCCTTCTAAACACCAAAATTCTGAAGTGTTGCAGCCTCCTCGCCAACTCTGCCTAGCTACCTAGCAGCCATTAGGCCAGCAAACCTACTCCATTGCACGCCGCATGCCTACCACGCGCACGCCTGCCCATCGCGTGCTGCATTGCGCGCCTTATGCTGCTCCAGCTCCAGCTGCCCAGGCCTTCATCTCGCACCTGCACCCAGCTTCTGCGCATGCTCACACCAGGCCTGTTCAATGAGGATCCGTACGCTGCTAGCACATCTAGCCTAGCCCGCTCGCATTGCTGCTTGCATCCAACCCCTACTGCACGCTGCTGCCTCGCTCACCCGGGTGGCACACCGACCTTGCACCAAATCAACCCCTTTAGCTGAAAACCTTCTACCTTCTTTTAATTTTCCATCTTTTGATTCATAATTATTTTCTTAGGAGTTCCTAATTTATACAAAAAAGGTGGTAAGACCAATATTTCTCCGAAATTTTAATTTTATTCAATTATTTAATTTTTCAATTTATTGAATTATTAATATTTTTTATTAATTAAATTTTTGAGAAAATAAATTTTCCCATCTTATGTTCAGGTTAATCATGTCTCGCAAGAGAACTCGTGCCTTCACCCAAATTAACGAATCACAAAACAAGTTCCATTGTGAAGAAGTCAAAGCGAGATACAAAAGTATCTTCAAGAATCAACAGATGCATCTAATGAAAAGCTTCACATTGAAAGAAAGCAACTATATTGATTTTATGGCGTGTATTCGTCAGGTTGCTGAAACTCTAAATTGGGAGTTATTTTGTTAGAAGAGACCTAGTGTGGATGAAGAGTTAGTGCGTGAATTCTATGCGAATTTAACCTCAAGTGAGTTGACGGAAGTTCCAGTTCATGGAATCAAGATACCAATAACTTAAAATACTATTAATGAGTTCTTTGAATTAGCTAATTTCAAAAATGATGAATTTTCTTCCTTAATAAGCAATGTCGAGCCTGAAAATCTGCAAGAAATACTCGAGGAACTTACAGTTCTAGGTCTAACTAGACTGTGTCAAAGCAAGGAATCCACACTTGTAGAAGAGAATATTTGACACCACTCGTAAAGGTATGGTTCTATTTTATCCGTTTCAGACTTATGCTTAGTTCGCATGGGACTACAATATCATTAGAGCGAATGGTCTTATTATACTCGATTTTAACTGGAAAGACCATTGATGTGGGAAAATCATCCTGAAAGAAATGCGAAATTGTGTCGTTAGATGTTCTGGCCCAGCTTACTTTCCTTTTACAATAACAATTTTGTGCTTGAAAGCTAAAATTCTTGCAAACATAAAGAAGACAGGATATAGCCAAGGCACAATCACAGATTGGGACCTCTATCGAATAGCTGGAGACTTTGTTCTACAGCAATGAGTTGAAGAAAGCGAGGATCTCAAAGAAGAAGAAGAAGAAAATCCCATAGAGATCGAGCCAGTGCAATCGGCTGAAGTCCTTGATAAGGTGGAACCCATGGAACCAGAAGCTGAACCTGATGTCAAGACTTCAATGTTCAGAGCTCAACCGCCTCGCCTAGATCTTCGAGATGAGTTGTCAAAGTTGATGGGCATAATGCAACATATGCAGTGGCAGCAACAAGCTTACTAGAGATACTCAAAAATAAGGGATGACTCGATGAGAAATGCTCTTACGAAAATTCACAATGACCCATTTATTTTTGTGCCTGAGTTTCCAGATTACATATTTAAACCATGGATACCATTATCGAAGAATGAGCGAAGTGATTCATGCAAAGAAAATAATAATGGAGCAAAAGATAAGTCGAATTCGAAAGGATCTGCAAATAAATAAAGGGGGATCTCGACTTTATTTTATTTATGTTTTTAGGTTATTTTAGGATTAATTTAATTAGGAATTTTTATTCTTGCATAATAAAACAAGAGATGGAAATCATTAATAAAATTGAACAATCCGTGAAGTATAAAGTGTGGCAATAGATATATACATGTCTAGGATTGGATTTTGAAAGAGCTTGGTACTTAAGCAGTCAAATTGACTCACCTCCTCTTTTCTAGAATCCTACCTGGTGTATAGTATCTATTCACTTTAAACAATGAGAAAATTGTTCATTTTAAGTAGGGGGATGAAAAATTGAAATTATTTCCACTCAGAATAAATAGTTTTTTTAATTATAATTAGGATATATTTTGTTCAATAATTTGAAATTTTGTTAAGTATGTTAAACTTCAGTATAAATAAAGTTCTATTATTTCAATAAATTGTTATGTTAGCTTAATAATTGTAACATCCCCAAACCCGGCCCATTCACTACGACCCAATCTGGTTATGTTAGTGAAAATATTTTTGACTTAGAATAAAATAGTAAAAATTTATTTTCTTTTGGGAAACCAAGTTCTTTTGAAATTATAGCCACATGTTCAATAATTCCATAATTGGATAAGTAAGTTATAAAAATATATCCGTCACATAGTGTTTCAATTTGAACAAACCGTCATAGAGTTGATAATAAAATAATACCAAAAATAATAAAATAAATCCTTATTACAACCATTATTTAAAAGAAATACTTAATATTTAATAAACTTAAAATATTTGAATTCTTCTTTCTGCATGGGCCACCATGTGTCCTCTCCGATCCCGGTCCGATTCTACGCATCACCTGAAATGGTTAGGAATAAAAGAGTGAGTCCACCGACTCAGTGCATAATCAAAACACCGATTCCCACACGCATGGGCTTGGCCCAATGCCAAACAATTCTCATAGCAAATCATGCAAATATGCATCTCAGCCCAACCTGCAATCCAACCGTAACACCAACCTTAGCAGACTCCCTGCCTAAGGCCGTGGATAAACCACCACTGATCACATCGTGATCCATAAACCTTACCTTGGCAACTTGCTGCTCAAGGTCGTGGCTGAGCCACCGATCAACCCAAGTGATCCCACAATCGTAAACCGTCTACGGTGATGCACATAGCAATCAACCGCCGAGATGGGCACCTAGCCAGCATCTCCCTTGAGGTAGCACAAAGCTAACCATCAAGCGCCAATGTAGCCTAAGCTAACATTAGACCACGTACATCCTGTGTACCCTTCTTCCTTCATCTTTCCCATCCACCTCCCATGTATGTAACAATGCAACGTGTCAGATCATATCATATAAGAGTAGACATTATCATAACATATATTTACATCACAATACATAATTTCACAACATCTCACCTAGCATCCGATTACCAAAACCATGGTATTTACCACTTAGCCATTATGATTGGCTACCACACATCATGCATATGTAAACATATTAACAAACCAACAATCGCAGAAATAGTGCGTTGATTACGCACCTTAATAGCACAACGATCAACTCACGAAACGCTACTTAATACTTAAGCAACCGCTGACTAACCGACTCTCGAAAGGTTTCCTACGATAGGCTCTTCTCCCCTACAATCGGTCTTGGCATAAAACAATAAACACTTAGGGCCATTTGGCCAAGACAAGAAACTATAGCACAAGGAAAACTAACACACCCTTACCTTGCTAACCACTATCCTTTGCTCTAACAAGAATCGGCCACCACCAAGAAAGTAAGGTTCGACTCAGGAACTTGTAAACAAAGCGGAGAGAATGAGAGAATGGATGATTCGGCAAGGCCCCTAGATGGAGTTTGGGATATTCGGCAATGGCAAGTTTTTGGAGGTGATTTCGGTTTAAGCAATGTCTAAAAGAAAGGTGCAAAAGAAGAGGGAAATAGGTACACAAAAGGTTATGCCCACTTTTGGTTTTGGCTACAAGAAATAAGAGAAAGAAAAGGGTTTCTTTGACTTACTTTCGGCAGAGGAAAAAGAATAGTGAAGAAAAGGGAAGAAACAACTTTCGGCAAAGAGGGAATAAATGATGAAAAAGATGGTAAAAGGGTGAGCACCCCCTATTTATAACATTCAGCCAAGCTCCCCCCGTTAAAGAAACAAAATTCAGCCAAACACTCAACTCCTCCTTCAAATCCCATTATTCACTCCTAAATTACCTCCCTTTCATCCATTCAAAAAGATTTGAAAAAGTCAAACCTCTCTCCTTACCTACCTAGCCGAATTCGAAAAGAGAAGACCAAGTCTTCCTCCATCTTCCAAGCATTCAAAAACCATTCAGTCACCTTACCAACTTGACGCAAAAACAAGGCCTCCCTGCTGCCCTTGCAGCTCGAACATTGGCCCCTTCCCTTGCACCTGAGGCGTCAATTTCCAAGCTCTTAGTGGCCCTCCTTTTGCCACTTTACCAAGGCTTATTTTGTGCCATAATCCCACAAAAATTTCTTTTAAGGCCCCCCTCTATCCAAGCTCCCCCTTTTAGCCCCTAAAACTCAAAATTTTCTAAAGCAACCTACCACCACCTAGGGTTCTCAGGACCCCTAAAACTTACCCAACCACCCCCTAGAGTATGCCAACACCCGAGCTAAGCACCAAAAATCTAACCCCTAAAACCAGGGTGTTACAATTCTACCCTCCTTAAAATAATTTCGTCCTCGAAATTACTTGCCCAGACTAACAGTCCAATTCCTCCCACCACGCTATGGCTGCGCACTCTGACCTTAAAGAACTAGCGTACTTTTAGGCACAGATTCTAAGTTCATACACAAAATTCCACATACTTTACGAGCAACAACACAAACAGCCACCCAAGCGAACAAAATAACAAAGAATATCCCAAACATAAGATACTTACCCACTGACACATCCAGCACATCATTATCCTCCCTTCGACGGATTGCATAAACCAAACCTGGCTGTCTTGCCTCCGTGCCACCATTACCGCAGTCTACTGCTCCACGACCTCGGCCGGAACCATTTCCCCCATGGTTCGGACCACGACCTCTCATCGCCTGCTGACCACCTCTGCCTGGTTGCACATAACCTTGGCCTTCTGCTCGAGTCCTATTCGGATTCTGGGGAAAATCCTTAATCAGATGAGACTTGGACTTGCATCTGAAGCATTCTCGAACACGATTCCAGCACTCGCCAACATGGTACCTTCCACATTGAGCACACGGACGATCGGGATTTTCGGCGGCTAGCTTAGCAATATGAACAGGAGTCTCAACCCTTGGTCTTTTCTGAACCCTCTCAAACACTTCTGGCGATCCAACACTTCTCCTATCACGGTTTCTTTCTCTGTTCTGCCTCTCAGCCTTCTTGACCTCCTCAGCTATCCGAGCTTTCTCCACTAAAACGGCAAACTCTCTTTCCTGATGCGGAGCAATCAAAACTCGCAGCTCATCCCGCAGACCATCTTCAAATCTGACACATCTCTCATAATCCGTTGCCACGATGCCCCGAGCATACCGGCTTAAACGTAAAAACTCAGCTTCGTACTCCGCTATTGACTTGCTACCTTGCACCAAGTTAAGGAACGCCTTCCTCTGAGCATCCACATAGCTCGCTCCGACATACTTCCCTTCAAACTTAATCTTAAAGTAACCCCAGTCCACTTGATCCGCAGGGATACTTTCCTTAACCGTGAGCCACCACTGGTAAGCTTCATCTCGCAGCAACGAAACAACACCCTTAAGCTTCTCCTCAGCAGTTAAGTCTAAGTCGTCCATAATCCTTTCAACAGCCTCAAGCCAGTACTCTGCCACGTTCGGAGCTACCCCAGACACTCCTCTGAAAACCTCAGCTCCATTCGCCCTAAGCCTTTCGGGCACTGACTTCCGAGTCCTATTGCTCACATTGGCTCCTGCCACTCGTTCAAGCACTCGCAGCACAGCTTGTGACACTACGTCGTCTCCTCCAGTCTGACCCTGCTGTTCAACCTCAACAGCTGGTGGCGGTGCATCGCTCTCTGACCCATGGCGTGACCCGACTGGTTCCAATACTGACATCCTGCCTCTACCACGTCCACGAGTATTGCGACCACGCCCCCTAGAACTCATATCTAGTGCCTCGATTTAGTCTGTTTAAGAAGTTTTATGGATTAGAAATTCTTGTTTCACTGTTTATCCACGAGCAGTTTTATGCAATGAAGCTTCCGAGAGTAGTTCTTTCGAGCAATCAAGTTTCGTTCTCTAACCAGGGGTAATTCTGTCATTTTCCTATAGGGGTATTTTGGTAATAACTCAGGGTCAATTTTTGAAAATAGTTTTCCAACTTAAAGATATCTCAAAATTTACAAAACCTCAGGGGTCATCTTGAAAATTTTGTTTTTCGAACAAAATGTGTTGCACAAATTTCAGAAATCGGGGTTATTTCAGTAATTTTGGAAATCATGGGCATTTTCGTAAATTCTCAAAATCGGAATATCACAACATTTTACAAAATAGAATTTTCTGATATTTAGTAAAATAGGAATATTTCAGTAAAAGATCGAGAGAAATCTGAAAATTTAGAAACCAGGGCATTTTGGTACTTTTATCAACTAGGAGTATTTTCGTAAATTCTCACAAACCAGAGTATCTTAATATTTCGAAATTCCCAAGCTTTTGGTATTTTACAAAGTAAAAATCATTTTATCAAAAGTTGAGGGTAGTACGGTAATTTTATAACACAGGGGCATTTTTGTAATTTTTCAAGTAGGGGTATTTTAGTAATTTCGTAAATCAAAACGTCATTCCAAAATAAAATTTAGGGTTTACAAACCAAAGGGATAAAGTTGAAAATTTTAAAACAGGGGATTTTAAAACAATCAGGCCAAATCCCTTTCGGGTTTTAATAATCGGTTTAGCCTATGAACAAGTCCTCTTGGTTAAGGTGAACCGTAGCTACGCACCAGGTAGGATTCGAGTAAAGAGGAGGTGAGTCGCTAGGACTGCTTAAATACCAAGCTCTTACTGAATACCATTCCTAGACATGCGCACCAAGGTTACCACACCTTAACTCGGCGACTTACTTCACAGGTTTGTTTAAGAGCTTTAAGTTTTATGCAAATGTTTGAGTAGTCTAATCCTAGGGTCCAACAGATCCTATTATTCTATTCTACGAGCCCAAATTAAGCCCAAACCAACTCATACAAACAAATCACTTCAAGAAAGTCCGAAGTACTTACCTGGTGGACTTCGGGCCGGAGACACAGGTACCATGCCAGAATAACCTGAAAACCTTTGTATAAAACCCATATCCTTGAAAAGCCCATTTTTAAAAAAATGTTTTTGGGCCCAAAACCCTCAAAGCCGAGTTTTGAACCGGGCTCTGATACCAAACTGTAACATCCCCAAACCCGGCCCATTCACTACGACCCAATCTGGTTATGTTAGTGAAAATATTTTTGACTTAGAATAAAATAGTAAAAATTTATTTTCTTTTGGGAAACCAAGTTCTTTTGAAATTATAGCCACATGTTCAATAATTCCATAATTGGATAAGTAAGTTATAAAAATATATCCGTCACATAGTGTTTCAATTTGAACAAACCGTCATAGAGTTGATAATAAAATAATACCAAAAATAATAAATAAATCCTTATTACAACCATTATTTAAAAGAAATACTTAATATTTAATAAACTTAAAATATTTGAATTCTTCTTTCTGCATGGGCCACCATGTGTCCTCTCCGATCCCGGTCCGATTCTACGCATCACCTGAAATGGTTAGGAATAAAAGAGTGAGTCCACCGACTCAGTGCATAATCAAAACACCGATTCCCACACGCATGGGCTTGGCCCAATACCAAACAATTCTCATAGCAAATCATGCAAATATGCATCTCAGCCCAACCTGCAATCCAACCGTAACACCAACCTTAGCAGACTCCCTGCCTAAGGCCGTGGATAAACCACCACTGATCACATCGTGATCCATAAACCTTACCTTGGCAACTCGCTGCTCAAGGCCGTGGCTGAGCCACCGATCAACCCAAGTGATCCCACAATCGTAAACCGTCTACGGTGATGCACATAGCAATCAACCGCCGAGATGGGCACCTAGCCAGCATCTCCCTTGAGGTAGCACAAAGCTAACCATCAAGCGCTAATGTAGCCTAAGCTAACATTAGACCACGTACATCCTGTGTACCCTTCTTCCTTCATCTTTCCCATCCACCTCCCATGTATGTAACAATGCAACGTGTCAGATCATATCATATAAGAGTAGACATTATCATAACATATATTTACATCACAATACATAATTTCACAACATCTCACCTGGCATCCGATTACCAAACCATGGTATTTACCACTTAGCCATTATGATTGGCTACCACACATCATGCATATGTAAACATATTAACAAACCAACAATCGCAGAAATAGTGCGTTGATTACGCACCTTAATAGCACAACGATCAACTCACGAAACGCTACTTAATACTTAAGCAACCGCTGACTAACCGACTCTCAAAAGGTTTCCTGCGATAGGCTCTTCTCCCCTACAATCGGTCTTGGCATAAAACAATAAACACTTAGGGCCATTCGGCCAAGACAAGAAACTATAGCACAAGGAAAACTAACACACCCTTACCTTGCTAACCATTATCCTTTGCTCTAACAAGAATCGGCCACCACCAAGAAAGTAAGGTTCGACTCAGGAACTTGTAAACAAAGCGGAGAGAATGAGAGAATGGATGATTCAGCAAGGCCCCTAGATGGAGTTTGGGATATTCGGCAATGGCAAGTTTTTGGAGGTGATTTCGGTTTAAGCAATGTCTAAAAGAAATGTGCAAAAGAAGAGGGAAATAGGTACACAAAAGGTTATGCCCACTTTCGGTTTTGGCTACAAGAAATAAGAGAAAGAAAAGGGTTTCTTTGACTTACTTTCGGCAGAGGAAAAAGAATAGTGAAGAAAAGGGAAGAAACAACTTTCGGCAAAGAGGGAATAAATGATGAAAAAGATGGTAAAAGGGTGAGCACCCCCTATTTATAACCTTCGGCCAAGCTCCCCCCTTAAAGAAACAAAATTCGGCCAAACACTCAACTCCTCCTTCAAATCCCATTATTCACTCCTAAATTACCTCCCTTTCATCCATTCAAAAAGATTTGAAAAAGTCAAACCTCACTCCTTACCTACCTAGCCGAATTCAAAAAGAGAAGACCAAGTCTTCCTCCATCTTCCAAGCATTCAAAAACCATTCAGTCACCTTACCAACTTGACGGAAAAACAAGGCCTCCCTGCTGCCCTTGTAGCTCGAACACTGGCCCCTTCCCTTGCACCTGAGGCGTCATTTTCCAAGCTCTTAGTGGCCCTCCTTTTGCCACTTTACCAAGGCTTATTTTGTGCCATAATCCCACAAAAATTTCTCTTAAGGCCCCCCTCTATCCAAGCTCCCCCTTTTAGCCCCTAAAACTCAAAATTTTCTAAAGCAACCTACCACCACCTAGGGTTCTCAGGACCCCTAAAACTTACCCAACCACCCCCTAGAGTGTGCCAACACCCGATCTAAGCACCAAAAATCTAACCCCTAAAACCAGGGTGTTACAATAATGATATAAATTCATTTTTAATAAAGCATGCAAATCGTACCATAAAATTTTTAGTTCCTTAGGAAAGTTAGACGTGCATGAAAGTTTAAGTCTTTAGAGATGACTTAGTAGTTTCTTGAGGTGAAATCCTAGGAAGCATGGAATGTTGAAAATGATTTAAGCAACTTTTGTTGGGACCATTCGAGCCTTTCAAGACAACCATAATGAAATTTTATCTCTTGAAACCCAACTTTGAGACTATATGGCTTAATTTTATTTGAACCTTTGCAATATTTAGCCATCACTTTTCTCTTAATTATCTTTAAATTGTCCCAAACACTAGACTCGGTACTATTCAAAGTATCCTTTGAAAATAAGTTTGGGGAAGTTGAAAGAAGTATCAAATGCTTTAAAAATTGTAGTCTATACAGTAAAATGCTTGTGTTGAAAAAAAAGAGAGCACATGTACTTGAAAGAAAATAGATGTACAAAAGAGCATGTGAAAGCAAAGTAAGTTGTTGTATTGAGGGAAATCATTCCAAAGGTTTGATTGAAGCTGAGTCTAAGGTTTTAAGCCTAAATTTATCTATCTTTTACCTACCCCTAACCTAGCCATGTTACAACCTTTTTAAAGACCTATTGATTCAAGTTTTCTATGCTACCTACATTAGTGGAGAGAAATTGCTATGTTCAACAAATGAAGCCATAAGTTCAACTTAATGATTGTAGCTTCATCTTGAATAAGGAAATAAAATCAAATTGGTAAGGGTTAACATGTATTTGTTAAGGAAGCGTTTAGTCTAATTTTGCTATCATAATAGTTGTAGAGATTAATTTGAACGATATGTATACTTAAGTAGCATAACTATCAAATTTCTTGTTTTTGAGCATATATATTAAATTCATAATTCTGGGAAGAATGTTGTTCTGAAAGAGTTTTTCAAAGGTGTTTTCAAGAAATTCTTTTCAAATTTGTTCATTACTCAGGACGAGCAATGAATTAAGTTTTGGGGTGTGGAAACAAAAAAATATACACTTTTTCATGCCCTTTTTAACTTAAATTCATGCACTTTTGATAAAATTCTTATCGAAAAATAATTAATTTTTGTAAAATAATTAAATTTCACTTAAATTATGAACATGTTGAATTTTAATTAATTTTATAATTAATTTTGACTAATTTTGATAATTTTTTGACAGATTTGTACAAAGGGCTAAAAAGCAACTCGGCAGACATTGCTAGAAGTTCAAAATCGAGAAGCAATTTGAAGTATCAAGGCGAATTAATTTTCAGCCTAATTGTGCCGAACCGAGTGAACCGAACCGACCAAGAAGTGGACAGCCCAAAACCGTCCATATGCTAACCAAAATCAGCTTATTGGCTGATTATTTAGCTTGCAAAGAGGCCCTTGAAGACTTGTTCAAGTTGCAAATAAACCCCTCCACAATTGGTGGCTTTGTAGATTTGCCCCGAGCCTAAATTAGCAATGTTGAAACTATTAACCTTGGCACATGTGTGGTCGGCCAAGGGAGGGCTCTTTGGCTGATAAACTTAGCTATTTTTAGCACCCCTCTTCAGCTATAAAAACCCCATTGGGCTAGTCATTTGAAACAAATCTCAAGCAGTCACATCTTTTCTCTCTTCTCTCCACTTTCTCTCTTCTTTTCCATTCCAAATTCCCTTGCTCTCTTGCCGAATTCTCCTCTTGGAAAAGGGGCATTCATCAGCCATTTGGAGTAGCAATTAAGTGTTCATAGCAGCCTTGGTCGAGAGGACAACGGAGAAGAAAGAATGGAGAAAACTAGTCAAGCCACGAAAAAACACCGGATTCGATTCTTGTTCCTTATCTCTTTAATTTTTGTTGTTTTTATGGTGAACATATCTATGAATATTTATGTCGTTGGAATGGTTAATTTCATCAATTTAGCTTGAATTTAATTTGTGTTAGGTTGATTGTATTTTGTTTGCTAAATTTGTTAAAATTGTGTTTATGTTGTTATAGGCCTTGGTAGGATGCTTGATTAAGTAAAATCATGACTAAGTTATTCTTGCATTACAATTGTGAGGTAGTTAATGAATTAATTATTTAAACGGATTGAAATTGTAATTAATGGACACAATACTTAATCAGTGCATGTTTAATCATCTAAGGTAGCTGAGGGTTAAATTAGCAACGGGATCTGATGATACATTTGCCTTGCATAACTTGCAAGATTATTATGATTAAACTATTTCAAGGTAGGGATACTTTGTTACCTCACGTAGTCTTTTATGTGCTTATTACATTTAATTAATCATTTGAATTGACATAGGGATATGTACAAGAGATTATTTCGATTTAATAAGTATGTATGTGCAATAACATATTTGCCAATTAAGATTTTTTTAATCGGTTGAATTGATATAGGGATATATTCAATAGATGAATGGATTTTGGTAGGTGAGTATGTTCATAAGTTAGCAAATTACTGAGTTTCCGAGAATTTATTCGTAACAATATAAACATGAGTTTAATAATTCTAAGTTAAGAAATGTAATTAATCTAACACAATTATGTCATCTTGATTAAAATCGTATTTTGAAATCGTGCATTTGAGATTTTATTTATTTAGTTTACATAGTTTAAAATCTTAGTTTTTAATCACCCTCTTCAAACAAAATATTTTTCTTCACCAAAGTGATTTAAATAGCATCGATAAATAATTCTTTTCACAGTCCTTGTGGGTACGATACCTCGACATTTACTTGTCACTTTATTACTTGTTGCGATTGTGTACACTTGCACATTTCCGTCGTTCCAGCCGTATCATAAGCCACCAAATAAAGTTGGATGTCACGATGTAGGCCAAAGTGAAACCTTTTCTTTTGCAGCGATTTTTTTCGTGCGAGACCATCTCTATTGCATACTGGGCCAATTGCATAGACTCTACTTCATACTCAACCACGGTTAGTTCACCATGTACCAAATTCATAAACTCTTGCTTGCGAGTTTCCATGTACTGTTTGCCCATGAATTTCTTCTTAAATGTCTTTAGAAAGAAATCCCAAGTCATTCTATTCGCGATAGTTCCTTTGTAACACCACTTACCCCTATTCGACACTTGAACCGAGTATGAGGCGTTACCATACTTAACTTGCTCAATCTTATCATATCAATCCATAAAAACTTCATTTCAAATTAAAACTTTTCAATCGAGACCATGATGACCTTAAAATAGGTCTACAAGACCCTAAATTTACACTCGGAATGGAACGGGACCAAACCAGAAATTTTCTAACACTAAAATTGCTTTGACCTAAAATAGGGCCACATGCCCGTGTGAAGAGTAGGGCACGCCCGTGTGGCGTATCACATGCCCGTGTTCCACACCCGTGTGGATTTATCTTCAATTTGAACCTACAGGGGTTTTCACACGGCCGGACACACGCCCGTGTCCTTGGCCCGTGTCCCTCACACAGCCATGACACGCCCGTGCCCTCGCCCGTGTGTGAAAACCTTGGCATTGTATTTATGACGTCATCATCTCAATAAGGCCACGCGGGCAAGGCACACACCCGTGTCCTTAGACCGTGTGTCGAATTAAATTCCTAATTTCAAGTGCAGACTTCACACGGCCTATTTACACGCCCATGGGGCTGACCGTATGTCACACACGGCTTAGACACATGCCCGTGTGTCCACCAGTGTGGACAATTTTAAGGCTATCTACCAAGCCAAAAGCCACCCTACAAAGCAACCACACTTATACCAATTCAATGCAACATATATCATGACCATAAGGCACTTCCAATACTCAAAATCAAGACATCCATTCATAAGTATACACTGCAATCATCATGTATATACTTTAATCTTTATTAAAACCGTCATACAAACATACACTTCATGAATTTCATCATCATCATTGAACATATATAACTTATCAAGTATTGGCCAATTCCCAATGGCCATTTAAAAAATGAATTGAATAACTGTAGTAGCCAACACTTTGGCTAACAAATAAGACATAACAAAAAGACCAAGTCCTATACATGCCATACTCAAAATAAATCTAACTTAGCTATACCAAAGAGAAGCCCATAGTGTGATTCCGAACTCCGACGTCCCACGATCCCTGAGTTATTTTAGCAATACTACAAGGAAAAGGGAAATGAGAGGGGTAAGCATAAAGCTTAATAAGTTTGCATGAAAATAAATAACAACATAAAGCTCATAATGTCACCCATCCATGGCATTGGATAAAAACACAAAGTCTTAAGCACTTTGCCATAACATACTCGTATTTGCTCTTATCGAATACATACCATGTCACATGTCGTAAATATTTCTTGTGAATTACTCACGTGTACCTGTATTCACTTAATCACATAACTTTAGCACCAATCTTATTTCTATTTCAAGCTTAACTATTTACCCCATTAAATCACTCGGGATAATCTAAGATACATGATCATCATCATTCACATGAATACGACGCCAATGCCACATCCTAGACGTGGTCTTACCTGGGGTCACCTCTAGATGCCGATGCCATATCCCCGATACGGTCTTATATGGGATCTCATATCAATTGTCGATGCCATATCCCAGATATGGTCTTATACGATTTCCATATTAGATGCCGATGCCATATCCCAGATATGGTCTTATACGGGATCTCAATTCGGTGCCGAGGCCATGTCCTAGACATGGTCTTACACGGAACTTTATCCATCTCATGTCTTGATAATAGTATTCTCTTATTTATTATAGTCCAACCGGGACTTCGACATCACAATTTTCATCATTTTCTCATTCAACACCCTTACTCAATTTCATAGAAATATTATGCATCAGTACAATATCAAACATTTTCAAACATACTAGCATGATGTTGAACTTACTACATACAAACTTACCTCGGTTTCAAAATAGGCCAATTTGCCGATTTAATCCGATACGTTGCCTTTCCCTCAGTCAAGGTTAATCCCTCGTTCTTCTTGATCTATAATAGAAAATTAGCTCATTTAGTAATCACATTAATCAACACATTTCTATAATCATAATTTGGCAAAATTTACCATTTTGCTCTTAGACTTTCACAAAATGACTATTTTACCTCTAGGCTCGTAAATTGATTCTAATCGAATTTCCTCCTTTCACAAGCCTAGATGAACTTTTATTACTCTTATGGCAACCATCAATACTCATTATTCCACAAATTTACCTCTTATTATACAACCTTTACAAAAAGGTCCTTTTAGTTGTTTTCATGGAAACACCTTTCACAAAAGTTGTTTATCTAACAACCAAGACTCATTTTCTTCCATAAAAATGCAGCAAAAACATAAATAATCACATGGAAAAACTCTAAACTTTCAACCATTTTGCAAAATAGTCCCCTCTTTAGCTAGCTTAAGTTTTAGGGGTCCCAAAAGTACAAATATCATCAAGAAAAAACCATTAAAATCACTTATTTGTAAGTAGAAGAGCTTGCTAAAATTTTTGAGTTTCAAACTCCTATTTGCTGCTAATTTTTGGTGGAAGAGGATGAGTGAATAGAAGGATATCATCTTTTCTTTATTTTAATATTAAAACATCAATTTAGTCCACCTAATTTCAACAACTTTGACCAATTTGACATTGTTTGTCTGCTATGGCCGACCACCCTATCTCTAAGGGTTAAATTGCACATTAAAGACCTCCAACTAATATCCTATGGCTTTTAGACACCTTTAGCTTATAAAATAGAACTTTCGCACTTTATGTAATTTAGTCTTTTTTCGCGATTAAGCATGAAATCGCTAAAATTAAAGCACTAAAATTTTCATGCACCAATGTAATCATGCTATAACCCATAAAATAACATTAAAATAATTTTCTTCAACCTCAGATTAGTGGTTCAAATACCACTGTTCCTACTAGCCCCTAAATCGGGCTGTTACAATTCTCCCCCTGTAACATCCTGGTTTAGGGGCTATGCAGGTTGTGTGTAGTTCAGGTGTTGGTAGGTTTTTGGGTGTGTTTGGAGGTGTTTTAGAGGTTTTGAGAATGCTCGGCTAAAAGGGGAAGGCTTTGGAAAATTTTAGATTTTTAGTGTAAAAAGGGAGACTGGGCTGGAAGGCCTTAAAATAAAATTGTGGAGTTTAGGACGCAAGAAAGGCTTTGGCAAGGTGGCTTCATGCGCTGCTTAGGGGGCTGGAAGTAGGGCCATTGAGGACCTGGGTTCGAGTTTAGGCGGCAACAAAAGTGGCGTTTTATTTTTGTTTTGGGCGTTGGGCTTAGTAAGGCCTTAAAGATATATGGTGAGGAATTCGGACAAGAAAGATGGGCTGGTGGAGTGGCTCTCATGCGCCACTTAGGCGCTGGAGGGAAGAGAGAGCGCTGGTTCGAGTGGGGGCAGCAGCATTTTGGAGTTTTATTTTTGTTGTGCGGTTATGGGCTGGCGTAGAAAGGATTTTAAAAATAATTGTTGGGGGTTTTTAGCATGAAATTCAATGAGGCCGAGTGGCCTGGGCGTTGGGGGAAAGGTCAGCAGCAGCATGGTGTCCCAGGTTCGAACCCAAGGCTGTGCAATTGGAGTTTTTTTATTCCTTTTGGCAGCAAATTGGAAGGGTGGACGGCACATGGAGCCTGCAGGTGGGGATAAAGATTAGGATTAATTTTGTTTTAAATTCGGCTGAAGGAGATAATTATTAGATTATTCTTTTTGGTTTAAAATTTGTAATTAGAAGATAAATTGTTGTTACTTTATTTATTTTAATAGATAAGGTTAGATGGGTGTTGCTTAGTTGTTGAATTCGGCTGGTGGGTAGTTGTTTTATTTATTTTTTTTGATAAGCATAGGGTTATTTTATTTAGTAAATGGAGATAATGGGTGCTGGTGGTTTAATTTTTTCTTTTGAATATGATATGGATAAATTAGTTGGCTAATTCAAATTAAATTGAATTAGTGGCTAGGAAGGTGGCAGCCGAAATTGGGAGTCTTCAAGGGGGGAGCATGTGCCGAATTTTCCTATTTAAAGGGTAGTCTCCTTCATGAATTTCTTTTGACCCTTTTGCCGAATTTTTCTACTCCCTCTCCCTATTCTTTTATTTTCTTTTAGTTTTGCCGAAAATTGTAGTCAACCAATTCAGTGCCGAATTCCTTTCACTCTCTTCCTTTCTATACCTTTTTATTTCCTCCAACTTTGATTCTTTAACCTTTGGTCTAGGCTGAAACTCCTTTAATATTGGGCACCGTTGTTGAAATCGTTGGCATCCTAGTGTGGTTGGCCGAATATCGGCAAGAGTGATCTCCCTGGTTCATCTCCATTCGGTTTTAAGGGTAAGTGTTCTCTTTAAGGTATATTCCGAGATTCTCTTCCATAAAGATGCCGAATCAGGAATCTAGGCCTTGATTCCTTTGGTTGGCCGAATGATCTTTAGGGCCATGATGATGTGCTTTTCTATTGTAGCTAGTGCGAGGGAGCACTTAGGGACTGTTTGAATTCGGTTACTCATCCAGGTAAGTAAGTGCTAATATTCGGCCATAGGCCATTTTGGTTATTAGGTATTGACCAATTATGTACCATGATTCTTAGGGGCAAATCGACAGAAGCAAAGGAAGGCCTTCGGGATCTCAATTTATTTCGGTAAGGATGATTAGTAAGTGACTTAGATTCGTTAATAGTAGATTATGACTTTGTTGATTAATAGTGTGATTCTGATTAAGCTTTTTGATGGAGACCAATACCAGTCAAGGAGGGCAAGAGAAAGCCCCCATCCTAAAGTTTAAGAAAAGAGCCGTCTCGGCAGTTCGGGATTGGCCACCGGGGTGTGGACGTGCAGCAGAAAACGTTAGGCAAATAGCTGTAGTCTCACTAAACGATAGCGTCGGGATCGAGGGTTTAGAGCTTCAGGTTATAAGGTGTGTAGTTAGCCATTGTTTCCGAGATTTGTGTGATATTTGCCTGTTTTATATGTTTGCTAACAAGTGCAGTAAATGTGAAATTGATATCCTTAAAGGGGGTATGGTGATGACCAGGTAAGTAGTAAATTTGTTAATATGTGACAATTGGGTTTAAATATGTGAGTATGCGTACATTTGTGAATATCATGCACATGCATCATCTCAGCATTATATTACAATACATGTGCATGGGTGGGTTTTTGAAAGAAGGTACGGGTGTACTTCGAGTACGTGGTTGATGTCAGCTTTGTGCTACATCGTGGATTGGCGCTGACTGAGGTCGCGTTGTGGATCTTTGCGATTTAGTTCGCGTGGTTACCTTGATTGATATGGGCTTTACGCCATATCGTGGCTTGATGGGTTGCTATGTGCCCCATCTGGTTTGATGTTAGCTATACGCTACATCGTGGATGGCATTGGTTGCCTTTTTGGAGGGAAAAGGAGAGGGTGACTCGGTAGTCCCCTGGTGTGTGGTAGGCTGGATAAGGGGGTGTGTAGCGGATAGACCTTAGGATTGGGTTGGGTTTCATGTTGCATTGTTCTGATATGAAATGATATGGAAATGGGCCAAGCCCAATATGACATGTGGAAAGGTATGTTTGAGAACATATGTGGAAATGGGCCAGGCCCAGTGATCAGTGGATTGATGAGAAAAGGGCCTAGCCCAGTGCTTGAATATGATGTGATTGTGGGCCAAGCCCAGATTGTGGTAATATCTAAATGATTATGATTACATGTTGCATATGATAATTGGGTTGACTGTGGCTAATATGTGGGTGGATATCAGTGGTTAACTTACACACTGAGTCTGTATGACTCACTCAACTTTTTTTAAACATCGCAGGTGACATGTTGATCGGACCGGGTTGGAGTGGATACAAGGTGGCCCATGCAGAAGGAGATTAATTTAATTCTTTTTAAGCAATTTTTAATACTAAGTGTTTTGGTTAATATTGGTTGTAATAAGGGCCACTTTTGATTAAGGTACTCTATTTATAGTTGATAAAGGTTATATCGTATTTAGTAATATTTTTACAAAGGATTTATATTAATAAATTATAATAAAGTTTTAATTCAAACCAAGCTTATATTATTTAATAATTTTAATGGACTTACTTCCCGAAAGTTAACAAAATATTCAAGTTTTATTCTAAAGTCAAAGATCTTTCAAACGGTTTCCGCAGTGACATAACCAGATCCGGTCAGGACTTGTGGGCCGGGTTTGGGGGTGTTACAGTTTGGTATCAGAGCCAGGTTCAAAACTCGGCTTTGAGGGTTTTGGGCCCAAAAACATTTTCAAATGGGCTTTTCAAAAATGTGGGTTTTTAAGAAACTTTTCAGGTTATTCTGGCATGGCACCTGTACCTCCGGCCCGAGTCCACCAGGTAAGTACTTAAGACTTGTGAAGTAATTTGTTATATGAACTGTTATGGGCTTAGTTGGGCTCGTAGATTAGTGATCTAGGATCTGTTAAAACCTAGGACTAGTCTACCCAAACACATACATAAAACTTAAAGCTACTAAACAAACCTACGACTAAGTCGCCGAGTTAGTGTGTGGTAACCCCTGTGCGCATGTCAAGGATTGGATCCGGAAGAGCTTGGTACTTAAGCAGTCCTCGTGACTCACCTCCTCTTCGCGGGATTCCTACCTGGTGCGTAGCTTCGGTTCACCCTAACCAATAGGACTCAGTCATAGGCTAAACACACTGAATAAAACCCGAAAGGGACTAGCGTTACTGTTCTAAAACCCTTAATTTTTAAAATTTTCAAACTTACCCCTTTGATTTGTAAACCCTAAATCTGATTTTGAAAAAAAAATGCTTTCTCAATTTACCAAAATTACCAAAATGCCCCTAGCGGCAAAATTACAAAAATGCCCCTGTATTGTAAAAAATTACCGCACTACCCTTAACTTTTGTTAAAATAATTTTTACTTTGCAAAATACCAAAATCTTTAGTTTTCAAAATATCAAGATACTCCGATTTGGGAAAATTTACAAAAATACCCCTATGTTGAAAATTACTAAAATATCCCTAACTTTCAAAATTTCCGGTTTAACCCCAAGTTTAATAAAATTTTCTTACTTTGCAAAAGTACCCAATTTTCTGTATGGCAAAAATAATAACCCTGACTTTGGAAATTTACAAAATTACCCTGATTGTCAAAATTACCAAAATACCCCTAGTTTCCAAACTTCTACCGTACTTCAAATTGAAGAATTTTCGAAAATACTCTTAAAGGTTTGGAATATCCAAATATCCTGATTTATTAAGGCTTTCAAAATTTTTTCTGATTATTCACGAAAATACCTGGTAGGAAAATGACGAAAATACCCCTGGGGTAGAAATGGGCAGAAATGTCCGCATAGTGAATGTGTGTGGTAGATACCACTGAATGTGTCTCTATGGAGGAATGAATGTGTCTTCATTGAGAAATGAAGGTGGCTTTATTGATGCGTGTGAAAGCGATTCTCTGAATTAGAATAGCGAATTTGAACTGAAACCTTGTGTGATCGAAAGAACTACTTCTAAAATCTTTCTTTCATAAAATATGCTCGTGGTTAAATAGTGGAACCAAATTTCTAATGCATAAAACTTGTTAATCAGATTAAATCGCGACGATAGAGATGAGTTCTAGGGGACGCGGTAGAGGTAGAATGGCAGCATCAGAACCGATAGGGTCTGGCCATGGGTCAGAAAGTGAAGTGCCGCCAGCAGTGGACGTAGAGGGACAAGACCAAACAGGAGAATATGACGCAGTATCGCGAGCCATGTTGCAAGTGCTAGAACGAGTAGCCGGGGTTAGTAAGGGAAATGGAACTCGGAAGTCGGTGTCCGAGAGACTTAGGTCGAACGGGGCTGAAGTTTTTAGAGGAGTGTCGGGAGTAGCTCCTAATGTAGCAGAGTATTGGCTAGAAGCAGTCGAGAGAATCATGGATGATTTGGACTGCACCAATGAAGAAAAGCTGAAGGGTGCTGTTTCGTTGCTTCGCGACGAAGCTTATCGTTAGTGGCTCACTGTCAAACAAGGTGTACCGGCAGATCGATTAGATTGGGATTACTTTAAGGCTAAGTTTGAAGGAAAGTACGTAGGAGCCAGTTATTTGGACTCGCAGAGGAAAGCATTTCTAAATCTAGTACAAGGAAGTAAGTCGATAGCGGAGTATGAAGCGAAATTTGTGCGGTTAAGCCAGTATGCTAAGGGAATTGTGGCCACTGATTATGAGAGGTGCGTCCGGTTTGAGGACGGATTGCGAGATGAACTTCGAATGCTGATTGCTCCGCAAAGGGAGAGAGACTTCGCGGTGCTAGTGGAGAAAGCTCGGATTGCTGAAGAGGTTAAAAAGACTATAAGAGAAAATCGAGAGAAGAATAGGAACGAGAATAAGAGAAGGGTTGAGCCGTTAGCATCGTTGGGTAATGCCCAGAAAAGACCAAGGACCGAGAACCCTGTACGTGCACTTGTACCAGCTGATCGGAATCGTATCTGTGCTCGGTGTGGAAGACCTCACACAGGAGAGTGTTGGGGAAATAGTAAGGAATGTTTTCGGTGTGGATCTAAGGCACATCTGGTTAAGAATTGTCCTCGAGCAATGAGGGGTCGTGGTTCTAGTCAAAGCCAACCAAGGATGTGATGTCGGGTAAGCTCATTTGTTTTGGAATATCCTTTAATTGCTTTCCTTGTTTGTAAGTTAGCTCTTTCTTGTATGATTTGGGTCTTGAGTGAGAACCTAGGGACTGAGTCGGGAGGTATAATAGATTAAGATCAGAGTGCGCAGCAGAGGCGTAGAATTGTGAGTTATGATTGTTCGGTAATAAGTAATTTCGAGGACGAAATTATTTTAAGGAGGGTAGAATTGTAACATCCTGGTTTAGGGGCTATGCAGGTTGTGTGTAGTTCAGGTGTTGGTAGGTTTTTGGGTGTGTTTGGAGGTGTTTTAGAGGTTTTGAGAATGCTCGGCTAAAAGGGGAAGGCTTTGGAAAATTTTAGATTTTTAGTGTAAAAAGGGAGACTAGGCTGGAAGCCCTTAAAATAAAATTGTGGAGTTTAGGACGCAAGAAAGGCTTTGGCAAGGTGGCTTCATGCGCTGCTTAGGGGGCTGGAAGTAGGGCCATTGAGGACCTGGGTTCGAGTTTAGGCGGCAACAAAAGTGGCGTTTTATTTTTGTTTTGGGCGTTGGGCTTAGTAAGGCCTTAAAGATATATGGTGAGGAATTCGGAGAAGAAAGATGGGCTGGTGGAGTGGCTCTCATGTGCCACTTAGGCGCTGGAGGGAAGAGAGAGCGCTGGTTCGAGTGGGGGCAGCGGCATTTTGGAGTTTTATTTTTGTTGTGCGGTTATGGGCTGGCGTGGGAAGGATTTTAAAAATAATTGTTGGGGGTTTTTAGCATGAAATTCAATGAGGCCGAGTGGCCTGGGCGTTGGGGGAAAGGTCAGCAGCAGCATGGTGTCCCAGGTTCGAACCCAAGGCTGTGCAATTGGAGTTTTTTTATTCCTTTTGGCAGCAAATTGGAAGGGTGGACGGCACATGGAGCCTGCAGGTGGGGATAAAGATTAGGATTAATTTTGTTTTAAATTCGGCTGAAGGAGATAATTATTAAATTATTCTTTTTGGTTTAAAATTTGTAATTAGAAGATAAATTGTTGTTACTTTATTTATTTTAATAGATAAGGTTAGATGGGTGTTGCTTAGTTGTTGAATTCGGCTGGTGGGTAGTTGTTTTATTTATTTATTTTTGATAAGCATAGGGTTATTTTATTTAGTAAATGGAGATAATGGGTGCTGGTGGTTTAATTTTTTCTTTTGAATATGATATGGATAAATTAGTTGGCTAATTCAAATTAAATTGAATTAGTGGCTAGGAAGGTGGCAGCCGAAATTGGGAGTCTTCAAGGGGGGAGCATGTGCCGAATTTTCCTATTTAAAGGGTAGTCTCCTTCATGAATTTCTTTTGACCCTTTTGCCGAATTTTTCTACTCCCTCTCCCTATTCTTTTATTTTCTTTTAGTTTTGCCGAAAATTGTAGTCAACCAATTCAGTGCCGAATTCCTTTCACTCTCTTCCTTTCTATACCTTTTTATTTCCTCCAACTTTGATTCTTTAACCTTTGGTCTAGGCTGAAACTCCTTCAATATTGGGCACCGATGTTGAAATCGTTGGCATCCTAGTGTGGTTGGCCGAATATCGGCAAGGGTGATCTCCCCTGTTCATCTCCATTCGGTTTTAAGGGTAAGTGTTCTCTTTAAGGTATATTCCGGGATTCTCTTCCATAAAGATGCCGAATCAGGAATCTAGGCCTTGATTCCTTTGGTTGGCCGAATGATCTTTAGGGCCATGATGATGTGTTTTTCTATTGTAGCTAGCGCGAGGGAGCACTTAGGGACTGTTTGAATTCGGTTACTCATCAAGGTAAGTATGTGCTAATATTCGGCCATAGGCCATTTTGGTTATTAGGTATTGACCAATTATGTACCATGATTCTTAGGGGCAAATCGACAGAAGCAAAGAAAGGCCTTCGGGATCTCAATTTATTTCGGTAAGGATGATTAGTAAGTGACTTAGATTCGTTAATAGTAGATTATGACTTTGTTGATTAATAGTGTGATTCTGATTAAGCTTTTTGGTGGAGACCAATACCAGTCAAGGAGGGCAAGAGAAAGCCCCCATCCCAAAGTTTAAGAAAAGAGCCGTCTTGGCAGTTCGGGATTGGCCACCGGGGTGTGGACGTGCAGCAGAAAACGTTAGGCAAATAGCTGTAGTCTCGCTAAACGATAGCGTCGGGATCGAGGGTTTAGAGCTTCAGGTTATAAGGTGTGTAGTTAGCCATTGTTTCCGGGATTTGCGTGATATTTGCCTGTTTTATATGTTTACTAACAAGTGCAGTAAATGTGAAATTGATATCCTCAAAGGGGGTATGGTGATGACCAGGTAAGTAGTAAATTTGTTAATATGTGACAATTGGGTTTAAATATGTGAGTATGCGTACATTTGTGAATATCATGCACATGCATCATCTCAGCATTATATTACAATACATGTGCATGGGTGGGTTTTTGAAAGAAGGTACGGGTGTACTTCGAGTACGTGGTTGATGTCAGCTTTGTGCTACATCATGGATTGGCGCTGACTGAGGTCGCGTTGTGGATCTTTGCGATTTAGTTCGCGTGGTTACCTTGATTGATATGGGCTTTACGCCATATCGTGGCTTGATGGGTTGCTATGTGCCCCATCGTGGTTTGATGTTAGCTATACGCTACATCGTGGATGGCATTGGTTGCCTTTTTTGAGGGAAAAGGAGAGGGTGACTCGATAGTCCCCTGGTGTGTGGTAGGCTGGATAAGGGGGTGTGTAGCGGATGGACCTTAGGATTGGGTTGGGTTTCATGTTGCATTGTTCTGATATGAAATGATATGGAAATGGGCCAAGCCCAATATGACATGTGGAAAGGTATGTTTGAGAACATATGTGGAAATGGGCCAGGCCCAGTGATCAGTGGATTGATGAGAAAAGGGCCTAGCCCAGTGCTTGAATATGATGTGATTGTGGGCCAAGCCCAGATTGTGGTAATATCTAAATGATTATGATTACATGTTGCATATGATAATTGGGTTGATTGTGGCTAATATGTGGGTGGATATCAGTGGTTAACTTACACACTGAGTCTGTATGACTCACTCAACATTTTTTAAACATCGCAGGTGACATGTTGATCGGACCGGGTTGGAGTGGATACAAGGTGGCCCATGCAGAAGGAGATTAATTTAATTCTTTTTAAGCAATTTTTAATACTAAGTGTTTTGGTTAATATTGGTTGTAATAAGGGCCACTTTTGATTAAGGTACTCTATTTATAGTTGATAAAGGTTATATCGTATTTAGTAATATTTTTACAAAGGATTTATATTAATAAATTATAATAAAGTTTTAATTCAAACCAAGCTTATATTATTTAATAATTTTAATGGACTTACTTCCCGAAAGTTAACAAAATATTCAAGTTTTATTCTAAAGTCAAAGATCTTTCAAACGGTTTCCGCAGTGACATAACCAGATCCGGTCAGGACTTGTGGGCCGGGTTTGGGGGTGTTACACCCCCTTAAGGGTTTTCGTCCCCAAAAATCTTACCGGTGAAAAGGTTGGGATATTGGTTTTTCGTAGCCTCCTTGAGCTCCCATGTAGCCTCTTCTACCCCGTGCCTCTGCCATAGTACCTTCACAAGAGCTATACTTTTGTTTCTTAACTGCTTGATCTCTCGTGCCAAAATCTTAACCGGCTCTTCGCCATAAGTCAAATCCGGTTGAATTTCTACCTCTGATGGTACAATCTCATGCGAAGGGTTTGAACGGTATCGGCGTAACATAGACACATGGAAGACATCATGAATCTTTTCTAACTCAGGTGGTAAAGTCAAACGATAAGCCACCGGCCCTATCCTCTTGGTAATCTTATATGGTCCGATAAAGCGCGGACTCAATTTGCCTTTTCGGCCAAACCTGGGGACTTTTCTCCATGGTGATACTTTCAAAAACACTCTATCACCGACTTTAAACTCGATCTCTTTCCATTTCAAATCCGCGTGGGACTTTTGTCTATCTGAGGTGCCTTTTAGGCATTCACGTATCACTTTTACTTTCTCTTCGGTATCTCTAACCAAATCGACCCCGTGAATCTAATTCTCTCTAAGTTCTGTCCAATACAAGGGCGTTCGACACTTACGCCCATACAATGCCTCATAAAGCGCCATCTTCAAACTCGACTGAAAGTTGTTATTCTAGGCAAATTCCACCAACGGTAAGTATTTCTCCCAATTACCTTGGAATTCCAAAACACAACATCGAAGCATGTCTTCAAGTATCTGTATTACTCTCTCTGACTGCCCGTCGATTTGCAGATGGAACGCTGTACTAAAACTCAATTTTGTGCCTAAAGCCTCTTGCAACTTTTTCCAAAACCGTGACGTAAATCTCGGATCACTATCTGAAATAATCGACAATGGAACTCCATGAAGTCTTACTATCTCTGACACATACAAATCCGCCAACCTATCAAGTGAATAATCGACCCATACTGGTATGAAATGGGCTGACTTCGTAAGTCTATCGACCACAAGCCATACAACATCTTTCTTTCTTGGTGACAACGGCAAACCCGTCACGAAGTCCATAGTAATACAACCCTATTTCCACTCGGGAACCATAATAGGCTGAAGTAGACCCGAAGGTACTTGATGTTCAGCCTTCACTTGCTGACAAATTAAACATTTCAATACGAACTTGGAAATGTTTTTCTTCATACTCGGCCACTAATACCATTCCCTCAAATCGTTATACATCTTCGTGCTACCTGGATGTAGAGACAAACATCCACTATGTGCTTCATGCAGAATCTTTTGTATAAGTTCGTCGTCTCTGGGTACACAAACCCTATCTCGGAACATCAAACATCCATCAGGACTTATCTGAAAGTTTGATTCAACATTTGACTCACATTGGACTCTTTTAGCTCATAGATCATTGTCGCCTTTCTGAGCTTCACAAATCTCTTGAAGAAATAATGGTCTAGCCCTCAATTCGGCTAGAATAGAACCATCATCTGACAAAGCCATCCCTGTATTCATGGCTCTCAGCCCAAACAAGGATTTTCTGCTTAATGCATCGGCGACCACTTTTGCCTTTCCCGGATGGTAGTCAATCACTAGCTCATAGTCCTTCATCAGCTCTGACCATCTTCTCTGTCTTAGATTCAACTCCTTTTGAGTCATCAAGTACTTTAAGCTCTTATGATTTGTGAACACTCGACATTTCTCACCATACAAATGGTGTCTCCAAATCTTTAGTGCAAATACAATTGCGGCTAACTCCAAATCATAGGTCGGGTAATTCTTCTTGTGCGATTTTAATTGTCTAAAGGCATAAGCAATCACCTTACCTTCTTGCATGAATACACAACCTAACCTATTCAGGGATGCATCGGTATAAACCACAAATTCCTTTCCCGGTTCGGGTTGCATTAAAATAAGAGCCTTAGTCAACAATGCTTTTAGTTTCTCAAAACTCTGTTGGCAATTTTCTGTCGATTCAAACTTTACATCCTTTTGTAGCAACCTCGTCATCGGAGTAGCTATCATGGAAAATCCCTTGACAAAACATCTATAGTAGCTAGCTAGGCCCAGAAAACTCCTAATCTCGGTTACGTTCCTTGGCGGCTTCCAATCCACAATTGCGATATCTTACTTAGGTCAACTCTAATTCCATCTCCCGAGACAATATGCCCCAAAATTCCAACTTCTCTAAGCCAAAATTCACTGTTACTAAACTTGGCATATAATTGTTCATCTCTCAAAATTTGTAGAACCATTCTCAAATGCTCAGTATGATTGTTCTCATTCCGAGAGTAGATCAGTATATCATCAATGAAGACTACAACAAATTTATCCAAATATGCTCGAACGATGCGATTCATCAAATCTATGAAGATTGCAGGGGCATTGGTTATATCGAAAGGCATGACCAAAAATTCATAGTCGCCATACCTTGTCTGAAATGCGGTTTTCGGCACATCCGAGTCCTTGGCGCTCAACTGATAATATCCAGACCTCAAGTCTATCTTGGAAAACACCTTGACTCCCTTCAATTGATCAAACAAATCATCGATTCTCGACAGCGGGTACTTGTTCTTCACGGTTACCTTATTGAGCTGCCGATAATCTATACATAACCTCATGGAACCATCTTTCTTTTCCACAAATAAAACGGGAGCACCCCACGGAGAAAAACTCAGTCTTGCGAAACCTTTCTCCATTAACTCTTGTAGTTGCGCCTTCAATTCTTTTAGCTCAGATGGAGCCATTCTGTATGGAGCAATCGATATATGTGCAATACCAAAAGCTAACTCAATCCCAAATTCAATCTCTCTAACTGGAGGTAGCCCTGGTAATTCCCCCGAGAAAACATCTAGATACTCGCATACTATGGGTACTGACTCAATTCTCAACTCAATCTCTTTAGCATTCATCACAAAGGCAAGGTAAGCTTCGTACCCCTTTCTTAGATACTTCTAAGTCAACAAGGAAGATATTACTACTGGCAATCAGTCTTGCTCATCTGATTCAACACGGATAAGATCTCCACTTTCACATTTTAACTCAATAAACTTCCTTCCACAATTCACTATCACATCATGAGTAGTTAACCAATCCATCCCAAGGATGACATCGAATTCATCAAACAGCAATAACATGAGATCAGCCGAAAAACATTGACCCCTAATCATCAAAAAGGCAACCTTTACAAACTTTATCTACTAGCACACATTTGCCTAGAGGATTTGACACACTTATTACAAATTCAGTAGACTCTACAGGTATGTTCATGCTAGAGGCTAATTTCATGCAAATATACGAGTGGGTAGATCCCGGATCAATTAAAGCTATAACACGAGTATCATAGAGAGAAAATGTACCTGAAATTACATCAGGGGAGGACGCCTCTTCGCGAGCGCGAATGGCATAAGTTCTCACCGGTGTTCTACCCTCAATTCTTGCAGTCTGTTCTCTAGATATATTCTTACCACTCATATCATTTCCTGGGTTTCTCTATGGCCTTCCTCTAGCAGTACCTCCCAATCTTGCACTCTGAGGTTTCTCTTTCTCACCCATCTCAAGGAAATCTTTGATAAAATGGTCCGGAGATCCACACTTGAAACAAGCTTTCTCATTCACTCGACACTCACCAGTGTGACGTCTACCACACTGTGGACATTCTGGTCTACTCGACCGAGCGTTGCCAACACTAGCAAATGATGTGGTCTGAGCTTTAAACCCCAAGAACTGTTTACCCTTACTTCTGTTTGAAAACCCTACTGAAGTGGTTGATCGAGTAGTGAAATCCCTTGACTTCTTAAATGAGGATTGGAATGACTTACTCAGTTGTCTCTTTCTCGAGTCACGGGACTCCATTTCAGCTTTCCTCTTCTCTTTGGCCAACTTCTCGGCCTTACAGGCTCTATCTACCAACACCACAAATTCTTTTAGTTCGAGGACACCAACGTATAAACGGATATCCTCATTTAACCCGTCCTCGAACCTTTTGCACATGATATGCTCAATAGACACACACTCCTGGGCATACTTACTAAGCCTTACGAACTCATGTTCATATTCAGTCACTATCATTCGACCTTGCTTTAGCTCTAAGAACTCTTTTCTCTTCTAGTCAATGAACCTTTGACTAGTGTACTTCTTTCGGAACTCTTCTTGGAAGAATTCCCAATTAACTCTCTCCCCTGGTACCACCGACATAAGGGTTTTCCATCACTGATAGGTTGAATCTCTCAGGAGAGATACAACACACTTCATGCACTCTTCAGGCGTGCATGACAACTCGTCGAATACTCTGATGGTATTCTCAAGCCAGAATTCTGCTCTCTCTGAATCATCATCCTTACTAACTCAAAATTCCTCAGCTCCTTATTTCCGGATCTTATCGACCGGATGCCTTTCTCTTCTTACTACCTCTACCACTTGAGGAGCTACATAAGTGGGCTAAGGAATAGGTGGGGGTGGAGAGGGTTGAGTATTAGGATTAGCTCGTATATACTCAGTGTACTAATTGTTCATCATATGGAGAAAGGCTTCTCGAGCCTCTTCTCTCTGACCCAAAGTCTCGGGTCTACTCTCAACTGGCGTTGTCACTTGCGCGGGAGCTAGTGCATTACTTGCAGCATCATCGGCTGTAACTCAGTCAGGATCAGGATCTATTTATTATATAAAAACCCAATTCAAACCCTCAGGAGTCGTCACACTATCATTGTGCAAATACTCTTACGTATGGAAAATATAGCTAAACTCATACTTAGGCTATGTTAGTCCAAGAATCGATTAAATTGTAGCTCTAATACCACTAAATGTAACACCCCTTACCCGTATTTGACACCTAAATCGAGTATGAGGTGTTACCGTACTTAACTTACTCAATATTATAATATCAATCCATAAAAACTTCATTTCAAATTAAAACTTTCCAATCGAGACCATAATGAACTTAATATAGGTCTAGAAGACCCTATACTTACACTCGGAATGGTACGGAACCAATCCAGAAACTTTTGAACACTTAGAAAATTTTTACCTAAAACAGGGCCACACGCCCGTGTGAATAGTGGGGCTCGCCCATGTGGTGTATCACACGCCCCTGTGGATTTATTTTTCAATTTGAACCTACAGAAGTTTTCAAATGGCCGGACACACGCCCATGTCCCCGGCCAGTGTCCCTCACACGGCCATGACACGCCCGTGGCCTCGCCCGTGTGTGAAAACCTTGGCATTTTATTTATGACGTCATCATCTCAACAAGGCCACACGGCCAAGGCAAACGCCTGTGTCCTTAGACCGTGTGTCGAATTAAATTCCTAATTTCAAGTGCACACTTCACACGGCCTATTTACACGCCCATGAGGCTGATCGTGAGTCACACACGACCTAGACACATGCCCGTTTGTCTACCCGTGTTGACAATTTTAAGGCTATCTACCAAGCCAAAAGCCACCCTACAAAGCAACCACACTTATACCAATTCAATGCAACATACATCATGACCATAAGGCACTTCCAATACTCAAAATCAAGACGTCTACTCATAAGTATACACTACATTCATCATGTATATACTTTAATATTTGCTAAAACCATCATACAAATATACACTTCATGAATTTCATCATCATCATTGAACATATATTACTTATCAAGTATTGGCCAATTTCCAATGGCCATTTACAATATGAGTTGATTAACTTTAGTAGCCAACACATTGGCTAACAAATATGACATAACAAAAAGACCAAGTCCTATACATGCCATACTCAAAATAAATCTAACTTAGCTATACCAAAGAGAAGCCCATAGTGTGATGCCGAACTCCGACGTCCCACGGAGTTATTTTAGCAATACTACAAGAAAAAGGGAAATAAGAGGGGTAAGCATAAAGCTTAGTAAGTTTGTATGAAAATAAATAACAACATAAAGCTCATAATGTCACCTATCCATGGCATTGGATAAAAACACAAAGTCTTAATCACTTTGCCATAACTTACTCGTACTTGCTCTTATCGAATACATACCATGTCACATATCATAAACATTTCTCGTGAATTACTCACGTGTACCTGTATTCACTTAATCACATAGCTTTAGCACCAATCTTATTTCTATTTCAAGCTTAACTATTTACCCCATTGAATCACTTGGGATACTGTAAGATACATGATCATCATCATTCACATGAATACGACGCCAATGCCACATCCTGGACGTGGTCTTACCTGAGGTCACCTCTAGATGCCGATGCCATATCCCCGATACGGTCTTATATGGGATCTCATATCAATTATCGATGCCATATCCTAGATATGGTCTTATACGATTTCCATATTAGATGTTGATGGCATATCCCAGATATGGTCTTATACGGGATCTCAATTCGGTGCCGAAGCCATGTCCCAGACATGGTCTTACACGGGACCTTATCCATCCCATGTCTTGTTAATAGTATTCTCTTATTTATTATAGTCCAACCGGGACTTCGACATCACAATTTTCATCATTTTCTCATTCAACACCCTTACTCAATTTCATAGAAATATTACGCATCATTAAAATATCAAACATTTTCAAACATACTAGCATAATGTTGAACTTATTACATACAAACTTACCCCGGTTTCAAAATTGGCCAATTTGTCGATTTAATCTGATACCTTGCCTATCCCTCGGTCAAGGTTAATCCCTCGTTCTTCTTGATCTATAATATCAAATTAGCTCATTTAATAATCACATTAATCAACACATTTCAATAATTACATTTTGGCAAAATTTACCATTTTGCCCTTAGGCTTTCACAAAATGACTATTTTATCCTAGGCTCGTAAATCGATTCTAATCGAATTTCCTCCTTTTATAAGCCTAGATGAACCTTTATTACTTTTATGGCAACCGTCAATACTCATAATTCCACACATTTACCTCTTATTATACAGCCTTTACAAAAAGGTCATTTTAGTTATTTTCATGGAAACACCTTTCACAAAAGTTGTTTATCTAACAACCAAGACTCATTTTCTTCCGTAAAAATGCAGCAACAATATAAACACTCACATGGAAAAACTCTAAAATTTCAACCACAGTGCAAAATAGTCCCCTCTTTAGCTAGCTTAAGTTTAGGGGTCCCAAAAGTACAAATATCATCAAGAAAAACCATTAAAATCACTTACTTGTAAGGAGAAGAGCTTGCTGAAATTTTTGAGTTTTCAAACCCCTATTTGCTGCAAATTTTTGGTGGAAGAGGATGAATGAATATAAGTTATCATCTTTTCTTTATTTTAATATTAAAACATTAATTTAGTCCACCTAATTTCAACAACTTTGACCAATTTGACATTGTTTGTCTCCTATGCCGGCCACCCTATCTATAAGGGTTAAATTGCACATTAAAGGCCTCCAATTAATATTCTATGGCTTTTAGACACCTTTATCTTATAAAATAGAACTTTCGCACTTTATGCGATTTAGTCCTTTTTCGTTATTAAGCATGAAATCGCTAAAATTAAAGCACCAAAATTTTCATGCACCTATGTAATCATGCTATAACCCATAAAATAATATTAAAATAATTTTATCCGACCTCAAATTAGTGGTTCAGAAACCACTATTCTGACTAACCCCTAAATCGAGCTGTTGCATCCTTACTTCACCGTGTTCCAGTAGTGATGGGCTTTGCCAGTGAGTAACAACACCCTCAAGCCAATACTCAACTTTGGTAATCTAGTTCCTCTAACTCCACTAAACTTTTTACCTCCTAGAGCTCGCAGACGCTTTAGTGGCAACCCTCGACTGGTAGGAGTAGGATTCGCACCAGCATAATGTTGTAATTCTCTAAGCATAGTTGGCACTAATGGTTCAACACTCTCATCTAGTCCACTTGCCATGTGAGGTCCTACTAGCACTGTCGAAGACCTGTCACCCTTTCGAGGTTCCATAGTTCCATTAACACGGTTCGCATTTACTCCTCTTAGAGGCATTTTACTTACTCTAGAGGTATATAAGACACAAGATTAAGCACATACAGTTACACATCCTAAACTTAACAAGCACACTTTGAAACTTAATTTTCTAAATCACACATATGTGAACACAGTTCGCCAAACATATATGCGAGCATAACTTGCCAAAACATATTTGCAGGTACAACTATTGAGAAGATGGATGATGGAGAGTGATCCAAAGCATAATCCTGTAGAAGATAAAGTTAAAAAAAGGTAGTACATTTCCCATTCCTACCCCAACAACAAACAACAATCATGCATGACACTTCAAGTATTCACATACCTAGCAAACCATACCACTTAACCTGGCAAACCTAATGTACCAATTCAACTTGGTGAGCTTTGATGCTAACAAATGTAACACCCATACCCAATCCAATTTCCAAACCTAACCTATGGAATGCCATATTAGCCACCAAAGTGACTGCCCATTAACACCCAACCTAACCTCTAACACACCAACAATTTATAATATAAAATATGCTTAAGTTATCAAAGTGCAGTGAAATAACGTATAAGTACTAACTACAAAACTTTAGTTATCGGCTTATATACTAATAGGGTTCACATACTTAAGGTGTTTCACATACAAAAAAAGTTAAGGGTTCGCATAAATATGTGAGTAAAATATACACGAATTTAAGGCAACCCATCTCGCGAACTTACTACACAAACTTTAGGGTATGCAATAGCGGAAACATGGGAACCTATTTAGTCAGTTTAGCAACAATTTCTTGGAAGCATAAAAGAATATAGAGAAAAGAACTAACAACATTTGTATTCTAAGTTTTGGAAAATAATGCACTTTGTGGAACATAGTAGTTTATCAAACTAACTTAAGGGTGCGTACATTTGCACACTCGCATATTTCAAAGTCTTTAAAAAGATAAGTGTTTAAACAAGGAAGGTCTTTGCAAGTTTCTTCTAAGGCTAAGGTTATGCAATCTCAGTTCACTAGGTATCCGTAACTTAAAAACTTCATGGGTTCATAGAGAATGCTACGACAAATGTTGGAGCACTTTCAGTAGAGTACAACCCTTGTTACTTCGTAGTAACATTGGAGAACTCTGTAAAAGCTTGTTAGCTTTTAAAATGTTCATGTTATTGATTTTTTGGCATACTCTAAATTTGAAAGCAATATAGTTGCAAACACTTATATTAAGAAAACATCAAACACATTTGGATTAAAATTGTAAAATTGAAATACTGGGTGTTTTAAGAAAGTAATGGTTCGCACATTAAAGCAATCATAAATATTCATAAAGAAAATAACTAAGTTCCTAAACAAGTAGTGAAATCATCCAAAAAAATTTCTAAGCCCAAACAAGATATTCCCCATTGCCTTTGACTCCAGGGTTCTCTTGTATCATCCTTAGAGTGCAAGTGCTTTGCTTGGGTCACTCGCCTCGCCACTACTCACCTTACAATCTAAATATTTGTAAGGTTAATAAAAGGAGTGGGTGAGTTCTTTGCGAACTCAATGAATAAACAAGAAAGAATAACCACATTGCAGTACAAAAAATAAGTTAAACAAAAACATAGGCGTAATCACTGAACCACAAACAAAGTTTGCCATTCATAGGCGTAGTCACTGAACCGTGAACAAAGTTCTCCATACTTATGCGAAGTCTATTTCGCAAACACTTACAGCTTAGTAAAAACATAGAATTTCAAAATCACAATATTATTACTTGTTTGTTCCTGTTGGGTAAACGGATCTCCTTATAATGCCTAAGAATGAATCAAAAAGTCCTTAACATGTCCTATAAGCGCAGCACAAGGCTAGACACTCTCCAACACACCAACATGTCCCATTGAATAGAGCATAGCTCAACATTCCCTTATCTCTCCAACTTGTCCCAGGGCATCAATGCCCAAAACATAAAACATGAAGGTGAGTGTTCACAATCCTATGGCATGCCATTATGTAATATCCGGGATATAGGGGTTATGCATTTTTAACTTAATTGTATGTGGTAGCATGCCTATGTGTGGTTTGAGTGTGCTTTGGGAGTTTCAGGAACTTTAGAATGTAGGAGAATGCCTTAGAAAAATATTAGATTTTTTAATTTTTAAAAGGGAGCTAGTCAAGATAGGCCTTAAGAAAATTTGTTGGAGGATTTAGACACAAGAACTCAGTTGGCAAAGTGGCAAGGGAGGCGCCACTTAGGGCCTTAAGAAGTGACACCACAAGCAAAGGAAAGGAGAAAGAGGTTCGAATCCCATGGATGGCAATAAGGTGATTTTTATTTTTGCATTTGTATGGCATGTGTCGGTCAAACTTTAATTAAGGTAAGGTTGGACTATTTTCTTTTATGGATAGTAGACTAAGGGAATAAGGTAAGTGTTAATTTAAGGAATGAAGTTCTAAGCTTATGGTAAGTTAGGGGGACATAAGGCACTCTTTATGGGGTGTGTTTTGGAAACTTGTTAATGGCCAACTTGACCATGTATGTGGATGGCATTATGCACTAGGGGGTGGCCGAATTTTTTTTGTGGTAGATTTTGGTAAGGATGAGTGGTTGGGTGTATTTCCCATTTGGTCATTTTTGTATTTCCAAAACACCTTTTCTTTTGTAGCCGATTTTTGCATAGGAAGGTTTAGGCATTTCCTTGTGCGATTTCTTTTCCCGAAATCTTTTGTGTTCTTTTTCTTTTGAGACCGTAAACCAAGTAGGTGACCTCTCGTGCACCTCTTTCTCTTTTGATCATCTTTCTCCTCTCTTTATTTTGTTTAGGCCGAACCTCTCATCCCTTTTATTTCACTTTTGCCGCAACTTCTAAGCCTCACACTCTCCCTCTCCATTCTTCTGTTAAGAGCCGAACCACTTCATCATTCACTTCTTCTTCTTTCTCTTGTAATAGCCGAAATTTTCCTTCCATATTCACCATAGCCGTAACACCTAAAACCTCCCATCTCTTTTCTCTTTTGAAAAGGCCGAATCTTCTTCTTGTCACCAAGTCGAATCGCATGACACCCTATTCCCTTCACTTCTTCTTTTCACGATTCATCAAAGCCGAAGCACATCACCATCTAGCCGATTTCTTCATCTATTTCTCCTTCAAAGTCGATCACTCTCCAAGTAGTCGAATATCTCTGTGTTTCCAAGAAAGGGTGAAATCGATGGGGGTAAGGATCAACTGTCATTTGTTGTTCATTCTTTTCTTTTGGTTTAGCCGAAAATTAGGAATCTAATCCATTTTATTTCTCTTTGACCGAAACCTTGAAGGAGGATTTCGGGATTCTTTTGTAGCCGACGTTTAGGGGGAGATCATTCGGGATTTGAATATCCAAGGTAAACAAGCATGACCTTAGGCCGAAGGCCACTTACTTTTGTTCATTATGTTAGAATTGAGTCTAACATATATCATATAGGATTTCGACAAACTCCATAGGCAAGTGACGATTTTTGGGATTTAATCGAGTAAGGTAAGGAATAATGATATTCGGCCAAAGGCCATATCTTTTTAGTGATAATCTATTTCTCATATAGTGTTATGTAGGTGCTGTCGGCGTTATAAGCGAAAGTCAGAAATCTTAAGTATTCTGTTGTTCTTCGTGTTTACAAGGTGTGTAGCCTACACTAAATTTCTGATAGATTGATAGTGTTAATGTTAGCATGTGTTAATAAGAAATATGTATGATAATGGTTGCGGGTACCATTCAGTGGTACATGATATTCAGGTACGTTAAATCCCTAATACTTCGTTAATAATGCTATAAGCATGGTTATGAAATGTGTATGATTCCGTTATGATTTTGGGGGTATATGGCATGATATCGAAATAATATGTTTATTGCATGGGCATATGGGTCATATTGATAAAGGGGAAGTGTTTTGGTGGTTTTTACCACATTATCCGGTGACTATGTCACATATTATGTATCCGGTGACCTCGGTCACATATTATGATTTCGGTGACTATGTCACATATTATGTATCCGGTGACCTCGGTCATATATTATGATTCCGGTGACTTTGTCACAATTATCTGGTGGCCATGCCACACTTTATAAGGGCGATGTGCAGTTGACTGCAGCGACTGCCTTCGATGGTGTGTAGGGGATGGAGGGTCGATTTAGTAATCCCCGCGGTGTGATTGACAGGTACGGGTGGTGTGTAGTGGATGGATATCTAGGTAGGCTCGGGATTGCATTTCATTTTATATGTGCATGTGATTATCTGATTTGCTATATTATGGGCTTATGGCTAAATGTGATTTAAATGGGCTTTATTGCTATGATCGATTGGGTTTTTAGTGTACTGTTGCACATTGAGTCTGTTGACTCACCCCTCGTGGGATATCTTTTTCAGGTGATACTTAACGTGATGGACCGGGTCAGCGAGAACTACGTGGTGGCCATTGCTCAACTCAGTATATGGGTTTTCTTTTAATTAAACTTACTATGTTTTCTTTTATTATTTCGGGATTTATTTTGGGTTATGTTTTTGTAATAAGGCCGCCATAAACTGTTTTGTTTATACATTTTAAATTTTTATTCTGCTACGCTCAACTTCAACTAAATAATTAAATATTTTCGATAACCGACTTAAATTGTTTTGACACCTAAATACCTATGGTTTTCAACTTAATAATAAGTTCTAAATTTGGTTCTTCTTTTGATATATAAATTTTCTAAAAACATAGAGTTAACGATTTTATAAGATACAAACTTAAATCACAACCCGGTTTTCAACAAGATTGTACTTCAAATCTATTCTCTTACCACAAAATCACATGTTTTCCAAAACGACAAAACGAGTTTTTCTCAAGAAGCATACCAGATCCGGTTGAGGCTTGTGGGCCGGGTTTGGGGTGTTTCAACTTGGTATCAGAGCCCAGTTTTAAACACTCTGCCTTGGGTTTTGAAGGCCACAACGTTTTCAAAATTAAGCCCAAATGAGTTTTGAAAAATTTTTGGTTAAACTGGTTTTTATGGAAGCATGGCACCTGAGTTCTCGGCCCAGGTCTGCCAGGTAAGTTCTTTTGTTGATAAATTGATGTGAGTATGTTAATGTATGATACTTTAGTTGATAAGCCTAAGGAAACTATACTTTAGAGACATGGACCCTAGGTATATGTGTATTTCTACGGAAAAATCACTGATTAAAACTCTGTTGCATAAAATTTTTCTTTAAACAAGAAAGTGAAAAGACTCTAATGCATAAAATTTTCGTAAAAACAGATAAGACACGAAGTAGACATGAGTTCTACGGGACGTGGTTGTCGTGGACGCGGTAGAGGCAGAATGGTTGTGTCGGAACCAGTTAGGTCTGGTCAGGGTTCCGAAAATGAAGCTCCGCCACCGGCTGTTGGGGCAGAATTTCAAGAGCAAACTGGAGGAGATGACGCAGTATCGCAGGCTATGCTGCGAGTTCTAGAGAGAGTAGCGGGAGCCAGTATGGGTAATGGAGCTCGAAAGTCAGTAGCTGAGAGACTTAGATCAAATGGAGCTGAGGTTTTTAGGGGAGTATCTGGGGTAGCTCTGAATGTAGCGGAGTACTGGTTAGAGGCAGTCGAGAGGATCATGGACGATTTGGACTGCACTACTGAGGAAAAGTTGAAAGGTGCTATTTCGCTACTTCGAAATGAGGCCTATCAGTGGTGGCTCACTGTCAAAGAGAGTATCCCTGCGGATCGAGTGGATTGGGGGTATTTTAAGGTTAAGTTTGAAGGGAAATATGTTGGAGCTAGCTGCATCGACTCTCAGAGAAAGGCGTTTCTGAATTTAGTACAAGGAAATAAGTAAGTAGCTGAGTATGAAGTGGAGTTTCTGCGGTTAAGTCGGTATGCTAGAGGGATTGTAGCTACTAATTACTAGCGGTGTGTTAGATTTGAGGATGGGCTGCGAGATGAGCTGCGAGTGTTGATTGCTCCGCATCGAGAGAGGGACTTTGCAGTCTTAGTGGATAGGGCATGGATAGTTGAAGAAGTTAAGCGGACCGAGAGACAGAACCAGGACAGAGGTTAGAATAGGAATAAGAGGAGCTTTGGGTCTTCAGGGTCATCCGGGAATTTTCAAAAGAGACCTAGAGTTGATGGGCCGCGAGGTCAGCAGGTTGCTACGGGAGGACAGTACCGTACTTGTGCTCAGTATGGAAAGATGCACTCGGGTGAATGTTGGAAAAAGACAGGGGGATGTTTTAAGTGCAGGTCCAAGGACCATATGATTAAGGATTGTCCAATGGATACGGATAAGAACCGTCCAGTAGGTCAGGGTTTTAATCAGGCTGGCAGAGGTGGACAGCAGCTGTCAAGGGGTCGTGGTCCAAATGGCAGAGGTAATGGTTCTGGTAGAGGTCGCGGAACTTCGGGCAGAGGTGGTGGTAACTTTGAGGCTAGACAGCCAGGTCTGGTATATGCGGTTCGTCGGAGGGAAGATAGTGACGCACTTGATGTTATCACGGGTACGTTCCTTATATCTAGATTACCCTTTATTGTTTTGATAGATATAGGGTCAACTCATTCATACATCACTAGTGAAGTATCTGGAACTCTACATGTGAACTCTGAGACTGTACCTAGGAAGATAACTGTACTTTATCCTTTAGGACAGACTGTAGTAGTAGATAAGCTCTTTAAGGAAGTGCCTTTAGAAGTTCAAGGGATGCAGTTTTCGGCTGACTTAATGGAGTTGCCATTCGGGGAATTTGATCTAATCTTAGGCATGGACCGGTTAGTGAAGTATCGTGCTAATGTAGATTGTGCTGCTAAGCGCTTGTCATTGAAAACCTCTGACGACAATGAAGTTGTGGTGATGGGCGAGAGACAGAATTACTTGTCAAATGTGGTATCTGCCCTTAAGGCAGAAAAGATGGTAAGAAAGGGATGTGTAGCTTTTCTGATGTTGGTTAGTGCCTTGGAGGTTAAGGAAGCAACTATTGAAGGAGTCAGAACTGTAAGAGAATTCGTGGATGTCTTTCCGGAAGAACTTCCAGGATTGCCTCCGGATCGGAAGGTGGAATTTGGGATTGACTTGTTGCCTGGAACGGCGCCAGTATCTATCGCTCCGTATAGAATGGCACCGAAGGAGTTGGTTGAGCTCAAGGCTCAAATTCAAGAGCTGCTTGATCATGGGTTTATCCGACCCAGTGTGTCTCCATGGGGAGCACCGGTCTTGTTCGTGAAGAAGAAGGACGGGACTATGCGTATGTGCATAGATTATCGGTAGTTGAATAAGCTGACCATCAATAACAAGTACCCTTTGCCAAGGATAGACGACTTGTTCGATCAGCTTAAGGGAGCGACGATATTCTCAAAGATAGATCTACGGTCGGGATATCATCAGCTTAAGGTGAAGGAAGCGGATATCCATAAGACAGCTTTCCGGACAAGATACGGGCATTATGAGTTCTTAGTTATGCCGTTCGGATTGACGAACGCCCCAGTTGCGTTCATGGATATGATGAATCGGGTTTTCCAACCCTACTTGGATCAGTTTGTCGTTGTGTTTATAGACGACATTTTAGTGTATTCCAAGTCTGAGGTAGAGCATGATGAGCATCTTCGGATAGTGTTGCAAGTGTTAAGGGAGAAGAAGATCTATGCCAAATTCAGCAAGTGTGAATTTTGGCTGAAGGAAGTTGCATTCTTAGGGCATGTGGTGTCTGCGGAAGAGATAAGGGTGGATCCTCAGAAGATTGAGGCAGTGTAGGATTGGAAACCACCTAAGTCTGTAGCTGAGGTTCGCAGTTTCCTGGGGTTAGCAGGTTACTACATAAGATTCATCGAAGGATTTTCATCGATAGCTGCACCATTAACAAAGTTGTTGAGAAAGGAGGTACCTTTCGTATGGGCAGATAAGCAGCAAGAGAGCTTTGAGAAGCTTAAGAAGGTTTTGACTGAAGCTCCGGTTTTGATTCAGCCTGAGGCAGGGAAGGATTTTGTGGTGTATTGTGATGCTTCACACACAGGATTAGGATGTGTTCTGATGCAAGACGGGAAAGTAGTCGCTTATGCATCTCGGCAATTAAGGCCAGACGAGGTTAACTATCTGACGCATGACTTAGAGTTAGCAGCGGTAGTCTTTGCTCTTAAGGTATGGAGGCATTATCTGTATGGAGAAAAGTCGGTGATCTATACGGGCCACAAGAGTTTGAAGTATCTGCTGACTCAGAAGGAGCTGAATCTGAGACAGCGAAGGTGGGTGGAGTTGTTGAAAGACTACGATTGTTCTATAGAGTATCACCCGGGCAAGGCGAATGTAGTGGCAGATGCCTTAAGTCGGAAAGTAGTGTCGGATTTGAGGGTGATGTTTGCACATCTTAGTCTTTATGACGACGGAAGTTTGTTAGCAGAGTTGCAGGTAAAGCCGACATGGTTGAGTCAGGTGAAAGAAAGACAGTTGGTAGATGATGATTTTAAGTGCTAGACTACGGCAAGTGCAGAATGGGAAATTGGAAGATTATGGTGTTAATAGTGACGGAGTGTTGTGTTTCAAAGGTAAGGTCTGTATACCGAAGGATGAAGAACTTAGACGGAGAATTCTTCAGGAATCGCATAGTAGCCCTTATGCGATGCATCCTGGAGGAAGTAAGTTGTACAGGGATCTACGGGATCAGTTTTGGTGGCCTGGTCTTAAGCGGGAAGTTACAGAATTTGTAGGGAAGTGCTTAACGTAGCAAGTTAAGGCTGAACACCAAGTTCCGTCAGGATGGCTTCAGCCGATAAAGATTCCGCAGTGGAAGTGGGAACGAATCACCATGGATTTTATTAGTGGGCTTCCCCTTACGCCTACTAAGAAAGACTCAGTATGGGTGATAGTGGATCAATCGACAAAGTCTGCACATTTCATACCAGTGCGGGTTGATTACTCTTTACAGAAGTTGGCGAAGTTGTATGTGGCAGAGATTGTGAGGTTGCATGGAGTGCCGGTGTCGATTATTTCGGATAGGGATCCGAGGTTTACGTCTCGATTTTGGAAAGCATTACATCAGGCTTTAGGCACCAGGTTAGACTTCAGTACGACATTTCATCCACAGTCAGATGGCCAGTCTGAGCGAGTAATCCAAGTGTTAGAGGATATGTTAAGGGGTTGTGTGATAGACTTTAGAGGAAGCTGGGAGGAGTTCTTACCTTTAGCGGAATTTGCGGACAACAACAGTTATCAAGCCAGTATTCGGATGGCACCGTACGAAGCGCTATATGGACGGAAGTGTTGCACTCCTACGTGTTGGACAGAATTGGGGGAACGTCAAGTTTTGGGTCCAGAGATTGTGGCGGAATCCGAAGAAAAGGTTAAGGTAATTCGGGCTCGGTTGAAGGAGGCATCTGACAGGCAAAAGTCGTACGCAGATCTTAAGCGGAAGGAAATAGAGTTTATTGTGGGAGATCAAGTATTTCTTAAAGTGTCGCCATGGAAGAAGGTAATGAGATTTGGTCGCAAAGGAAAGTTAAGTCCCAGGTTTATAGGACCTTATCGGGTCTTGAAAAGGGTTGGACCAGTGGCATATCAGTTGGAGTTGCCTTCGGAGTTAAAGCAGATGCATGATGTGTTCAATGTTTCGATGCTACGTCGTTACCGATCGGGTCCATCTCATGTAGTGCCAGTTGAGGAAGTGGAGCTAAGACCAGATTTGTCCTACGAGGAGGAGCCGATTCAGATTCTGGAACGGGATGTGAAGGTGTTACGAAGGAAGTCAGTTCCTCTCGTCAAAGTGTTATGGCGTAACCATGGATCGGAAGAGGCTTCGTGGGAGCCGGAAGAGGCAATACGACAGCAATACCCTCACTTGTTCTAGTCAGGTAATTTCGAGGTCGAAATTATTTTAAGGGGGTAGAACTGCAATATCCGGGATATAGGGGTTATGCATTTTTAACTTAATTGTATGTGGTAGCATGCCTATGTTTGGTTTGCGTGCGCTTTGGGAGTTTCAGGAACTTTAGAATGTAGGAGAATGCCTTAGAAAAATATTAGATTTTTTAATTCTTAAAAGGGAGCTAGTCAAGATAGGCCTTAAGAAAATTTGTTGGAGCATTTAGATACAAGAATTCAGTTGGCAAAGTGGCAAGGGAGGCGCCACTTAGGGCCTTAAGAAGTGACGCCACAAGCAAAGGAAAGGAGAAAGAAGTTCGAATCCCATGGATGGCAATAAGGTGATTTTTATTTTTGCATTTGTATGGCAGGTTGGACTATTTTCTTTTATGGATAGTAGACTAAGGGAATAAGGTAAGTGTTAATTTAAGGAATGAAGTTCTAAGCTTATGGTAAGTTAGGGGGACATAAGGCACTCTTTATGGGGTGTGTTTTGGAAACTTGTTAATGGCCAACTTGACCATGTATGTGGATGGCATTATGGACTAGGGGGTGGCCGAATTTTTTTGTGGTAGATTTTGGTAAGGATAAGTGGTTGGGTGTATTTCCCATTTGGTCATTTTTGTATTTCCAAAACACCTTTTCTTTTGTAGCCGATTTTTGCATAGGAAGGTTTCGGCATTTCCTTGTGCGATTTCTTTTCCCGAAAGCTTTTGTGTTCTTTTTCTTTTGAGATCGTAAACCAAGCAGGTGACCTCTCGTGCACCTCTTTCTCTTTTGATCATCTTTCTCCTCTCTTTATTTTGTTTAGGCCGAACCTCTCATCCCTTTTATTTCACCTTTGCCTCAACTTCTAAGCCTCACACTCTCCCTCTCCATTCTTTTGTTAAGAGCCGAACCACTTCATCATTCACTTCTTCTTCTTTCTCTTGTAATAGCCGAAACTTTCCTTCCATATTCACCATAGCCGCAACACCTAAAACCTCCCATCTCTTTTCTCTTTTGAAAAGGCCGAATCTTCTTCTTGTCACCAAGCCGAATCGCATCACACTCCATTCCCTTCACTTTTTCTTTTCACGATTCATCAAAACCGAAGCATATCACCATCTAGCTGATTTCTTCATCTATTTCTCCTTCAAAGTCGATCACTCTCCAAGTAGTCGAATATCTCTGTGTTTCCAAGCAAGGGTGAAATCGATAGGGGTAAGGATCAACTGTCATTTGTTGTTCATTCTTTTCTTTTGGTTTAGTCAAAAATTAGGAATCTAATCCCTTTTATTTCTCTTTGGCCGAAACCTTGAAGGAGGATTTCGGGATTCTTTTGTAGCCGACGTTTAGGGGGAGATCATTCGGGATTTGAATATCCAAGGTAAACAAGCATGACCTTAGGCCGAAGGCCACTTACTTTTGTTCATTATGTTAGAATTGAGTCTAACATATATCATATAGGATTTCGACAAACTCCATAGGCAAGTGACGGCTTTCGGGATTTAATCGAGTAAGGTAAGGAATAATGATATTCGGCCAAAGGCCATATCTTTTTAGTGATAATCAATTTCTCATATAGTGTTATGTAGGTGCTGTCGGCGTTATAAGCGAAAGTCAGAAATCTTAAGTATTCTGTTGTTCTTCGTGTTTACAAGGTGTGTAGCCTATATTAAATTTCCGATAGATTGATAGTATTAATGTTAGCATGTGTTAATAAGAAATATGTATGATAATGGTTGCGGATACCATTCAGTGGTACATGATATTCAGGTACGTTAAACCCCTAATACTTCGTTAATAATGCTATAAGCATGGTTATGAAATGTGTATGATTCCGTTATGATTTTGGGGGTATATGGCATGATATCGAAATAATATGTTTATTGCATGGGCATATGGGTGATATTGATAAAGGGGAAGTGTTCCGGTGGTTTTTACCACATTATCCGGTGACTATGTCACATATTATGTATCCGCTGACCTCGGTCACATATTATGATTCCGGTGACTTTGTCACTATTATCTGGTGGCCATGCCACAATTTATAAGGGCGATGTGCAGTTGACTGCAGCGACTGCCTTCGATGGTGTGTAGCGGATGGAGGGTCGATTTAGTAATCCCCACGGTGTGATTGACAGGTACGGGTGGTGTGTAGCGGATGGATATCTAGGTGGGCTCGGGATTGCATTTCATTTTATATGTGCATGTGATTATCTGATTTGCTATATTATGGGCTTATGGCTAAATGTGATTTAAATGGGCTTTATTGCTATGATCGATTGGGTTTTTAGTGTACTGTTGCACATTGAGTCTGTTGACTCACCCCTCGTGGGATATCTTTTTTAGGTGATACTTAGCGTGATGGACCGGGTCAGCGAGAACTACGTGGTGGCCACTGCTCAACTCAGTATATGGGTTTTCTTTTAATTAAACTTACTATGTTTTCTTTTATTATTTCGGGATTTATTTTGGGTTATGTTTTTGTAATAAGGCCGCCATAGACTGTTTTGTTTATACGTTTTAAATTTTTATTCTGCTACGCTCAACTTCAACTAAATAATTAAATATTTTCGATAACCGACTTAAATTGTTTTGACACCTAAATACCTATGGTTTTCAACTTAATAATAAGTTCTAAATTTGGTTCTTCGTTTGATATATAAATTTTCTAAAAACATAGAGTTAACGATTTTATAAGATAAAAACTTAAATCACAACCCGGTTTTCAACAAGATTGTACTTCAAATCTATTCTCTTACCACAAAATCACATGTTTTCCAAAACGACAAAACGAGTTTTTCTCAAGAAGCATACCAGATCTGGTTGGGGCTTGTGGGCCAGGTTTGGGGTGTTTCACATTATATCCAATAGATTCAGAAGGTTATATTGCCAAAATAATAACTTAACATAGAGCTAGAAAATTACAAAGAACTTGCAAAACATGAGACCATATAAAGCTCGCCAAAAAGAGCTCGCGAATCATTGTTCATGAAAACACATATTTAAACACATTCATTTAACAAAGTTATAAAAAAGACTTACTCTCGAAACTTAGGTCAAAACCCTAAGCTGCTGATCAAGATTATGGTTCACACACACCAATGGTGATCCTTGAACACTCACCAATTTGCTAAAACTTAGGCAAGTTTTGCTTTTCCTTTGTCTTTGCTTGTCGATGGTTTTGTTGGGTTCGCAATATACATACATAAGATACAATCAGCACATTAAAAATATACACATAAACACTAGTGATCTATCATAATTCGTTGTAGTAGATTAAACTAGTTTTCACACTTAAGGAGCTTGACTACGAGCAATTCTATTATGTTTTAGTTAGTTTTTCTATTTTAGTTTCAATTCAATAAAAATTGTAATTTGAGTCGTTTTATGACCTTAGTGGCCAAAAGAGGCCTAAGGGAGGTCTAACATATTTAGTGAGTGTGCATGACACCATTCAAAAGTATGAGAGCTCGAGGCTGGTTGCCGTGTTGCAACACGAGAGTTCAATGTTGCAACATAGTGAACAGAGTGCCAAAATTCTAATTCTACATGTGGTGTCACGACACACCCCTGAAGCTGAACCTGAGCCAAGCAAACTGCCTTTGATGTTGTGAAACAAATAATGGGTGTCACGACATAAGCCTTGTATGTGAATGTATTACCGAGCTGAGGGCGTTTTAGTCTGTACAATGGAAATTAATGTAAAACGTCAGTTGACCTAGGACTAAGGATGACGGTCAACCCTAACACTATAAATTGACTCATAAGACACTTGACAAAGAATCGCTTTTGTAAATTAGAATTTTATTTTCAGTTTCTAATTATTTTAGACTTAGTATTTATTTTCAGTTATTTCTATTCGTGTTCATCGAAAGATTTGATTTGTAGATTCAACGCATACTCTGTGGATTTCTGCGCCTCAAATATTCAATACAATCAGGATTTCTTCTTAAATTCTTTTTCTTGATTCATTCATAATCTTTATTTATTTATCTAGTTTATTGTGTTTATGAAATCCATAAGGATCTAATCCTCTTATGGGGGATTAGCGAGTGGAAGTGTGATTAATTAATTTCTATGTAGGGTTTCTTATAGAATCAGCTATTTGGGATAGGAAGAACTTAAACTCTAGGCTCAACAACCCTAGGAAGTCATCTAAATAGAAATTAACCCAAAATTAGTACTTCCTATCCGTGAACCCCTTACCCCAATCAGTCTGGACCGTAAAGTCGAGAGATAAGTAGTTCTTATCGACTCATTAGTTTAGTGGAAGATCCTAAGATTTTTTTAGGGTAACGACTATTTGATTGAGTAGAAACCCAAAATAAGAATTAGTTATAACCACCGAAGCAAGCTAATCACCCGTGCCTTAGATTTGGTTGATTTACACATTAGTTTTCTGTGTTCACTCTATTTTGCATGTTTATTTATTTTCTTATAAAACCTAAACTATTTTCTATTTTATGTCTTCTCGTAATATAATTTATATAAAGTACTAATTAGTTTTATTTACGTTTAGGTTAATATTAATTTAGTACTTGCCTCTATTGGGTACAATCCTCGGAGTACTCACCTACTTCGTTTTTAAAACTATATTACAACTTGGCCCGTATGCTTACAGACATCGCCTCGATTTCATATATTTAGTTGCAGTATTCACACTCTAGACATTAGTACGTCCTGAGGCGGTCAATAAGCGAACCTAGGTTCATATATACTGGACCTCTAGCAAACCTAGTTTTCTTTGTTGTGAACCTTACTAAACATTAACAAAAAAGCAGACTGTTACCTTATATCTTAAGGGATTATATTCGGGTTTTTGGAGCTCAATAACAAAATAATTGTGAAGAATTTAAGAATACCAAACATGATTTTTCTAATGGCAAGGGCTCAATTTATATGTACTAAGTGTCTTAATGTTCTTAGGATACTCTATTTGTAATAAAAGTAGGAAATAATTATGTATATGGTGTTGTGATATAAATTGACCTCCAATTTTGGTATAACTCTACTTGGATACTCCTACTTTTGACTCTTGGCCCAAAATAGAGACTACAACTTGTCAGGTCCACTAAAGGTTATGGTCCACTTCGCCAAGCCTTTCTGGTAGACCATAATTCGCCAACCTTTCTGGCATACTTTAGCTCACCTAACTTGTCGGCATATACCAACTCGCCAAATCTATTGGCGAACTCCTGTTCGCCAGGCCCAAACTTTTAGGCCCCACTATGGGATGTTACAATACCGAGAGGTGCAGAGCGCATATTAATTCAGACATAACAATGAGGTGCGAAGCACACATTACATCGGTTTATTCCGATGAGGCACAGAGTGCAAATTACTTCGTATGTACTGATGATGTACAAGTGTAATTTGTGTTGGTGTGATGCTAGGTTAATCTTTATATTCATCTTAAGTCTGTGCCCGATTAATAGGGGTTGCAAAGTGTGTAATATGTAATGGATTATGTTATTTGACATGACAAAGTAAATTATTCATGCTTCATTCGATTAATTGGATACAAATGTATGCATTATGATTGATAGCATGTGAGAGGTCATGCGAAATGAATGTTATGAGCCTTAAGGGTCGATAAGGTTATGGAATGAATTAATAGATTTTATTGGCGAAATAAGATAAAAACTCAAATGTGAAAATATTAAATATTTCATGGAATTGAATTTGAGAATGCATTGGCATAATTTTGAATCTATGCATTATTATGATATTCAAAGCTAAGTGTTGATAATTGGCATGGATGTAATACCCCATACTTGACCCAATCGCTAGGTTTGAGCTACAAGATGTCACATTTGTTATTAGAGCAATTACAATTGATTATATACAAATTCTATCATTAATCATCAAGTTACAATTATTACAAGCATAAAACACGATATATAATCATTTGTGGACCATTATACGAGCTTAGAAAAGCTCAATACTATCATGGGGTCGAATAAGAACTAAATTGTAACATTTTCAAAACTTCCCATGTAACAACCCGAAATTTAGTCGTGTCAAAAAATGCGGTTTTAAAATCGCATTTTTGTAAATCAAGTGCGTAAATATTAAATAAAAATATTTACGGGGTTATTATGAAAATATATTGAAGTTCAATTAAGTAATTTAGCCGAAAAAGTGGTTAATTAAAGCTTAAGGATTAAATTGTAAAATTCCAATCAATATAGAGTTTTAATTAACAAAAGGCATGAGAACTTAAATAGCATTTAACGAAAGGTCCAAAGTGATAAATAAACCATTTTAGAATATGAGATAGTGCTTAATGATGGCATAATCCACTTAGACATAATTATGATTAATTTATGTTTAATTATGTCTTAATTAGTTAATTAAGCAAGGTTAATTAAATTAAATTAAAACTAAACCTTGTATAAATAGTAGCCATAATGGAATATTGTCATATTCCATATTGAGCAACCGTACAAAGAAAGAAAAAACTTGAAGGAGAAACACCTTCATTCATTTCAACATTCGACCAACCATTATTCAAGGTAATTTAGGTTTTTCTTCTTGTAGTTTTAGATTTGAGGTCATTGGAGTTTGATTTAGCTAATCCATGTACCAATTTGATAAGCTATTATAGTTTTTGAAAGTTGCCATTGTTGATTAATCAAAGAACTAGGCTTGAAATTGGTAGATTTTAACCTTAGATTATAAAAAGGAAAAGATTATAGAGTTAAGTTAACTTGTTTGTTAACTTTTTACATTAGGGACCAAATTGAATAAATATAAAACCTATCGTAAAATTTTGTTAGAAATAGAAAATATAAGGTCCCTAGTGAATATAAGTGAAATCGGATTAAATTCAAAGTTAGGAATCGAAAGATATGTTTGTCCCAAGTTTAGGGACTAAATTGAATAAAATGTAAAATATGTGTGGCTTTATGATTAAGTGTGAATTGGATGGAAATTGATATTTTTTTTGTTTTTCGTATTAATTTATGTATCTATAGACAACATCTAGCCGTTGAGAGGGAAAAGAAAAGCGAGAGACTTCGGCTAGTGACACGAAATTTCTTATTTGTACTTTTATGATTCGTTATAGATTTTATTGCTTGCATGTACATATTAATTACATAATTGAACATGGAGGTGAATATATATTTTTCATATGAATCGATTTTTTGTGATTGATTGTTAATGAATATCATAATAATGTGCTAAATTGAATAAAATAGAAAGTAAGTATGATTTTATGAAACATGGTTTGTAATATTTGAACGGATTGAATTATGTTATAAGATATGAGTTAATTGTAGATTGATGAAGGATTGAAATATGATTCTAAAGTTGAATGTGGAATATATATATATATATATATATATATATATATATATATATATAAACTAGATTGAATTGAATTGAACTGAATTGAAAGAAATGCATACATGCAATAGAACAATATACAAGGTACGAAAATGCAAATACGATAGAACATAGAGTATGATAGATGAGTAACAATGATTACAGGTATGATAATGCATATATGTATAAATGTTGCCCGTGTGATTTTAGTAAAAGCTTGGATGCGGTTGGCATGCCAATAGGGACATGTGAGCGCTTGTACATATTATAACGAGATCTAGCATTTGTTGGAGATTCTCGGGTTAAATATAACATAGGTCTATCCCTGACAAGTAACCTGATATACTGTAAGCTTGTGTGAGCAACTTAATTCACCCTTGTATTCGAGTTTGTTTTACTAAGGTCCAATCGGAAGAAACATTATAAAATAAATTAGAAACTTGAAAATGTAATGCAATAGATTGATTAGAGAATATGGTAATAAAATGAATTATGCAAAAATGTAATAAGTATGTGAATTGATAAATGTATATGGAATTATATGTATGCTTGTATGCAGGGGCGAAGCTAGAATTTTTTTTTAGAGGGCCAGAATTAAATTGTATATTTTTATAATAGTAAAAATAAAATTTCACCATTTTAATAGCCTATATTCTTTATAATTTTTAAAGGATTAAATTAAAATTTTTTGATTGTGGGGGCCAAAGTGTGATTTTACCATTACTAATTTAATATTTTATAAATTATATAGGGCCTAAATGAAAATTTTTTCATTTTAAGGGGTCGGGGCCCCTACCAGCCCTTTTGGATTCTTCACTGCTTGTATGTGACTCATTTTAAATGTGATTCGTGTTAATGAGAATGAGTAAAAGATAATATGAAAATGGTTGGAAACAAGCCCTGGGGATCGAAATGAATACGAATAGGTCGGTAGATTCCAAAAAGGGATTGGAAGGTAAATGGTATGAATAGATCATGAGATTTGGATTATTTAATGTCAATGATTTATCTGTATAAATGTTGCATTCATGTTGAATACTAAAGCTAAATGGTAAAATGATACTAACTGAACATAGAATTGGATGACTTAATGTTAATGATATGCATGTTTGTTTCATAAATGGCATGGGATGTTAAAGGATATAAAGTTTGGCATTTGATAACTAGTATGAATTGTTCATTTCAAATGAAATAATGAATAGATTGATTTGTTAATTGCCACATGTATACTTCTATATGAAATTGATAATGAATTTGCTTGGCATGATATGGATTTAAACTAGGAAGATATTATATTTGTACTTATTAGGACCAATTGCTTATATTAATATGTTATGATCTTGGATCATGAAAGTAGCACTAAGCATTATCACTTAGCGTACGGTTTTATTCCATGCACAGGTATAGGTGTAACTCGAAGTTTCAAAAGGTGATTTTAGCATCAAACCCATGGAACTCGACTCAGCAATGTTTGTCCAGTTCCGTTTTGTTAAATATGTGGCATGTACCTAGATTGAGTCAGTCTTTGGAGCAATAGGTGATCATATTCACATTTGAAGTTAGAATTAATATCTTGAAAATTGTCAAATGGTTGGATTGTATAATTGAGTTGTCACAAGGTTAGAAATGCATAGAGTGTTGTTATGTTATGACCTATTTGAGTATGTATATACATGTTGGATGTTCTTAAATGGATATCATCATAAAAATAGATTACAAATGTACATATATGGATAAGGTAGTAATGTTTAGAATTGAATATGTTGAAGATGTGTTTTTTCTATTTCAGTGAATAGGAATGTGATTATGGTTGTTTAGGCAAAGGCAAGTTGGTGCCATTTTGGACCATTTGCAATCAGACAGTCATGTTGCGATGTCAAACTCTTGTCATTACAACGAGACCAAGTTAGTATGTTACGCCGCGATAAGGAACTCTTGATGTGATCCTATTTTATCTCATGGTAACTGTAACACCCCAAACCCGGCCTAAAAGTTAGGCCCGAATCCGACATGTCACATCAAAGGCATAATTCAAACGATTTTGCTCATTAAAAATTTAAGGCCCAAAATCCTTGAGTCTTGTTAAGTAGAAAAAAAAAACCCATTTTATAATTTTAAGTACTTCGGAAACCAAGTTTAAACGTAAGAAATTTACTCAGGTTTAATAATTAAGTAAACAGTTGAAAAAACAAAACCCAAAGTCTAAAGTCAAAACAGAGTACAATGCCTTATTACATCCAACGAAAATAAGCAATTAAAAACCATGTGTGGTTTTTTTGAAACAAAAACCAGAAAAAACAAAATTTAAACTTCTCGTAGTGTGGCCATCTCCGAGTCCTCCCTCACATTGAGCCATTTACTGAGGATCACCTGAAACATTAAATAAAGGATGTGAGTTTCGAAACTCAGTGTGTACAACCCTTGGCATTCAATTCAATATATAATTATCACATTGGCCTGAGCCTTATCAAAATCGGTGGTCTTGGGCCTTGGCCCACAATGACCTCGTATCATATCATATCATATGCAAAACAAGATAATGCAAAACCCTCCCCAAAAATCCATCCACTACACACCATTTCCCTTCCAACCCTACACACCTGTGGGGATTTCTAAATCGACCCACCCGTCCTCTACACACCAAAGGTAGCACTCACAGCGGCACTACTCAACGTTGCAGCAAAGCTGCTAATCATATCATGGGCTTAAAGCCACCGATGGATCCATGGTCGTTTAGTGACTATACGATCCTCAAATCTTCCTCCGTACCATAATTCCCACCCATATGCATCCTAATCAAAATATCATATGAATGCAACATGCACATGAATAACATCCACAAAACTCATACTCATCACATAGGGTATTTTCGTCATTTCACAACCCAAAGGTATTTCCGTAAATCTACTTACAGGGGTACTTAGGTAATTTTGCAAAACAGAGGTACCTTGGGAATTTTGTAAATCAAGGATGTTTTGGTAATTCTACAAACCAATGGTATTCTGGTAATTTCACAATTTAGGGCTATTTTAGTGATTTTACAAATCTAAGGATGTTTTGGTAATTTTCAAACTAAGGGTATTTTGGTAATTTTTACAAATCAGGGGTATTTTAGTAATTTTACAAATCTACGGGTTTTTGGTCCCTCTTGGGTTTTAGTTATGAACTTTGGCCCATTAACAAGTCCTTGCGGCTAAAGTGAACAGACACTGTGCACCAGGTAGGATTCTAGAGAAGAGGAGGTGGGCCACTAGGACCGCTTAAGTACCAAGCTCTCTCTAGATCCAATCCTAGACATGCATATGTCCGTTGCCACACTCTAACCTAGTGACTTGTCCACAGACATGTTTAATTATTAGATTAAGTCTTATGCAGTTTAAGAGTTGTTCAGAACTAGGCCTAAAGTCCATTAAACCCTAGCATACTTGTCTATGTCCCCATAAAGCCTATCAAGCCCATTTCACGTTCATATAACCCATTAAGCCCGAATCACATCCTTGTGGCCCATTAGGCCCAGATCTCATTCATATGGCCTATAGGGCCCAAAACAATTACAGATCAAGTAACATGCATGACTAACTCAATTCATATAACCAAATCAATCAATTTCATCAAACTTAGCCTTAGAGCCCATCGGGCCCATTTAGCCACTTTTGGCTTTTCGGCTTTTTGGCATGGCCGATTTCATGTGTGCATAGTGTTTGTACACACCTGGTTACAACGTGTGCTGTAAACCCCTTAATCACGAACCTACAATAGTCACCACTTAACGATTAATCTTGGCTTAATACACACTTTATCAAAAATTGAAACCTCATCGTAACCTTACCGTGTGCCACACGTTCTAGTGGCCCTTCCTTAGCTACTATTCATGAATATCCCTAGATCTGCACCCAAACATATATCATCAAAATCGAGTGACTCATTTTTCACATAAGTCACCCCTATAAACCATACCTACATTCGGCCATCCATTAATCCATAACTGAGACGAGTACACTTACCCTTGCTAACGATCCTACCATACTTGCGATCTTTGAACCTTATCCTTGTTACCACAGAGTTAACGACATGTCAGTTAGGTAGCCTTTTGACTTTTAACAAATTGTACAAGAGAGGTTAACCGTACACTTACCAAATCTACATTCGATCCTACGGCCTAAATTCAGTTTTTGAGATTAGTATGGTGACAGAGACGATTCAGCACCAATAGGAAGAAGAAGAGGAGAAGTGATCAGCTAGAACTAAAGGTGATCAAGAGAAGGAATTTAAGAAGAGAAGGTATGGGGAATTTGGCTAGAGAGAAAACCAAAATTTCGGCAAAGGGATGATGGGTTTTTTTCGGCAAATGGAAGAATTCGGCTAAGGGGGAGAAAAAGAAATGTAATGGAACCCAAGGAACCTCTCAAAGAAATTTGGCACCTCCTTTTATAGCCAATAGCCGAATCCTACCTTCCCCCACAGTCCAATTCGGCACTAACTCTTCTCACCTCTCATCTCCTAATTTTTCTCCATGATATCTCCCTTATCTCATCTGAAATTCCCTGCTTTATCAGCTCATAAGACCAATTCAAACACTTCAACAAAAGAGTCCAAATCCCACACAACTCTTGCCGTCCACTATGCAAAATAAACACTCCAAAACACCTTACCACTACTCGAACCTTGGACCTCTTCACTCCACCTTGTAGCTCCCCTAGTGACGCCACCTTGCCACTGGACCACAGGCCCACTTGTGTCCTATTTTCCCTTTAATCTGCTTAAGAGGCCTAGTGCCTGAGACTAGGGTCCACTACAGCAAGAAAAATAAAATTTTCCCTATGGTCTTCCCTATCTCTAAGACTTCAAATAATCCCGATAATACCTTAAAATTAATATTCTAAGTGCTACTCATACATACCACCTTCAGTGCACAGAAATTTTAAAGTGTTGGGATTTTGGGGCATTACAACTTGGTTGGTATCGTTCTCTTGTTCTCAAAAATTTTAAACGCTCCTATGCCCAACGCCCAATAGGCCCAATTCTACTAGGCCCAAATTTGGGGTGTTATAGTAACCATTGCATCTTCCTTCATGAAAAGTCAATTACTATCAAATAGGAATCAAGTCATTCATCAGAAAGACGAATGGCTCGTGGCCACATTTACATTTCATCAATCATGTAATGCCAATGAGAGAATATTATTTACCCATGTCTCAGGCTATGAATTCCACTGCCGCGTATACCACTACATACTGCAAAAGTCATATACCCAATGCACCAACTTTCGATTCCTTATCTATTTGAAATTAGACTTTTTTACTTATATCAAAGTATACGAGTCACACATACATAGTTTGTCATCCACTCAGGATTTAGGTATGCCACACTATGTACGTCACAAGTGAATATATCCATAAACAGATTTAGAATCTATTCTCTTTGGGTCCAGTCTGATGTACGATCAGTCTAGTTAGTGACATCTATGTCTCTATCTTTTAGGAGTCATCCACTCCTCTGCCTAAGACAAAGCATCTCCCCAATTAGACTTGATAGATGACATATTAGTCTTTTAATCAGTTTCCTTGTTTCTGATTAGACTAAGTACATGTTTAGGTTTGTCTACGAATATAAGTTGTCTTTTTGTAATATGATTCGATCACGTGATACCACTTAGTATTAGTTAAAAATTAGACAACCAGTAAGCAACATTTGCTTCCATTTTTCTTTGCGTGCAAAAACCATGTGAGGGCAACAATAAAAAGTGTATTAATGTAATTCATAAATAATTTTATTAACCAATCTGTTCAAAAAAATTACAAGTGTACTTAGACAAAAATACTACACTTAGGGCACCAGATCCAACAGAAAACTCCTCAATAGGCGTTGTGTTATACTTATGTTTGTTGGTTTGCAAGGATCATATGGCTACTAAAATTTAATCAAGTTTAGAGAACAAGGTTGATAAATCTAGGAATGTTGTCTTAAATGAATTTGTTGGACATTAAGAGTCCTTGCGATTCTACACATTAAACCACATGGCTATCTCGTTCTGCTTACTTTACCATAAGTCATTTAAGCTCGCAAAAGTTGTTATGTTTGTATCAATGTTTTTCCTAACAAGTCCATGAATAATAGAAGGTTGAACGTGTAACGCACCAAAAATCTGAGCTTTTAAATTCTGTGTGTTGTGGCATTAAATGTATGTTAGCACTGTTGGATTAGTGATTTTGGAGTGTTTGGAGGTTTCTGTGAAGTCCTGGGATCAAGCCTAGACATATGGGAAATTTCTGTTTTTAGCACTAGGGGAACCCTGACTCTAGGTTGTATGCTTCTTCTTTTTTTATGTGTAAAATATGGCACAATGGGTGCCTGGGGTGTAGTGGTAGGTGGCGTGTTCTCTGTCTAAAGGGGGACTAGGTTCGAGTCACTCCCTACTCAAAGGAGCATTTATTTTACTCATTTGCTGAGCTAGTAGCTGAGTTGGAATGGAACTCTAGTGGAGAGAGAGTTTGAATCAGTCAAGGGAGTGATTTAAGGAGTGGATGATGGAGTGATAAGGGGAGAAAATCAAGGGGATTGAGTTGTTGGGAAGTTGGAGCCAAAATGGAGCACTAGGTATGCATAAAATTTCGGCAATGGGGGAAATTTGGTTCACTTTTCGGCTTTTGTGAGTCTTTTGTTTTCCCTTTCCGATTGGTGTCTAGTTTTGCATTTTTGACAGCCGATTTTGCAAGTAACTCCTTTGGTCCTCTTTTGCACTTTATTTGCTTTTCTTCTTTGTTGTATAGTCGAATTTGTGTGGGTGCCATTTCGGGCATTCTTCTTCAAAACACCCTTTAGTCCCTTCACTCAATCACATTCAGTCCATTTCTTTTCTCCTTGCTTCTTTTCCCAAACTTTACCCGAATTCATCTCCTCCTCCTTTTCTTTTTAATTTTTTTTCTTTCTCAGTTGGCCGATTACACCTCGCTCCCTTTTCTTCTTCCTTGTAGTCGAAGTGTGTGTAAGTATTCTTGACTCTTTTTAAGTGGTTCTTGGTTAATAAGGTCTCCATGTTTCTACTTCGACTTTCTTTCTTTTGGTCGAATCTTCACTCTTTCTCAAGTGCGATGTTGGGTGTACATAGGTGTTCTCAAGGAGTAAAAGGGGGCACGTGTTCAGAAGCAGTTGAAAGCTTACTCTCAGTTTTTGATCATAGTAAGTGCTATTGCCTTACTTTTCAGTTGAGGCCGAATGCTTTTGATGGTATTAAAGGTTATCAAATGTGGTTGTAAACCACATATTATGCAATCCTTGTTAATAAGTTTTGTGGGTAACGCAGATCTCAACAAGGAGTTAATCATTGCTAACGATTAGTGAGGATTTAATAAAGCTCGGTCGATTAGGGTAACTGATGGTGAGGTTTCGGCTTTTGGAAAAGGAGGATAGATGTACTGATTGAATGGCTAACAATTAGTCTTGAATGTTTTAGGTTCGGTGCTAGGGATTCGAAAGGCACTTCGTAATCAAGGTGTGTACACACTCCACTCTAATTATAGATCGGCAAATGCTGAAATACCGAAATCCCAAAATGCTGAAATCTCAAAATCCCGAAAATATGGTAACGGCTACCATACGAGCGCACAAACGCTAGTGTGGGAAGGTTGATACAATGACGGAGGCCACCATGAACGGTCTTATGGTCTTGGGCCGCTTTTGGGTCAAATGGGTCGTGTAGGCCCAATGGGCTCGCGGGCCCTACAAGGGCCAACTTTATGAACTTATGTGAAATAATGAGCTCGACCATGTCATTCACATGGCTAAGGGCAATTTTGGGCTTAGCGGGCCACACGAGCATGTGGGCCCTACATGGGCCATACTTTGGGCTTTGGGCCCAACTATACCTTTGATTGTTAAAGGTTACACAAGTCGTGCGAATCGAATGTGGAGCTATTGATGAGTTGATACACATACTTGGACCCTAATGTGAGAAATGACCGTTATGCCCCTGAAGGGCAAAATGTCTAAAATACCCTTATATGATACATGACTGATCTTGTATGCCATTTGATGATATGTTCGCTGTAACATCCAGAAATTTGAAATTTTATGTTTCACTTTATATCATACGATAGGCTAGTTAAAAATGTTAATTGTGTATGTTTAGGGGTCTTAAGAAGGCTTGGGGTTGAGTTGGGCCTTAGCAAAATTTTTGTGCTTAAGCACTTTAAGGAGAGAAGGTAAGTGGCATCAAGGCTTAAGGAAATAAGTGTGTATTTTGCTAGCACAAGTGGAGCACATGGTGGAGTGGTGTGGCGTCAAGTGGAGAGCATGAAGGGAAAGGGTTCGAATCCCATCTATTGCAAATTTTTTTATTTATTTTATGCTTTCTTTCCAAATGTCGGCCATGGTACTAAATATGGTAAGGGAGACTTTTTATTGATGGAAAGAAGAATATGGTAAGAAGGAAAACAAGGGAAAATGAAGGAAAGAAATAAAAGAAAAAGGCAAGGGAGGGGACATGTTAGCCGAATATTAGGAGTTGCCTAGGATAGAATTTTGGTCAACACTCATCTTTTTGGTAAAAATGAATACACGATTTTGTTAGGGAGAAAAGGGGAGCCGAATTTTCTATACCTTTTTGCAAGTTTTGTGCATGAGAGGTATTTTTCTCTTTTGAACATTTTTGTTCCTCTTTTCCAATTTCTTTTCCCTTATTTTGGCCGAAACCCTCCATGCATTTTTGCTCATCTTCCCTTTGTTAGTCGAAACAATCTAACACTTTTCTCTCCATCCTTTCTTTTCTTTTTGACATTTCTTCAATCATTCTCACTTTTCTTAAATCGACATTATCTTGTGACCAAATCTTCTTTGCCCTTTTTCTCTCCATAGTCGAACCTATTAACACCCTACCTCTTCACTTTTGTTTTCTCTTTCGTGTTGGACACTCTCTTATTGACCGAATCAGTAAGAGACCTTATTCTTCTCTTTTCATTTTTATTTTCTTTTCTTCCTAGCCAGATGTGTGATCATCACTATTCGGTTGTTCTACTTTGTTTCTTTTTAAACCAAAATATCACTCCCTCCTAATCCCTCAAATCTTGATCATCTTCTTGTTATAGTATTATAGTGGAAATTCAAATCTCATATCCTTGTCTCATCCGTAGCCATAAGTCAACCGGTGGGAATTAGAATCATCATCGATTAAGGTAAAGAGTCTCTTCATAGTCTATTCGATATCGCTACTCGGTTATTGTGTTAATCAGATTGGAAGTTTGACTAATTGATTATTATCGGGATTAGGTCGTTCGTTCTTATCTACTCGTTGATCCTTCAGAAATAGTGGTAAGCCGAATCCTATCCCTAAACAACTTTTTGCACTCATCATAGTATCTTTCTAATCGATACTTTTTCAATAGAGGCAAGTGGTAACGATTTGAAAGGAAAAGTGATAGGAGGAGACAAAAGGAGTGGATTTGCAATTCCTATTCCTAAATTCAAGTGAAGGGCGGTATTGGCAGTTCGGGATTTCCCACCGGATTGTGGACCATCATCCGGTGAAAATAGACATATCGTGGTTGTTATTTGTGGTTGTTCACGATTCTAAGAGTATTAGATCATCTGATTTAGATTTGGCTTAATAAAATCTCATTTGTTGGTTAATCGAGTGTAATGGTGATTTAGGTGCCGACGATCAAGAAGGTTTAGTCCTTACCGTAATCAGGTGTGTAATCTCACACCAAAATCCCGTAGATTCATGATTCGCTATTATGTTGGAAGAATAGATCGTTGTTATTTTACTAGATTAATCTCGGTAATATTGCATGAATCGAATAATTGGCTTAAACATCATTATTTCTAAAATCTGTTAAAATCGATATAAAATTTGTTAAATTACGAAAATGCCCTTATGGGATGAATTACGAATATACCCTCAAAGGGTCATTTTTATCAAAATGCCTTAACGGGCCGATTTGCTTAAAATGTTTTAAAAGTGCCGATTTACCAAAATGCCCTTATGGGCCGATTTTCCAAAACGCCCTTACGGGCTGAATTACCAAAATGCCCCTATGGACCGTTTTGCTAGAATGCCTTTGTGGGCCAAATTACAAAGTTTTATAATGGGCTAATTCACCGTAATAAATTACTGGTTTAATGGTTGATTATATATGTGGATATTTTCCTATGTATGTTGCATTGTACATATTGCATGGGATGGGAAAAATGTATGGAGAGCAATGTAGCCTGGTGGCATTGCCACAAAATGTTCATTATTATGATTACTTATGATTTCGGTGGCATGGCCACAATAAAAATATATGATAGCAGCTTGACTGCAAATTTTGGTGTGAGCAGCGAGGTGGGTTGACTTGATCCCCACAGGTGTGATTGGCTGGTCGGGGGTGTGATGGATGGATGGGTTGGGTTGCATTCATCTCATTTAAATATTGTTATGGGCTAAGGCCCAAGATGTTGCTAAACGGGTTCAGGCCAAGTGGATGATGGTAAGGGGATTATACACTGAGTTCTTGTAGCTCACCCCTTGCAGCTAATACTTTGTGACGAGGACTTGGGGCCATGGATGACTCGGTGGAGGCCATACTTCAAAAATAATATTTTCGAATATTAGTAAACCTCTCTTCCGTTTAATTTCATTACTTTTACTGTTTTGGGGTTTTTAAGTTGTAATAAGGCCTCTGGAATATTTTTATTTTTGCTTTATGTTTGACGTACTTATTATTTTGCTTGATTTATTTTAAATGAAAATTTTCTAAAAATATAAATAACGATTTTCCAAAATAATTCATTAATAAATGGTTTTCATAATAAATATGTACAAATAATTTAACTAGGATTCTCTTTCAAATTAACAACAACATTTTCAAAGTCACGATTTTAAAACTTACTATTTCAATTTTCAACTTATCAATCAACTTTTCGAAATTAGCAGTATTTTATCGAATATTTATAAACCAAACTTGTTTTTTTTACTATAACCAAATAACTCCTACTTTAGTAAGAATCACTTGTTATTTATACGTTTTCTTCCTGTGACATGTCAGATCCGGTCATACCGCATGGGCCGGGTTTGAGGTGTTACATTTTATGGTATCAGAGCCCGGTTGCGAAACTCGGCTGTGGTTTGGGTTGAAACATGTTTTTTAAAACTACTTGAAATTCGATTTATAAATACATGTTTTAGAGGAAGTATGGCACCATGGGGATCCGGCACCAAGTCAGTAAGTTTGTTTTCATTTTATGATTATTGTGGTATGATTGTAGAAATACTCTAGAACTTTTAGCTTTAGGAGCTGAAACTATAGAGATTGAGACTTTAGGATACGTATTGCAAAAACAACTTTACTTCCTATACTCCGTAAAACATTGTTTAATAAATATTAAATAGTATACTGATTCATAAGACTTGTAATCAGATTAAATCGATTTAGCAAACATGAGCGCTAGAGGACGTGGACGCGGAAGACGTGGCCGTGGTAGAGGCCGAGGTGCTAGAATTTTATCTGAGGCATCGGGACATATGCCAGAAATGGACGCACCTGCGTCACCAGTGACTGAAGCTGGGTCACATGATCGAATGAGAGAGGATGACGCTCTGTCCCAAACGATGTTGCGAGTTCTGGAAAGGGTTGCTGGGGCAAGAATTGGGTCGGCAGCTCGTGGGTCAATATCGGAACGACTCAGATCGAATGGGGTTGAAGTTTTTAGGGGTATTTCGGATGTAGCCCCTAGTGTAGCGGAGTACTGGCTTGAGGCGGTGGACCAGATTATGGACGACCTGGATTGCACCGCTGAGCAGAAACTAAAAGGAGTTGTGTCATTGCTAAGAGACGAGGCGTATCAGTGGTGGCTCACTGTTCGGGAAGGCACTCAGGCTGATCGTATTACTTGGGAATTCTTTAATACATCATTTCAGGGGAAATATGTCGGGGCTAGTTATGTGGATGCCCGAAGGAAGGAATTTCTGAATCTGGTCCAAGGAGGTAAATCTGTGGTAGTATACGAGGTGGAATTTCTGTGTCTGAGTTGGTATGCTCGGGGAATAGTGCGGGCTGATTATTAACATTGTGTGCGTTTTAAGGATGGATTGTGTGACGAGTTACAGGTACTGATAGCCCCACAGAAGGAGAGGAATTTTGCCACACTGGTGGAAAAAGCTAAGATAGCTGAGGAAGTTAAACATTCAGAGTGGCAAAACCGAGACAAGGATAGGGGCAGGAACGAAAGAGACTCTAGGTATTCAGGTCCACCTACAGGGTTTCAGAAAAGGCCCAAGAATGAGGAGCCAGCTCGAGTAAGAGTTCAAGCTACTACTAATCAGTTACGGCCTTATGCGGATTGTGGGAAACTTCACTCGGGAGAATGCTAGAAGAGAACTGGTGGTTGTTTCAGATGTGGATCCAAGGACCATCGATTTAAGGATTCTCCTCGAGAGCCTGCTCAGATTCAAATAGTTCGTAATAGATTTGCACAGCCAGCTGGAGGCGCTCAGCAGCCGCCGATAGGCCGTGGGCCAGGTCGAGGTGGTAATGGCGTAGGACAAGGTCAGGGTGCACCGGGTAGAGGTACCGGTAATGTGGGAAACACGGAGGCGAGACAACCAGGTTTGGTCTATGCGGTCAGACGTCGAGAGGATGGTGATGCACCAGATGTCATAACCGGTACGTTCTTCATATTCGATGTACCTTTTATCGCTTTGATAGACATTGGATCCACCCATTTGTATGTTCCTTGTGCTGTGTCCGAAACTTTGAATATTAGATCTGAGATTACTGCTAGAGAAACAACTGTGATTAGCCCTTTAGGACAGTCGGTGGTAGTAAATAAGTTGTTTAGGGATGTGCCCTTAGAAATTCAAGGGGAAGTATTTCTGGGGGATTTGATGGAACTGCCATTTGACGAGTTCGATCTTATTTTGGGCATGGATTAGCTGGTTAAACACCGTGCGAACTTGGACTGTGCTGTGAAGCAGATGGTACTAAGAACTTCAGAGGATAAGGAAGTGATGATGATAGGTGAAAGAAAAAACTATCTGTCTAATGTGGTATCTGCTTTAGAGGCAGAAAAGTTGGTGCGAAAAGGGTGTGGAGCATTCATAGCCTTTATCAGTACTTTGGATGCCAAAGAGTTGTCGGTAGAGAGTGTTAGAACGGTGAAAGATTTTTCAGACGTCTTTCTCGAAGAGCTTCCAGGATTACCTCCAGATCAGGAGGTGGAGTTTGGCATTGAGCTGTTGCCAGAAATGGCTCTGATGTCCATTGCTCCTTATAGAATGGCGCCGAAGGGGTTAGCAGAGCTTAAAGCTCAAATTCAGGAGTTGTTGGATCGCGAATTTATTCGACCAAGTGTGTCGCTATGGGGAGCGCCGGTTTTGTTCGTTAAGAAAAAGGATGGGTCGATGCGTATGTGCATCGATTATAGACAATTGAATAAGTTGATGATCAAGAACAAGCATCTGTTACCAAAGATCGATGATCTGTTCGATCAGTTACGAGGAGCTTCAGTTTTCTCGAAGATAGACTTGAGATCGGGGTATCACCAGTTAAAAGTCAAGGAGGCGGATGTTCATATAAGACTGCATTTCGAACTCGTTATGGGCATTATGAGTTCTTGGTGATGCCATTTGGGTTGACCAATGCACTAGCTGCATTTATGGACATGATGAATCGGGTCTTCCAACCCTATCTAAACCAGTTTGTTGTTGTGTTCATAGATAACATCTTGGTGTACTCAAAGACTGAAGAAGAGCATGATTCGCATCTACAAGTTGTATTGCAGATACTAAGGGAGAAGCAGCTGTATGCCAAATTCAATAAGTGTAAATTTTGGCTGAGGGAAGTGACCTTTCTGGGGCATGTTGTGTCTGCCGAAGGAATTAGAGTTGATCCTCGGAAGGTCAAGGTTGTATTGGATTGGAAGCCACCGAAGTCAGTGGCTGAAATTCAAAGTTTTGTAGGTTTGGCTGGGTATTACAGGCGTTTCATTGAGGGGTTTTCGTTGATTGCTGCACCCCTAACTAAGTTGTTGCGTAAGGGAGTACCGTTTGTGTGGTCTGGTAAACAGCAAGAGAGCTTTGAGAAATTGAAGAAGATTTTGACAGAAGCGCCAGTATTGATTCAACTTGAGGCTAGTAAGGAGTTTATTGTTTATTGTGATGCGTCACACACGGGCTTGGGTTGTGTGCTGTTGCAAGGGGGAAAAGTGGTGGCTTATGCATCTCGTCAATTAAGGCTGCATGAGATAAACTATCCCACTCATGATTTGGAGTTAGGTGCAGTGGTGTTTGCCCTGAAGATTTGGAGACACTATCTGTACGGGGAGAAGTCGATTATCTATACGGACCATAAGAGTCTGAAGTACCTCCTTACCCAGAAAGAGTTGAACTTAAGACAGCGGAGGTGGATAGAACTGTTGAAAGATTATGACTTCTCAATCGAGTATCATCCAGGAAAGGCTAACGTAGTGGCTGATGCGTTGAGTCGTAAGGTGATATCGGACTTGAGAGCGATGTTCGCCCATCTCAGCCTTTATGAAAATGGTAGCCTATTAGCAGAACTTCAGGTGAAGCCTGCATGGGTAAGTCAGATTAAGGAAAAATCGCTGTTAGATGAAAGGTTGGGTTCTCGGCTTCAACAAGTGGAGGGTGGTGAGATAAGGGATTTTGGATTGAATAGTGGTGGAGTATTGTGTTTCAGCGGAAGAGTTTGTATGCCCAGGGATTCAGAATTAAGACAAATGATTCTGCGTGAGGCGCATAGTAGCCTATATGCTATGCACCCCGAGGGAAATAAGATGTATCGAGACCTCCGTGAGCAGTATGGTGGCCAGGGTTGAAACTGGAGGTTACCGACTTCGTGAGCAAGTGCTTGACATGTCAGCAGGTGAAGGCGGAACATCAATTGTCGTCAGGGTTGCTACAACCGGTGAAAATTCTGCTATGTAAATGGGAAAGGATAATGATGGACTTTGTTAGTGGGTTACCCTTAACACCTACTAAGAAAGATTGTGTATGGGTGATAGTGGATCGATTAACGAAGACTGCTCATTTCCTACCTGTTCGTACGGATTGTTCATTGCAGAAGTTGGCCAAGTTGTATGTAGTAGAGATCGTGAGGTTACATGAGGTACCAGTGTCTATTATACCGGAAAGGGACCCTAGGTTTACATCACTATTTTGGAAGGCTTTACACGAAGCTTTGGGAACAACGTTAAATTTCAGCACGGCGTTTCATCCGCAGACAGATGGTCAGTCGAAAAGAGTAATGCAGATTCTAGAAGACTTGCTAAGAGGCTGTGTGATCGATTTTAGGGGTAGCTGGAAAGATTTTCTACCATTGGCAGAGTTTGCATACAACAACAGCTATCAATCCAGCATCCAGATGGCACCCTACGAGGCATTGTATTGTCCTAGGTGTCGTACTCTTACTTGTTGGACTGAGCTGGGGGAGCGTCAGTTATTGGGTCCTGGGTTGATCTCGGAGACAGAGGAAAAAGTTAAGGTAATTCGGGCTCGGTTGAAGGAAGCTTCGGACAGACAGAAATCGTATACGGATTTGAAGCGTAAGGATATAGAGTTTACGGTGGGAGATCAGGTCTTTTTGAAGGTCTCACCTTGGAAAAAGATCTTAAGAGTTGGGCGGAAAGGCAAGCCAAGTCCTAGGTTCATCGGACCTTATCGTGTACTGAAGCGTGTTGGGCCAGTGGCTTATCAGCTTGAGTTACCTCCGGAGTTAACTCAGATACATAGCGTATTTCATGTCTCGATGTTAAGGCGTTATTGTTCGGATCCATCTCATGTTGTACCAGTGGAGGAAGTTGAGATAAGACCTGACTTGTCTTTTGAAGAGGAGCCAGTTCAGATTTTAGATCGGGATGTTAAGGTACTAAAAAGGAAGTCGATTCCGTTGGTCAAAGTATTATCACGTAATCATGGGTCAGAGGAAGCTACATGGGAGCTAGAGGACACGATCCGGCAGTAATATCCTCATCTCTTTTAATCAGGTAAATTTCGAGGCTAAAATTTCTTTAAGAGGGTAAAATTGTAACATCCATAAATTCAGAATTTTATGTTTCACTTTATATCATACGATAGGCTAGTTAAAAATGTTAATTGTGTATGTTTAGGGGTCTTAAGAAAGCTTGGGGTTGAGTTGGGCCTTAGCAAAATTTTTGTGCTTAAGCACTTTAAGGAGAGAAGGTAAGTGGCATCAAGGCTTAAGGAAATAAGTGTGAATTTTGCTAGCACAAGTGGAGCACATGGTGGAGTGGTGTGGCGTCAAGTGGAGAGCATGAAGGGAAAGGGTTCGAATCCCATCTATTACAAATTTTTGGATTTATTTTGTGCTTTCTTTCCAAGTGTCGGCCATAGTACTAAATATGGTAAGGGAGACTTTTTATTTATGGAAAGAAGAATATGGTAAGGAGGAAAACAAGGGAAAATGAAGGAAAGAAATAAAAGAAAAAGGCAAGGGAGGGGACATGTTGGCCGAATATTTGGAGTTGCCTAGGATAGAATTTTTGTCAACACTCATCTTTTTGGTAAAGATGAATACACGACTTTGTTAGGGAGAAAAGGGGAGCCGAATTTTCTATACCTTTTTGCAAGTTTTGTGCATGAGAGGTATTTTTCTCTTTTGAACATTTTTGTGCCTCATTTCCAATTTCTTTTCCCTTGTTTTGGCCGAAACCCTCCATGCATTTTTGCTCATCTTCCCTTTGTAAGCCAAAACAATCTAACACTTTTCTCTCCATCCCTTCTTTTCTTTTTGACATTTCTTTAATCATTCTCACTATTCTTAAATCAACATTATCTTGTGACCAAATCTTTTTTGCTCTTTTTCTCTCCATAGTCGAACCTATTAACACTCTACCTCTTCACTTTTGTTTTCTCTTTCGTGTTGGACACTCTCTTCTTGACCGAATCGGTAAGAGACCTTATTCTTCTCTTTTCATTTTTATTTTCTTTTCTTCCTAGCCGAATGTGTGATCATCACTATTCGGTTGTTCTACTATGTTTTTTTTTAAACCAAAACATCACTCCCTCCTAATCCCTCATATCTTGATCATCTTCTTGTTGTAGTATTATAGTGGAAAGTCAAATCTCATATCCTTGTCTCATCCGTAGCCATAAGTCAATCGGTGGGAATCGGAATCATCATCGATTAAGGTAAGGAGTCTATTCATAGTCCAATCAATATCACTACTCGGTTATTGTGTTAATCGAATTGAAAGTTTGACTAATCGATTATTATCGGGATTAGGTTGTTCGTTCTTATCTACTCGTTGGTCCTTTAAAAATAGTGGTAAGCCGAATCCTATCCCTAAACAACTTTTTGCACTCATCATAGTATCTTTCTAATTGATACTTTTTCAAAGGAAGCAAGTGGTAACGATTTGAAAGGAAAAGTGATAGGAGTTGACAAAAGGAGTGGATTTGCAATTCCTATTCCTAAATTCAAACGAAAGGCAGTATTGGCAGTTCGGGATTTTCCACCGGGTTGTGGACCATCATCCGGTGAAAATAGACAAATCGTGGTCATTCACGATTCTAAGAGTAACTATTCCATTATATCGTCTGACTTAGATTTGGCTAAATAAAATCTCGTTTGTTGGTTAATCGAGTGTAATGGTGATTTAGGTGCCGACGATCAAAAAGGTTTAGTCCTTATCGTAATCAGGTGCGTAATCTCACACCAAAATCCCGTAGATTCATGATTCGCTATTATGTTGGAAGAATAGATCGTTGTTATTTTAATAGATTAATCTCTGCACTATTGCATGAATCGAATAATTGGCTTAAACATCATTATTTCTAAAATCTGTTAAAATTAGTATAAAATTTGTTAAATTACGGAAATGCCCTTATGGGTCGAATTACGAATATACCCTCAAAGGGTCATTTTTATCAAAATGCCTTAACAGGCCAATTTGCTTAAAATGTTTTAAAAGTGCCGATTTACTAAAATGCCCCTATAGGTTGATTTGCTAGAATGCCTTTGTGGGCCGAATTACAAAGTTCTCTAATGGGCCGATTCACCGTAATAAATTACTGGTTTAATGGTTGACTATATATGTGGATATTTTCCTATATATGTTGCATTGTACATATTGCATGGGATGGAAAAAATGTATGGAGAGCAGTGTAGCTTGGTGGCATTGCCACAAAATGTTCATTATTATGATTACTTATGATTTCGGTGGCATGGCCACAATAAAAATATATGATAGCAGCTTGACTGCAAATTTTGGTGTAAGCTGCGGGGTGGGTTGACTTGATCCCCACAGGTGTGATTGGCTGGTCGAGGGTGTGATGGATGGATGGGTTGTGTTGCATTCATCTGATTTAAATATTGTTATGGGCTAAGGCCCAAGATGTTGCTAAACGGGTTCAGGCCCAGTGGATGACAGTAAGGGGATTATACACTGAGTTCTTGTAACTCACCCCTTTTCTTAACCCTTGCAGGTAATACTCTGTGATGAGGACTTGGGGCCATGGATGACTCGGTGGAGGCCATACTTCATAAATAATAATTTCGAATATTATTAAACTACTTTTCTATTTAATTTCATTACTTTTACTGTTTTGGGGTTTTTAAGTTGTAATAAGGCCTCTGGAATATTTTTATTTTTGCTTTATGTTTGACGTACTATTATCTTGCTTGATTTATTTTAAATGAAAATTTCTAAAAATATAAATAACGGTTTTCAAAAAGAATTGATTAATAAAATTTTTTCATAATAAATATGTACAAATAATTTAACTCGGATTCTCTTTCTGTAACACCCCAAACCCGGTCAATACACCACGATCGAATCTGGAATGTTACGGGATAAATGTTTTCGAGAGGTTTAGGTTTCGGTTGGCTAAGTTTTATACTTGTAGAAATCTTGGGCATGATTGTTTTAAAAATCGTAGTGCATTAGGGAAAAACCAGGAATTTTGAAAACTTAATTAAACATGTAAGTAAAACGAATTTATTTTATTTAGAAAACCGAGTAAGTTCTTTATGTGGCTTAAAACATGTTGGTCTTAGTAAGAAAATATTCCCAAGTTTGAAAAACACATTCGAGTTTCATTCATTTCAAATTACAGCGTGGTACCCGATGGTAAAGTTTAAAACATTTAGCTTTGTAGTTTGAAAACCTTATCTTTCCAAGTTTTAGCCAAAATTTGAACCTAATAGTTTGTTAAGGCATATTTGAGAACAATATCTAAGCACAAACATAACAAAACATAAGTTTAAAAGGCCTTTTACAATCCCAACAAAACCAAATAAAAGTAAACGTAATAAAGTACCAAGTTTTTAAAATCAGCGCAACCCCAAATTTTATTCATGGCATGAGCACCTCGAGTCCACCCCGGCTCCATGTCCTCAACTAAGTGTCACCTGAAAAGATAAGGGAGAAGGTGAGTCGCAAGACTCAGTGCATAAATCCCCCTCCCGATAATGCAACATACTAACACACATCATAACAAAGCAATATAATTAATGCACCCGATCCTAACCATCCATATCACCTTTTCTACCCCGTGTGGTACCAAACCACTGGTGGTGCCAAACCACTGGTGACCCAAAGTCACGATATCCATCAATGTGGTGCCAAACCACTAGTGACCCAAAGTCACGAATAATCCATCTGTGGGGCCAACCCACGTGTGATACCAAATCACTGGCGACAATCCCGTATCTCAATAGTGGGGCCAACCCACGGTGGTGTTAAACCACAGGGACGAGTCGCTATGAGGTGCCCAACCTCTGGTGTCCCAAAGACACAAGTGTGATACCAAATCACTGGTGACCGCAGTCACGAATCGAATGATGGGGCCAACCCATCGTGTGATACCAAATCACTGGCGTCAATCCCGTAATATCAACCGTGGGGCCAACTGTGGTGCTAAGCCACTGGGACGAGACGCTGAGGTGCCAAACCTCTGGTGACCCAAAGTCACAATAATCAATCTGTGGTACCAAACCACTGGAGGTGCCAAACCTCTGGTGTCCCAAAGACACGGATATCATATTCCCCCTCCTCTCATATCACCCAATAACATATCATACTAATGCAAATCGTGAAAATCATGCAATCATGCTCACATGCTTAATATGGCATCTCATAATACATACACCATAAATCATGACATCATATATCACTACAGATCTCGTAATGAAACGGACTTACCCGAATCCGTACCCATACCCCATTGGGTATTATATCAGTCAACCATACTGTTTCACTTTACACAATCAGGTTATTAAACATATTACTAAGTAAAAAGTGTGTTAGTTTACACACCTGTTAACACGCAAGTCTTAACCCAAACGAACCGATCTAAAATCCCTCGATTACCTTGCTCCTAAAATCGACCAACCATAGATTAGTTACTTATACCATTCAGCCAAAACCAAATAAATCAAGAGGGTTAACGCTTACCCTCACCTTACACTTGATTTGGTTTCCTACCAAATCCCGAACCAAACGATGGTTCTTCTTTAAGCAAACGGCACACCCTAACAAGAAAATGGTTAATCCTTTAGTGACTTGGCTTAATGAGAACTAAACGAATAGACTAAAAGAACCAACTCTTACCACCACTTACCAAACGATTAAGCAAAGGTGACTGCTTCACTTGATTGCCACCAAAGTCCAAAGGATCTACAATGAAATCGATTACCGAAACAAAGGTTAACACCTTCCAATCAATACCCAAAATCGGCACTTAACCAACCCAAAACGATAAAGCACAAGGGAGGGGAGAAATGGCCATTCGACCAAGCACTTACCTATCACCAACCGATTGAAAACAAACCCCCAACAAGATTAACACCCTTCTAGAATTTGGCCAAGATGAAGAAACTATTAGGAGAGAGGAGAGAATCGGCCAACACTCTAAACAAGAAAGAAGAGAGGATTCGGCCTAGGAGTTAATCACACTTACGTTTGGCTTAGAATGAAAGAATGGAAGAGTAGAGGTGAGAAGAAATGGAGGCTACGGTAAATAGGGTTTGAGAGGAGAAAAAGAAAGTTTGAGAGAACAAGTTGAGAGGGTTTCGGCACACAAAAGAAATGGAGAAAACAATTGAAGATTTTGGTTTAGAAGCAATTGTGAGTTTCGGCACAAGTGTTTTAGGAGAAAAGAATGAAAATGTGAGGAGATGAAGGTGGCTAGTTTCGGCAACAAAAGAGATCAAGGGAAGCAAAAGCACAAAATCGGCTAGATGCCCAAAAGAAAAGTCGGCAAGATATGGTTGCTTGAGACTTCGGTTCCCAAAGAAGAAAATGGAGAAACTCTCTTGAAAATTTCGGCTTGTTTTGACAAAAAGAAGAATTTGGCTTACACAAATTTGACCGAAAATGCACACCAAATGCCAAAAGAATTTCGGCACTCCCACTCCCCACACACCAAGCCGTCCACTCCCCCCAAAATCTCCCCCAAGATTCGGCCATCACTCCCCCATACACTCCAAGCCACTACTTCAAACTAGTTTGAACTAGTCCACCTCCACAAATCACTCTCCACCCACCATTCAAGTGGGTTGACTTGGTCTATGGCAGAGTTTGAACTGCCAACAACTTCTCCTCCTCCATGCCGCCAAAATGGAAGCAAAAATGTGGAGCTTCTGCAGCTTGAACACAGGACCTCCCCCTACAAGTGGCGTCACACACACAAGCCTCAAGTGGCGCCTATCCTGCCACTCCACCAGCTCATTTCTTGTGCTATCATTTACCAAATAAAACCTATAAACCCCAGTTTCCTCAACTCCTCTCACCTAAGCTTAAAAACTAAAATTTTTCCTACCTCACAGGCTTACACCTAGCTTACAGCTAAGCCCCAAAACATCAAGAACAACAACATAGCAGGCCAATAACATGCAAACAATGCCATAACAAAATAGCCCCTAACCCGGGATATTACAGTTCTACCCCCTTAAAATAATTTCGACCCCGAAATTACCTGATCAGAAGAGTTGAGGGTATTGCTGTCTCATCACATCCTCGGGTTCCCACGTAGCTTCTTCCACGCCATGGTTCCGCCAAAGCACCTTTACCAAAGGCACAAACTTTCTATGCAGAACCTTTACATCCCGATCTAGAATCTGCACAGGTTCTTCCTCCATGGTCAAATCTGGATTTACCTCGATCTCTTCCACTACTACGACATGCGATGGATCTGAACGATAACACCGAAGCATTGAAACGTGAAAAACGTCGTGAATCTGACTTAACTCTGCTAGCAACTCAAGCTGATAAGCTACCGGTCCCACTCGTCTCAGTACCTTATACGGCCCAATAAACCTCGGACTTAGCTTGCCTTTCCTTCCGAACCTCAACACTTTCTTCCATGGCGAGACCTTCAGAAACACTTGATCCCCCACAACAAACTCTATATCTCTCCGCTTAAGATCGGCATAAGACTTCTGCCGGTCCAAATCTTCCTTCAATCGAGCCTGAATCAACTTAACCTTGTCTTCGGTCTCAGCAACCAACTCAGGTCCCAACAACTGACGTTCACCCAACTCCGTCCAACATGTAGGTGAGCGACACTTCCTACCATACAACGCCTCATATGGTGCCATCTTGATGCTTGCTTGGTAACTATTGTTGTAGGCGAACTCAGCTAATGGCAGAAACTCTTCCCAACTACCCCTGAAGTCCAGAACACAACCTCTCAGCATATCCTCTAAGATCTGAATAACCCTTTCCGACTGCCCGTCAGACTGCGCGTGAAAAGCCGTGCTGAAATCCAAACGCGTACCCAGAGCCTGATGCAACGCTTTCCAGAACCTTGACGTAAATCTGGGATCCCTATCTGAAATGATTGATACTGGCACACCGTGCAACCTCACTATCTCTGACACATACAGTTTCGCCAACCTCTGAAGTGAGTAGTCAACCCTCACCGGAATGAAGTGAGCTGATTTAGTCAGTCGATCCACAATTACCCAAACTGAATCTTTCTTGCTTGGCGTAAGAGGTAATCCACTCACGAAATCCATGGTTATCCTTTCCCACTTCCACTGCGGAATCTTCACTGGCTGAAGCAACCCTGACGGTAACTAATGCTCAGCCTTGACTTGCTGACATGTCAGACACTTCCCTACAAACTCTGTCACTTCCCTCTTCAGACCCGGCCACCAAAACTGCTCTCTGAGATCCCTATAAATCTTGCTACCTCCAAGATGTATAGCGTATGGACTGCTATGTGCGTCCTAAAGAATCATTTGCCTCAGCTCAACATCCCCTGGCATACAAGCTCTCCCTTGGAAACACAGCACTCCATCACTAGACAAACTATAACCCTCCAAACCACTATCCTGCACCTGCAACCTCTGCGCACTCAAAACCTCATCCTCTAACTGCTTTTCCTTGATCTGCTCAACCCAAGTAGGCTTAACCTGCAACTCTGCCAGGATACTTCCGTCGTCATACAAACTCAAATGGGCAAACATCGCTCTTAAGTCCGAAACAACCTTGCGGCTCAACGCGTCTGCCACCACGTTAGCCTTGCCGGGATGATACTCAATCGAACAGTCGTAGTCCTTTAGCAATTCAATCCATCTACGCTGCCTCAAATTCAAATCCTTCTGAGTCAAAAGGTACTTCAGACTCTTATGATCTATGTAGACTATCGATCTCTCCCCGTACAAGTAGTGCCTCCAAATCTTCAAAGCAAAGACTACAGCCGCTAACTCCAAGTCGTGCGTCGGATAATTAACCTCATGTGGCCTCAGCTGCCGAGATGCGTAAGCCACAACTTTTCCTTCCTGCATCAGCACACAACCCAAGCCCGTATGTGATGCATCACAATATACTGTGAATTCCTTACCTGCCTCAGGTTGAATTAGAACCGGAGCCTCAGTCAAAATCTTCTTAAGCTTATCGAAACTCTCCTGCTGTTTCTCAGTCCAAACAAATGGAATTCCTTTCCTTAACAACTTGGTCATCGGCGCTGCAATCAACGAAAAACCCTCTACAAACCTTCGGTAGTATCCTGCCAAACCCAGAAAACTCCGAATCTCAGCCACTGACTTAGGCGGCTTCTAATCCAAAACTGCCTCAATCTTTCGAGGTCCACTCTAATCCCCTCAGCCGACACTACATGACCCAAGAAAATCACTTCTCTAAGCCAGAACTCGCACTTACTAAACTTAGCATAAAGCTGCTTCTCCCTCAAAATCTGCAGCACCACTCGCAAATGCGCATCATGCTCTTCTTCTGTCCTTGAGTACACCAAGATGTCGTCTATGAAAATCACAACGAACTGATCCAAGTACTGCTGAAACACCCTATTCATCATATCCATGAATGCTGTCGGCGCGTTAGTCAACCCGAACGGCATTACCAGAAATTTGTAGTGCCCATACTGAGTCCGAAACACTGTCTTGTGAATATCCGCCTCTTTCACTCTTAACTGGTGATACCCAGACCTTAAATCGATCTTCGAGAATACCGCTGCACCCTTCAGCTGATCAAACAAGTCATCTATCCGTGGCAATGGATACTTGTTTTTGATCGTCAGCTTATTCAACTGGCGGTAGTCTATACACATCCTCATCGTACCATCTTTCTTCTTAACAAAGAGTACCGGCGCTCCCCAAGGTGAAACACTTGGCCTGATAAAACCTCGATCCAACAACTCCTGGATCTGAGCCTTAAGCTCCACTAACTCCTTTGGCGCCATCCTATACGGAGTAATCGACACTGACGCAGTTCCGGGTAACAAATCTATCCCGAACTCTACCTTACGATCCAGTGGCAAACCTGGAAGCTCCTCTGGAAACACATCAGCAAATTCCCTAACTGTCCGAACCCTCTCTATAGCAAACTCTTTAGCCTCCAAGGCATACACATGAACCACATACGCTTCACAGCCCTTCGTGACCATCTTCTCAGCCTTCAGAGCAGATACCACATTAGATAAGTAATTTCACCTATTACCTATCATGACCACCTCATCTCCTTCAGACGTCTTAAGAACCATGCGCTTAGCTGCGCAATCCAACCTCGCCTGGTACTTAGCTAACCAGTCCATCCCAAGAATCAGATCGAACTCCCCAAACGGCAGTTCCATCAGATCAGCAACAAGCACTACCCCTTGAAGTTCTAGGGGTACATCCTTAAACAGCTTATCTACAACTACAGAGTGACCTAGAGGGCTAATTACTGTCATCTGCCTAGAAGTAGTTTCCGAGTCTAAATCCATGGTCTCTACTATACTACTAGCAACGTAAAAATGCGTCGAACCCACATCAATCAAAGCAGTAAATGGAGAACCAAAGATCAAGAACGTATCGATTATGACGTCCGGTGCGTCGCCCTCCTCTCGGCGCCTCGCTGCATATACTAACCCAGGCTGTCTTGCCTCAGAACTACCCGCACCTCTGCTCGGTGCTCCGGGCCTCAACCAGAACCATTACCTCCTCTGCCATTACCACGACCCCTCTGCTGTGGCGGTCCATTATTCCTGAACTGAGTACGGCCCTGACTCTCAGACTGAATCCTAGCCAACTTACGCGGACAGTCCCTCACACGGTGATCCAATGAGCCATACTCAAAACACCCTTTTCCACCAGTCCAGCATCCTCCCCAATGAGATTTCCCACAACGGTTACACTACGGTGGTCCTTGATTACCAGCAACAAACCTACCAGACTGACTCGGCCCACTCTGTCTAGCCCTTTTCTGCGGATTACCTGACGACCCAGCAGATCCAAAACTCCTCTTATGCCTGTTCCTATCCATGCCTTGCCTTACCGACTCTTTAACTCCCTCGGCTACCTTAGCCTTCTCCACCAGGACAGCAAACTCACGCTCCTGCTGTGGAGCAATCAGCAACCTTAATTCATCTCTTAGACCATCCTCGAAACGAACACACCTCTCGTGTTCAGTAGCCACAATGCCCCTAGCATACCGACTCAGCCTCAAGAACTCAGCCTCGTACTTTGACACAGACTTACTCCCCTGAACAAGCCTCAGAAATGCTTTTCGCTGCGCGTCGATGTAGCTAGCTCCAATATACTTTTACTGATAAGCAGCCTTGAAATAATCCCAAGTAAGATCCTCTGCTGCAGCACTGTCCCAAACCGTGAGCCACCACTGGTATGACTCATCCCGAAGAAGCGATACTATACCTTTCAGCTTCTCCTCAGCAGTCAGGTCTAGATCATCCATAACCCGCTCTGTCGCCTCCAGCCAATACTCAGCCGTGCTGGGAGCAACACCAGAAACACCTCGAAATACCTCAGCCCCGTTTGCCCGGAGTCGCTCAGGCACAGATTTCCGAACTCCTGCGCCTCCGCCTACTCCAGCTACCCTCTCCAGAACTCGCAGCATCGCCTGCAACACTGCGTTATCCCCAGTCTGATCCTGAAACTCACCACCTCCAGCTGGTGGCGGTACTGGTATCTCGTTCTCTGACCCCTGACCAGATCCTACGGGTTCAGAAACTGTCATCCTACCACGACCGAGTCCACGACCACGTCCACCTCTAGCGCTCATGACTAAAATCTCTACGTATCTGATTTAGGAGTTTTATGCATCAGTACTTATTCCACTGTTTTAAAAGCAAAGTCTTATGAATATTAAAGAAGCTTTGTTTTCGCGAGTTCACAGAGTCCTATCAGTTTCAGTTTCTAAAGTAATCCGCTACTACTAGTCATCCAATCACATCATATCCAAAAACCACAAACAATAGTAAGGGGTACTTACCTGGGCGGATTGGTGCCGGAGACTCGGTGCCATGCCTTTTTCAACCACATATTTAAAAAAAACTCTTGAAACAACTTTTCAAAACATTTTGGGCCTCGGGCCCACAGCCGAGCCTTTGAACTTGGCTCTGATACCACAATTGTAACACCCCAAACCCGGTCAATACACCATGACCGAATCTGGTATGTTACGGGATAAATGTTTTCGAGAGGTTTAGGTTTCGGTTGGCTAAGTTTTATACTTGTAGAAATCTTGGGCATGATTGTTTTAAAAATCGTAGTGCATTTGGGAAAAACCAGGAATTTTGAAAACTTAATTAAACGTGTAAGTAAAACGAATTTATTTTATTTAGAAAACCGAGTAAGTTCTTTATGTGGCTTAAAACATGTTGGTCTTAGTAAGAAAATATTCCCAAGTTTGAAAAACACATTCGAGTTTCATTCATTTCAAATTACAGCGTGGTACCCGATGGTAAAGTTTAAAACATTTCGCTTTGTAGTTTGAAAACCTTATCTTTCCAAGTTTTAGCCAAAATTTGAACCCAATAGTTTGTTAAGGCATATTTGAGAACAATATCTAAGCACAAACATAACAAAACATAAGTTTAAAAGGCCTTTTACAATCCCAACAAAACCAAATAAGAGTAAACGTAATAAAGTACCAAGTTTTTAAAATCAGCGCAACCCCAAATTTTATTCATGGCATGAGCACCTCGAGTCCACCCCGGCTCCATGTCCGCAACTAAGTGTCACCTGAAAAGATAAGGGAGAAGGTGAGTCGCAAGACTCAGTGCATAAATCCCCCTCCCGATAATGCAACATACTAACACACATCATAACAAAGCAATATAATTAATGCACCCGATCCTAACCATCCATATCACCTTTTCTACCCCGTGTGGTACCAAACCACTGGTGGTGCCAAACCACTGGTGACCCAAAGTCACGATATCCATCAATGTGGTGCCAAACCACTGGTGACCCAAAGTCACGAATAATCCATCTGTGGGGCCAACCTACGTGTGATACCAAATCACTGGCGGCAATCTCGTATCTCAATAGTGGGGCCAACCCACGGTGGTGTTAAACCACAGGGACGAGTCGCTATGAGGTGCCCAACCTCTGGTGTCCCAAAGACACAAGTGTGATACCAAAACACTGGTGACCGCAGTCACGAATCGAATGATGGGGCCAACCCATCGTGTGATACCAAATCACTGGCGTCAATCCCGTAATATCAACCGTGGGGCCAACCCACTGTGGTGCTAAGCCACTGGGACAAGACGCTGAGGTGCCAAACCTCTGGTGACCCAAAGTCACAATAATCAATCTGTGGTACCAAACCACTGGAGGTGCCAAACCTCTGGTGTCCCAAAGACACGGATATCATATTCCCCCTCCTCTCATATCACCCAATAACATATCATACTAATGCAAATCGTGCAAATCATGCAATCATGCTCACATGCTTAATATGGTATCTCATAATACATACACCATAAATCATGACATCATATATCACTACAGATCTCGTAATGAAACGGACTTACCCGAATCCGTCCCCATACCCCATTAGGTATTATATCAGTCAACCATACTGTTTCACTTCACACAATCAGGTTATTAAACATATTACTAAGTAAAAAGTGTGTTAGTTTACACACCTGTTAACACACAAGTCTTAACCCAAACGAACCGATCTAAAATCCCTCGATTACCTTGCTCCTAAAATCGACCAACCATAGATTAGTTACTTATACCATTCGGCCAAAACCAAATAAATCAAGAGGGTTAACGCTTTCCTACCAAATCCCAAACCAAACGATGGTTCTTCTTTAAGCAAACGGCACACCCTAACAAGAAAACGGTTAATCCTTTAGTGACTTGGCTTAATGAGAACTAAACGAATAGACTAAAAGAACCAACTCTTACCACCACTTACCAAACGATTAAGCAAAGGTGACTGCTTCACTTGATTGCCACCAAAGTCCAAAGGCTCTACAATGAAATCGATTACCAAAACAAAGGTTAACACCTTCCAATCAATACCCAAAATCGGCACTTAACCAACCCAAAACGATAAAGCACAAGGGAGGGGAGAAATGGCCATTCGGCCAAGCACTTACCTACCACCAACCGATTGAAAACAAACCCCCAACAAGATTAACACCCTTCTAGAATTCGGCCAAGATGAAGAAACTATTAGAAGAGAGGAGAGAATCAGCCAACACTCTAAACAAGAAAGAAGAGAGGATTCGGCCTAGGAGTTAATCACACTTACGTTTGGCTTAAAATGAAAGAATGGAAGAGTAGAGGTGAGAAGAAATGGAGGCTACGGCAAATAGGGTTTGAGAGGAGAAAAAGAAAGTTTGAGAGAACAAGTTGAGAGGGTTTCGGCACACAAAAGAAATGGAGAAAACAATTGAAGATTTTGGTTTAGAAGCAATTGTGAGTTTCGGCACAAGTGTTTTAGGAGAAAAGAATGCAAATGTGAGGAGAGGAAGGTGGCTAGTTTCGGCAACAAAAGAGATCAAAGGAAGGAAAAGCACAAAATTGGCTAGATGCCCAAAAGAAAAGTCGGCAAGATATGGTTGCTTGAGACTTCGGTTCCCAAAGAAGAAAATGGAGAAACTCTCTTGAAAATTTTGGCTTGTTTTGACAAAAAGAAGAATTTGGCTTACACAAATTTGACCGAAAATGCACACCAAATGCCAAAAGAATTTCGGCACTCCCACTCCCCCACACACCAAGCCGTCCACTCCCCCCAAAATCTCCCCCAAGATTCAGCCATCACTCCCCCAAACACTCCAAGCCACTACTTCAAACTAGTTTGAACTAGTCCACCTCCACAAATCACTCTCCACCCACCATTCAAGTGGGTTGACTTGGTCTATGGCAGAGTTTGAACTGCCAACAACTTCTCCTCCTCCATGCCGCCAAAATGGAAGCAAAAATGTGGAGCTTCTGCAGCTTGAACACAGGACCTCCCCCTGCAAGTGGCGTCACACGCACAAGCCTCAAGTGGCGCCTATCCTGCCACTCCACCAGCTCATTTCTTGTGCTATCATTTACCAAATAAAACCTTTAAACCCCAACTTCCTCAGCTCCTCTCACCTAAGCCTAAAAACTAAAATTTTTCCTACCTCACAGGCTTACACCTAGCTTACAGCTAAGCCCCAAAACATCAAGAACAACAACATAGCAGGCCAATAACATGCAAACAATGCCATAACAAAATAGCCCCTAACCTGGGATATTACACTTTCAAATTAACAACATCATTTTCAAAGTCACGATTTTAAAACTTACTATTTCAATTTTCGACTTTTCAATCAACTTTTCAAAATTAGTAGTATTTTATCGAATATTTATAAAGCAAACTTGTTTTTTTTTTTTACTATAACCAAATAACTCCTACTTTAGTAAGAATCACTTGTTATTTATATGTTTTCTTCCTGTGATATGTCAGATCCGGTCATACCGCATGGGCTGGGTTTGGGGTGTTACATTCGCATTCATATGTGATATTTTGTTGCATGGGGATGGGATCTTGTATTGGAGGAAGTGATTGATATGTGAGGGTCGCACGAGACGACTGTGGACCCACCGATGGCTTTAAGCCGATTATGTGATTTGCAGCTCTGCTGCAATATTGGTTAGTGCCGCAATCGGTGCTACATAAGGAGTGTAGGGATGGGTGGGTCGATTTAATCCGCACAAGAGTGTAGGGTTGGATAGGAGACGGAGTACAGTGTTGGTTTGGGTATTTATGCATTGCATATACTGATTCTGATATTGAGATGGGCTTAGGCCCAGATAGATGTGATATGTATCATTTGATATGGCCTCATGCCCAACCGAGGTTGATGGGGGCTATGGCCCAATTGCCACCGTTATTGTAATGGGCTTAGGCCTAGATAGATGTGATGTATGTTATTTGATAGTTGGGGTTGTACACACTGAGTTTTCACAAACTCACCCCTCTTTCTAATTTTTCAGGTAATCCCTAGCGTGACGGTTCAACGTACTAGAGGACTCGGAGGTGGCCACACTACGAACAATTGCATTTTCGTGTTTTTAATTTACTTTATTTTTAATTATGTTTGCTTTAATTTGGGTTTGGTTGTAATAAGGCCTTTCTCTGGTTGTGTTTTAAATTTTGGGATTTAATTGTGTTGATTGCATAACTACTAGTTTTAGGCCTCGGGTTTTAAAAATAAAACAACGTTTTACAAACCAACCGTAAGTACACAAACCTTTTTAAAGAAAAGCTTCCGCTGTATTTTGAAAGTTTAAGTAACAAGTTTAAAGATTCGTACATAAAGTTTTTAATCAAACCCTAATATACCAAAAGAATTTGAACATAACATTAAATTATCACTGGCAAATGTTTTAAACTAAGAACTCATCAAAAGACTTTAAGGTTTTACATAAACTTTGGATTTTACAATTCACCCTTCAATGTGACGCTGCCAGATTCTGCCATAACGTTTGGGCCGGGTTTGGGGTGTTACATTTAGTGGTATCAGAGTGAGGTTTCAAAACTCGGGCCGTGAAATGGGCTTTGGTTTTTTATTTTAAAGTTGTTTACAAATGAAACAAAGCATTTTGAAGGATTTTACTGTGTAGCACACCGAGTCTCCGACGTTGAACCAAGTAAGTCTTCTATATTGAAATCTATTTTAAATGGTTATACTGTGGATACTACTGGGATTACTTTAGATAACAGGCTATACTGAGACTCTTTAGTTAGAGTAAACTGAAAAACAGTAGGAAACTAAAACTGTAGTAAGCTTACGATTGTGAAAACAACTCTTAAACTACTACTCTCATAAAACATCTACTTTAATTACTGAAATTGTAACCAATTTGCATAAAAAATTTTAATTCAGATAATACGTAAAGTGAAAATGAGCACTAGAGATACTCGTGGAAGGGGTACAAGAGGTCGCGGCAGAGGCCGTAGAGGTGCTAGGGCTGGGTCCTCAACATCTGATCATTTGCCTAATTTAGAATTCAGTGTGTAACAGTCTGGTTTAGACCCTAGTTGGAACAGTGGTTTTGGGACCACAAATTCGAGTTAGAAAAATATTTAAATATTATTTTCCGTGCTTATAGTATGTGAATTAGCATGTATGAAAGTCTCGTGATTTAATTTGGTCATTTATGTGCTTAATTTAAGAAAAGGATTAAATTGCATAAAAGGTAAAAGTGACATACTCTATCTTAATGTGCTTATTTGAGCTGGCTTTTAAATGGAGTGGCCTTATGAGGCAATTAAACCATTTTAAAAGATAGTGCATGGTTAAAGGACATAAATGGCCTTATATTTATATGTTTTATATGTTTATTTATAAGGTTAATTTTGTAAATGAATTAATAATATATGTTATAATATAACAAACATAAAACATGGCCATTGTTCATCTTATTTTGGCCGAATATAGCAAGGAAAGAAAGGAAGAAAACCATTTTAGGTTTCGGCACTCATCTAGTTCAATTAAGGTATGGATTTTGATCCGTTTTTAATAATTTCTACATTTTTGTAATCGTTGCTTTGTATACTTCAAAAGCCATGCTTCAATTTTGTGAATTGATTAATATTTTGTAATGTGCCATTGATGAATATGTGAGTTTTTGGTTGTTTGATGGTGAAATATGAAAGTTATGTGTTTGATTAACATAGTTTGTCTTTGAATTTTTGGTGATTTTGAGTATTTTGGATTAAATTGAGAAAATAAAATTTTGAAGGACTAAATTGTGAAATAAATGAAATTTATGGACTCATATGAGCATGAGTAAAATTTGGCTATGCATTGCTAACTAGAAATTATGTGTATTTTGTAATTTTGTGAAATAGGGACTAAAATGTCAAAATGTGAAAATGTGAGGGCTAATTTGCAAATTGCCCTAAATATGTGTTTTTGGATTGAGTTGAATGTTTTGGTGAATAAAAGGGTTAAATTTGAATATGTATAGATCAAGAACCGAAGAAAACAGACTTAGATCGTGGGAAATAAAAAATAGTTGAATAGTCGTCCATTTCCATTCCTCCTATACGAAGTAAGTCGATTTACAAATAAATGCATTTGAATTGAGTTAATTGTGCATATATGAAATTTAACTTGTGTTGAATATGCTTGAGATGTTATGTACATGGAATTCGAGATAGTATCGAGATTGTATCTAAGTTCGAGAAGTCCCATATGAACCTAGGAATAGATAGGGTTACATATGTCATGACATAGGTTTTCGATATGTGAGATCATGTAAGACCACGTCTAGGATGTTGGCGTTGATTTGAGATTTCGTGTAAGACCACGTCTGGGACGTTGGCATCGATATGAGATTTACGTGTAAGACCATGTCTGGGACATTGGCATCGTATTTGATTCGTGTAAGACCCTGTCTGGGACAGTGGCATCGATATCTGAGTACATGTAAGACCTCGTCTGGGACGTTGGCATTGTACGACTATTCTGAGCACTCTGAGTATCCTATTAGATTCTGAATAGTTCAACGGGCAAGTCCGAGAAATGAATGACTATGTGAGTTGTATATCTGATTCAGCTACGTTGATATGTATGCATTGTATAAGCGTGAAAGGCGAGTAAGTATGTGCATTGTTGCAAAGAAATATTTGAGATATATGTATGTTTGAGATATGAGCAAACGAGATGCTTGAGATATGATGTGTTGGTAAGCAATGGCAAACCAATTGAGCCAAAGACATATCCATGTGCTTGAAATGAAGATATGTTAATGAATTTAAATTGCTATGTTTATGAATGCTATTATGATAAATTTATTTCTATATGGCTTACAAAGCTTTTGAAAGCTTACTTTGTGTATGATTACTCTGTTTTACAGATCGTCAAACCTACTGAAGGCTCAGGGATCGTCGAGGATTATCATCACACTACACAAACTTATTTTGGGTACTTTTGAATGTGTACATAACTAAATATGGCATGTATAAGCTAGTTGTTATGGAATATGTTTGAAATATGTACATAGCCATGTGATATGGCTAGATAAATAGTTGTGCTGTGAATGACTAGTCATGTCGTATAATGTATGTTTTGGTATGGCTCAATGGAAAATGAAATGATTTTGTGAATGGTAAGTTTGTTGATGCAATGTTGAAATATCTTTGACGAGATAATGCCTTAGTATTGTGGTATGATATGAATGAACTATGTTTAGATATACTTGTGAAATGGTTGAACCAAATGGCTTATAAGTTAGCATGTTTAGAGATGAGATTGAATATGATGATATGATGAACATTTTGATGTGTTTTGGTTGCTAATGATGTATAGAAAGATGCTTGATTGAGCTTGTAAGGATATTCCAAGTGTGGGTGGCATTTTGGCCTTGAAAATGGCCTATAATTGGCCACACAGTTGAGCACACGGGCGTGTGGCTCGACCATGTCCCTCGTGGTTGAAATTCAAATCAAGTCAGACTTGACCACGGGTTGGACACACGGGCGTGTGACTGGCCATGTGGTGCAAGTCAGTAGCGACCACGGGTGAGGCACACGGGCGTGTCCACGGTTGTGTGGACAAGTTAGTATGTATACCCTGTTTTGACACGGCTTAGGCACACGGGCGTGTCTGAGGCCGTGTGCCTGCCCACACGGGCGTGTGACCTCTTTAACTTTGAAAAATTTTAAATTTTTGAGAATTTTCATATGTGTTCGGTTTAGTCCCGGCCCTATTCTAAAGCATGTATAAGGTCTCGAAGACCTATTTAAGGGACACTTTGGTGTGATCTATTAAGTTATGTTTTGAAATGTCCGTAAAAGTTTTCGATTGTCCGGTAATGCCTCTTAACCTAGACCGACGACGGTTACGGGTTAGGGATGTTACACAGTGCGACACCGACCTCACCTGTGACTAAGATTGGGTCACACGATCAAGCAGCTGGGGACGACGCATTGTCCCAGGCAATGTTAAAGATTCTAGAAAGGGTTGGTGGGCCCAACACTAGTTTTGGGAGCAGGGGGTCGATTTCAGAGCGACTCCGATCAAATGGAGCTGAGAACTTCAAGGGCATTGCGGGAGTAGCTCCTAATGTGGCTGAATATTGGTTGGAGGCCACAGAAAGAATAATGGATGATCTTCACTGCACTTCCGAACAAAAACTAAAAGGTGCTCTGTCGATGCTGCGAGAGGAAGCCTACCAGTGGTGGCTTACCGTGAAAGAGGGTACTCAACCTGACCAGGTAACTTGGGAATTCTTCAAATCTGCATTCCAGGGGAAATATGTGGGCGCAAGTTATGTGGATGCCCGGAGGAGAGAATTCTTGAATTTGACTCAAGGGGATAGGTCTGTGGCAGAGTACGGGGCAGAGTTCCTAAGACTTAGTCGATATGCTAAAGGGATGGTGGCAACAGATTATGAACATAGTGTGTGGTTCGAAGACGGCCTCAGAGATAGTCTTCGGGTATTGGTAGCTCCACAAAGGGAGCGAGATTTCCCATCATTGGTGGAGAAAGCAAAAATCGCTGAGGTTGTGAAGCGCACTGAGCACCTAAACCAGGAAAGAGAAAGGGGCAAAAATAAAAGGGATTCAGAGACTTTTGGTTCCATGCAAAGGCCTAAGAAAACAGCCAAAGTGGATGTGCCAATCAGAGCAGGGCCCCCTGTTGCTACTACTAGGTTATCGCCTTGTGCTGTTTGTGGAAAAGGCCATCTGGGTGAGTGCTGGAGGAGGACAGGAGCCTGTCTGAGTTGTGGTTCCATGGAGCACCGTATCGAGGAATGTCCTAGAAGACCGGATCAAATGCAAGCTATTGGTAGGGGTAAAGTGCAGCCACCGAGGGGTGGTCAGCAGCCGCCTAGAGCTCGTGGTCAGGCCAGAGGTAGAAACGGTTTGAGACGTGGCCGTGGAGCACCGGGCAGAGATGCAGGACATACCAAGGCGAGGCAGCCAGCCTTGGTTTATGTTGCTCGTCGTCGAGAGGACGGAGACGCCCCAGATATGATAATTGGTACGTTTTTTATTCATGAAGTACCGTATACGGCACTGATTGACATTCGATCTACCCATTCGTACATTGCATGTACTATGACTGAGACTTTGGGTGTTATGTTTGAAATTGCTGTAACTGAAGTCACTGTGTTGAGTCCTCTATGTAATAGCACGATTCAGGGGCTAGTCGGAACAATGGTTTCGGGACCGCTAAACCGAAGTTAAGAAAAATTATTTTGATGTTATTTTATATGTTATGGTGTTATTATAAGGGTGTGTAAAAATTTTGGTGCATTAATTTGAGTGATAGCATGCTTAATTGTGAAAAAGTACTAAATCGCACAAAGTGCGAAAGTTCTATTTTAGTTGCTAGAGGTGCCAAATAACTATGGATTTTTAATTGGATGTCCCAAACGTGCAATTTGGCCTTGTTTAAGTGAGTTGGCTAGCCATAGCATGCATAGGGGGCAAGAGCATTTAATTTGGTCAATAGTTGGTGATATTAGTTGGTAAAATGAATAAAATAAGATGATATAAGCAAAAGTTATCATCTTTTCAATTAGTCTTCTTCTCCAACCAAAAATATCACCAAGGGAGGGCTTTGAAAGCTTAAAAATTTTAGCAACTCATTTTCTCTTCAATTAAGTGATTTTGGTGATATTACTTGATAATTTTTGTACTTTTGGAGTCCCCAAAGCTTAAGCTCGCTAATGAGGGGACTAGTTTGTGATATGGTTGAAAGTCTAAGGACTTGCCATGAGAGTGTTCATGTTGTTAGCTGAGTTTTTATTGAAGAAAATGAATGTTAGGGAGGTGAGGAACAACTTTTGTAAAAGGTGTTAGCATGAAAACACCTAATGAGGACTTAAATGCAAAGAATGAATTTGTGTCATAAATGCATGAAATAGTTGGAATGGTGACTATTTGTAAGAGAAATAAAAGTTCAGCTAGGCTTATTTATTGATAAAATGTGTTGAAAAATGATTTACGAGCCTAAGGGCAAAATTGTAATTTTGCCATAGTGCAAGGGCAAAATGGTCATTTTTGCCTTAGTATAGATTTTGATGCATTATGATCATAGAATGATCTAAATGAATGAATTTTATTGCTATAGATCAAGAAGAGCGCGGAATTAACCTTGACCGGGGAAAAGGCAGGGTCACGGATTAAACTGTTAGTTTACACATTTTGCACCGAGGTAAGTTGACGTGTAAACAATGCATTTTATATATATATATTATTGTTACTAACTAGTGTATAGCACAATCGAGAACATGTACGATTCAAGTGGATTTAATGTGGTAGTTATTGAATAACTCTAAGATGAATAATGGTATGGATATGTAAGTGTGTTATATCAATTCTTGATGGTCGGCTATGTGCGATACTACCTTAATACTTAATTACAATGGGCTATGTGCGATACCATCATCTATTTACCATTTGGTGGGCTATGTGCAATACCACCGTAATTAACCTCTTAGTGGGCTATGTGCGAGACCACTCCAAATAAATCTAATGGTGGGCTAAGTGCGAAACCACCGAGAAATTGATCTCGAGTAGTTGATCATTAGATTGTGATGTGTTGTATCGTACGACTTTGTGGTGCTAAGTACAGGGATGTATGCTAATGAATGTGAGTACTAAGCTTATGATGTGGTTGGAGAGTGGTAAGGGAGGAAATGAGTAAGCATGACTAAGAATGTAGACTATTCTTGTTTAGTATGTAATGCTATTTTTTGTTAGCACACACTATAATGCTAATTGTTCACATGTAAACTTACTAAGCTTAAAGCTTACTCCCCTTCTCTTTTCCCTTGTTTTATATAGTTTAAGAGACGAGCCAGGATACACAGATAACTAGAAGATCGCCCACACTATCAGCTCACCTCAGTATATCTAGACTTAGTGATTTTGTATGTGGCATGTATAAGGGCTAGACTAGTTAGATTATTTTGTTATTTTGGCCAAAAATGTGATGGCCCCTTATTAAGTTAACTATATTGTATATTGCCATGGTTGATGGCTCACCTTGTCATTTATGAAAATATGAAGTTATTCATGGAAGTTCGTATTGCAAACTATGAGTTGTTTATTGGTATGTTGAATGGATTCATATGGAGTGAGCTTGATGGGTGCAAAGAGCTTGGCAAATAGCCTTGTTCTTGTCCACATGGGTAGGCACACGGGCGTGTGTCTAGGCCGTGTGTGATACACGGTCAGTCCATGGGCATGTGCCCAGTCCGTGTGAAGTCTGCACCTTGAAATTTGGATTTTGAATCGCCACACGGTGGAAGCACCCGGGCGTGCCTAGGCTGTGTGGATTAATCAGAGGCAACCACGGGCCAGCCATATAGGCGTGTGTCCAGGTCGTGTGGTTCAAGTCAGTGTCGACCACGGGCGTCAAACATGGGCGTGTAGCCCCTGTTCAGGAAAAATTTTCTTAAACGTGTAAAAGTTTCCAAATTATCCTGAAACCTTTTTGGAAGCATGTCTAGGGCCTCGTAGGTCTATTATAAGGACGATAGACATATGGAAGGAAAAAATTTTAATTTGAAATGAGTTTTATAGCCCAAAGTTGTATAATTTTGCGAGTTAAGTATGTAATGCCTCGTGTCCAGTTCCGGTATAGAATACAGTAAGGTGTGTTACATTTAGTGGTATCAGAGCTATGGTTTAGTCAGTTCTCGGACTACCGTAGCGTGTTTAAGAGTCTAGCCATACATGCCGTAAGTATATAATGATAGTGTGGTGGCTTCTGATGATTCTAAATTTTGTTTTTATGTAGTATATGGATCCCGATCAATCAGCTGCTGATGACGTAGCTAGTAATGCGCCGACTCCAGCACAAGGGACCGCTTCTGTGCAGAGTGGACCCGAGACTAGGGGTCAGGGAGAAGAGGCTCAAGAAGCCTTCCTCCAAATGATGAGTACCTGGTACACTGAGTATGTACGAGCAAACCCCAATGCTCAACCTCCTCCATCCCCTCCTATACCTCAGCCAGTTCCTATGGCTCCCCAAGGTATAGATATAGTAAGAATAACCAAGCCCCCGGTAGATAAGATTCGGAAGCGTGGGGCCGAGGAGTTTAGAGCCAATATAGATGATGATCTCGAATGGTCAGAGTTCTGGCTTGAGAACTCGATGAGGGTGTTTGATGAACTATCCTGTACATCTGAGGAGAGTTTAAAATGTGTTGTGTCTCTGCTGAGGGACTCGACATCCCATTGGTGGAAAATGTTGACATCAGTGGTTCCTAAGGAGAGAGTAACGTGGGAGTTCTTTTTAGAGGATTTCGAGAGAAGTATATAAGTAAAAGATTTGTGGACCAGAAACGAAAAGAGTTCCTTGAGTTAAAGCAAGGAAAGATGACTGTGGCAAAATATGAGCGCGAATTTGTTAGGCTCAGCAAGTACGCGCAAGAGTGTGTGTCTATAGAAGCCACTTTATGCAAAAGGTTCGAAGATGGGCTGAACGAGGATGTCAGACTTTTAGTTGGGATTTTAGAACTAAAAGAATTTGTGGTATTGGTGGATAGGGCCAGTAAGGCCGAAGAATTGAGTAAAGAAAAGAGGAAGGTTGTGAGTGAGGCCTGGGATGCAAGAAAAAGGCCAATGAGTAAATCCTACCAAGCTCAATCGAAGAGGTCCAAGGAAGTGAAACCTCAGAAGACTACATCAGTCGGGTATTTGCAAAGAGAGCGAGGCAACACGTACTCGGGTTCAAGAGTTTAAGCCACCTCGATGACAAGTGTGGGCAATTCAAAGTCCAAACCAAAGTGCCCAAGTTGTGGCAGACATCACACTGGGGAGTGCTGGGGAAACAATCGAAATTGTTATAAGTGTGGGTCCCCCGACCATTTCATCCGAAACTGCCCCGAGAGGGATGACAATGAGAGGAAGCAAGAGATAAGATCAAGTAGTGTATCCTCTAGGGGTAGGCCACAAAAGAACCCGGGAGGTGGGACTAGTGGTAGAGGGGTATCACGAGACTCTACTGTGAGGCCAGAGGGATGGGCGTCAGCAAGGACTTATGCTATTCGTGCTCGAGAAGAGGCATCATTGCCAGATGTAATAACAGGTGCTTTTTCTCTTCATGACACCTTTGTTATTGTTTTGGTTGACCCGGGGTCAACCCATTCTTATATTTGTATGAGATTGGCATCTAGTTTGAGTATAATTGTTGAATCTACGAAATTTGGGGTAAAGGTGTCAAACCCGTTAGGTAAACATGTGTTAGTTGACAAGGTGTGTAGGAACTATCCTTTGACAATTAGGGGTCATTGTTTTCTAGCAAACCTTATGTTGTTGCCGTTTGATGAATTTGATTTCACTCTTGGTATGGATTGGTTGACTACCCATAGTGTTCTAGTGAACTGTGGTAGTAAATTTATTGAATTGAAATGTGAAAATGGAGATGTTATTCAGGTTGAATCAGGTGAGTCAGATAGTTTACCAGTGATGATTTCTTCCATGGTGGCTGAGAAATATTTGAGAAAAGGGTACGAGTCTTATCTCACTTTCATGTTAAATACTCAAGAGTCTGAAGTAAAGATTGAAACAGTGCCGGTTGTATGTGAGTATTCGGATGTATTCCCGGAAGAGTTACCCGGACTACCTCCAGTTAGAGAGGTCGAGTTTGGAATTGAGTTAATTCCGGGAACGACACCTATTTTGGTTGCTCCGTATAGGATGGCCCCACTAGAGTTGAAAGAACTGAAGATTCAATTGCAAGAGTTAACGGACAAGGGTTTTGCAAGACCGAGCTACTCACCATGGGGTGATCCGGTACTTTTTGTAAAGAAAAAGGATGGGCCTATGAGATTGTGTATTTAACTAATTTTGGCAATTTTCTAATTTTGCCCTTATTTCACGCATTTCCTGATTTTTTCTCAGCTATTGCCGCCCAAAATATCTCCCTTGGTATTAATTGCACTTTATGTCCTTCCTCATTTGACAATTGAGCTATTTAATCCTTCTAGCAACTTTTACACCTTTTTCAATTTAGTCCTTTTTATTAAATTAATCACCCGAATGTCAAAATTTTCTAACGAAATTTTAATACTACCTTATTGACACTCCGTAAATATTCATAAAAATTTTATGGCTCGGTTTATAACACTGAGATCTCGATACCTCTTTTTCTCAATTTCTTGACCAAATAAATCTTTATAAAACACAATTTACTATTTCAAAAATCTTTTAAAAGCTACATTTGGCTCGTAAATATTAAATAATTTAATATACAAATTTATTTTTCAGATTTGGTGGTCTCGAACCACTATTTCTAACATCGCTGAAATTTGGGCTATTACAAGTTAGGTATGTACCCAATTTTAAAAAAAAAATATCATTCTCATTGGGAATTTTGGACTTTATTAGTTGTAGGACTATTATCGAGTCAAACAGCTTAAGGGTTTCTCATGGAGCTCTCATTATGATGGGAGGACAAAAAAGGGTAGCATGTACATTCTACAATGGTCAACAATAATTGGTGTGACTGCAATTATTGAAGAAGAGTAGAAATCGTCGTCATGTCTTGACAAGACCCCCATGGCGTCGTGACAACGCAACGTGATCTTTTCTCCATAGATTTAGAAGTAACCAAACTGTGGCACATGCAACTTGGTCATATGAGTGAGAAAGGAATGACAACATTGTGTAAAAGAGATCATCTTAAAGACACTAAAGTTGGAAAGTTAGGTTTCTGCGAACACTGTACTTACAGGAAATATTCATGGGTAAGTTTTGATTCAGCAGTACACAGAACAAAAGGGACTCTCGACTATATCCATTTTGATTTATAGGGTCAACTCCTAACATATTGAAAGGAGGTAATAAATATTTCCTCACTTTCATTGTTGGTAATAAATATTTGTTGGTTTTCGTGGTCAAAATACCATTTTAGATCAGTTTTGTAACACCCCTAACCCGTAACCATCGCCGGTCTAGGGTTAAGAAGCATTACCTAACAAAACGGAACCTTTACAAACATTTCACAAATATAAATTCATCATCATCATATCGTAGCAAATTATATTCATAGAGTCCCTTTAGAAGGTCTACGCGACCTTAAATGTGCATTAGGAAGGGGTCGGGACTAAAATGAACTCATACAAAATTTTTCCAAAACTTCACATTTTTCAAAGTTACAGAGGTCACACACCCGTGTGGGCAGGCCGTGTGCCTCACACGGCCTCAAACACACCCGTGTGTCTGAGCCATGGCAAAACAGGGCATACATACTGACTTGTCCACACGGCCAAAGACACGCCCGTGTGCTTGACCTGTGGGCAACACTGACTTAATTCACACGGCCTGTCACATGCCCCTGTGTCTGGCCTATGTGCGATTCTGACTTGATTCGGATTATAAAATTAAGAGACACGGTCGAGCCACAGGCCCGTGTGCTCAACCGTGTGAGCAAATATAGGCCATTCGCAAGGCCAAATTGCCACCCAAATTTTGGGTCACTCCAACAATCATCAAGCCATACCAAATTCATACTCCATATACATCCAAAACATACCAACACATACATAATTTAAACTCTTAACATCATCATTCATTTCCTTATACAAATTCAACTCAACATACGAATCCAAAGTATCAACTTCACATCAAAATCATATAATCCATTCATCATTTAATCCTTACCAAATTTAAGCATGAAACATACCATTTTCATTTCACTAATTTATACCATAGTGGTCATTCACATAAAACACACATACATATATTATCCATCCTTTTCACATATCCAAAGCATATACCAAAATCATTAAAATATCAAGCCATATCACATGGCAATATGTATATATATATATACATCTCAAAACATACTATAATCACTAGCCTATACATGCCATATACTAAATATACAACTTCCAAAAGTACCAAAATAGATAGCCAATAGTGTGATTGAGTCGCTGACGATCCCTGGATCCGAGCTAGCTTTAATAACACTGTAAAACAGAGAAAGACTTCACATAGTAAGCTTTAAAGCTTAATAAGTTCGTAATATAACACATTTAACTCAACAATTCAAATTCAATATACAATATTAACTATCGCATCGTGTAATTCACAATAATACACAATCTCATCCATAATCAATACTCACATGATCATCCATTTATCCATATACAATATCATCAACCACATAGGTTCCGTACATACCTGTACCATCACTTAATTAACGATCACTTTTGCTACTCAATACTCAATACCACAATTCATTCAATCTTCTTTAACCATTTGATTTACTCGCACACTTAGTGCCAATTTCTTAGCCGAAGCTTTAATATCATCGCACACTTAGTGCCTTTACATTAAACCAGACTCAGTATCTCACACATAGTGCCAATAAATATAGTCGATGCTTTGTTTATTTCGCACACATAATGCTGTTCACCACTGTATCAATTCTATTTACACACACTTAGTGCCACATCTCTCAAATCCACATATATCATTACTAATTCATCAACCACATATTCATTCATTGCATAACACATGAACATGATTTAAACAATTCGTATTATACACGAACTTACCTCAGACGTAGAAACAACGATTCAAGTCGATTAATCGAGCACTTTATTCTTGCCTCGATCTAAGTCTGAATTTCTCTTCTCTTGATTTATACATATTCAAATTGAGCTCATTCATTCACGAAATCATTCAACTCAATCTAAAAACACATATTTTGAGATTTTACAAAATATCCCTCACATTTACACATTTTGACATTTTAGTCCCTATTTCATAAAATCACAAAATACTCGTAATTTCACTATACCATCCTTAGGCCGAATCTTCCTAATATTCATACAAGTCCACATATTTCATTTATTTCACATTTTAGTCCTTCAATTTCTCATTTTCACAATTTAGCCTAAAATAATCAAATTTATCAAAAATTCAAAGACAAACTATGTTAACCCAACATTAAACTTTCATATTCCACCAACTATCAACACAAAGCTCACATATTCATCAATGGCACATCTCAAAATCATCATTAATTTCTAAAATTAAGGCATGGGCTTGATAGTATGCTAGGCAATGATCACAAGAACGTAAAAATTATCAAAAACCAAGCTTGAAACATACCTCAATCAAGATCAAAAGTGTGCCAAACCCTAATGTTCTTTTTCTTTTCTTTTTCTTTGTATTTTCAGCAATGGTGATGAGAAAATAAGCATGGATTTGTTTTCATTTTCTTTAATTATACTTATTATGCCAATTACCATTTGCCCTTTTATTAATTCATTTAAAATTCCACTAACCTTAGGCATTTTTGTCCATCAAATATTCATATGGTTTAATAACAACATAAGGACTTCTTATTTAAGAAGCCATGCCAATTAAGCACTTTAACAACTAGCACACAACTTTTGCATTTTATGCAATTAAGTCTTTTTTTGCAATTCGACACACAAATAATAAAATTTTCACACAAAATCTTCACACATGCTTAATCATATACTGTAAACACTAAAAATAATATTAAAATATTTTTCTGACCTTAGATTTGTGGTCTCGAAACCACTATTCCGACTACGGTCTAAACTGAGCTGTTACAAGTTTTGGACTTCATCTGACTCGCAGGTATTCTCACCATCTCAATTAACGAATTATAAGTTTTCTCGTGACAGGAAAAGGCAAGAAATCCAACCATCACAAAAATACTGTAAAGGAAACCCAGTGGCATATGCTCTAAGTATTGCAGAGAGCATTTATTCAACCTATCCTTTATGTTATTCCGAGGCAGTTTAGACCTCTAATTCTAGCAAATGACTCATTGCCATGGAAGAAGAAATAGAATCACTTCAAAAAAAAACGAGACTTAGCGGCTAGTTAAACCACTCATCGATAAGAAAATAGTTGGCTGCAGATGACAGTAAGAAGAAGGAAGGTTCAGGTTCAAATGACACTAGGTACAAGGCAAGACTAGTCGCAAAGGGCTACAATTAAGTGGAGAGAGTTAATTTTCATGATGTTTTCTCTCCTATTGTGAAACATACGTCCATTCGGGCGCTTTTGGCTCTTATTGCATCAAACAATCTTGAGTTAGAATAGTTAGATGTAAAGACTATTTTCCTTCATATTGACCTTATGGAAGACATATACATGCAAAAATCGGAAGGCTTTAGAATAAAGGTAAGGAAGATCATGTTTGCCTTCTACAAAAATCTTTTATGGTCTGAATCAGTCTCCTCGATAGTGGTATAGAAAGTTTGATTACTTCATCTTGAGTATTAGTTTTGCATGAAGTAAGTATGACAATTGTGAGTATTTACAATGTTTGCATGATGATTCATTCATATATTTTTTGCTTTATGTTGATGATATGTTGATAGCAGCTAAAGATCAGTTAGAAATTGAACGCCTTAAAACCATGCTTAATTCTAAATTCGAAATGAAGGATTTGAGTCCAACAATGAAAATTTAGGGGATGGAAATTTTAAGGGATAGATGTTCCGGGAAATTATTTTTGTCGCAAAAAAGGTACATCAAGAAGATCCTTGTACGATTTGAGATGCAAGACTCAAAACTGGTAACTACTCCCTCAGCTGCACATTTTAAACTCTAAATTTTAAATTCCCCTTAAAATGAAGAGAATGAAGGTACATGTCAAAAGTACCTTACTCGAGCGTAATCAGAAGTTTAATGTATATAATGGTATGCACTCGCCCCAATATCTCACATGTTGTTAGTGTTGTTAGTAGATACATGGCAAAACCAGGTAAGTTGCACTGATATGCCGTCAAGTGGATTTTCAAAAATTTGCGAGATACTTCAAATATATGCTTAGAGTTTGGAAGAATCCAAAAAGGTTTAGTCAAATATGTTTATTCAGATTATGCAGAAGACTTAGATTGAAGGAGGTCTCTTAAATGTTATCTATTTGATTTCGAAAATTGTGCCATTAGTTGGAAAGCTACACTTCAAGCTACAATGGTCTTATCGACTACTGAAGCAGAATACATGGCAATCACTGAAGCTATAAAGGAAGCAATTTGGTTAAGAGGCCTGTTTTGGGAACTAGTTAATGGGAAAGAGGCAACTGTCATATATTGTGATAGTCAAAGTGTCATACATCTCACCAAAGATCAAATGTATCACGAAAGGACAAAGTACATAGACATTTGTTATCACTTTGTTCGAGAGGTGATCATTCAAAAGGATGTCCATATTCATAAAATTGGGATAGAACACAATCCAGCCAACATGTTCACAAAGATCCAATTAGGTTCGTAATAGGGTTTGGAAAGGGAGTTAGGTAAAATATGAGTCAGGTGAAATATGAGTCAAGGTGGAGCTTTGTAGAAATATGTCTCACATTTCAACCAAAGTAATGACTGATGTCACAACAATGGAAGACTCCTCGTCCCGACGTCATGACTAGAAGAAGACTTTCGTCCTAACGACACGATCGATCTTCGTCCCGATGACCAAACGCCACGCCACTACATGGCAACATGTTCTTCAAGTTCCTTAGCTTTCTTCTCTCAGTTAAACTCGATTTTAGCTTCTCACTTGAACTCTGATTAACCTTGGCGTATTCTAGTCATAAAAGCAATGAATTTCAGCTTATAAATAAGTATTAGTTACCCTAGGTTTACGCACAAACAATATACAGATTGAGAGAGTTCTATGTTTTGAGTTTAAAGGGTTTTCTTTCGGGATTTTGAGGTTTTCTTTTGAATCTCTCCATATTTTGTATTCGTCTTATATATTAGTGAAATATTCTTTTGCCTGTGGTATTTTTTATCTTCTTTTAAGGAGTTTTTTCACGTAAAATTTGTGTGTTCGATCTTTTCAATTTCTCTATTTATTTTACTTGTTCGTTGTTTATACAAGTTTATTCCCAACAACATGACACTAAGTTGAGGGTGAAGGATAAAAAAGGTAAAAAAAAATCTCTCCAATTTATCTCAATTTTGAAACTGAGCAAGTTGGTCATTCTAAAAAAATCAAAACAATTTAATCCTTGCCAATTTTAAAAATGAGTAATTAAGGACAACTAATCACGAAGTTAATATTTTCCATCAATTGTACATGATTTTGATTAGTATAATAATAATTTAACTCTCAAAGTTTGCACATTTTGTCAATTTGGTTCTAATTTAACCAATTTATCCCCTAGCATTTGTGTAAATGTATAAATGTTGAGGCTGAATTTGTTGAATTTTTTAGAATTAAGGCCAAAATGACAAAAATATATAAACATTGAAGGCTAAATTTGTTACTATACTAATCAAAATTATGTACATTTGATAGAAGACAATAACACCATGATTAATTGTTCTTAGTTGTTCACTTTCAAAATTGTCAGGGATTAAATTGCTCCAAATTTTTTAATAAAGACTGTTGAAACCAATTTTTTTATATTTTGAAAAAATAGGGACCGATTGAGAAATCAAACCACCAATCCTTTTTGTTTAGGTGTGATTGGGTCACCTATAAAACATTTTGTTTTATTTTTAAAAGAATTTAATTTTGGTCTACGAATTTTAAGAAAAACGGGTTCGAGAGTCGGTTACATACGAGGAAGGATTAGCACCCTCGTACGCCCAAAATTGGTACCAAATTGATTAACTAATGTCCTTATGTTGAAAATTTAAAAGGATTTTTAAATTATGACCTTCTTTGACCTATTTGAAGATACTCGAGTTTGAATATTAAGATTCTCTTGTTCCGAAGGAATAAAATATCACATCCAGCACGTTAGGATACAACAATTTAAGTCCTCGAATTCAAGATTATCCCAAAATTCTCAAAGCTCATGCATTGTAATTTTGAAAAGGTATTTGATTATTTGGACAAATGAAAAACCGAAACCCAACTCGTTAGGGTACGATTTCTCGGATTTCCAAACACGAAATATTGCCTTGTCTTTTAAAAGGAAAACATGGACAAAATTATGAAAGGATACTTAGTTATTTGGTGAAAACAGAAAATCGAAACCCAACACGTTAGGGCACGATTTCTCAAATTTCCAATCACTAAATATTGCCTTGTTTTGAGGAATTTTTAAATGGGCAATTTTAAAATCAACTTATAAAGTATTTTGTTCAGTTTGTTTGGATAAAAAAACATTTGAACGTGTAAGTTGGAAATCTCGGTTACAATGCGATGATAAAAATGTAGTAGCAAGCATGGGATAATAATACATGGCAATGATGTTAAAAAAAACAAATAATTTCATATGAAAGAACACATTAAGAAGTGTACAATAGCAATGGTCTCATATCAACATGACGCAAATGTTAACGATAATATTCGAAAACTTATGAATTAAGAACAATTCCAAAAGCAATTCAAAGCAAGTTACAAACAAACATAATACTACATAACGAATTCAAAATATATATATTTTAAATTTTAAATACTTGATATACAAAATAATTTAAAATGATACATAATATAAATAACATATGTATATAAAAATAATAATAATATAGGGAGGTGTTTGAAATAAATAAAACATAATATAAAATAAGATCTTTAAAATAACAATCATATGTGTCGAAACCATTTTTATTTTGGGTTTAAAAAATGGGGATCGACTTTAAAAACATGGAGTCGCCACCAATCCTTTTTGTTTAGGTGTGATTGGGTCACCTTTAAAATAAATTTTGATCTACGAATTTTCATAAGAAAACGAGTTCGGGAGTCGGTTACGTGCGAGGAAGGATTAGCACCCTCGCCACGCCCAAAGTTGGTACCAAAATTGGTTAACGTTGTCCTAATATCGAAAACATGAAATGTTTAGGGTAACAAAAGTTTGAAAGAAAACTAAATAGAAATTGAATCACAAGATGATCTCGTTTCAACGGGATAAAAGTATTATACCCAACACGTTAAGATATAACGCTTTTATGCTCTGACACTGAGATCATCTTTGATCTACAAAACATGTAAAAAAGGGTGTTTGGGTATCTAGTTGAACGAAAAATCGACACCCAACACGTTAGGGTGTAATTTTCCATACTTCTAAACACACAAGCATTGCCTTGTTTTTTTCTTTTTGAAAAATATGCAATCTTTGAATTAATTCAATATATATTTTTAACGAAAGAAAACCATTAGAAAGAATTCGAATACATCTAGAACTCAAAAATATTTAGGGTGAAAATTTTGGAAGACAGTTAATTAAATTGGAATTGAATCTCAAGATTAACTCGTTTCATAGGGACAAAAGTATCATACCCAGCACGTTAGGACATAACACCATTGTACTTTGACACCGAGATTATCTTTGATCTTCAAAACATGTAAAAAAGGGTATTTGGGTATCTGGCTGAACGAAAAATCGACACCAGTACGTTAGGATGTAATTTCCCGTTCTTCTAAACACACAAATATCACCTTATTTTTTTATATGCAATCTTGAAATTGGTTCAATGTATGCTTTTAATGCAAGAAGACCTTTAGAAAGAATTCGAATTTATTTAAGACTTGAAAACTTTTAAGGTAAAAATTTTCAGAAGAAAATTAATTAAGTCGGAATTGAATCTCAAGATTAACTCGTTTTAAAGGGATAAAAGCATCATACCCAACACGTTAGGATATAACGCTTTTATACTCTAACACCGAGATCATCTTTGATTTTCAAAACACGTAAAGAGGGTATTTGATTGTTTAGTGGGACGGAAAATCGACACCCAACACGTTAGGATGTAATTTCCCGCACTTCTAAATGCACAAACATTGCCTCACTTTCCGAAAATGCAATCTTTAAATTGGCTCAACACTTATTAATCTACTTTGGAATAACAATGAAACTACTAATATCACTTAAGGTGTCAAAGCTTGAAGCGTGACGCAATAATGTGAATAGACAAGATTACAAACATTAAAAAACATACATGAGAATAAAGACGTAAAGTTAATGATTTATGCGTGAAAATAATACCTTAAGCTATTGAAATAAACAAACTATACATGTATATAATAAAATAGGGCATAAAAAGAAATAAGTTAGATAAATAAATAGTTATAAACATATATAAAATAATGTGGAAAAAATATTATTTAATAAAAATAGTCTTAATGTAAACTACGTGTATATATATATATATGAATTTAAAACATATAGAAGTATTTAAGTTAAATGCCCTACAATATTAAAGAAAACTATAAATGTATATAAATGATATTCTAAATAAATAAATTATAAAATACTAACATTGATTATACAACAATAATAATATTAGAAATAATGTTCATAATAATAATATAAAGTACTGTTAGTAATAATAATATCAATTTAATAAGAGGGCCTAAATTAAAAAGCATTTAAACAATCAAGGATTAAAGCAGTTAATATTCAAACAAACGAAACGCAGTGTAGAGACTGGACTAAATTAGGAATTTGCATGAATTACAGGGGCTAATTAAACAATAAATGCAATATATAATGGGGTTAATTAAAAATAATATAAAAATTGAAGGGACTGAACACGCGAATTCTCCCTTAACTGCAGAGATGCGCGGATCCTCGGGTGTCGAAACGGATCGGGTCGGGCACCGTATATTGGCCAACACGGCACCGTTTTGAAACCACTGAAATGGACCTAAACAGTGCCGTTTCGCGCGCCTCAATAAGGGACAAAATAAAACTTAATTCTAACTCACCTTTTTCATTCAAAACAGAAAACAAAACCTAATCCTTCTAAACCCCCCTCTCCAATTCGTCGTACCCAAACCAGATGCCCAAAGGCCGTCCGATGACCAAACACCATAGTAATTGGTGACGGCGTCGAATGAAGACCCACTTTGGCCCCCCTTTTTTTCAGTCGAGTCCCGACCCCAAAACCAGAGGAGGGTCTAATTTCGACGAGGGCGACGGTGCTCCAGTGATTCCTTTTGCGAAGGTAACCCTCCTTTTCTGTTTTTTTTTTCTCTGGCCTCTTTCTTTGCTCATTCAGAGCCCCGATTGCAACGGGGTGAACGAGGATGGAGCCCCCCGAAGGTAAACCTCTTCCCCTACCCCCTTTTATTTTATTTACAGAAATAAAAATTAATAAGAAAGTAAAATGAAGAAGGGAGAGGCAAATCACCTTTTAATTTTTGGATTCTATTTTTTTCTTTCTCTATTGATGTCTGTAATGCGTAAAAAATACAGGGTTTTGAATCGGCCCTCTTTATAGCTGATCTAAAATGTCAAAATACAAATCTTTTTCTTTTATTTCGTTCCTATTTTCTATTTACTACTGCTTTTGTTCTCTTTTTGCTATTTGCTTGCAGGTACAGACGTGGCCGAAATGTGGGTAGTCGTACAATACGGCTATTCTAGAGGCAGTACGGAGGCGCGCTGGTGAAGGTCTACGCGTGGGTGGAGCGCGTGGTGCGAGCGAGACACGAACAGTCGCGCGCATGAAGGCACACACTAGTCCAAGAGTCTCGCGTGGGGGCACGCGGTAGGCCAAGTGCCACGCGTGGGGGCACGCGGTAGGCCAAGTGCCACGCGTGGGGAGTGGCTGCTGAGAAGCCTCCAGAAGTTTCTGGCATTCAGCTGTGCTTGGGCCGTTTGGGTCCTGTTCTAAGATTTGGGTTTTGGGCTTGTAATTGGGCTAAGGGTGTTTATTTGACTTATTATAAATGGGCCTTGTAAAGAAACTGTTAATGGACTATTTTTTTTATTTCTGTTTGTTTCTTATTTTTGGTTATTTTAATGAGTTATTGAGCATCTTATTATAAATTTTCCTAGTCTTGTAGAACCCCGGCTTCTTTCAGTGCTTTTATTCTTTAAGTGCCTGCATCTTCAAAAGTCCGGGAACTAGTACTTCGATCCCAAACTTGTAGCTCCAATCTGCTCGACTGTAACCTCATTGAGAAGGGATTTGTAATCAACCAACTCCACTAGGACTTCGAGGAGATAGAAATTCAGGGAGAAGAGATTCGTAACTTCAATCTTCTCTGCTAAAACTTCAAAGAAATACTGACTGATCCCCATTGTAAACTCAGGGAGGAGGGATTTGTAGCCTCAACCTACTCCACTAGAACTTTGAAGAGAGAGAAATTCAGGGAGAAGAGATTTGTAAATTCAATCTTCTCTGCTGAAACTTTAAAGAAATACCAACTGATCCTCATTGTAAACTCAGGGAGGAGGGATTTGTAGCTTCAACCTACTCCACTGGAACTTCGAGGAGATAGAAATTCAGGGAGAAGAGATTTTTTAACTTCAGTCTTCTCTGCTGAAACTTCAAAGAGATACTAACTGATCCTCATTGTAAACTCAGGGAGGAGGGATTTGTAGCCTCAACCTACTCCACTGGAACTTCGAGGAGATAGAAATTCAGGGAGAAGAGATTTGTAACTTCAATCTTCTCTGCTGAAACTTCAAAGAAATACTGACTGATCCTCATTGTAAACTCAGGGAGGAGGGGTTTGTAGCTTCAACCTACTCCATTGGAACTTCGAGGAGATAGAAATTCAGGGAGAAGAGATTTGTAACTTCAATCTTCTCTGCTGAAACTTCAAAGAAATACTGACTGATCCTTATTGTAAACCCAGGGAGGAGGGATTTGTAGCTTCAACCTACTCCACTGGAACTTCGAGGAGATAGAAATTGTCTGGCTTCGATCTATTCCTACAACTTCAGGATTACCAGATCTGTTGTCTTCGATCAGCTTTGCTGAGGAAGGTAAGATCTTCGAATTTACTGATGCTGCGACAACGCCCTTTAGTGGACCTGTGCTTGTGAAATCAGTTTCATGTTTATGCTTATGCCAAATGGTTAGGATGCAATGATCAGAATGGATCTAATGCTCCTAACTAAATGTAGATGAATGTAGAATGTTATGCAGTGGTCAAATGCCCTTAAGTAGATGTGTTTGGCATGAATGCAGAATTTCGTGAGAATGGTCCTTTTCAAATGTTTTAAGGGCACCCTCGCTTGCATCATGTTGTCCTTGTTCAGTCGGCAATTTGACCCCGAAACTCAAAGGAATCACCACTATGCTCCACTGCTTTGCATTTGTAGTGGCTTCAATATCTATTCCCTCATATCTTGAATGTGCGAGGTTTGTATTTTCGCATGGTCCCTTGCCGTGTCTTCAGCATATAGGATCCCAAAATAATTTGTGACCTATTCTTATAGCATTTCATCTTTGAAAACAGTCTCTTTCTTATTGTTTGTCAAAGCCTCCCCTCTGCCGTGGTACTTTAAAAATGAAGAAATCATTATACAATCTTTTCTAATATTATCAACCGCTTAAACCTGGTGAGTTTTACACAACAGTCCTGTTTTTGGGTTCTTGTTTTATTATAAACCTCTAGAGTAATGCGCAGAACTTCTTTTATAAAAGCATTATTAGTTCATCCATTATTATTCCAATGCAACATGCTTTCATGGAGGTAATATCAATAGATGAGAATATAATTGGTGTGAAGTAAAGCTTATAATTAATAAAAGAAAATAATCAAAAGGTACATCTTGAAAAGAGCAAAGTATTCAAAGACAGCACAGTTAATGTGAATAAAAACGACTACTACACAACCTCTAGATATCGTCGCCTGAGCTTCTCTGCCCTCATGTCTGGAAGACTATTTGAGTGTGACATGTGTTTAGAAGATCTTAAGTATTTTGTCGAAGCACCAAGACGCAACATACCATTTTCTTGTTAATTCAAATATGGCAAGATCACCGTATGCCCCATTATAATCTGATCACAATTTGAGCCGCCCTTTTCAGGTTTTCAACTCAAAACCTATTTGGTCTCAAGGCGCCCTTTGTGGGTTTTCACCTTGGCCTCTCCACTTTTTTTATTTTTTTATTATTTTATTTTTGGAAAGTCTCAAAGCGCCCTTTGCGGGTTTTCACTTTGGCTTCTTTTCTTTTCAAGTATAGTACTTCTTGACAGAATCGGAATTTACACGATTGGGTAAGTTTTTTCCCATCCATCTCGGCCAAGATCAATGCTCCTCCGGAGAAAGCCTTTTTCACCACATAAGGTCCTTCCCAATTTGGCATCCACTTCCCTCTAAAATCCTTTTACATGGGGAGGATCTTTTTCAGAACCAAGTTTCCTTCGTAAAATTCTCTTGGGCGAACCTTTTTGCCATAAGCCCGCATCATCCTCTTTTGGTATATTTGACCATGACGGATGGCATTTAGCCTTTTTCCCTCAATCAAGTTCAGTTGATCATATCGAGACTGGATCCACTTGGCTTCATCTAATTTTAGCTCTGTCAAGACTCGAAGGGAAGGAATTTCAACCTTGATGGGTAGCACTGCCTCCATTTCGTAAACTAGTGAGAAAGGAGTTGCCCCAGTAGAGGTTCTGACTGATGTTCGGTACGCATAGAGAGCGAATGGTAACTTCTCGTGCCAATCTTTATAGGTTTCAGCCATTTTCCCCACAATCTTCTTGATATTCTTATTGGCTGCTTCTACTGCACCATTCATTTTTGGACGATATGGTGATGAATTGTGGTGTCTGATTTTAAATTGACCGCAGACCTCCGCAATCATGCTGTTGTTCAAATTTAATGCATTGTCCGATATGATTCTTTCTGGCATTCCATATCGGCATATAATTTCCATTTTTAGGAACCTGCTGACTGCCGACTTGGTAACATTGGCGTATGAAGCAACCTCTACCCATTTGGTAAAGTAGTCAATAACCACGAAGATGAACCGATGCCCGTTTGAAGCTTTCGGAGAGATAGGCCCAATGACGTCCATGCCCCACATGGAGAAAGGCCATGGGGAAGTCATAATATGCAAGGGTGAAGGAGGCACATGAATTTTGTCCCCGTATATCTGGCCTTTGTGGCATGTTTTAGCATACTTGATGCAGTCTCCTTCCATGGTAGACCAATAGTATCCGAATCTCATGATCTATCTGGCCATTGTGAGACCATTAGCATGCGTCCCGCAAACACCTTCGTGGACTTCCTCCAGAATTTTCTTTGCTTCAACAACATCGACATATCTCAATAGTACATGATCCCTTCCTCTTTTGTATAGGACTTCCCCATCTAAAACGTAATCACAAGCTAGCCTTCTCAATGTCCTCTTTTCATTCTCGATCGTTTGTTCAGGATATTCGCGATTTCTTAGGTATCGCAATATATCTAGGTACCAGGGGTGATCATCTCTTTCTTCCTCCTCCATATTGCAACAATAAGTTGGGATTCATAAATACTCATCCGAATGGGCTTCATATTTTCCTGGTCATTTATTCTGACCATGGAAGCTAATGTGGCTAGTGCGTCAGCCATCTGATTTTCATCACGCGAGAGGTAAAAGAATGCGATATCATCAAACTTCTCAATTAACTCCAAGATTAATTTTAGGTAACTGATCAATCTGGGATCCCTTATTTCCCATTCTCCTTTGAGCTGATAGATCACCAATACAGAATCTCCATATACTTCTAGCACCTTGACTTTGCGGTCTATGGCTGCTTGAATTCCCAGGATACAAGCTTCGTATTCTGCCATATTATTTGTGCAATCGAATCCAACTTGCAAGTGAACGGGTAATGATCTCCATTTGGGGATATTAGGATTGCCCCAATTCCATTACCAACAGCATTTGATGCTCCGTCAAAGTTCAACTTCCAGGGACAGTCTTCTAGGGTATCTTCCTCAATAGTTTCTACGCATATTAGATCCTCATTGGGAAAATCGAAGTTCAAGGGTTCGTAATCGTCTAGCGCTCTGCTGGCTAGAAAGTCTACTATTGCACTTCCCTTTACCACCTTCTGGATCAGATAAACTATGTCGAACTCAGAGAGCAGGATCTACCATCGAGCCATTCTCCCATTCAAGGCGATGGACTCCATCATATATTTAAGGGGGTCTAGTTTCGAGATTAACCAGGTCGTATGGTACAACATGTACTGCCTCAACCTACGAGTTGTCCAGATCAAGGCACAACACAATTTTTCAATTGGCGAATATCTTATCTCACACTCAGTAAATTTCTTACTGAGGTAATATATTACCTTTTCTCTTCTCCATGAGTCGTCATGTTGACCCAGCACACACCCCATAGAGTGATCAAACACTGCTAAATACAGGATTAGCGGCTTATCTGGGCAAGGCGGTGATAAGACTGGAGGATTTGCCAAGTACTGTTTGACCCTATCGAAAGCTTTCTGGCATTGATCATCCCACACACCTGGATTATGTTTCTTCAAAAGATGAAATATGGGATCACACTTTTCAGTTAACTGTGAAATAAAACAAATAATGTAATTTAATCTCCCAAGGAAACCTCGAACTTCTTTTTGAGTGCGTGGTGGAGGTAATTCCTGTATATCCCTGACCTTATCTGAGTCGATCTCAATTCCCCTTTCGCTGACTATGAAACCCAGCAATTTACCCGATCTAGCTCCGAAAGTGCATTTTGCGGGATTGAGCTTTAACTGGAATTTCCTCATTCTCAAGAATAACTTTCTTAAAACTTGAATATGTTCTTCTCCCGTTCTAGACTTCGCAATCATGTCATCCACATAAACTTCAATTTCTCTATGCATCATATCATGGAATAAAGTCACCATAGCTCTTTGATATGTAGCCCCTGCGTTTTTCAACCCAAATGGCATTACTTTATAACAGAATGTACCCCGCAAGGTTATGAAGGTAGTCTTTCCCATATCCTCAGGATGCATTTTTATTTGATTGTACCCGGAGAAACCATCCATGAAAGAAAACAGTGAAAGCCTGCCGTATTGTCTACTAGAGTATCAATATGAGGCAGAGGAAAATTGTCCTTTGGACTAGCCTTATTTAGGTCCCTATAATCCACACACATTCGTACTTTCCCATCTTTTTTAGGGACAGGCACGATGTTGGCTACCCATTCTAAATATTTGATCTCCTGCAAGAATTCGGCATCAAACTGCTTTTTAACCTCATCCTTTATTTTTAACAAAAAATTCGGTCTCATCCTTCGGAGCTTCTGCTGAACTGGTTTACAATCTTCTTTTATGGGCAGGCGGTGTACTACAATGTCAGTGTTTAAACCTGGCATATCCTTGTATGACCATGCGAAGACATCTTTAAATTCTTGTAACAGTTCGACAAGATCTCATCTTGTTTCCCCAGTTATGCGCATTCCAATTTTTACTACCTTTCCCTCCTCTAATGTCAGAGTCTCTACTATTTCCTCATGAGGTAGAATTTGTTTCTCCTCTTATTATACCATTCTTAACAAGTCAGGGGATAAATCACTGTCCATATCATCTTCGAAATCCTGTGATCCTTCTAAACACATGTCCTGCTCAAAAGGATATTTCAAATTCGTGGCAGCGTTGCTCACGCCATTGATATCTGAAGACCTGTTGTAGTTCAAGAATATGGAAAGAATGAATGAATTTATGAATGGTCATTTGAATGTATAATGGTTATGAAAGAATGATTTGAAGGAATCACAAAATAAAAAAGGAATAAAAGAATGTTTGCTCTAAATGATAGCAAAATGTACTTCATTAAAATAATAATGTTTGAACATGAGCCTATTTCATAAAAGAAATCTTATCACTTCTAGGCTTAAAGCAATAAGTGCGTTTTGAACATTACTCTGAATAAGTTCTAAATACTACAAGAATATCCTCTGCAGTCCAGTTATCCAAAACGCTTCCTAGTTCGTAGGGTCGAATATCCAATAGGGTCCCTTCTTCCACCTTCTCCTCAGATATGGCATTGATGCAGATATTACCCAACATTAATACGATGTCTTTTCCTTTTGGTGCGTTGGGCTCAACATGAATTATACCACCCGACACAAAAGTTTTAGATATGTGTGGAATTATCATGGGTTCCCACTTGGCTTCTTCGCCATTCAAACGAGCACACCTTCTTTCTTGTCTCTTTTCCAATTCTTTCCTTTTTTGTTTTGCATCTAGCCTAAATCCTAAGCCAAAGCAATCTTGTTTTTCTCTCAATGTCGGGGCCACAACTCTCCCCTGAAGATATTTTCCAAATCCTCTTCCCGGTAAAGCTCCTTTCCCCACGGTCATTTTCAATCCCATTCTTGTAGTCATGGAGATCCTCGGTATCAGGATTTTGTTTCCTTCCGTGACGAAAGTTGCATTCACAAACTCGAGGGACCAAAAAGAACATTCAGTTGTCTCATCACTTATCTCCAAGTACGGCATCTCACTAGTCACAGCTGCAATAATGTCCTCCTTAGCCTTTATTGTTATCAGCCGACCATCCGCTATCAACTTCACTTTTTGATGTAATGATAAGGGTACCGCCCCTGACGCATGTATCCACGGCCTCCCTAATAAACAGTTATAGGAAGGCTTGATGTCCATTACCAGGAAATCTACTTCATAAGTAGCCGGGCCAATCAATAAAGGTATTTCGATTCTTTCCAACACTTTCCTTTGCGTGCCATCAAATGCCTTCACTATGCTCTGACACTCCTTCATGTGCGAGCTGTCTATCGGTAATCTGTTTAGAGTGGACAAGGGCAATACATTCAATGCCGACCCGTTGTCTATTAGGACCCCTGGTAGCGTGTACCATTTGCATCTAGTGGTAATATGCAAAACCTTGGTGGACCCTCTACCTCCTGGTGGTATCTCGTCTTTGAATTGGATGAAGTTGCCCGCACTTATGTTACCTACCAACCGATCTAATTTATCAACTGAGATATCATTGGCGACATAGGTCTCATTTAAGACTTTCATTAATGCGTTCCTGTGTACCTCCAAATTCTGAAGCAAAGCCAACACAGATATGAGCGCGGGTTGCTTATGCAGCTGCTCTACCACACAATATTCACTGTGCTTCAGGAACTTTAGGAACTCCTTGGCTTCTTCCTCTTTCACTGATTCCTTGATGGGTGACTCAGACTCCACTAATTTTTCTCCCTTTGGCTCTACCATTGGAGCTTTCCTTTTTGCCAAATTGTAGCGTCTCCCGCTACGAGTATGAGAGCCTACATCCAACTCTTCTTTTGAAGCACTAGCCAATTTCTCCTTCCCTGGAATTGTCACACTACATTCATAGTTCCAGGGGACCCTCTTGCTATCCTCATAAGCAGAGGCTACAGGTCTTTGTATTATAACTTTCAGTGCTGTCTTCATTCCAGGTCCGCTAAGCTTGGGTTCCGCGGGTCTGTGTATTATCACTTTCGGTGCTGTTTGCACTCCAGCTTCATTGTTCTTGGGTGCCGATATAACGATCAGAGGGAACTTGACTTTTGGGCTCTCATTGTCGACTCTGAGATGCATATACTCTTTTCTTCTGCGCCCTCTTCACAAAACTCAATTTCTTTATTGTTCATCAAATTTTGTACCATAGTTCTGAATCTCGTGTCCTGATTCCCGATGGTACTCACAATAATTTATCAACTTTCTCTGACTCTCTTTTGCAATGATTAGCCCCTGTTTGACCATTTCTTTCCAGACCAATCTTAAGGGAGTCTTAACCTTCGCAACGCTTGTTTTGACCCTTCTCTCTGAACTTTCACTGACCGCATTGACCCTATTATGATCGGGTAATGGATTCTCTGCCTTTGGCAAATCTGTCAACTCTATAACCCCCATATTAACAAGTTTTTCTACCAATTTCCTGAAGGCTAGGCAATTCTCTATTGAATGCATTGTGATTCCTGCATGATATTCGCATTCCACATTCGGGTCATACCACTTGGGGTACGGGGGCTGCATTGGTGTTAAATAGCGAGGAGACACTATATGCGCGTCGAATAGGTTTTTATACATTGCCTTGTATGTTATCGGGATCGGCGTAAATTGGAGTTTCTCATTTTTCTTTCTTGCGGTGCCAGATTCCTTCCTGGACAATCCCTGATGCCCCGTAGCCACTACCTTTGGCTGATTAACGGTGACCAATTTCGAATACCCTATGCTGGCGTTATTCACTTCGCTTTCTTTCCTTCTCGTAGTCGTTCTTTTGTTACTTTCCCCTGCCTCAATCTTTTCACTTTTTATAGCATTCTCAATCATCTCTCCGGTCATTACGATGTCCGAGAAACTTTTGGTTGCGCTTCCAAGCATATGCATGATAAATGGGGCTTTCGGCGTGTTGATAAATAACATTGTGGTTTCTTTCTCCAGAAGTGGTGGCTGAACTTGGATGGCGACCTCCCTCCATCTCTGTGCGTACTGCCGAAAACTCTCGCTTGGTTTCTTTTCCATGTTTTGCAAAGTAATTCTGTCGGGGGTCATATCAGTTACGTGGCTGTCTGCCTCATAAATGCCTGTGCCAGATCTCTTCAAGAACCAATTTCGGTACGGCTCAATTGATTATACCATTTGGCTGCTACTCCGACCAGGCTATCCTGGAAGCAATGTATCAACAGTTGGTAATTGTTGATATACCCAATCATTCTTCGGTAAAACATAGTTATGTGAGCTTCGGGGCAAGTAATCCCTTTGTATTTTTCAAACTCCGGCATCTTGAATTTGTGGGGAAGTATTAGATCTGGCACCAAACTTAGATCTTTAGCGTCAACTCCGCGTTGCCTATCAGCGTCTTTCATAGCCCTGAATTTGTCTTCTAACCATTTGCAACGCTCTTCTAGCTGTCTTGGCAATTCAGACTTCACCTTTTCCTCTTCTACTGCCTCATCAAGGTCAGGAATAACAGTATTGATTGGATGGTCTACCAAATTGGAGCCTGATCCAGCCTGAAAATTTGGTGGTATCAAAACTCCTTCTTGAAATTGTCGAGGTTTAATTATGACGGATGTCTTTCGTGGATGCACTTCAGGATGTGTTGGGGTGAGACCCGGGAGAGATAGTCGCTCCTCACTATCTTCAGCAGTGTTAACCATGGGAGCTTTCCCTTTGTCCGTCAGTAATTGAGTTAATTGGGACATCATGGTTTTTTGCGATTCTATCATCTGATCCATCATATCACGCTGGATCTTAGCAAGCTGCTCCTGCATTTGCAGCTGAAGTTTTTCCTACATCTCCTTTTGGAGTTGTTCAAGTTTCTCTATTCTCTGATCCATATTTTTTGTTTTCTTTCTTGTGCCGTAGGGATGCGTCTCTGGTAAAGTTTTGTTGGTTTCTAGGTTTCTGAAATAATTTTTTTTTATGATTAGAATCTTTTAATGACCTCTAGTGCATATAATGTCATGTAATGCAATATAATGCATGCAATGCATGAATGCAAAGAGGCGTCAACTCTGATTCAATTTCATATAGAAAACTTTATTAGAAAACAAAGCTCTTTACATAAAATAAATTACAAATATGGCTTGGCCTTAATGCCCAAAGTCCTAATTTTCTGGAGTAATGAAGCTAACTCCTGTCCTCGGCTTGACTGTGACTCATACTGCACGCTTAATATATCTGCTTGTGCTGCCAAAATTTGCAAGTGTTCAGCCACCTCTCGAATTTGAGTTATAGCCTCTCCCATGAGATAATCCTTATTTTCAATCTGATTCTAGGCATTTCGAAACTCCTCCTTCCATTGCTCTTCATTCTCCTCCAAGGATCCGATATAGTTCTGACAATTCTGCAGCGCCATTTCTAACTCTTCAATTTTCTTTTTCATCTCTTCAATTTTACTCAAACTTGCCTTTAATTCCATTACAGAATTTCAGTTTCTATGATAATTAAGAGACTTTTCCAACTCTACCACTCTAGACTTCAATTCATTTTTTTCATTTTGCCTTTTTAACGCTTGCCTTTCTAGAATCTCCTTCTGGGCTTTCATTTCTTGGAATTTCTTTTCCCATTGTTTGGCCTTAGCTTTTTCCTCTTGCAACTCTTGTCGCCATTGATCTGCAGTCTTTCCTAGCCCCGCAGTTCTCATTGACAGACGCATCTTCTTGTAGTCCTTCTTTAGGCTATCCAGATCCTCTTCAGCTTTGCTCTTCCCTTTTCTTAGCTTTTTTGTTTCTGACTTCTGTATCTCCACATCCAATTTCAAATGCATTTTTTCCTCCTCTAATTGCTCAATTTTCTTTTCTAGCTCAGAACTCTGCTTTGCAAAGTCTTGTTTTATAATTTTTAGCTCTGTTGATACCATTCGCAAACATTCCTCCATAGATTGAGCATTATTTGAACTTGGTCCCGGAATATTATCGTTGACTCTTTTGCTTAGCCACACTTTATACTCAGAAGTCACCATCTCACCCACAGTCACTCTCTTCATCCTATGGGTTTGCTTCCAAGCGTTTGCAACTTCCCTAATCTTCTTCTTATAACTCTCTCCCATATAAGAGAATTCACTTTGAGCTAACCCATAGAGCTTTCCACTCAATATCTTCTTCCCAAAGATTTTGAAAGATTGTCGTCCATTCCTCTTCTGTTATATCTTCTCGTCTTGACATGGCTACTTCCTCTTTTAACGGTGAATAACCCTCACAAAAGGGTCGATAAGAGACTTTATCCGTCTTCCAAAAATGACCATAAAACCATACCATTAATAACTACGCACACCCAATAAACCTTCCCTCTCTTGCTCTTCGGCAGGCGTTTAATGATCTGAAAGTCTCCGCGAGAATTGCTGGGACAGGTGTAACTTGTTTATCCAATTGATCAAATAGATCCACAACTGCTTCATCTATGTGTCTTAGGGCTTTGGGGAAAATGACCAATCCGTAAATGCTTAAGGCAAAAATATCTACTTTCCTCCTCACATCAGGGTGCGTCAGAATCAAATCTCTTAAATTTACCCAAGGGTTACATCTCCCTTCGCCTTTCTGCTGAATTCTGGCTGAGCTCCACTCTTCACTCATACCCGTGATTTTTATCAATTTCTTCGAAAAAGGAGGAACATAAGCAGGCCTAATATAAACTTTATCAGCCTGTATCCCTAGACTACGAAGTAAAGTGGTATATTCCTCTATGGTTTGCACTAAATCCACATTCCCAAAAGTGAAACAACTATATGCGGAATTCCAACACTGCGCCATAGCCCGAAACAAGTTTTTATCCATCTTAACATCCAGTAAATAAGAGATATCGCCATAACTGTGGTAGAACATCTGTTCAGTCTCACATTCCCACTGAGTCCAAATATCTCGCAACTCTTGAAGCTCATTTTACGTCACGCTAATGCGGGTGTAGTCCCACAGCTCCGACGTGTAACCTTCAGCTAAGCTATCCCCTTTTTCCAACTGAAGCTTTTATGACCAAGCGCACACAACCGCATTGTCCTCTACTTTATCAACAGAGTTGTTTTCCATATCAAACTTCCTATTTTAGCAATCGAACAGAAATAGACACCTCTTTAATATGGAATGCCATGCAAAAACCAAATTAAAACACAACGAGTCAGTATCGTATAACAGAAATCAAAATAAGCAAAATATTATTAAGCATCTTATCCGAGCAACCATTAAAGATTTGACATAGTTTTACCCTAGATAGGCTCTTAGAGTTTGCTATATGTGGTTTGGTTCTAAAGGAAGGGTACCTGAACCAGTAGATTCCTCAATCCTCACCTATTATAGGCTCATATGGATCGAGTTCGGTTCAGGGGGATACATTTCCCTATGGCCATGCGGAGATGAAAATCTCACAAAACACATAGGTACAGATGTATCCCGGAAGTGGTCCACTAGCCCATGCGGAGGTGAAAACCTCACAAAGCTTAGTTTCTCACTCCAACTTAAAGGTGCGACCACAACGATCATGCAATGCAATGCCAAAACACTTTAAGAAACTCGACATTATAGCACAAATAAATGCGTTTAAAACACATTGTGTCAAAACAATTTTCCAAATTTTCAATTAAAAGGACAACAATTAATCAATTTACGGCCTGACTCTCAACCAGTCCTCAGTGGAGTCGCCAAGCTATCGAAACCATTTTTATTTTGGGTTTAAAAAATGGGGATCGACTTTAAAAACATGGAGTCGCCACCAATCCTTTTTGTTTAGGTGTGATCGGGTCACCTTTAAAATAAATTTTGGTCTGCGAATTTCCAGAAGAAAACAAGTTCGGGAGTCGGTTATGTGCGAGGAAGGATTAGCACCCTCGCCACGCCCAAAGTTGGTACCAAAATTGGTTAACATTGTCCTAATATCGAAAACTTGAAATGTTTAGGGTAACAAAAGTTTGAAAGAAAACTAAACCAGAATTGAATCACAAGATGATCTCGTTTCAAAGGGATAAAAGTATTATACCCAACACGTTAGGATATAACGCTTTTATGCTCTGACACTGAGATCATCTTTGATCTTCAAAACATGTAAAAAAGGATGTTCGGGTATTTTGTTGAACGGAAAATCGACACCCAACACGTTAGGGTGTAATTTTCCCTACTTCTAAACACACAAGCATTGCCTTGTTTTTTTCTTTTTGAAAAATATGCAATCTTTGAATTAATTCAATATTTATTTTTAACGAAAGAAAACCATTAGAAAGAATTTGAATACATCTAGAACACAAAAATATTTAGGGTGAAAATTTTGGAAGACAGTTAATTAAATTGGAATTGAATCTCAAGATTAACTCGTTTCATAGGGACAAAAGTATCATACCCAGCACGTTAGGACATAACACCTTTGTACTTTGACACCGAGATTATATTTGATTTTCAAAACATGTAAAAAAGGGTAGTTGGGTATCTGACTGAACGAAAAATCGACACCCAGCACGTTAGGATGTAATTTCCCGTTCTTCTAAACACACAAATATCGCCTTATTTTTTTATATGCAATCTTGAAATTGGTTCAATGTATGCTTTTAATGCAAGAAGACCATTAGAAAGAATTCGAATTTATTTAAGACTTGAAAACTTTTAAGGTAAAAATTTTCAGAAGAAAATTAATTAAGTCGGAATTGAATATCAAGATTAACCCGTTTTAAAGGGATAAAAGCATCATACCCAACACGTTAGGATATAACGCTTTTATACTCTAACACCGAGATCATCTTTGATTTTCAAAACACGTAAAGAGGGTATTTGATTGTTTAGTGGGACGGAAAATCGACACCCAACACGTTAGGATGTAATTTCCCGCACTTCTAAATGCACAAACATTGCCTCACTCTCCGAAAATGCAATCTTTAAATTGGCTCAACACTTATTAATCTACTTTGGAATAACAATGAAACTACTAATATCAATTAAGGTGTCAAAGCTTGAAGCGCGACGCAATAATGTGAATAGACAAGATTACAAACATTAAAAAACATACATGAGAATAAAGACGTAAAGTTAATGATTTATGCGTGAAAATAATACCTTAAGCTATTGAAATAAACAAACTATACATGTATATAATAAAATAGGGCATAAAAAGAAATAAGTTAGATAAATAAATAGTTATAAACATATATAAAATAATGTGGAAAAAATATTATTTAATAAAAATAGTCTTAATGTAAACTACGTGTATATATATGAATTTAAAACATATATAAGTATTTAAGTTAAATGCCCCACAATATTAAAGAAAACTATAAATGTATATAAATGATTTTCTAAATAAATAAATTATAAAATACTAACATTGATTATACAACAATAATAATATTAGAAATAATATTCATAATAATAATATAAAGTACTGTTAATAATAATAATATCAATTTACTAAGAGGGCCTAAATTAAAAAGCATTTAAACAATCAGGGATTTAAGCAGTTAATATTCAAACAAACGAAACGCAGTGTAGAGACTGGACTAAATTAGGAATTTGCATGAATTACAGGGGCTAATTAAACAATAAATGCAATATATAATGGGGTTAATTAAAAATAATATAAAAATTGAAGGGACTGAACACGCGAATTCTCCCTTAACTGCAGAGATGCGCGGATCCTCGGGTGTCGAAACGGATCGGGTCGGGCACCGTATATTGGCCAACACGGCACCGTTTTGAAACCACTGAAATGGACCTAAACAGTGCCGTTTTGTGTGCCTCAATAAGGGACAAAATAAAACTTAATTCTAACTCACCTTTTTCATTCAAAATAGAAAACAAAACCTAATCCTTCTAAACCCCCTCTCTAATTCGTCATCCCCAAACTAGATGCTCGAAGGCTGTCCGACGACCAAACACCATAGTAATTGGTGACGGCATTGAACGAAGACCCACTTTGGCCCCTCTTTTTTCAGTCGAGTCCCGACCCCATAACCAGAGGAGGGTCCAATTTCGACGAGTACGACGGTGCTCCAGTGATTCCTTTTGCGAAGGTAACCCTCCTTTTCTGTTTTTTTTCTCTGCCCTCTTTCTTTGCTCATTCAGAGCCCCGATTGCGACGGGGTGAACGAGGACGGAGCCCCCCCAAGGTAAACCTCTTCCCCTTCCCCCTTTTATTTTATTTACAGAAATAAAAATTAATAAGAAAGCAAAATGAAGAAGGGAAAGGCAAATCACCTTTTAATTTTTGGATTCTATTTTTTTCTTTCTCTATTGATGTCTGTAATGCGTAAAAAATACAGGGTTTTGACTCGGCCCTCTTTATAGCCGATCTAAAATGTCAAAATACAAATCTTTTTCTTTTATTTCGTTCCTATTTTCTATTTACTGCTGCTTTTGTTGTCTTTTTGCTATTTGCTTGCAGGTACAGACATGGCCGAAATATGGGTAGTCGTACAATACGGCTGTGCTGGAGGCAGTACGAAGGCGCGCTGGTGAAGGTCTGCGCGTGGGTGGAGCGCGTGGTGCGAGCGGGACACGAACGGTCGCGCGCATGAAGGCACGTGGTAGTCCAAGAGTCGCGCGTGGGGGCACGCGGTAGCCCAAGAGTCGCGCGTGGGGAGTGGCTGTTGAGAAGGCTCCAGAAGTTTCTGGCATTCAACTCTGCTTGGGCCGTTTGGGTCCTGTTCTAAGATTTGGGTTTTGGGCTTGTAATTGGGCTAAGGGTCTTTATTTGACTTATTATAAATGGGCCTTGTAAAGAAACTGTTAATGGACTGTTTTTGTTATTTCTGTTTGTTTCTTATTTTTGGTTATTTTAATGAGTTATGGAGCCCGGGCAAATTTGGGTTTCTACAATATGTTTATATATAGATTTAAAATAAAATATGTACGTATATAGATTTAAAAGAGAATACTATATAAAATAATATGAAATTAATAATATATACATAAAATAAGATAGTTTTAATACAAATTATATGTACATGTGCACAAAATAATAATATATATAAGAGTATTTAAGTTGAATATGGTACAAAATATTAAAACAAAGAAATATATAAAAGAATATTTTGAAATCAGATATTATAATAAATAAAAAAATATATACCAATGAAAGTTTTAAACAAATTAATATTGTAAAATCAATAAAATAATTCAAAATAATTTATTAAAACAGCTTCTAAAAATAAATAATGAGTAGATTTTATAAACTAAAAAAAAAACTTAATTGAAATAAGAATAAAATTAATAGGCTACTTTCTAAAAAATTTAAACAGAGTTAAAGACTAAATTAAGATGCGCATAAATAGTTAGGGACTAAAACAGAAAAAATCCCAATTCCCAAAATGTAGCATTTTAACTTGGATTAATTTAAAATAATGCACAAATTATAAGGAAAGAATTAAAGAACGGAAGAAATGCAAATAGGGCCCAATTGTATATCAGCGCAGAGTGGAGGGACCAAGTGCGCAATTACCCCTTCAACATGTAAACACGTAGATCCTGAGGGTATCGAGTCGGGTCAAACTAATCCATCTCAAAACGAAGCCGTTTTGAAGCTATTGCCATTAGCCTTAAACGACGTCGTATCTCACACCTATAAAAGGAAAAATTTGTTTTATAAAAAAAGTCATTTGATGTTTGATTTAAAAAAAAAAAAAAAACAAAAGGGAGAAGGATTTTTCTCTCTGGCTCCCCAATTCCAGGCCATCGGGCCACCGTGGCGGCCGTCAGTCGCCGTGATCGACGCCGCCATCCACGGTGGTCGGAGGAGACCAAAAGAGGCCCATTTCGATCGCTTCACTCCCCCTAACCCATATCTGACCTCCAAACACTCAAGACCCCTCCAAAAATTGAAAGAAAGAAAAAGAATGCTTCGATTTTCGGCTCTGATGGTCACAAAAAAGGTAAAACCTTTAATACTATTTCTATTTCTATATGTATGTGTGATATGCGAAACAAGGGTGAAAAATGCCTCTGCTTTTCTATCTTTGTATTCGAAAATCGTAAGGCCGAAAAAAACAATGTTTTTCTGGCTTTCTTTTTATAGCCAAGAAGAAGAAAAATCAAAATACAATATGTAACATCCTAGATTAGGGGTTATGCGTTCGTGCGTAATTCATGAGATAGTGGGCTCAGTGGGTGTGTTGGATGTGTTCTGAGGAGTTTTAGGAACCCTAAGATGTATGGAAATGTATGGAAATGTAAGGAAATGCATGGAAATGTATGGAAATGTATGGAAATGTATGGAAATGTATGGAAATGTAGGGAAATGTAGGGAAATGTGTTGGAAATGTAAGGAAATGTCTTGTCTTGGAAATGTGAGGAAATGTCCTGGAAATGTAAGGAAATGATTTAGAAATGTTGAGTTTAAAGGAGGCAAACGAATATTTTTGGAAACTTGGAAATGTAAGGAAATGATAAGTTTTAAAGTTTAAAAAGAGGAAATTAAGGCAAGGTGGCCTTAAGAAAATTTATGGAGGAAATATGACATGAAATTGGGCTTGTAAAAGTGGCCTGGAAATGCCACTTAAAGGCTTAGCATGTGACGCCACCTACATGTACAGTTGGGCCATGGTTCGAGTCACTTAGGAAGCAAAATAAAGCTTTTATTTTTGCGGCAACAAGAGGAAGAGATGGACGGCTTGGGGAGTCTTTGGGAGGAGTTTAAGATGAGGTTTTATTCTTATTAAAATTCGGCTAAAAGGGGTGATAAATGTGGATATTATTTCTTTTATTTTGATAGATAAGGAAGAGATAAAAGAGGATTATTATTAGTATTATTTTTATTAGGAGATAAGAGATAAATATTGGATTAAGTTTTGTTGATAATTAAAGTGATAATTAAAAGGATAAAGCTATCAAAATAGAAGAGTGGTGGCCAAGTAAGGGACTCTAGCCTAGTAAATTCAGCTATAAAAGGAAAAGAGAGGCCATTCAGCATTATTTTCTGTTCTTTGAAAGCCTCTGTCGAATTCTCTTCACCAAATCTTCTTCTTCTTCTTTTATTTTTGCCAAGCCGAAATACCTTGTGTTCTAGCCGAATCCTCCATCTTTATTCTTCCTTCTCTTTTTTTTCTAATCCCTCCAAAGCCGAAAGCTTGCTAAGATCAAGCCATAGCCGAATAAGTTTGAGACTTCAAGCAAAGGAACTATCGATATCTAAAGTAAGGGTAAGATCTCATTCGGTTTCATCCTTTTTCTTTTAAGATTTGCCGAAATCTAGGACTAACCCCATTAATATCTTGTTGCCGAAACCTTGAAGAGATCTTTCTGGATTTACTAAGTGTCGACTACAAGGAAGGAGAAGTTCTTTTCCCGAAGGTATACCATAAGCCGCGTGTTCCCTAGTTATTCGGTGAGTTTCGGGATTTAAAATCCACAAGGTAGGTGTCTATAACATTCGGCCAAGGCCTATTTGGATATCTAGATCTATTTCTTACTTGTTTAAAAGCTGAAACTAACCTATGATGTGACTTAATGTTTGGCCGAATGCAAGAAGGTGTACAACAAAGTTTTCGGGATTTGACTATAGTCAATTCGACACCAAGGTAAGTTTTAGTGTACTAATCCTACTAGGATTTGGATTTATGGCCGAATAGTTCTTTACTAAGTATTAAATGATTGATTAAATGTAGAGATCTAAGATCTAAGGCATTAGATCAAGCTTTTCAGGATTTGGATTGGAAACCCTAAGCGAATCAGGTGTGTACCCCACACTAATTCTTAATAAGTTTATGGCAATACTTAAATATGCATGTATGTTATAAGAATGTGAATATGGCTAAGTACCATGCTATGGTACAAAAGTACTCAGGTACGTTTCCTACTCCTACTGGGATTATGAAATATGTTATGTGTAACATGAGAATAATGATAAGAATGTGAAGGTGCCGATGTGAATGTGACTATGCCTGTGGAAATGTGATTGATTGCCTTAATAACATGTGCATGCATTTATTATTATGCCACTATTACTTGTTGCATATGCATGGGTTGGGATATGAAAGAAGGTACGGGTGTACTTCGAGTACGTGGTTTGATGTTAGCCTTGAGCTACATCGTGGATTGACGTTGACTGAGGTCACGTCGGATTTATTTGCGATTAAGTTCGCGTGGTTTGATGTAGCTCTGTGCCTCATCGTGGTTGATATAGGCTATGTGCCATATCGTGGTTGATGAGTGACTATGTAACATCCCCAAACCCGGCCCATTCACTACGACCGAATCTGGTTATGTTAGTGCGGAAAAGACGGTGGAAAATCTATTTAACTTAGAAAAATTTAGTAAAACTTGCTAACTTTTGAAAAATCCATGTTTATTTAAACTTATGAGTAAACTTTGTTATTAAATATACTCATTTTAAAAATATATACATACAAACCCAAATTGAATAAGTAGGTTGGAAAAATATAATCATCTCCACATAGTGTTTCAAAATTCATCAAACCATAGTAAATACTAATAAAATAATAACAAAAATAATAAGAGTCAAAGGCCTTTATTACATTCTATTAAACCAAATACTTAAAGTAAGCCTAAAACGTTAATCTCTTCTTCTGCATGGGCCACCATGTGTCCTCTCCGAACCCGATCCAACTACGCGTCACCTGAAATGGTTAATGAAAGGGTGAGTCCACTGACTCAGTGCATAACCACAACACATATTTCCATCCGTATGGGCTTGGCCCATACCCACACAGCCATCGAAACAAATCATGCAAGAATGCATCTCAGCCCAACCATTGTCCAACCGTACAACCTTAGCAGACTCCCCGCCTAAGGCCGTGGGAAACTCCCCACCGATCATATTGTGATCCATAACATCTTACCTTGGAAGCTCGCTGCTCAAGGCCGTGGCTGAGCCACCGATCAACCCAAGTGATCCAATATCGTAATCTGTCTACGGTGATGCACATAGCAATCAACCGCCGAGATGGGCACCGAGCCAACACCTCCCTTGAGGTAGCACACAGCTAATCCCCAAGCGCTAATGTAGCCGGAGCTATCATTAGACCACGTACACCTTGTGTACACTTCCTTCTTCATCGAATCAAGCCCAAATCCCATGCAACTATATATGCAACACGTTAAGTCATCATATCACATAAATATATAAATATTTATACATACATAAATATATCACAATTAATCTTACCATCACCGGTTCTCATCACTTATGCCATTATAAACGGCTTCCACACAAATGTAAACATCTTAGCAAACCAAAACCACAGAAATAGTGCGATGATTACGCACCTTAACACCTGCAGTTCTATGCTTTCGATCCCTAAGCTATCGCTCCAAGAAACAACAGCTATCTGCCTATAGCTATCTCCTGCTGCTGGCCCACACCCCGGTGGCCAATCCCGAACCGCCGAGACAGCCTCTTCTTGAACTTCGAATAGGTGCCTTCCTTTGCCCACTCTGACTGGTTGTTGCCTCCATCCAAAAAGCTTAAACAGGTAAACAGGTTAACCTCCAAAACACCACTTAAGTACTTAATCTTACTAACTAACCTTACCTCAAGCGGCTTGACTGGCTACTTCCAATCCCAAAGCACTCCTCTAACAACGATTGCTATGGAACCCGAAGAGGTCTACTCCAATATTTGGCAACGGTAAGTTTAAATAATAGAAGGGATTTTGGCACAGAGGTAAGGTGTAGGTTCGGCTTTCAACTAGACAAAAAGTTGCTATGTAAAATGTTGCGACAACAGAAATGAGGAGATTATGGTTACACGAGTATGGATAAGAAAAATCGAAGAGAAAGCTATCTGCCTATAGCTATCTCCTGCTGCTGGCCCACACCCGGTGGCCAATCCCCGAACCGCCGAGACACCCTCTTCTTGAACTTCGAATAGGTGCCTTCCTTTGCCCACTCTGACTGGTTGTTGCCTCCATCCAAAAAGCTTAAACAGGTAAACAGGTTAACCTCCAAAACACCACCACTACTTAATTAATCTTACTAACTACCTTACCTCAAGCGGCTTGACTGGCTACTTCCAATCCCAAGCACTCCTCTAACAACGATTGCTATGGGAACCCGAAGAGGTCTACTTCCAATATTTGGCAAGGTAAGTTTTAAATAATAGAAGGGATTTTGGCACAGAGGTAAGGTGTAGGTTCGGCTTTGCAAACTAGAAGACAAAGAAGTGGGTGCTAGGGTGCTTCAAAAGGTGTTGCGACAATCAGATAAATGAGGAGAGTTTATGGTCTAGCAACGAGTGAAATGGATAAGAAAAATCGAAGGAGAAAGGGACTTGAAGTTTCGGCTCAGATGAATAAGTGAGAGAGAGAGGCGTTTTGGTGAGGTGAGGTATGAGGAGGAAAAAATGGAGGCTAAAAGGAAAGGCTAAAAAGGCAAGGGAGAGAAAGCCAAAATGATGAATGGAATGAACACCTCCCCCCCATTTATACTATACGCCTAGCTCCAAGCTCCCAAAAAAAATCCTAAAGTCTCTCCTAAAACACCTCCCTTCCACCCATTCAAAAGCTTGAAAAAGTCAAACCTATCTAGCAAAATTCAAAAAAGGAAGACCAAGTCTTCATCCACCTTTTTAGCATCCAAAAACCGCCCAGCTTCTATCCTCTTTGACGCAAAAACAAGGCCCCAAATGCTACCCTTGCGAATCGAACCTGAGCCCCTTCCCCCTGCAAAATGGCGTCACTTCTCCATGCTCCAAGTGGCGCCTCCTTGCCACTCTGCCAAGCCACTCTTTATGCCAAAACTCCACCAAAAATTCTCTTAAGACCCCCTCTATCCAAGCTCCCCTTTTAACCCCTAAAACTAAAAATTTTCCAAAGCGTTCTACCATCACCCAGGGTTCTCAGGACCCCTAAAACTTACCAACCACAGCCTAGAGTGTGCCAACACCCGAGCTAAGGACCAAACGCCTAACCCTAAAACCAGGGTGTTACAATTCTACCCTCCTTAAAATAATTTCGTCCTCGAAATTACTTGTCTAAACTAACAGTCCAATTCCTCCCACTATGCTATAGCTGCGCACTCTGATCCTTAAAGAACTAACATACTTACGAGCAACAAAACAACAATCACCAAAAACTGCCTCTACCACATCCCGAGTATTGCGACCACGCCCTCTAGAACTCATAGCTAGCGTCGATTTAATCTGCTTAAAAGTTTTATGGATTAGAAATTATTGTTCACTGTTATAACCACGAGCAATTTTATGCAATGAAGTTTCCGAGAGTAGTTCTTCGTGCAATCCAGTTCTATTTCCTACCAGGGGTAAATTCGTCATTGTTCCTAAAGAGGGTATTTCGGTAATAATTCAGGGTCAACTTTGAAAATAGTTTTCCAACTTCAAAATTTACAAAAACTCAGGGGTCATCTTGAAAATTTTGTTTTTCAAACAAAATGTGTTGCAAAAATTTCAGGAAGCAAGGGTTATTTTCGTAATTTTGGAAATCATGGGCATTTTCGTAAATTCTCTAAATCAGAAAATAGGATTTTCTGATATTTGGAAAAATAAGAATATTTCAGTGAAAATCGAGGGAAATTTGAAAATTTGGTAACCGAGGGCATTTCGGTAATTTTATCAACCAGGGGTATTTTCGTAAATTTTCACAAACCAAGATATCTTAATATTTGAAAACTTGAGATTTTGGTATTTTACAAAGTAAAGAGCATTTTATCAAAATTAAGGGTAAAATGGTAATTTTATAATACAGGGGCATTTTTGTAATTTTGCCACTAGGGGCATTTTGGTAATTTTGTAATCGACAGACGTCTTTCCAAAAACAGATTTAGGTTTTCACAAACCAAAGGGCTAAAGTTGAAAATTTTAAAACAGGGGGTTTTAAAACAATCAGGCCAAATCCCTTTCGGGTTTGAATAATCGGTTTAGCCTATGAACAAGTCCTTGGTTAAGGTGAACCGTAGCTACGCACCAGGTAGGATTCCTGGGAAGAGGAGGTGAGTCACGTGGACTGCTTAAGTACCAAGCTCTTCCGGATCCAATCCTAGACATGCGCACCAGGGTTACCACACCTTAAGTCGGCGACTTACTTCACAGGTTTGTTTAAGAGCTTTAAGTTTTATGCACATGCTTGAGTAGTCTAATCCTAGGGTCCAACAGATCCTATTATTCTATTCTACGAGCCCAACCTAAGCCCAAATCAATTCATACAAACAGATCACTTCAAGAGAGTCCGAAGTACTTACCTGGTGGACTTCGGGTCGGAGGTACAGGTGCCATGCCTGAATAACCTGAAACCTTTTTATAAAAGCCTATATTTCAAAAAGCCCATTTTGAAAACTGTTTCGGGCCCAAAACCCTCAAAGCCGAGTTTTGAACCGGGCTCTGATACCAAACTGTAACATCCCCAAACCCGGCCCATTCACTACGACCGAATCTGGTTATGTTAGTGCGGAAAAGACGGTGGAAAATCTATTTAACTTAGAAAAATTTAGTAAAACTTGCTAACTTTTGAAAAATCCATGTTTTAAAACTTATGAGTAAAACTTTGTTATTAAAATATACTCATTTTAAAAATATATACATACAAACCCAAATTGAATAAGTAGGTTGGAAAAATATAATCATCTCCACATAGTGTTTCAAAATTCATCAAACCATAGTAAATACTAATAAAATAATAACAAAAATAAATAAGAGTCAAAGGCCTTTATTACATATTCTATTTAAAACCAAATACTTAAAGTAAGCCTAAAACGTTTAATCTCTTCTTCTTCTGCAGGGCCACCATGTGTCCTCTCCGAACCCGATCCAACTACGCGTCACCTGAAATGGTTAATGAAAGGGTGAGTCCACTGACTCAGTGCATAACCACAACACATATTTCCATCCGTATGGGCTTGGCCCATACCCACACAGCCATCGAAACAAATCATGCAAGAATGCATCTCAGCCCAACCCATTGTCCAACCGTACACCAACCTTAGCAGACTCCCCGCCTAAGGCCGTGGGAAACTCCCCACCGATCACATTGTGATCCATAACATCTTACCTTGGCAAGCTCGCTGCTCAAGGCCGTGGCTGAGCCACCGATCAACCCAAGTGATCCAATATCGTAATCTGTCTACGGTGATGCACATAGCAATCAACCGCCGAGATGGGCACCGAGCCAACACCTCCCTTGAGGTAGCACACAGCTAATCCCCAAGCGCTAATGTAGCCGAGCTATCATTAGACCACGTACACCTTGTGTACACTTCCTTCTTCATCGAATCAAGCCCAAATCCCATGCAACTATATATATGCAACACGTTAAGTCATCATATCACATAAATATATAAATATTTATACATACATAAATATATCACAATTAATCTTACCATCACCGGTTCTCATCACTTATGCCATTATAAACGGCTTCCACACATAATACACATGTAAACATCAAAAGCAAACCAAAACCACAGAAATAGTGCGATGATTACGCACCTTAACACCTGCAGTTCTATGCTTTCGATCCCTAAGCTATCGCTCCAAGAAACAACAGCTATCTGCCTATAGCTATCTCCTGCTGCTGGCCCACACCCCGGTGGCCAATCCCGAACCGCCGAGACAGCCCTCTTCTTGAACTTCGGAATAGGTGCCTTCCTTTGCCCACTCTGACTGGTTGTTGCCTCCATCCAAAAAGCTTAAACAGGTAAACAGGTTAACCTCCAAAACACCACTTAAGTACTTAATCTTACTAACTAACCTTACCTCAAGCGGCTTAACTGGCTACTTCCAATCCCAAAGCACTCCTCTAACAACGATTGCTATGGAACCCGAAGAGGTCTACTTCCAATATTTGGCAACGGTAAGTTTAAATAATAGAAGGGATTTTGGCACAGAGGTAAGGTGTAGGTTCGGCTTTGCAAAACTAGAAGACAAAGAAGTGGGTGCTAGGGTGCTTCTAAAGGTGTTGCGACAATCAGAGAAATCAGGAGAGTTTATGGTCTAGCAACGAGTGAAATGGATAAGAAAAATTGAAGGAGAAAGGGACTTGAAGTTTCGGCTCAGATGAATAAGTGAGAGAGAGAGGCGTTTTGGTGAGGTTGAGGTATGAGGAGGAAATGAAAATGGAGGCTAAAAGGAAAGGCTAAAAAGTGGCAAGGGAGAGAAAGCCAAAATGATGAATGGAATGAACACCTCCCCCCTATTTATACTATACGGCCTAGCTCCAAGCTCCCAAAAAAAAATCCTAAAGTCTCTCCAAAACACCTCCCTTCCACCCATTCAAAAAGCTTGAAAAAGTCAAACCTATCTAGCAAAATTCAAAAAAGGAAGACCAAGTCTTCATCCACCTTTTTAGCATCCAAAAACCGCCCAGCTTCTATCCTCTTGACGCAAAAACAAGGCCCCAAATGCTACCCTTGCGAATCGAACCTGAGCCCCCCCCTGCAAATGGCGTCACTTCTCCATGCTCTAAGTGGCGCCTCCTTGCCACTCTGCCAAGCCACTCTTTATGCCAAAACTCCACCAAAAATTCTCTTAAGACCCCCTATCCAAACTCCCCTTTTAACCCCTAAAACTAAAAATTTTCCAAAGCGTTCTACCATCACCCAGGGTTCTCAGGACCCCTAAAACTTACCCAACCACAGCCTAGAGTGTGCCAACACCCGAGCTAAGGACCAAACGCCTAACCCCTAAAACCAGGGTGTTACAATTCTACCCTCCTTAAAATAATTTCGTCCTCGAAATTACTTGTCTAAACTAACAGTCCAATTCCTCCCACTATGCTATAGCTGCGCACTCTGATCCTTAAAGAACTAACGTACTTACGAGCAACAAAACAACAATCACCAAAAACTGCCTTTACCACATCCACGAGTATTGCGACCACGCCCTCTAGAACTCATAGCTAGCGTCGATTTAATCTGCTTAGAAAGTTTTATGGATTAGAAATTATTGTTTCACTGTTATAACCACGAGCAATTTTATGCAATGAAGTTTCCGAGAGTAGTTCTTTCGAGCAATCTTTCTATTTCCTACCTAGGGGTAAATTCGTCATTGTTCCTAAAGAGGGGTATTTCGGTAATAATTCAGGGTCAACTTTGAAAATAGTTTTCCAACTTCAAAATTTACAAAAACTCAGGGGTCATCTTGAAAATTTTGTTTTTCAAACAAAATGTGTTGCAAAAATTTCAGGAAGCAGGGTTATTTTCGTAATTTTGGAAATCATGGGCATTTTCGTAAATTCTCTAAATCGGAAAATAGGATTTTCTGATTTTGGAAAAATAGGAATATTTCAGTGAAAATCGAGGGAAATTTGAAAATTTGGTAACCGAGGGCATTTCGGTAATTTTATCAACCAGGGGTATTTTCGTAAATTTTCACAAACCAAGATATCTTAATATTTGAAAACTTGAGATTTTGGTATTTTACAAAGTAAAGAGCATTTATCAAAAATTAAGGGTAAAATGGTAATTTTATAATACAGGGGCATTTTTGTAATTTTGCCACTAGGGGCATTTTGGTAATTTTGTAAATCGACAGACGTCTTTCCAAAAACAGATTTAGGTTTTCACAAACCAAAGGGCTAAAGTTGAAAATTTTAAAACAGGGGGTTTTAAAACAATCAGGCCAAATCCCTTTCGGGTTTGAATAATCGGTTTAGCCTATGAACAAGTCCTCTTGGTTAAGGTGAACCGTAGCTACGCACCAGGTAGGATTCCTGGGAAGAGGAGGTGAGTCACGTGGACTGCTTAAGTACCAAGCTCTTCCGGATCCAATCCTAGACATGCGCACCAGGGTTACCACACCTTAACTCGGCGACTTACTTCACAGGTTTGTTTAAGAGCTTTAAGTTTTATGCACATGCTTGAGTAGTCTAATCCTAGGGTCCAACAGATCCTATTATTCTATTCTACGAGCCCAACCTAAGCCCAAATCAATTCATACAAACAGATCACTTCAAGAGAGTCCGAAGTACTTACCTGGTGGACTTCGGGTCGGAGGTACAGGTGCCATGCCTGAATAACCTGAAACCTTTTTATAAAAGCCTATATTTCAAAAAGCCCATTTTGAAAACTGTTTCGGGCCCAAAACCCTCAAAGCCGAGTTTTGAACCGGGCTCTGATACCAAACTGTAACATCCCCAAACCCGGCCCATTCACTACGACCGAATCTGGTTATGTTAGTGCGGAAAAGACGGTGGAAAATCTATTTAACTTAGAAAAATTTAGTAAAACTTGCTAACTTTTGAAAAATCCATGTTTATTTAAACTTATGAGTAAAACTTTGTTATTAAAATATACTCATTTTAAAAATATACATACAAACCCAAATTGAATAAGTAGGTTGGAAAAATATAATCATCTCCACATAGTGTTTCAAAATTCATCAAACCATAGTAAATACTAATAAATAATAACAAAAATACGCTAATCCCCAAGCGCTAATGTAGCCGGAGCTATCATTAGACCACGTACACCTTGTGTACACTTCCTTCTTCATCGAATCAAGCCCAAATCCCATGCAACTATATATGCAACACGTTAAGTCATCATATCACATAAATATATAAATATTTATACATACATAAATATATCACAATTAATCTTACCATCACCGGTTCTCATCACTTATGCCATTATAAACGGCTTCCACACATAATACACATGTAAACATCTTAGCAAACCAAAACCACAGAAATAGTGCGATGATTACGCACCTTAACACCTGCAGTTCTATGCTTTCGATCCCTAAGCTATCGCTCCAAGAAACAACAGCTATCTGCCTATAGCTATCTCCTGCTGCTGGCCCACACCCCGGTGGCCAATCCCGAACCGCCGAGACAGCCCTCTTCTTGAACTTCGGAATAGGTGCCTTCCTTTGCCCACTCTGACTGGTTGTTGCCTCCATCCAAAAAGCTTAAACAGGTAAACAGGTTAACCTCCAAAACACCACTTAAGTACTTAATCTTACTAACTAACCTTACCTCAAGCGGCTTAACTGGCTACTTCCAATCCCAAAGCACTCCTCTAACAACGATTGCTATGGAACCCGAAGAGGTCTACTTCCAATATTTGGCAACGGTAAGTTTAAATAATAGAAGGGATTTTGGCACAGAGGTAAGGTGTAGGTTCGGCTTTGCAAAACTAGAAGACAAAGAAGTGGGTGCTAGGGTGCTTCTAAAGGTGTTGCGACAATCAGAGAAATCAGGAGAGTTTATGGTCTAGCAACGAGTGAAATGGATAAGAAAAATTGAAGGAGAAAGGGACTTGAAGTTTCGGCTCAGATGAATAAGTGAGAGAGAGAGGCGTTTTGGTGAGGTTGAGGTATGAGGAGGAAATGAAAATGGAGGCTAAAAGGAAAGGCTAAAAGTGGCAAGGGAGAGAAAGCCAAAATGATGAATGGAATGAACACCTCCCCCCTATTTATACTATACGGCCTAGCTCCAAGCTCCCAAAAAAAAATCCTAAAGTCTCTCCTAAAACACCTCCCTTCCCCATTCAAAAAGCTTGAAAAAGTCAAACCTATCTAGCAAAATTCAAAAAAGGAAGACCAAGTCTTCATCCACCTTTTTAGCATCCAAAAAACCGCCCAGCTTCTATCCTCTTTGACGCAAAAAAAGGCCCCAAATGCTACCCTTGCGAATCGAACCTGAGCCCCTTCCCCCTGCAAATGGCGTCACTTCTCCATGCTCTAAGTGGCGCCTCCTTGCCACTCTGCCAAGCCACTCTTTATGCCAAAACTCCACCAAAAAATTCTCTTAAGACCCCCTCTATCCAAACTCCCCTTTTAACCCCTAAAACTAAAAATTTTCCAAAGCGTTCTACCATCACCCAGGGTTCTCAGGACCCTAAAACTTACCCAACCACAGCCTAGAGTGTGCCAACACCCGAGCTAAGGACCAAACGCCTAACCCCTAAAACCAGGGTGTTACAATTCTACCCTCCTTAAAATAATTTCGTCCTCGAAATTACTTGTCTAAACTAACAGTCCAATTCCTCCCACTATGCTATAGCTGCGCACTCTGATCCTTAAAGAACTAACGTACTTACGAGCAACAAAACAACAATCACCAAAAACTGCCCTTACCACATCCACGAGTATTGCGACCACGCCCTCTAGAACTCATAGCTAGCGTCGATTTAATCTGCTTAGAAAGTTTTATGGATTAGAAATTATTGTTTCACTGTTATAACCACGAGCAATTTTATGCAATGAAGTTTCCGAGAGTAGTTCTTCGAGCAATCTAGTTCTATTTCCTACCTAGGGGTAAATTCGTCATTGTTCCTAAAGAGGGGTATTTCGGTAATAATTCAGGGTCAACTTTGAAAATAGTTTTCCAACTTCAAAATTTACAAAAACTCAGGGGTCATCTTGAAAATTTTGTTTTTCAAACAAAATGTGTTGCAAAAATTTCAGGAAGCAGGGTTATTTTCGTAATTTTGGAAATCATGGGCATTTTCGTAAATTCTCTAAATCGGAAAATAGGATTTTCTGATATTTGGAAAAATAGGAATATTTCAGTGAAAATCGAGGGAAATTTGAAAATTTGGTAACCGAGGGCATTTCGGTAATTTTATCAACCAGGGGTATTTCGTAAATTTTCACAAACCAAGATATCTTAATATTTGAAAACTTGAGATTTTGGTATTTTACAAAGTAAAGAGCATTTTATCAAAAATTAAGGGTAAAATGGTAATTTTATAATACAGGGGCATTTTTGTAATTTTGCCACTAGGGGCATTTTGGTAATTTTGTAAATCGACAGACGTCTTTCCAAAAACAGATTTAGGTTTTCACAAACCAAAGGGCTAAAGTTGAAAATTTTAAAACAGGGGGTTTTAAAACAATCAGGCCAAATCCCTTTCGGGTTTGAATAATCGGTTTAGCCTATGAACAAGTCCTCTTGGTTAAGGTGAACCGTAGCTACGCACCAGGTAGGATTCCTGGGAAGAGGAGGTGAGTCACGTGGACTGCTTAAGTACCAAGCTCTTCCGGATCCAATCCTAGACATGCGCACCAGGGTTACCACACCTTAACTCGGCGACTTACTTCACAGGTTTGTTTAAGAGCTTTAAGTTTTATGCACATGCTTGAGTAGTCTAATCCTAGGGTCCAACAGATCCTATTATTCTATTCTACGAGCCCAACCTAAGCCCAAATCAATTCATACAAACAGATCACTTCAAGAGAGTCCGAAGTACTTACCTGGTGGACTTCGGGTCGGAGGTACAGGTGCCATGCCTGAATAACCTGAAACCTTTTTATAAAAGCCTATATTTCAAAAAGCCCATTTTGAAAACTGTTTCGGGCCCAAAACCCTCAAAGCCGAGTTTTGAACCGGGCTCTGATACCAAACTGTAACATCCCCAAACCCGGCCCATTCACTACGACCGAATCTGTTATGTTAGTGCGGAAAAGACGGTGGAAAATCTATTTAACTTAGAAAAATTTAGTAAAACTTGCTAACTTTTGAAAAATCCATGTTTATTTAAACTTATGAGTAAAACTTTGTTATTAAAATACTCATTTTAAAAATATATACATACAAACCCAAATTGAATAAGTAGGTTGGAAAAATATAATCATCTCCACATAGTGTTTCAAAATTCATCAAACCATAGTAAATACTAATAAAATAATAACAAAAATAAATAAGAGTCAAAGGCCTTTATTACATATTCTATTTAAAACCAAATACTTAAAGTAAGCCTAAAACGTTTAATCTCTTCTTCTGCATGGGCCACCATGTGTCCTCTCCGAACCCGATCCAACTACGCGTCACCTGAAATGGTTAATGAAAGGGTGAGTCCACTGACTCAGTGCATAACCACAACACATATTTCCATCCGTATGGGCTTGGCCCATACCCACACAGCCATCGAAACAAATCATGCAAGAATGCATCTCAGCCCAACCCATTGTCCAACCGTACACCAACCTTAGCAGACTCCCCGCCTAAGGCCGTGGGAAACTCCCCACCGATCACATTGTGATCCATAACATCTTACCTTGGCAAGCTCGCTGCTCAAGGCCGTGGCTGAGCCACCGATCAACCCAAGTGATCCAATATCGTAATCTGTCTACGGTGATGCACATAGCAATCAACCGCCGAGATGGGCACCGAGCCAACACCTCCCTTGAGGTAGCACACAGCTAATCCCCAAGCGCTAATGTAGCCAGAGCTATCATTAGACCACGTACACCTTGTGTACACTTCCTTCTTCATCGAATCAAGCCCAAATCCCATGCAACTATATATATGCAACACGTTAAGTCATCATATCACATAAATATATAAATATTTATACATACATAAATATATCACAATTAATCTTACCATCACCGGTTCTCATCACTTATGCCATTATAAACGGCTTCCACACATAATACACATGTAAACATCTTAGCAAACCAAAACCACAGAAATAGTGCGATGATTACGCACCTTAACACCTGCAGTTCTATGCTTTCGATCCCTAAGCTATCGCTCCAAGAAACAACAGCTATCTGCCTATAGCTATCTCCTGCTGCTGGCCCACACCCTGGTGGCCAATCCCGAACCGCCGAGACAGCCCTCTTCTTGAACTTCGGAATAGGTGCCTTCCTTTGCCCACTCTGACTGGTTATTGCCTCCATCCAAAAAGCTTAAACAGGTAAACAGGTTAACCTCCAAAACACCACTTAAGTACTTAATCTTACTAACTAACCTTACCTCAAGCGGCTTGACTGGCTACTTCCAATCCCAAAGCACTCCTCTAACAACGATTGCTATGGAACCCGAAGAGGTCTACTTCCAATATTTGGCAACGGTAAGTTTAAATAATAGAAGGGATTTTGGCACAGAGGTAAGGTGTAGGTTCGGCTTTGCAAAACTAGAAGACAAAGAAGTGGGTGCTAGGGTGCTTCAAAAGGTGTTGCGACAATCAGATAAATGAGGAGAGTTTATGGTCTAGCAACGAGTGAAATGGATAAGAAAAATCGAAGGAGAAAGGGACTTGAAGTTTCGGCTCAGATGAATAAGTGAGAGAGAGAGGCGTTTTGGTGAGGTTGAGGTATGAGGAGGAAATGAAAATGGAGGCTAAAAGGAAAGGCTAAAAAGTGGCAAGGGAGAGAAAGCCAAAATGATGAATGGAATGAACACCTCCCCCCCATTTATACTATACGGCCTAGCTCCAAGCTCCCAAAAAAAAATCCTAAAGTCTCTCCTAAAACACCTCCCTTCCACCCATTCAAAAAGCTTGAAAAAGTCAAACCTATCTAGCAAAATTCAAAAAAGGAAGACCAAGTCTTCATCCACCTTTTTAGCATCCAAAAACCGCCCAGCTTCTATCCTCTTTGACGCAAAAAACAAGGCCCCAAATGCTACCCTTGCGAATCGAACCTGAGCCCCTTCCCCCTGCAAATGGCGTCACTTCTCCATGCTCTAAGTGGCGCCTCCTTGCCACTCTGCCAAGCCACTCTTTATGCCAAAACTCCACCAAAAATTCTCTTAAGACCCCCTCTATCCAAGCTCCCCTTTTAACCCCTAAAACTAAAAATTTTCCAAAGCGTTCTACCATCACCCAGGGTTCTCAGGACCCCTAAAACTTACCCAACCACAGCCTAGAGTGTGCCAACACCCGAGCTAAGGACCAAACGCCTAACCCCTAAAACCAGGGTGTTACAATTCTACCCTCCTTAAAATAATTTCGTCCTCGAAATTACTTGTCTAAACTAACAGTCCAATTCCTCCCACTATGCTATAGCTGCGCACTCTGATCCTTAAAGAACTAACATACTTACGAGCAACAAAACAACAATCACCAAAAACTGCCTCTACCACATCCACGAGTATTGCGACCATGCCCTCTAGAACTCATAGCTAGCGTCGATTTAATCTGCTTAAAAAGTTTTATGGATTAGAAATTATTGTTTCACTGTTATAACCACGAGCAATTTTATGCAATGAAGTTTCCGAGAGTAGTTCTTTCGTGCAATCCAGTTCTATTTCCTACCCAGGGGTAAATTCGTCATTGTTCCTAAAGAGGGGTATTTCGGTAATAATTCAGGGTCAACTTTGAAAATAGTTTTCCAACTTCAAAATTTACAAAAACTCAGGGGTCATCTTGAAAATTTTGTTTTTCAAACAAAATGTGTTGCAAAAATTTCAGGAAGCAAGGTTATTTTCGTAATTTTGGAAATCATGGGCATTTTCGTAAATTCTCTAAATCGGAAAATAGGATTTTCTGATATTTGGAAAAATAAGAATATTTCAGTGAAAATCGAGGGAAATTTGAAAATTTGGTAACCGAGGGCATTTCGGTAATTTTATCAACCAGGGGTATTTTCGTAAATTTTCACAAACCAAGATATCTTAATATTTGAAAACTTGAGATTTTGGTATTTTACAAAGTAAAGAGCATTTTATCAAAAATTAAGGGTAAAATGGTAATTTTATAATACAGGGGCATTTTTGTAATTTTGCCACTAGGGGCATTTTGGTAATTTTGTAAATCGACAGACGTCTTTCCAAAAACAGATTTAGGTTTTCACAAACCAAAGGGCTAAAGTTGAAAATTTTAAAACAGGGGGTTTTAAAACAATCAGGCCAAATCCCTTTCGGGTTTGAATAATCGGTTTAGCCTATGAACAAGTCCTCTTGGTTAAGGTGAACCGTAGCTACGCACCAGGTAGGATTCCTGGGAAGAGGAGGTGAGTCACGTGGACTGCTTAAGTACCAAGCTCTTCCGGATCCAATCCTAGACATGCGCACCAGGGTTACCACACCTTAAGTCGGCGACTTACTTCACAGGTTTGTTTAAGAGCTTTAAGTTTTATGCACATGCTTGAGTAGTCTAATCCTAGGGTCCAACAGATCCTATTATTCTATTCTACGAGCCCAACCTAAGCCCAAATCAATTCATACAAACAGATCACTTCAAGAGAGTCCGAAGTACTTACCTGGTGGACTTCGGGTCGGAGGTACAGGTGCCATGCCTGAATAACCTGAAACCTTTTTATAAAAGCCTATATTTCAAAAAGCCCATTTTGAAAACTGTTTCGGGCCCAAAACCCTCAAAGCCGAGTTTTGAACCGGGCTCTGATACCAAACTGTAACATCCCCAAACCCGGCCCATTCACTACGACCGAATCTGGTTATGTTAGTGCGGAAAAGACGGTGGAAAATCTATTTAACTTAGAAAAATTTAGTAAAACTTGTTAACTTTTGAAAAATCCATGTTTATTTAAACTTATGAGTAAAACTTTGTTATTAAAATATACTCATTTTAAAATATATACATACAAACCCAAATTGAATAAGTAGGTTGGAAAAATATAATCATCTCCACATAGTGTTTCAAAATTCATCAAACCATAGTAAATACTAATAAAATAATAACAAAAATAAATAAGAGTCAAAGGCCTTTATTACATATTCTATTTAAAACCAAATACTTAAAGTAAGCCTAAAACGTTTAATCTCTTCTTCTGCATGGGCCACCATGTGTCCTCTCCGAACCCGATCCAACTACGCGTCACCTGAAATGGTTAATGAAAGGGTGAGTCCACTGACTCAGTGCATAACCACAACACATATTTCCATCCGTATGGGCTTGGCCCATACCCACACAGCCATCGAAACAAATCATGCAAGAATGCATCTCAGCCCAACCCATTGTCCAACCGTACACCAACCTTAGCAGACTCCCCGCCTAAGGCCGTGGGAAACTCCCCACCGATCACATTGTGATCCATAACATCTTACCTTGGCAAGCTCGCTGCTCAAGGCCGTGGCTGAGCCACCGATCAACCCAAGTGATCCAATATCGTAATCTGTCTACGGTGATGCACATAGCAATCAACCGCCGAGATGGGCACCGAGCCAACACCTCCCTTGAGGTAGCACACAGCTAATCCCCAAGCGCTAATGTAGCCGGAGCTATCATTAGACCACGTACACCTTGTGTACACTTCCTTCTTCATCGAATCAAGCCCAAATCCCATGCAACTATATATATGCAACACGTTAAGTCATCATATCACAAATATATAAATATTTATACATACATAAATATATCACAATTAATCTTACCATCACCGGTTCTCATCACTTATGCCATTATAAACGGCTTCCACACATAATACACATGTAAACATCTTAGCAAACCAAAACCACAGAAATAGTGCGATGATTACGCACCTTAACACCTGCAGTTCTATGCTTTCGATCCCTAAGCTATCGCTCCAAGAAACAACAGCTATCTGCCTATAGCTATCTCCTGCTGCTGGCCCACACCCCGGTGGCCAATCCCGAACCGCCGAGACAGCCCTCTTCTTGAACTTCGGAATAGGTGCCTTCCTTTGCCCACTCTGACTGGTTGTTGCCTCCATCCAAAAAGCTTAAACAGGTAAACAGGTTAACCTCCAAAACACCACTTAAGTACTTAATCTTACTAACTAACCTTACCTCAAGCGGCTTAACTGGCTACTTCCAATCCCAAAGCACTCCTCTAACAACGATTGCTATGGAACCCGAAGAGGTCTACTTCCAATATTTGGCAACGGTAAGTTTAAATAATAGAAGGGATTTTGGCACAGAGGTAAGGTGTAGGTTCGGCTTTGCAAAACTAGAAGACAAAGAAGTGGGTGCTAGGGTGCTTCAAAAGGTGTTGCGACAATCAGAGAAATCAGGAGAGTTTATGGTCTAGCAACGAGTGAAATGGATAAGAAAATTTGAAGGAGAAAGGGACTTGAAGTTTCGGCTCAGATGAATAAGTGAGAGAGAGAGGCGTTTTGGTGAGGTTGAGGTATGAGGAGGAAATGAAAATGGAGGCTAAAAGGAAAGGCTAAAAAGTGGCAAGGGAGAGAAAGCCAAAATGATGAATGGAATGAACACCTCCCCCCTATTTATACTATACGGCCTAGCTCCAAGCTCCCAAAAAAAAATCCTAAAGTCTCTCCTAAAACACCTCCCTTCCACCCATTCAAAAAGCTTGAAAAAGTCAAACCTATCTAGCAAAATTCAAAAAAGGAAGACCAAGTCTTCATCCACCTTTTTAGCATCCAAAAACCGCCCAGCTTCTATCCTCTTTGACGCAAAAACAAGGCCCCAAATGCTACCCTTGCGAATCGAACCTGAGCCCCTTCCCCCTGCAAATGGCGTCACTTCTCCATGCTCTAAGTGGCGCCTCCTTGCCACTCTGCCAAGCCACTCTTTATGCCAAAACTCCACCAAAAATTCTCTTAAGACCCCCTCTATCCAAACTCCCCTTTTAACCCCTAAAACTAAAAATTTTCCAAAGCGTTCTACCATCACCCAGGGTTCTCAGGACCCCTAAAACTTACCCAACCACAGCCTAGAGTGTGCCAACACCCGAGCTAAGGACCAAACGCCTAACCCCTAAAACCAGGGTGTTACAATTCTACCCTCCTTAAAATAATTTCGTCCTCGAAATTACTTGTCTAAACTAACAGTCCAATTCCTCCCACTATGCTATAGCTGCGCACTCTGATCCTTAAAGAACTAACGTACTTACGAGCAACAAAACAACAATCACCAAAAACTGCCTTTACCACATCCACGAGTATTGCGACCACGCCCTCTAGAACTCATAGCTAGCGTCGATTTAATCTGCTTAGAAAGTTTTATGGATTAGAAATTATTGTTTCACTGTTATAACCACGAGCAATTTTATGCAATGAAGTTTCCGAGAGTAGTTCTTTCGAGCAATCTAGTTCTATTTCCTACCTAGGGGTAAATTCGTCATTGTTCCTAAAGAGGGGTATTTCGGTAATAATTCAGGGTCAACTTTGAAAATAGTTTTCCAACTTCAAAATTTACAAAAACTCAGGGGTCATCTTGAAAATTTTGTTTTTCAAACAAAATGTGTTGCAAAAATTTCAGGAAGCAGGGTTATTTTCGTAATTTTGGAAATCATGGGCATTTTCGTAAATTCTCTAAATCGGAAAATAGGATTTTCTGATATTTGGAAAAATAGGAATATTTCAGTGAAAATCGAGGGAAATTTGAAAATTTGGTAACCGAGGGCATTTCGGTAATTTTATCAACCAGGGGTATTTTCGTAAATTTTCACAAACCAAGATATCTTAATATTTGAAAACTTGAGATTTTGGTATTTTACAAAGTAAAGAGCATTTTATCAAAAATTAAGGGTAAAATGGTAATTTTATAATACAGGGGCATTTTTGTAATTTTGCCACTAGGGGCATTTTGGTAATTTTGTAAATCGACAGACGTCTTTCCAAAAACAGATTTAGGTTTTCACAAACCAAAGGGCTAAAGTTGAAAATTTTAAAACAGGGGGTTTTAAAAACAATCAGGCCAAATCCCTTTCGGGTTTGAATAATCGGTTTAGCCTATGAACAAGTCCTCTTGGTTAAGGTGAACCGTAGCTACGCACCAGGTAGGATTCCTGGGAAGAGGAGGTGAGTCACGTGGACTGCTTAAGTACCAAGCTCTTCCGGATCCAATCCTAGACATGCGCACCAGGGTTACCACACCTTAACTCGGCGACTTACTTCACAGGTTTGTTTAAGAGCTTTAAGTTTTATGCACATGCTTGAGTAGTCTAATCCTAGGGTCCAACAGATCCTATTATTCTATTCTACGAGCCCAACCTAAGCCCAAATCAATTCATACAAACAGATCACTTCAAGAGAGTCCGAAGTACTTACCTGGTGGACTTCGGGTCGGAGGTACAGGTGCCATGCCTGAATAACCTGAAACCTTTTTATAAAAGCCTATATTTCAAAAAGCCCATTTTGAAAACTGTTTCGGGCCCAAAACCCTCAAAGCCGAGTTTTGAACCGGGCTCTGATACCAAACTGTAACATCCCCAAACCCGGCCCATTCACTACGACCGAATCTGGTTATGTTAGTGCAGAAAAGACGGTGGAAAATCTATTTAACTTAGAAAAATTTAGTAAAACTTGCTAACTTTTGAAAAATCCATGTTTATTTAAACTTATGAGTAAAACTTTGTTATTAAAATATACTCATTTTAAAAATATATACATACAAACCCAAATTGAATAAGTAGGTTGGAAAAATATAATCATCTCCACATAGTGTTTCAAAATTCATCAAACCATAGTAAATACTAATAAAATAATAACAAAAATAAATAAGAGTCAAAGGCCTTTATTACATATTCTATTTAAAACCAAATACTTAAAGTAAGCCTAAAACGTTTAATCTCTTCTTCTGCATGGGCCACCATGTGTCCTCTCCGAACCCGATCCAACTACGCGTCACCTGAAATGGTTAATGAAAGGGTGAGTCCACTGACTCAGTGCATAACCACAACACATATTTCCATCCGTATGGGCTTGGCCCATACCCACACAGCCATCGAAACAAATCATGCAAGAATGCATCTCAGCCCAACCCATTGTCCAACCGTACACCAACCTTAGCAGACTCCCCGCCTAAGGCCGTGGGAAACTCCCCACCGATCATATTGTGATCCATAACATCTTACCTTGGCAAGCTCGCTGCTCAAGGCAATGGCTGAGCCACCGATCAACCCAAGTGATCCAATATCGTAATCTGTCTACGGTGATGCACATAGCAATCAACCGCCGAGATGGGCACCGAGACAACACCTCCCTTGAGGTAGCACATAGCTAATCCCCAAGCGCTAATGTAGCCGGAGCTATCATTAGACCACGTACACCTTGTGTACACTTCCTTCTTCATCGAATCAAGCCCAAATCCCATGCAACTATATATATGCAACACGTTAAGTCATCATATCACATAAATATATAAATATTTATACATACATAAATATATCACAATTAATCTTACCATCACCGGTTCTAATCACTTATGCCATTATAAACGGCTTCCACACATAATACACATGTAAACATGTTAGCAAACCAAAACCACAGAAATAGTGCGATGATTACGCACCTTAACACCTGCAGTTCTATGCTTTCGATCCCTAAGCTATCGCTCCAAGAAACAACAGCTATCTGCCTATAGCTATCTCCTGCTGTTGGCCCACACCCCGGTGGCTAATCCCGAACCGCCGAGACAGCCCTCTTCTTGAACTTCGGAATAGGTGCCTTCCTTTGCCCACTCTGACTGGTTGTTGCCTCCATCCAAAAAGCTTAAACAGGTAAACAGGTTAACCTCCAAAACACCACTTAAGTACTTAATCTTACTAACTAACCTTACCTCAAGCGGCTTGACTGGCTACTTCCAATCCCAAAGCACTCCTCTAACAATGATTGCTATGGAACCCGAAGAGGTCCACTTCCAATATTTGGCAACGGTAAGTTTAAATAATAGAAGGGATTTTGGCACAGAGGTAAGGTGTAGGTTCGGCTTTGCAAAACTAGAAGACAAAGAAGTGGGTGCTAGGGTGCTTCAAAAGGTGTTGCGGCAATCAGAGAAATGAGGAGAGTTTATGGTCTAGCAACGAGTGAAATGGATAAGAAAAATGGAAGGAGAAAGGGACTTGAAGTTTCAGCTCAGATGAATAAGTGAGAGAGAGAGGTGTTTTGGTGAGGTTGAGGTATGAGGAGGAAATGAAAATGGAGGCTAAAAGGAAAGGCTAAAAAGTGGCAAGGGAGAGAAAGCCAAAATGATGAATGGAATGAACACCTCCCCCCCCTATTTATACTATACGGCCTAGCTCCAAGCTCCCAAAAAAAAATCCTAAAGTCTCTCCTAAAACACCTCCCTTCCACCCATTCAAAAAGCTTGAAAAAGTCAAACCTATCTAGCAAAATTCAAAAAAGGAAGACCAAGTCTTCATCCACCTTTTTAGCATCCAAAAACCGCCCAGCTTCTATCCTCTTTGACGCAAAAACAAGGCCCCAAATGCTACCCCTGCGAATCGAACCTGAGCCCCTTCCCCCTGCAAATGGCGTCACTTCTCCATGCTCTAAGTGGCGCCTCCTTGCCACTCTGCCAAGCCACTCTTTATGCCAAAACTCCACCAAAAATTCTCTTAAGACCCCCTCTATCCAAGCTCCCCTTTTAACCCCTAAAACTAAAAATTTTCCAAAGCGTTCTACCATCACCCAGGGTTCTCAGGACCCCTAAAACTTACCCAACCACACCCTAGAGTGTGCCAACACCCGAGCTAAGCACCAAACGCCTAACCCTTAAAACCAGGGTGTTACAGACTATGTGTCCCATCGTGGTTTTGGTGTTAGCTACGGCTACATCGTGGATTGGCGCTGACTGAGGTCGCGTTGTGGATTATTGTGCTTAATTGCACGTGGACGACATTGATTGCCTTTGGAGTGAAAAGGAGAGGGTGATTTGTTAATCCCCTGGTGTGTGGTAGGCTGGATACGGGGGTGTGTAGAGGATGGACCCTAGGTTGGGTTGGGTGCACTTTGCATATTATATCTGATATGAATATTTAATGTGGAAATGGGCCAAGCCCAGTTGATATGTGGATTATTAAGAAAAGGGCCAAGCCCAGTATATGAATGTGGATCAGTGTGGAAATAGGCTAAGCCCAGTATGTGGAAATTATGTGGTTAACTACCCTATTATAAGAATGTGATATGGTTATGGGCCAAGCCCAATAAGTGAGCACATGTGAATAAGTTGCATTACTATTTGCTATATGGGTTATTATATGGTTTGATATGTATGGTATGCCTAAATATATTTGGACTTAGTGTTGTGTACACATTGAGTCTGTTGACTCACCCCGTTGTGGGACTATTTTCAGGTGACGAGCAGTAATGGACCGGGTTCGGCAGAAGCTTAGGGATGGTCATGCACAGCAAGGAATTTAATTAATTTGGATTTTTATTTTATTAAGTACTTTAATTTAATTTTGGGATTATTTGATGTAATAAGGCCATAGTTGAATTTCTTTATTTTTACTTTAATTTGTTATGACTGCGAACTATTATTAATTAATGGATTAAGTAAATTTATTTTAAAACAAACCCTAAACGTTTTGTCACCTAAAGTAAAGGATTTTAGTAAAATAAACTTGTTTTCAATCCAAGCCCAACCCAATAATAGTTTTTCTTTCAAAACACACCAATTTTCCTAAGTCACAAAAGGATTTGAAACGGTTTACACCGGGGAACATACCAGATCCGGTCAAGGCTCGTGGGCCGGGTTTGGGGTGTTTCACAATATTTTTTATCTCCTATTTGCTGTCATTTCTCTGCTATTTGTTTGCAGGTACGGAAGGCGTGGACGTGACGTACGAAGGCTCGCTGGAGGTACGGATGCTGTAGAGGCGTGCGTGGTGGCGCGCGTAGAGGCGTGCGGGGTGGCGTGCTTCGAGGCACGCGCGCGGCGCTGTTAGGTTTAGGGGCTCCCCTAAGGTTTTCTGTAATCTTGAAATATTTGGGCCATTTGGGCCGTGCAATTGGATTGGGCTCATTTATTTGGGTCTGCCATTTTGTAATGGACTAGACATTCAATTTTTGGTGTTTTATTATTTTTGTTTTTGTATGATTTATAATGGGCCCGGGCAAATTTTGGGCCCTACAAAGGCCAATTTACTCAATTTCAAAATTGAAAAGGAATGAAGAGATCCTTTTACCGACAAAAAAATATATAAAAATTAACATATTAAACCACACCCATAAAATCTTGAACTTCATGACTTAACCATCAATCTATTTTGACATTTTTTCATGTTTTAGTTTAAGAATATATAAGAATCGAAAGACATATCTTTATAATAAAAATTATTTTGTTACTATTTTTAATTTAACTTTTTTTTCAATTAAGTTGATGTTGAATTAATTTGTGATATCAACTCAATAAGGGATTTTATAAGTAGTATATACATACATGTTTTTGCATGTGATGCATGAATTGATTGTGTGTATTAATTAAAATATATTATATTTATCTGTTAAAAAATTGGTACAAAATTTCATCAATACTATGTTTGAGAAAGTAAAAACACTATAATATAATGTTACGTTCGGTAGGAATATTATATTTTACACATGTTTTAGTATATAGGTTAGCAATAAACTAATTCAATCGATAATATTTAACCAATCCGATGACTTATTTTTAGCAAAAACAAAAAATTTCACTTATTATGAAGTGATATTATTTAGTACAAGAGTTATTCGTTATGTTTCTAATTGTAAGTTTAAAATTGTATTAACTATTTTTATTTTATGTTTAATTATTGTAATACATGCATAATAAATAAATAAAAATTTTCTCAAACGAAACGTAAATGTTTAATTTTCAAAATTTGTATTATGATTAATATATATTAGGACAAAAAAATTAATATTTAAAAATAATTCTCTTTCATATTAAATACATTTATATTTTGATATTAATTATGATATATGGATTTTTTTTACATATTAAATATAATTTTTCAATTTTATGTAGTTATTATTAGGGTACCTCTACCACACCCGACAATAGGTGCTATGGATCATTTTGGGAGGCATGTCGACAGGTTCCTTTTCGATTAAAAGCACATATGGGGAAATTCGGGAAAATTCCTGGAAGCCGAAGGAAGTTGTATGCAAGATCTCCTGGAAGTTTAAAGGACCACAAAGGGTTAGGTATTTTGTTTGGCTTCTTTCAAGTAGATGTCGCTTACTAATATGGAAAGAGTCCAGTGAGGTATCGGCCATAGCTTGGTGTGCGGGGTTTGTGGGCATATCACTGAAGATATGTTGCATGCTATTGGGGATTGTCCTGCTGCAAGGGATATTTGGAACCTTTTATGTAACATCCCCACCCAAACCCGGCCCATTCACTATGACCGAATCTGGTTATGTCACTGCGGAAAGACGGTTGAAAATAATTTTTTTCGACTTTAGAATAAAACATGAAAATATATTAACCTTTGAAAATCCATGTCTATTTGATATTGTATGAAAAACTTTGATATTATTATAATGCCCAAAATTAAACTTTAGTGAATATATAAAACTAATTTGAAAATAAATAAAGTTGTTAAAATTTAAATCATCTTCACATAGTATTCAATTTAACCAAGCCATAATAAAAATGATAATAAAATAATTCCAAAAATAAATAAAAAGAATAATAAAAAGGCCCTTATTACAACCATTATTTAATCGAAATACTTAATATAAAAAAATAACTAAAAACATCTTCTTCTGCATAGGCCACTTTGCATCCTCTCCGAACCCGGTCCAACTTTACGCATCACCTGAAATGGTTAAGAAAAATAGAGTGAGTCCACTGACTCAGTGCATAATCATAACACGTATTTCCACACGTATGGGCTTGGCCCATATCCATACAATCCACGAACCAATCATGCAATCATGTATCACAGCCCAACCTAGGTCCATCCAACACACCAACCTTAGCAGACTCCTTGCTCAAGGCCGTGGCTAATCCATCAATCACAACCGAGTGATCCCACATATCCTACCTCGGCAGACCTGCTGCACAAGGCCGTGGCAGAGCCACCGATCACATCGTGATCCCAACAGTAATCCATCTACGGTGATGCACCTAGCTATCAACCGCCGAGATGGGCACCAAGCCAACATCTCCCTTGATGATGCACACAGCAACTCATCAAGCGCTAATGTAGCCCGAAGCTATCATTAGACCACGTACATCAGTATGTACTCTCCGCCCTTCCGTGATCAAATCCAACCCCATGCCCATGCCTCAATAAATCATGTCAAAACAGCATACAGAGTAAGTATTTATCATCTATCATTACCACATCATGCATATATATATACATCGTATTAACTTAAAATCACAACCTTACTCACCTGATATCTTGTTACCCAACATGATATTCACCACTTAAGCCATTATGATCGGCTACCACACATCATACATAAACATATACCTTATTAACAAACAATTTACCGGAGAAATAGTGCGATGATTACGCACCTGACTAGCACAATCGATCAAATCCCGAGAACGTCACTTGATTAAGAACTTTGCCAAAATTCCTTAAACAACCCACAATAGAATCGGTCACCACCTAAAATACATAACATGGCCTTAGGCCGAATGTCATAACCTACATACCATGTTTACCTTAAATCCCGGAAGACCTCTCAGCTATTCCCTTAACGCAGGCTCCCAAAAGGGTTACAAATCCAAGACCTTGAATAGGTTCGGTTACACACAAAAATACAGGGTTAAGCCTCAAGGTTTCGGCTGGCCAAAACAAGAATAAAAGATTCAAACCCAGAGAGAGACCTTACCACACTTATAGCAATCGGCACAAGGAGATTCGGCCAGAGAAGACAACTATACGGCTTTGGTGAAAATAGAAAAGAAAAGAAATGTTGATGGCTTAAAGAGAGGATACGGCAACAAGGAATAGAGAGGGATTTCGATTTAGGAACAATTGAGATGAAGGAGAAAATGGAAGGAAAAGTGGCTTGAAGTTTCGGCCAAAGTGAACTTTTAGAGTGTGAGAAGAAAAAATGTGTAGGCTTTAGAAGAGGGAGCCAAAAATTTGGCAAGAAGGAAGTTCACACCCTTTAAATAGAAATTGGCTACTCTTCCAAGCCCTTCATAGCCGAAACTACCCCCAAGAGAAACCCCCTAGCCGTCCCACTCTTCTCCCCCAACTCCAACCCTTGATTCATTCCTAAAAACACTCTACACCAACCCTTCAAGTGAATTCAAAATAAAACCAAATCAACTCTTCTCCTAGCCACTCATTCAAAATAATTTGAACAAGTCAAATTCCCCCTTTTAAGTGCCTTGGCCGAATCCAACTCTCCCTCCTAGCTCATGACGCAAAAACAACCCAAAATGCTGCCTTTGCAGCTTGAACCTGAGACCCCTTCCTCCTTCAAGTGGCGTCACTTCTCCATGCTCTAAGTGGCGCCTACCTTGCCACTCTGCCAAGCCATTCCTTGTGTCTTAAGGTCCCAAACAATTCTCTTAAGACCCCTAAAGCAAAGCTCCCTTCTTAATACTCAAAATTCCTAAATTCCTTAAGCCATCACCTACCTTCCCGGGGTTCTCCAAACCTCTTAAAACTTGCCCAAACACACCAAAAACCTACCAACACCTGAGATATGCACTAATTGCATAACCCCTAGAACCAGGGTGTTACATTTTAATTCCTACTGATCATGAAACGCCCCGAATTTTGGGCCTAGATGAATTGGGCTTTGGGCTTTGGGCTTTAGGTCTCATAATTTTTTTAAAGCAAGAAAATGACAAATGACATGTTGGAATTAAGGGTTTAATAAACTTGGAGTGTCTAGGGGTGTTGAAGAAGTGCTGGGTTCAAATTTTGAGGAGAAGGAATTTTTAATTAATTATTAAAGGAACCAGGGCGGTGAGTAGTTGACTTTTAAATAAAAATAGGGAAAATGGCATCAAAGAGCCTTGTGGTGGAGTGGCTAAGTGACGCCACTTAGGGTATAGGAAGGTGGCGTTATGGGCTAGCAAGGAGAACCTAGGTTCAAATCCTAGCTTAGTATTTTTAGGAGTTTAATTTTGGCCTTCTAGAAGGTTGGAAGTGGTGTGAGGATGGACTCTAAGGAGAGTGATCAGAAGAAAAATTTAGGAAAAGGATTGGGGAGTTATTAGGGAGAAAAATGAGGAGATGAGATGGGGAAGAGTTGTTGCCGGTTGGGACTTTAGGAGGGTCTGTTTTGTGTATAAATATGGGGTGCCAAATTCCCTCTGTGCTATTTCGGCAACTATAGTGCTCTGCCGAATTCTCCTTCACTTTTTCTGTTCTAAACCTCGCCTTTTCCTTATGTGTTTTCTTTTCTTCTCTCATAAAGTCTTAAATTGAATATCATTCTCTTTTTTCTCCATTGCTTGTGCCGTCCCACCTTCATCTCAATTGTTTGGGACCAAATATTCGTGACTTCAAAAGCCGAAAACCTTTGCTCTTGGAGCTGATTTCTTTATCGCCCCAAACCTTGTGCCGAATAATCTAATGACCAAATCTCTATCATGCTGTCATCATTCCTTTGATTTTTGGTGGATCGGATCTTGGAAAAATCAGAATCAAGCTTGGATCTACAAGTCTCTACCGAAAAGTTATTCATACGTTTCAGTTTTTGGGTAAGTGTTCTTGATTTTGGGATAAGTTGGCCGAATAGTCTATAGTAAGGGAAAAGGGTGACTTAAGTGGATACAAGTCACCTATTATTTTGTCTTTAACGATTAAGATTGATGCAGATCTAGGGGATATTCGTGAGTAGTAGCTAAGGAAGGGATATTAGGACTGGTGGCACACGGTAAGGTTAAGGTAAGGCTTTGGTTTTTGGTAAATATTATGGTTAACTGTGTGATTGATTGAGGTTGGTATTGGTTGTAGGTTCAAGGCTGAGGATAGTGTAACACATCTCATTTACCAAGTGTGTACATACACTTCACACACGACAAATCGGTAAAAGCCGAAATACCGAAAATTAGAATGCCGAAAAGCCAAAAGTTTGGCGTCGGAAACCACACGAGCGTACGAGCATTCGTGTGGGAACACCGATACGATTACTGGGGCCAAGAGAGTGATCTCATGGTCTCGGGCCACTGTTGGCCAACCAGGCCAGAAAGGGCTAAATGGACCTGTCGAGCTCGTTGGCCCAAATCGGCAAGAGTTGATATGTGAAATTGAATGATGGATTGATATGGATGGTTGTATGATTTGATTATGATCGGGCCTAATGGGCCATACGAATGTGATTGGGTCAGACGGGCCATATGAATGTGATTTGGGCCTAATGGACCATACGAATGAGATTGGGCCTGGTGGGCCATATGAACGTATGTGAATTTGTTTGGGCTTCGTAAGGGGTCTTGTGCTTAGTATTTGGTAAATTGCTTAACCTTACATAAAACTTTAATAATTTATTAAGTGCGACTGTGAACAAGTCATAAGGTTTAAGTGTGGCAACGGATATGTGCATGTCTAGGATTGGATCTAGGGAGAGCTTGGTACTTAAGCGGTCTTAATGACTCACCTCCTCTTCTCTGGAATCCTACCTGGTGCGTAGTGTCTGTTCACTTACCCGCGAGGACTTGTTGACGTGCCAAGGTTCGTAATTAAGACCCATACTGTTAAGAATTACTGAAATACCCCTGTAGGGTAGGATTACAGAAATACCCCTAAATTGCAAAATTACCAAAATACACTTGATTTGTGAAATGACTAAAATACCCCTATGTGTTGATTGTAAGATTTATGGATGTTACATGTACATTTGTTGCATTCATATGATATTCTGTTTAGGATGCATATGGGTGGGAATTATGGAACGGAGGAAGTATATGAGGATCGTATGGTTGCTTGACAACTGTGGATCCACCGATGGCTTTTTAAGCCTATTATATGATAAGTAGCTTTGCTGCAACGTTTGGTAGTACCATAACCGGGCTACCCTTGAAGTGTATCGAATGGGTGGGTCGATTTAGAAATCCCCACAGAAGTGTTTCGGTTGGACGGAGACGAAGTGTACCGGATGGATTATGGGGGAGGGTTTGCACTGCATTGCATGTATGATATTATTATGTTATCATTATGATATGTGTGCTATTTGTTTGACAAGGGTCGTACACACTGAGTTTTCAAAAACTCATTCCCTCTTTTATTTTTTCTCAAGTGATCCTCTGTAGGCGGTTCGACGAATGGAGGGACTCAGAGGTGGCCAACTAGCAAGACGATTAGTCCTATTTTTCTTAATATCTAAATTCTAGATTTTAAGTGATTTATTTTAAGTTATTTTATTTCAGATTGTAATAAAGCTTGCCCTCTAGTTATTATTCCATTACTTCCACTATGCATTGAAATTTTGAAACGGAACCTGGATTTATTCCTTTTAAGCATATTTCAAGTTTTTGAAAATAATTGTGTTTTAAGAACGAGCTTCCGCTGTCAAAGGAATTTTTTTTTTTTACATAGTAACAAGGAAATGGCTTTTGGCTACACCTAGTTTTGAAAGCAATTTGGATTTTACTTAACTTTTCTTTAGAAAGGTTTTCAATGAAAACAAGGTTTTCGCAAAAACACTTCAATGTGACATGCCGGATTCGGGCCTAACTTCTAGGCCGAGTTCGGGGTGTTACAGATCAAATTGTTAGCTTTTATTCAGGTAATTTACAAGAATGGATCACATCAAACCTGCAGAATGGGCATGACTTGGGATTTGGAGAGGTCTACTAGAAGTGCTTTTTTGGGATCCTCATATGGCGCATATGGAAATATCACAATCTCTTTATTTTTCAAGGTGCGTCTTGGAGCAGCAACGACACTATTAAGGTCTCATATAGCTGGGCCAAACAGTTTATGATGATAGCTAGGGGTCCAACGAATTCGATTTAGGCTCTGGCTTCGTGCTCCAATTTGCCTGGAAACTGGGTCTACTTGAATACTAATGGTTTTGTTAGGCTTGAGGATGGTTCTGCTTCAGTAGGATGAATTATGCGAGACTGAAATGAGAAGTGGATCTTTGGCTTTAACAGATTCTTGAGGAGTTGCTCAGTGCTCGAGGTTAAATTGTGGGGCATCTTAGATAACTTAGGCATCTTGGTTGATCGAGGATATGATAATATATTGGTTTAGACAAATAGCCTTGAAGTGGCTAATGCCATAAAGGAGGGATTTACAGGAGGGTCTAACTTTGCTTTGATTAGGAGGATTATTCAATTGTTTTCTCGGATTCAACATTAGAGTATTTGCCATATCCTTAAAGAAGAGAACTAAGAAGCTAATACTGGTCAAGTTGGTTCACTTGGATAGTCAATGATTACAAGTTTTTGAAGTCTGCCCGTTTGGGGGATTGCGTTTTGTGATGTAATTTTTTTTTAATTCTTCTTTGTCACAAAATATATATAATTTTTCAGTTTTATGTAGCTATTATTAAATGTGATACACAAATGTATATTATTGTAAATATGTAAACTAATTATAGTAAATGTATATTAAGTAATTATGATTAATTATATTATGTGAACTAATTATGGTTAATATATATTAATTGATTATGGTGAATTTATATTAGATAAACTAATTATGGTAAAACTATATCAAGTAATTAACTATTTACTAAATATGTTTAAACATTAATGTAGGTTCTAACTAAAAATACATATTAACTTAATTATGGTAAATATTTTGCATAATAGTGGGTCCAGTTACTATTTTAATATCATAATTAATGATGTGTCAACCAACTAGAGATGTCATTTGTCATCATTTTAGACATGCCATGTAGGATATTTTCCTTCTTTGCTTCAATATCTTACTTTCAAAGAATGGTCCAATTATGACCGGTATCTTTTTATTTTATTAAAATTAATAAGTTAGTTTCATTATTTTAATTTGTCAAAATTTGATCTTTGTACATTACGAAAATTAAAATATTAATTTAGTTGTTGGTAAATACATGAAGTTGAACCACAATTTTTTTTCTAATTTGTTCGATATAAATTGTTGAATTGTTAATTTTAACTATTTTGTGCATATGAATTACAAAAACCGATGATTTTAAGGTTAACAATTCAAAGGCAATGTTTAATAGTGTTATCTAATGAGACTAACTTATTAGTTTTCGTAAAGCAAATTAAAATATAAGAATTAAGTCAACAGCCTTTTAACCCAATAAAAAAATATTATGTTATAAGCATAAGAGCTTGGATTTAATCCCAAGTAACCTCATTCCCCTTATGTAATTATATAAAAAGAGGACTAAAATGTCAATTTCAGAGTAAAATAGAGGGATGCATTTCATGATTAGACATTTTCAATCACTGATAAGCTATACAAACACCGAGATCCTTTGACTACACCACACCGGAGGAGCTTTAATTAGTCGCCTGTTTCTTCCCTTGTATTTCTGTTTGAACAATCAAATCTAATCTGTGTTCCGTTTTTGTTGTTCAAAATTTAATTTGTGTTTACTTGTAATTATTGAATCTCTATCGTTACACACCCACAAAACGCACCTCTAAAAGGTTATAAGAAGAAAAAAAAAAAAAAAAAAAAACCCAAACCACCTGCGTCGAGGAAAATTAATGGAAGAGCTAAAGTCAAGGCCCGCAAATTCTTCCCCTCTCACCCCACTAGGCTTCTTAGACAGAGCAGCCACCGTGTACGGTGATTGCACCTCCATCATCTACAATAATACTTCCTACACTTGGTCTGAAACCCACCGGCGATGTCTCCAGTTAGCTTCTTCCCTCTCCTCTACCGGCATCAAAACGGGCCACGTCGTTTCCGTTTTAGCCCCCAACATCCCAGCAATGTACGAGCTTCATTTCGCTGTTCCCATGTCTGGTGCTGTCCTAAACAGCATCAACACCCGCCTTGATGCCCGCACTGTCTCCATCCTCCTATGTCACAGTGAATCAAAGCTCCTCTTTGTCGATACCCTTTCTCAGTCTCTGGCCTTCGAAGCCATCTCTTTGTTTCCTCCCAACGAAACCCACCCACTTCTGGTCTTAATCAAAGATGATGAGGATGATGGTGTGAGTTCCACCCTTGATTCCCGCTTCTGTTGCACGTATGAGAGTCTGGTGGAGAAAGGCAACCCTGGTTTCAAGTGGATTCGGCCTGAAAGTGAGTGGAATCCGATTGTTTTGAACTATACATCAGGTACCACCTCGTCTCCTAAAGGAGTGGTTCATTGCCACAGGGCAGTTTTCACCATCACCGTTGATTCTTTAATCGATTGGGAAGTTCCAAAACAACCTGTTTACTTATGGACACTCCCAATGTTTCATGCTAATGGGTGGAGTTTCACTTGGGGGATGGCTGCCGTCGGTGGAACTAATATTTGCGTTCGAAAATTCGACGCCCGAATCATCTATAGTTTGATCAGAAAACATGGCGTCACTCATATGTGTGGAGCCCCCGTGGTGCTTAACATGTTATCAAGGTCTCCTGAAACTAAACCACTCCAAAATCCAGTCCAAATCCTCACCGCTGGAGCTCCACCGCCAGCAGCGGTTCTTTCCAGGACCGAGTCACTCGGTTTCATAGTGAGTCACGGGTACGGGTTAACCGAAACGGGAGGACTGGTTGTTTCTTGTGCTTGGAAAAGGGAATGGAACAAGTTTCCATTGGCGGAGAGGGCGAGGCTGAAAGCGAGACAAGGAGTGAGAACTCTGACTGTGACGGAAGCGGACATAGTGGATCCCGAGTCAGGACTGAGAGTAAAGCGAGACGGGTCAAGCCTTGGGGAAATCGTTTTGAGAGGTCCTTGTATCATGTTGGGGTATCTAAAGGACCCAAATGCCACATCCAATTGCTTGAAAGAAGACGGCTGGTTTTACACCGGCGATGTTGGGGTGATCCACCCCGATGGATATATGGAAATCAAAGATCGTTCAAAGGATGTTATAATTAGCGGCGGGGAGAATCTGAGCAGTGTTGAAGTTGAATCCATTTTGTACACTCACCCAGCAATCAATGAAGCAGCGGTGGTGGCTAGGCCGGATGAGTATTGGGGAGAGACTCCTTGTGCTTTTGTGAGCTTGAAAGTTGAGTTAACTCGGAAACCCAGTGAGAGTGAGATTATGGAGTACTGTAGAGCCAAGTTGCCACACTACATGGTGCCCAAAACGGTGGTGTTTAAGGATGAATTACCCAAGACTTCAACCGGGAAGATTCTCAAGTTTGTTCTGAGGGAAATTGCAAAGGGAATGGGTTCATCTTCCACTCGGGTGAGTAGAATGTGAACTGAGTCGAATCGCGTTTTGCATGATTGTCTGTGTCAGCAAGGTAAAGATTGGCTTGTCGTTTCGATCAAAACTAGTTAAAAAACAATAAACTATGTATTATGTAAGCAATTTATATGATTGGCTCAAAACTAGTTGGTATGAGAAATGCCGGATTTAACTAATAGTTCGTATTTCAGATTTGGAAATGCTATCTCATGTGTATTGTTCGGCTAACCTCCAACACTATAAAATGGAAATTATTTTATATTCTTGAATGCAATAATACATATATAAATAACTAATATACTAGGCACCGGTGTAGTAACAAATAATTTTCGTTGTTAAATCTCTCTATTATCCTTAACTTACCGCTTCAAATTTCCCCTGCTTTACAAATAGAGCCATTTTATTCTGTTTGGCAGCAATTGATATCATAATAATTTAATTGAATAAATATTAAAATATTTTCTGGTATCAGTTTAAAAATATTTCTATCATTTTATATACAATATTCTACACACATACAAAAAATTCATCATAGTTTTTTTACACTTACACTTTACTTCTGAATGAAATCTCATTTGTTATTTATATAATTTTATTTTTCGTCATAATTCATATTTTCACAACTCTTTTATTGAGGTTTGCTGGGCTGAAATGAAAAGCTTCCGCTATTCTCTGGAGGTACTCTGGAGTACCTTCGCTATTATGCGGAGTAGATTCTCATCATTTTAACCTCCTCGATAAGGTTTATCAGCTCTATTTTACCCTCAACACTCCACTGCCAATCCCCGCTGGCATCACACCAGATCTCAAATTGCACATCACCATCACCACCACCGTCAGTTTCCATGTCTTCTTGAATTGTTGTTTCTCTCTTTCTGTTGGAAAAATATGGTTTTTAGAATCTTTGAGACATATTTTCGATTGGTAAATGAGGAGTTTTGATCATAAAATTATGATTTTATATTCTACCCCATAAGACCTTTACAACGGGATATCATATGCTTAATATGGTTAGTGATGAATAAGAAATTGATACTCAAAGTAAACTACTTGTGAATTCTGTTGAGGAAAATGAAAAGCATTAGTCCCACATTTGTAACACCCCTTACTCGGATTCTACGCCGGAATCGGGCCCGAGGCGTTACCGTATTAAAACTACTTGATCGCCACTTAGGCTCATCGTGACTACTCTCTTAAGTCACCTCATTCTCGACTTGCAAGGCCTCACTCATACACACGAGGGCTCTCGAGACTATACCGGAATTTGTTTTTTCAAATCTTAAAATTTTTCTCTTTTATACAGGGCTCACACGCCCGTGCAAGATGAGACACGCCCATGTCCCCAAACCATGCATAAAAACCCAAGCATTCTTCCAATGCCCCACGGCTAAGGCATACGCCCGTGCTTCCCAACCGTGGTGTACACTGACTTCACTCACACGGCCTCAAAACTTAGTCACACACCCGTGTGACTAGCCCGTGGTCTAACCTGGCTTAAAAGATCAATCTGCAGGGGAAACACGACCAAGTCACATGCCCGTGGGCTGACCGTGTGTCACACATGGTCTAGACACACGCCCGTGTGTCTATCCACATGGACAAGAACAAAGCTATGTGCTAAGCTCTTCCCACCCCTATAGTACTTATAACATATATTCATTCAACACATCCATGATTAACTCAAATTGAAGTGTAATCTCAAATAGATAACTACATCTTTTCATATAATAGAATAGCCAACAACTATGACATTATACAAAATAAGTTGTCCTCCTAAAGGCCAACACAACTTAGCCATTTGCAACAAAAATTCACTAACTTGTCTAGCCCTTATACATGCCATATACAAAACATTGAGTCTCATGTACCAGAGTGTGCTGATAGTGTGGGCAATCTTCCAATTTATCTTCGTATCTCGATTCAACACTTTTACTCTATAAGACAAGGGGAAAGAAAGAGAGTAAGCTTTGAGCTTAGTAAGTTTACACATAAACAATTGAGCATCATAGTATAAGCTAAACAACAATTAGCATTATACTTACATATAATACACAACTATGCTTACTCTTTCTATCCCTTACCACATTTCCAACACATCATGAGTCATATACTCATAACCATTGAAATGCACCCCTGCCTTCAATATCACATTTATACAATATACAATACAACATCATTCCTCGATAATTCATCCACAGAGCTAATTGACTCAATAATACAACCACACAGCTAATCCACACAGCTAATTTCTTAGTGGTTTCGCATTTAGCCCACCACAATCAATTTATAAGGTAGTATCACACTTAGCCAACCTCAAAGGTAATCATAGTGGTTTCACACATAGCCCACTAGACGATATACCTAACGATAGCATCGCACATAACCAGCTCATCGTCAATATGCATTAGGATGGTATCGCACTTAGCCCACCATTTAGCATTATCACTACACATTCTCATATCTACTTACTCAATCATTCATCCATTCACAATATCTACCACATTCATTCCACATAGGTTCTCAAACATGCTACACATTAGCTAGCATTAACAAATTGTAAGTATGAATGCACTGTTTATGCATAGACTTACCTCGGTACTTAAAAGTATAGAAACATGCAATTTAGTCCACCACCTTGCTCTTACCTCGGTTTAGATCCGGGTTTCGTCTTTCTTGATCTATAATGAATAAATCAGCTTATTCAATACACACATTGACTAAATTGACCCGCATCTCATACTTTAGCAAAATTATTATTTTGCCCCTAAACTTCCTCATATTTACACTTTTGCCCCAAGGCTCGTAAAGTGATTTTTATTCAACTTTCTAGCCTTTCATGCTTAGCCGAATCACTTACTCAACTAAAGCATTCATCAATTCTCACTAAATCACACATGTATGACCAAACTTAAGACTTTCACAAACTAATCCCTACATGCATTTTCTATGGAAATTCATTTAGCAAAAGATGTTTCTACTACATCAAGCTTTCATATTCGTCCATAAAAAATCAAATTACATGCATGTCATACATGGATACATTTTTGAACATCCATCATAGCTCATCAAATAGCTAAAAATAGCTTATTCATGCTACTAGGACTTCAAAAATACGAAGAATATAAAAAACGGGGCTTAGATGCACTTACTAGCAAGCTTGAAAAATTTGAAGAACGCTAACAATGGCTCTTGAAAATTTCGGCAGCCTTGGAGAAGAAGATGAGTGAATTTTGTCATCTTTTCTCCTATTTTAATCATTTAATAGCCCAATGACCTTTTTAATAAACTTCCTATTTTAACTCATCCATGTCCAATTTTGTCCAAAAACTAAAAATTGGGAAAATTACTCATTAAGGACCTCTAATTAATATTCTAAAGCTATTTCACACAAATAGCTTCTAGAATCTCACATTTTGCAACTTTTGCAATTTAGTCCTTTTGGACAATTTAACCGCAATTTCACAAAATTGCTTCATGAAACTTTCACACTAGCATGCATACATAGCATAAACCTTAAAAACTCATACATATACCTCGGATTTGTGGTCTCGCACCACTATTCTGACTAGGCCCTAAACCGGGATGTTACAACTCTCCCCCTTTAGAGATTTTTGCCCTCGAAAATCTTACCAGTAAAGAGGTTTGGATGTTGCTCTCTTATAGCTTCTTCCGTTTCCCACATAGCCTCTTCCACACCGTGTTTCTGCCACAACATTCACTAGTGCTATGCTCTTATTTCTCAACTGTTTCACTTCTCGAGCCAAGATCTTAATCGGCTCCTCTTCATAAGACATATCCGGTTTTATCTCAATTTTCATCGAAGGAATCACATGTGAAGGATCAGAGCGATATCGTTGCAACATCGACGCATGGAACACATTATGAATCTTTTCCAACTCTACCGGTAAAGCTAACGGTACGCTACAGGCTCAACCCTGTCTGTAATCTCATACGGACCTATGAATCTTGGACTCAATTTCCCTTTTTGTCCAAATCTCATAATTTTTTTCCACGGGGACACTTTCAAAAATACTTTGTCACCCACCTCAAACTCGATTTCTTTTCTTTTCAAATCCGCATATGACTTCTGTCGGTCCGAAGCAACTACTCTTTCTTTTTCCTCAGTTTCTTTCACTAGATCGACCCCATGGATCCGCTTTTCACTAAGCTCTGTCCAATACAATAGAGTCCGACACTTACGACCATACAAAGCTTCATACGGTGCCATCTGTATACTCGATTGATAACTGTTGTTGTAGGAAAATTTGACCAAAGGTAGATATCTCTCCCAACTACCCTCGAACTCTAACACACAGCATCGGAGCATATCCTCAAGAACTTGAATCACTCTTTCAGACTGACCATCAGTTTGCGGATGGAACGCAGTACTGAAATTTAACCTCGTACCGATGGCCTCTTGCAACTTCTTCCAAAACCTTGAAGTAAATCTCGGATCTTTATCCGATATAATAGACATAGGCACACCATGCAATCTTACTATCTTTGCTACATACAACTCAGCTAGCTTATCCAGTGAATAATCAACACGTACTGGGATAAAGTGAGCCGACTTCGTCAGTCTATCCACAACAACCCACACAGCATCTTTCTTTTTCGGAGTCATCGGTAACCCCGTCACAAAATCCATGGTAATTCGATCCCACTTCCATTCGAGTACCATCACTGGCTGAAGCAATCCCGAAGGCACTTGATGTTCAGCTTTCACTTGTTGACAAATCAGATACTTTGTCACAAATTCTGAAATATCTCTTTTCATACCTGGCCACCAATATAACTTCTTCAAGTCATTGTACATTTTCGTACTGCCCGGATGTACTGACAAACATCCACTGTGGGCCTCATGCAAAACCTTTCAAATCAACTCCTCATCTTTAGGTACACAAATTCTGTCATGGTACAATAAACAACCATTCGAACCCACTCGAAAATCAGAATCACTTTCAGATCCGCACTTAGCTCTCTTAGCTCGCATCTCACTGCCATTCCTCTGAGCCTCACATATCTGTTGAACAAATAGTGGCTTAGCTCTCAACTCTGACAAAATAGCACCATCATCAGCTAATGCTAAACTCGCGCTCATAACTCTTAGAGCATACAAGGATTTCCTACTCAGGGCATCCGCAACCATATTCACTTTTCCCCGGTGGTAATTAATGACTAACTCATAGTCTTTCAACAACTCAAGCCACCGCATCTGTCTCCGCATCTCAAACTCTTGTGATCCGTAAAGATTTGGCATTTCTCACCATACAAATAATGTCGCCAAATCTTTAATGCCAAAACAATCACACCCAACTCCAAATCATAAGTCGGATAATTCTTCTCGTGCGGTTTTAACTGTCTCGAGGCATAAGCGACCACCTTACCCTCTTGCATCAACACGCAACCGAGACCATTAAACGACGCATCACTGTAAACCACGAACTCCTTTCCCGATTCTGGTTGAACCAAAATTGGTGCTTCAGTCAACAATGTTTTCAGTCTCTCGAAACTCTGTTGACATGTCTCAGTCCATTCAAACTTGACATCTTTGTGCAATAGTCTCGTCATCGGGGTAGCAATCACAGAGAACCCCTTTACGAAACGTCTGTAATATCCCGCTAATCCTAAGAAACTTCTAATTTTTGACATGTTACTCGACAGTTTCCAATCCACAATAGCCGATACCTTACTCGGGTCAACTCTGACACCATTACCCGACACAATGTGTCCTAAGAATCCAACCTCTCTGAACCAAAACTCGCTCTTGCTAATCTTAGCATACAACTACTTATCTCTTAAAGTTTACAAGACAATTCTCAAATGCTCTTCATGATCATTCTCATCCCGAGAATAGATCAATATGTCATCAATGAAGACAACTACAAACTTGTCCACATATGGTCTGAAAACACGATTCATCAGATCCATAAAAATCGCAGGTGCATTTGTTAAACCAAACGGCATGACTAAAAACTCGTAATGGCCATACCTTGTTCGAAATGCAGTTTTCAACACATCTTGTTCTTTCACTCTCAACTGATAGTAACCAGACCTCAGGTCTATCTTGAAGAACACTGTAGCTCCTTTCAGTTAATCAAAAAGATCATCTATCCTTGGTAAAGGATACTTATTCTTCACGGTCACCTTATTGAGTTGTCTGTAATCTATACACAATCTCATAGACCCATCTTTCTTTTTAACAAATAATACCGGAGCAATCCACGGTGAGTAGCTCGGTCTTACAAAACCCTTATCTGTCAACTCTTGCAACTGAACTTTCAGTTCTTTTAACTCTAAATGTAACACCCCATACCCGAGTCCGATGCTAGAACTGGATACGAGACATTACCATGCTTGACTTACTAATACATACTCTTACGGGCTGTAAAAATTTGAGCCGACTTAAAACTTTCCTTTCTTGGTCAAAACGTACGTATCATGGGCCTACTAAGCCATAAACACTTATCCAAAAACTTTCAGACACTTAAATGAAAACTCAACTTGGAAGTAGGATTCACACGCCCATGTTACTAGGGACACGCCCGTGTACCCTTAGAGACGCCCATGCCTACAATCATGGGGAGTTACTGACTTAATTCACACGGCTTTGACACGCCTGTGTCTGAAACTGTGTGAAGCTACTGACTTCAATCACACGGCCTGGGCACACGTCCATGCTTGGACCGTATGTCTTACACGGCTCGTACACACAGCCGTGCAAGATGACTGTGGCCTATCCTGATTTAAAACATTAAGGTGCAGGGTTAGCACGGTCTAGACACACGCCCGTGTCTCTAACCATGTGGGCAATTAGAGGCTATTTACCAAGCCATTTGCCTCCCTGCAATAAAGATCATACTCGTACTCAAATTAACAATTCAATATCAACACATCTTTCATGAATAATACTACATATTTCATTGATATCAATACACAAACCAACTTAACAAATTTGGCCAACTACTTAGCCATATACAAAAGAAAAATAATAAACTTGATAGCCTATACAATGGCCTTTCTCAAAACATGTTCCCAAAATGAATGCTTCCTATACATGGTATACTTAGTAAAAATAACTTGGCTATACCAAAATAGAGATTGATAGTGTGCTACAAACTCCGACTCCGACGATCCACAAGTTAGCTTGGCGGGACTACATGGAAAGAAAGAATTAAAGACGTAAGCACTTAGCTTAGTAAGTTTGCATGTATAACACATATCAGATAAACTTGCTTCATATAAACCATTTGACATAACAAAGGTATCATTATTTCAGCTATGAAGCTTACTTACTCATACATGATTTTTACTTGTCTCATGATACTTACTATTCTCATACTTGTAAGATAAACAAGGTACTTGTATCACTTGATCTCATTGATTAGTATACTTTAATAATAATAATTGTGATTTCTACTTCTTAATTTATAATATGAATAATACTCAATTTAATCTTGATACTAGCTTTGCTTTCTTAGCTTTCTTGCTATCTCATTTTAACCTTACTCGTTTGCCCGATGAATTTCTGCGAATAACCGAGGATACTAAATCTCTTCCCACGAACTTGATGCCAAAGCCATATCCTAGATATGGACTTACAATGGAATATCTCTTCTTGAATCAATGCCAAGCTTGAGTCCTTGGTCTTACATGATATCTTGCTTGATAACTTGATCAATGCCAAGCTTGCCTTGGACTTATATGATATCTTGCTTGATAACTTGATCAATGCCAAGCTTGCCTTGGACTTATATGATATCTTGCTTGATAACTTGATCAATGCTAAGCTTGCCTTGGACTTACATGATATCTCATGTGGTAGATCGAATATCCTGGGAAATTCATCTTCAATCGGGACTTGCTCATAATTAATGACATCAATTTCTTGGTTGATCATAGCATTAAACATTTCATGAAAATAGCATACATTACACTAAGCAATTCAATGATAAAAATCATAAAGCTTAGAAATCATACAAACTTACCTCAATATACAAAATGTATGTAGTTATGCAATTTAGTCCTTGACTTTGTTCTTACCTCAGATTCGATCCGAGCTTCTTTTTTCTTGATCTATAATCATAAATAAATCATTTAATAATCATTTTGACTAAATTGACTCATAACTCATACTTTGGCAAAATTACTACTTTGCCCCATTACTTTCTAATATTTGCATTTTTGCCCCAAAGCTCGTAAAATAATTATCATACAACTTTTATAAACTACATGCTTAGCTGATTAATAGTCTCAACTATAGCAATCCTCAATTCTTACTATTTCTAGTAGATATGACCAATTTTACAACTATTACAAAATGATCCATACCATCATTTTTCATGAAATTCAATAAGGAAAATATGTTTATCTAACATCAAACTCTCCTATACTTCCATAAAACATCATTTAGCATGCATGTCATTCATGGGTAAAGTTTTAAACATGCATCTTAGCTCATTTTATAGCTAAAAATAGCTAATTCCATATACGAGAACTTCAAAAATACGAAGAATATAAAAAAGGGGACTAAAATGAACTTACTAGCAAGCTTGAAAAAAAATGAAGAACCCTAGCTATGGAGTCTCCAAATTTTCGGCACAAGGGGGAAGAAGATGAGTAGATTTTTATCATCTTTTTCCCATTTTAATCATTTAATACATAAATGACCAAAATGCCCTTATCACTAAAATTTTCTATAACACCATCTCAAGGCCAAATTTGTCCAAAATTATATTTTTGGAAAAATTGCTATTTAAGGATTCATACTTATTATTCTAAAGCTATTTCATACAAAAAGCTTCTAGAAACTCATATTTTGCAACTTTTGCAATTTAGTCCTTTATGGACCAATTGACCTCAACTTAATAAAATTGCTTCACGAAACTTTCATATTAGCATGCAAACATGGCATAAACTTTAAAAACTCATAAATTCATCTCGATTTCATGGTCTCGCACCACTATCCCGACTAGGCCCTAAATCGGGCTGTTACACTAAAGGTGCCATTCTATATGGAGCAATTGAAATAGATGCCGTTCCCGGAACTAACTCAATCCCAAACTCGACCTCTCTCAGTGGAGGTAATCCTGGTAACTCTTCCAGGAATACATCTGGATACTCGCATACTATCGGCACTGTTTCAAACTTTACTCCAATATCTTGAGTATTCAACACAAAAGCGAGATAGGACTCACATCCTTTTCTCAAACATTTCTCAGCCACTAGAGAAGAAATCATCACTGGTAGACTATCTGATCCACCTGATTCAACCCGAACAACATCTCCACTCTCACAAATCAATTCAATAAACTTACTACCACAGTTCACAAAGACACTATGGGTAGTCAACTAATCCATGCCTAGGATTAAGTCAAACTCACCAAACGGCAACAACATCAGATTTGTCAGAAAACAATGACCTCTAATTGTCAAAGGACAACTCTTGCACACCTTGTCCACTAATACATGCTTTCCTAACAGGTTTGACACCTTAACCACAATATCTGTAGACTCAATGGTCATACTCAAACTAGATGCCAATCTCATGTAAATATAAGAGTGAGTAGACCCTAGATCTATTAAAGCTATAACAAAGGTGTCATAGAGAGAAAAAGTACCCGTCATCACATCTTGGAGGATGCCTCTTTGCGAGCGCGAATAGCATACGTCCTCGCAGGTGCCCGACCCTCTGGTCTCATAGCAGAGTCTGTGGATGCACCTCTACCACTAACCCCACCTCTTTGGTTTCTTGGTGGTCTACTCCTTGTAGGCACATCACTTGGTCTCATCTCTTGCTTCTCTTCCTTATCACCCCTCTCGAGGCAGTTTCAGATAAAATGGTCAGGGGAACCACACTTATAACATTTTTGACTATTTCCCCAACATTCTCCGGTGCGATACCTACCACAACTTGGACAGTTTGATTTACTCTTCGTATTGCCCACACTTTCCATTGAGGTGGCTTGGACTCTCGAACCCGAACGAGTATTGCCCAAATCTCGATGCGAATAACCCACTGGTGCTGTCGTTCGAGGATTCACTTCCTTGGACCTTTTCGACTGGGCTTGATACGACTTGCCCATCGACCTCTTTCTCGCATCTCGGGCTTCACTCACAGCCCTCCTCTTTTCTGTACTCAACTCTTCGGCCTTACTTGCACTTTCAACCAACACCACAAACTCTTTCAACTCTAAAATACCCACTAGGAGTTTGATGTCCTCATTCAGTCCATCTTCGAACCTTTTACACAAGATGGTCTCTGTCGACACACATTCTTGAGCATATTTACTGAGCCTAACAAACTCACGTTCATATTTCGCTACCTTCATTCTTCCTTGTTTCAACTCAAGGAATTCTTTTCTCTTTTGATTAGTAAACCGTTGGCTTATATACTTCTTCCGGAACTCTTCCAGGATGAAGTCCCACGTCACCCACTCTTTTGGGACCACTAACGTTAATGTCTTCCACCAATGGTATGCCGAATCTCTCAGCAGGGATACGACACATTTCAAACCCTCATCTGGTGTACATGAGAGTTCATCGAACACTCTCATCGAGTTCTCTAACCAGAACTCCGCCCTCTCAGGGTCATCATCTACCTTAGCTCTAAACTCCTCAGCCCCGTGCTTCCTAATCTTATCCACCGAGGGTTTTGATATCCTTACTACATCAATACCTTGAGGAGCCACAGGATTTGGCTGAGGTATAAGAGGAGGTGGAGGAGGTTGAGCATTAGGGTTCACTCGAACATAGTCCAAGTACCAATTACTCATCATCTGGAGAAAAGCTTCCCCTACCTCTTCCCCTTGACCCCTAGCCTCGGGTCCACTTTGTATAGGCACGGTTCCTTGCGCAGGAGTCGGCGCATTACTAGCTGCTTCATCAGCAGTAGATTGATCGGGATCCATAAACTATATGAAACAAGATTTAAAATCATCAGAAACCACCACACTATCATTGTACACTTATGGCATGTATTGCTAGACTCTTACACCCTTTACGTTAGTCCTAGAACCGACTAAACCATAGCTCTGATACCACTAAAGGTAACACCCCTTACCCGGATTCTATGCCGGAACCAGGCCCGAGGCGTTATCGTATTAAAACTACTTGATCGCCACTTAGGCTCATCGTGACTACTCTCTTAAGTCACCTCATTCTCGACTTGCAAGGCCTCACTCATACACACGAGGGCTCTCGAGACTATACCGGAATTTTTTTTTCAAATCTTAAAATTTTTCTCTTTTATATAGGCTCACACGCCCGTGCAAGATGAGACACGCTCGTGCAAGATGAGACACGCGCCCATGTCCCCAAACCGTGCATAAAAACCCAAGCATTCTGCCAATGCCCCACGGCTAAGGCACATGCCCGTGCTTCCTTTTACACATAAACAATTGAGCATCATGGTATAAGCTAAACAACAATTAGCATTATACTTACATATAATACACAACTATGCTTACTCTTTCTATCCCTTACCATATTTCCAACACATCATGAGTCATATACTCATAACCATTGAAATGCACCCCTGCCTTCAATATCACATTTATACAATATACAATACAACATCATTCCTCGGTAATTCATCCACAGAGCTAATTGACTCAATAATACAACCACACAGCTAATCCACACAGCTAATTTCTCAGTAATACAACCACACAGTTAATCCACACAGCTAATTTCTCAGTGGTTTCGCACTTAGCCCACCACAATCAATTTATAAGGTAGTATCGCACATAGCCTACCTCAAAGGTAATCATAGTGGTTTCACACATAGCCCACTAGACGATATACCTAACGATAGCATCGCACATAGCTAGCTCACCGTCAATATGCATTAGGATAGTATCGCACTTAGCCCACCATTTAGCATTATCACTACACATTCTCATATCTACTTACTCAATCATTCATCCATTCACAATATCTACCACATTCATTCCACATAGGTTCTCAAACATGCTACACACTAGCTAGCATTAACAAATTGTAAGTATGAATGCATTGTTTATGCATAGACTTACCTCGGTACTCAAAAGTATAGAAACGTGCAATTTAGTCCACCACCTTGCTCTTGCCTCAGTTTAGATCTGGCTTTCATCTTTCTTGATCTATAATGAATGAATCATCTTATTCAATACACACATTGACTAAATTGACCCACATCTCATACTTTAGTAAAATTACTATTTTTCCCTTAAACTTCCTTATATTTACAGTTTTGCCCCAAGGCTCGTAAAGTGATTTTTATTCAACTTTCTAGCCTTTCATGCTTAGCCGAATCACTTACTAAACTAAAGCATTCATCAATTCTCACTATATCACACATGTATGACCAAACTTAAAACTTTCACAAACTAGTCCCTACATGCATTTTCCATGGAAATTCATTTAGCAAAAGATGTTTCTACTACATCAAGCTTTCATATTTGTCCATAAAAAATCAAATTACATGCATGTCATACATGGGTACATTTTTGAACATCCATCATAGCTCATCAAATAGCTAAAAATAGCTTACTCATGCTACTAGGACTTCAAAAATACGAAGAATATCAAAAACGGCGCTTAGATGCACTTACTAGCAAGCTTGAAAAATTTGAAGAACGTTAACAATGGCTCTTGAAAATTTCAGCAGGCTTGGAGAAGAAGATGAGTGAATTTTGTCATATTTTCTCCTATTTTAATCATTTAATAGCCAAATGACATTTTTGATAAACTTCATATTTTAACTCATCCATGCCCAATTTTGTCCAAAAACTAAAGATTGGAAAAATTACTCACTAAGGATCTCTAATTGATATTCTAAAGCTATTTCACACAAATAGCTTCTAGAATCTCACATTTTGGAACATTTGCAATTTAGTCCTTTTGGACAATTTAACCATAATTTCACAAAATTGCTTCATGAAACTTTCACACTAGCATGCATACATAGCATAAACCTTAAAAACTCATACATATACCTCGAATTTGTGGTCTCGCACCACTATTCCAACTAGGCCTTAAACCGAGGTATGATTCTAAATCCATTGGGGGTGAGGGCACATCCGCAATATGCGAAATATTTGAATTGGTCGGGCTTTTCTAGAATTTGTGTATATTTTAGCCCAATACATATTTTTTTCTCGGTAGATATTATACAAAATTTGTTTTAAAAGGACAAATATCTCCATTTGATTTTATTCCAAATCAAATTGATTTTCAAATTGATTTGATTTTATTCAAATTGATTTAAAGGCTCATTTAATGTAGATTTGTGTTTTTTTTCATGAAAATTTTTAAAATTCCTCCATATTGAATGCCTATAAAAGGCTAAAGAATACTGCAGAATTCTTTAGAGACAAATAATGAACTTATTTCACTCAAAAAAATTCTTTTCTTTCTCTCTAAATTTCCAAACGTTCCGGTGATAGAAGAAGACAAGGTTTGTTCATTGATCACTGCAGAGGTACTACTGTCGCAATCATTTTGTTGTTGTATCCTTGCAGACAGACGATCGTTGTTTCTCCAAGTACCATGGAAGCGGCTGAATCTGTCTTAAGGAAATTGTGAAAACTAGTCTCAACATCTAGTAAAACTCGATTCCCTTATTCGATTCCTAATTTTTCAATATCTTGTTTATTTAATTGTTTTTCAGATTTGATGTTTTAAATAAATATAAATATTTATTTAATTTATTTTGTTTAGATATGGTGTTTTTACATAAAAATAAATATTTTTTATATTATTTGTTCAGAACAAATATTTATTTAAAGCATAAGATCTGAAAAACAATTAAATAAACAAGATCTTGAAAAACCATAAATCGAATAAGGGAATCGAGTTTTACTAGATGTTGAGGCCTGTTTTCATAGTTTCCTTAAGAAAGATTCAACCGCTCCTATAGTACTTGGAGAAATGTTGGCCGTCTGTCTCCCTGGATATAACAGAAAATTGATCGCGGCAATAGTACCTCTGTAGTGATCCACGAACAAACATTGGGTTTTATCACCAAAACGTTCGCTAACATGTTTTGTCCTACAGTTTCTTCCTTTGTTCTTAAATTGTGTGTTTGTGTAAGTTAATTGAAACAACCCAACGGGAACCAAGTATTGATGTCGTGTGTGCTTTGGATTAAAAAAAAAGTAACAACAACAACAACAACAACAACAACAATAATAATAATTTATTGTTAAGGAAAGATGAAGTTCTACAAGAAATATCAAGAATACATGCAAAGACAAGAGAAGAAACTATCTGGTGTTGGTTTGAAGAAGATTTTGAAGAACTGTAGAAGAGAATTTCAGTCCAAGAATGACGTCCATAGTGTTCTTCATAACCAAACTTGTCCCCAGCATTGTCTAGGTACATATATATATATATTGATTATATGAATTAGGTTTCTTGGGAAAAAGAAAGGGTTTTTAGGCCTAAAGAAAAACTACAAGTTCTTGGTTTATCTGATGTATTTATAATCTGATTTTGGGTTTATGACCTTTGTTTTAATGTGTATAAAATTATGAATTGCTTATACTTTTGATTGAAATTAATGTCCAGTTCCCTATAAATTGATTACCTTTTTTTAAACAGTTTAACGACTTATATGAAAATTTTTAAATAATTTAACATTCAAAACTAAAATTTATCTATAATTTAGTGACTAACTGTCTAGTTTACACTTGATTGAAATTAATGTATTGAAGGCAACAGGACGATTTCTACATTTTCTTTTATAGGAAGAACAAGAAGAAACAATATGTTGTTTACTAACCTTTATGGTTTTACCTGCCTCCCTTCTTAAACCAATAAATCTTGTGAGGCTTAGAAAATTATTACACGAGCTCTGTTATTATAAAACAGGAATAGGAATCAATAATTAATCTCAACCGAAAATACTTAACAGCCTTAAGGAGGAAAGGACGAGAGAGAGGAGAATGATAGAGTTTTTAAGGTTTAATTAGAGTGAAAGTAAACCATGATATATATAGGATTTTTACTTACTAAAAATAACAAAGGTAAGTAGATTTAACTTAACAAAAAATAGTTTAAAAATGTTCTATAGTACACTGACCATTCGGATCCAATTCTCACGTGCATAAGTCAACCCTCTCAACTTGGTTGTTACTAGCCCAATAAAGCACAAACCCTTATAAACAAAGGTCTTTAAGTTTTTCTTATGGATTGTGAGATTTGGCTCTTTTATAATACCTCAAAATTTCCAACAATCACTCACATATTTCAAAATATGCAAGGTTAAAATTTTGTTGAATATCTTCTATTTAGATATAATGCATCAAATCTGGTGCCTTTTGGACTATGAACCAAAACTATAAAGAATGAGAAATGATTTATAAAATAATGTTGGGATCTAGTGTCCTTAGTGTAATCATTATGTCTATGTGTTTTTTTTAACAAATTGGTTTAATAAAAACTCCATCATCATTATTGATATTTTTTGTATAATGTCCTTAAATAGTTTTTGCACGCAAAATAAAATAAAAACAAATATTAGCTCATTGATTATCCATCGTTTAGAAAATACTAAGCTACATGTTGTGGTTGGATCATAATGCAATAAGATAGCTTGTGTTAATAGATGATCTAAATAAGTTTGTAGTTTAATCGAAATTGAGCAAGTCAATTGTTGTCTATCAATTCCTGTAACATCCGAGATTTAGGAGCTCTGCATTTATTATGATTCTGTGTTTTGATATGCTCTATCTATTAATTTGTTATGTTTGGGGTCCCCGGGAAGACTCGGGGTTAAGCTGAAGCCTTATTAGAAATTTCAATTTTTGGGCACTTTAGGGGAGAGCTAGTTGGGACAGGCTTTAAGGATTATTGTCTGTGTTTGTTGACACAACAAGTGAAGTGGTGGAGTGGCAAAGTGGCGCCTAGGGTGCAGGGAGAGATGATGCCATAGGGGAGCAGAGAGGGAGCAGGTTCGAGTCACATAGTTTGTTTTTGGGAATTCTTTTTGGCGTCAGGATGAGAGGTGGTGGATTCGATTAGGGACCTTGAAGAGTGGGTGTGGACTAATTCAAATATTTTTGAATGGGTGGCCAAGAGTGAAATGGGGAGTTTGAATCTTTCAAGCTGATTCAAACGGGTGATCAAGAGTGAATATAGGTAATGGCAAGGGGAGTGGCCGAATTTTTGGTTAGTGTTGGAGGAAAATTCGGTCAAAGTAGAGTTCCTTGGTTGTGGAAGGCATTCGGCTTTGGTGAGGATGTGGGTGCCGAAACTTTGAGGTGTGTATAGCAAATTTGGTGCTGAGAGTTTCTCCTTATCGGTATTTGGTGTTCCTCAACTTGTCAGTTTACATTCTTTTCTCTGTTGGCCGAAACTTCTAAAGTCTGTTGTTGCTCATCTCCTATTTGGTAAAAGTCGAAACCTCTTAGGCACTCTTTTCCCTTCAATTCTTCTTTCTTTCTCCTCTCAATTGTTTCATTCTCAAGCTTTCTTCTCTCATGCCGAATTCTCTTAGCTTCCATCTCCCTTTTCGCTTCATCTCACACTTGAGTTTTGTGTGCCGAATCCTTATCTACTCCCTAACCCTTCCTTTTTCCTTTATTGCGTAGTTACTACACATCTCTATGGCCGATCATTGGAGGGGAGCCGAACCATTCTTCTCTTTGCGTTAGTTGGTGTTATTTGTAAGGTAAATCCTTTGTTTTCCCTGTCAGTGAATTCTCTCTTTTCTCTTACCTTCTTTGATCTAATAGCCGAATCTCCCTACTCAATTGCCAGTTGTTCTCTTTCAAAGCCGAATCTTGAAGGCACCCTTTTCTGTCGATTTTGCTGATTGTCGAACATAAATCTTCCATTCGATACATTCTAGTTTCGGTAAGGGATCCTCTTCACTTTTCTGTTCGTTTTCTCTTTTTTTTCTCTTTGTTTTGGCTAACCAAAGGTGTTAACTTGGTGCTTTGGGTGCCTTGGCTGAATTTAGGAGGGGCTTCGCTTCCGTACCCTCGTCTGCATCTGGCTAACGGTTGGAAGATTTTGGTAAGTAGTGTTGGCCGAATGGTGGTAAGAGATTCCTATTTGCTTGTTTGGCCGAAAGGACATTCTTGTAATTCTTGTGGAGGATCGGTTCTAACATAGTAAACATTTTAGGGATTCAATCAATTCTTAATCTAAGCCTGAAGCTTTCAGTTCCTGTCGATTAAGGTAAGAAACCCCTTCGTTTGAGCGTGTGTTCTTACTTTTATCATCTTCAATGCCTTAACCCGGTCTTCTGGCCAAGATCTCTTTCATGGAATCAAATACTAGCCAAGAAGGGAGGGGGTTGGACTCGCAATCCCTACCCCTAAGTTCAAGAAGCGTGCAGTGTCAGCCATTCGAGACTTTCCACCGGTTTGTGGGCCGACATCGGAGAGGGATAAGCAGATCGCTGTAATCCTTGCGAGTGATGGTGTTAACGAGAACGATAGTGTAGTTCTTCGTGCTTACAGGTGTGTAATCTCCACACCATTTCTTGTTGTTTCTGTTAATTTATGTATGCATTGTTACATGCCGAAACTTCGGTATTGGCTGCTGGGTTACCCATGGAGGGTAAAAACATGACCTCAGGTTAGTGACTTCTGACTATGCTATGTAAGTGATTATGTTGACATGATTATATGTACACTCTGAATATTTTATACATGCATGCTGAAATCTGTTGCATCCATACAACATGACTTTATGTTTGCATGGGGATGGGCATATACTAATAATGAAAGGGGAAGCGTTCTGGTGGTCTTTGCCACAATCTGTTCTGGTGGCTCTGCCACACTCTGTTCTGGTGGCTCTGCCACACTCTGTTCTGGTGGCCATGCCACATAATCTGGTGACTCTGTCACAATTCTGACGATGAGCAGCTAACTGCAGCATGACTGCCATCGATGGTGTGTAGCGGTGAGGATCGATTGTAGAAATCCCCTTTGGTGTGATTGGCAGGTACGTGTGGTGTGTAGCAGATGGACAATTAGGTTGGGTTGGGTTCTGCATCATTTCGCATACGCTATTTACTATTCTGTAGTGTAGGGCTAAGGCCCAATCTAATTTTGAATGGGCTTCGCCCGATGTGACTATGAAAATGGGGCTAAGGCCCAAATGGCAAGTGAATGGGCTTGAGGCCCAATGATGGTGCATGGAATTGCACACTGAGTCTTTTGACTCACTCTGTTGCTTAACATTGTCGCAGGTAACACCTAGTGCGGTGGATATGGGCCGGAGAGGACTACGAGGTGGCCATGCACGGTTTTCTTTCTTCTTAAATAAAACTTTTTTATCTTTAATTTTGGGATTTTATGTTGTAATAAGGCCACTAATGATCTGGTTTAAAATTTCAGTTTTTAAGTTTTAGATGCTTTAAATTTAAGATAATCGAAATGCAAATAAAGTTTTTCTTATAACTTAGTTAACGATTTTACAAAGGACATTTTTACAACACACTCTTGCTTAATCAAATGTAATATCGGGTATTTACAAATGTCATCCAAACACAAGGTTTTGACTAATTAAATTTTACCTTAAATGAATAATGGGCTTCCAATTGAACCACTAAACTTGGGTTTTTTTTTAAATTGCTTAAAAGTGTTCCGAAGATCGCGATACTTTGTAAATTCTTTCCTAGTGACATGCCAGATCCGGTCATGGTGTTTGGGCCGGGTTTGGGGTGCTACAATTTTGGTATCAGAGCGTGGTTTAAAAGCTCGGCCTTGGGTTTTTGGGTTCAAAATGTTTTTAAAATTTTGGGTTTAAGATGGTTTAGAAACAAAATACATATGTACCTGTTTTCTGGAAGCATAGCACCCGAGTCTCTGGCCCAAGTCTACAAGGTAAGTCTTCTGATTCTTAGGTGATGTGCATGAGGTAGTTATATTATACGAATATATCGCTATGGATATTAGAATTCAGAAACTTTACTATAGAGATGAAAACCTTTAGGTATACATGTGATTTGCGGGAAAACTACTTATTACTCTATCTTCATAAAACTACTCATTAATCAACAGTGGAAGAAAATGCTAATTCATAAAATTTGTAATCAGATTAAGACGAAACGGTAGACATGAGTGCTAGAGGGTGTGGACGTGTTGCACGCGGCCGTTGGAGAGGCTGGGGTGCTGAGGCTAAGTTCTTGAAAGTAAGGCATGAGCCTGAAGGTGAAGCGCCAGCATCCCTTGTGGCAGAAGCGGGGTCGCAAGATATAACTGGTGGGGATGATGCCCTGTCTCAAGCAATGTTGCATGTGTTGGAGCGAGTGGCTGGGGCAAGCACTGGAACAGCATCTCAGAAGTCTATTCCTGAGCGACTCCGAGCTAATGGAGCTGAAATGTTTAGGGGTATTTCTGGTGTGGCTCCAAATGTGGCTGAGTACTGGCTGGAGGTAGTTGAGAGGATTATGGATGATCTAGACTGCACGGCAGAGAAGAAGCTAAAAGGAGCGGTATCTCTTCTTTGGGATGAGGCATATCAGTGGTGGCTCACTGTAAGAGAAGGTACTCCAGCGGATCGAATTGACTGGGATTTCTTTAAGACAGCATTTCAGGGGAAGTACGTTGAGGCCAGTTATGTGGATGCTCAGAGGAAAGTATTCTTGAATTTGGTACAAGGGGGCAAATCTGTGGCCGAGTATAAGGCAGAATTTCTGCGCTTGAGCCGTTATGCTCGAGGAATAGTGGCAACTGACTATGAGCACTGTGTGCGGTTCGAGGATGGGCTGCGGGATGAGTCAAGGGTGTTGATAGCTCCGCAGCGAGAGAGGGACTTTGCCGTCTTGGTTGAGAAAGTTAAAATAGCCGAGGAGGTAAAGCGGACTGAAAGACAGAATAGGGATAAGGATCGGGGTAAGAACAAGAGAAGTTTTGGGTCGTCGGAATCATCTGGGGGTTTTCAGAAAAGACCTAGGTTTGATGGGCCAGCGCGTGTTCCGACGTCGGCTCCGGGGGGTCCGTTTCGATCATGTGTTCTGTGTGGGAAAATGCATTTCAGTGAGTGTAGGAAGAGAATCGGTGGATGTTTCAGGTGCGGATCTATGGACCATATGGTTAAAGATTGTCCACAAGTGGATCAGGTGCGGCCAGGTGGACAGGGTTTCGATCAGTTCAGGAGGGGTGGTCAGCAACCACCGAGGGGTCGTGGCCCAGCTAGAGGAGGAAATGGTTTTGGTCGGGGTCATGGAGCACCCGACAGGGGTGTTGGTAATGCAGATGCAATACAGTCGGGTTTAGTCCATGCAGCTCGTCGACGAGAGGATGGAAACTCACCGGACGTCATAACCGGTATGTTTCTTATAGTTGATAAGCCATTTCTTGCCTTGATTGATATTGGATCGACCCACTCTTATGTTGTATGTACTGTATCTGAGACTTTAACCATAGAATCTGAAATAGCTGCTAGGAAGATGACTGTGGTTAGCCCTTTAGGACAATCCATGGTAGTGAACAAACTATTTAAGGATGTGCCTTTAGAGATTCAAGGAGTAGTGTTTCTGACAGACTTAATGGAGTTACCATTCGGGGAGTTTGATCTCATCTTAGGCATGGATTGGTTGGTTAAACATCGCGCTAAGTTGGATTGCGGGACTAAGCGAATGGTGTTGAGCACTCCAGAAGATGAAGAGGTGGTTGTGATAGGGGAAAGAAGGAACTATTTGTCTAACGTGGTTTCTGTGATAAGGGCTGTTAAGATAGTTCGGAAAGGGTGCAATGCCTTCCTAGCTTTTATCAGTGCATTAGATGCAAAAGAAGTGATTGTTAATGGGGTTAGAATAGTAAAGGAATTTGTGGATGTCTTTCCTGAGGAGTTTCCAAGGTTTACCTCCGGATCGTGAGGTGGAGTTTGGAATTGAACTACTTCTCGGTACGGCTCCGGTGTCCATCGCCCCTTATAGGATGGCACTGAAGGAGTTGGTAGAACTTAAAGCTCAGATTCAAGAGCTGTTAGATCGTGGTTTCATTCAACCAAGTGTATCTCTGTGGGGAGCGCTGGTGCTGTTTGTGAAAAAGAAGGACGGGTAGATGTGTATATGCATTGATTACCGCCAGTTAAATAAGTTGACGATTAAGAACAAGTACCCGCTGTCGAGGATTGACGATTTGTTTGATCAGCTCAAAGGGGCTTCAGTCTTTTCGAAGATAGATTTGCGGTCAGGATACCATCAGCTCAAGGTCAAGGAAGCAGATATTCATAAAACAGCGTTTCGAACTCGCTATGGTCACTATGAGTTTTTAGTGATACCATTCAGGTTGACGAATGCGCCAGCTGCGTTTATGGATATGATGAACTGGGTATTCTAACCCTATCTGGATCGGTTTGTTGTAGTGTTCATAGACAACATCCTGGTGTATTCTAAGACGGAAGAGGAGCACGATTCACATCTTCGGGTGGTTCTGCAGATTTTGAGGGAGAAGCAGTTGTACGTCAAATTCAGCAAGTGTGAATTTTGGTTGAAAGAAGTTACCTTTCTGGGTCATGTTGTATCTGCAGAGGGGATTAAGGTTGATCCCTGGAAGATTGAAGCTATGTTGGACTGGAAACCGCCTAAGTCCGTGGCGAGATTCGAAGTTTCTTGGGATTGGCAGGTTACTGCAGAAGGTTTGTTGAGGGATTCTCCTTAATTGCGGCACCCTTAACTAAATTGTTGAGGAAAAGGGTATCATTTGTTTGGACTGACAAGCAGCAGGAAAGCTTTGAGAAGCTGAAGAGGATCTTAACAGAGGCTCCGGTTTTGATTCAGCCTGAGGCTGGGAAAGAGTTCGTAGTTTATTGTGATGCTTCACACTCGGGATTAGGGTGTGTGTTAATGCAAGATGGGAAGGTTATTGCGTATGCGTCTCAGCAGTTAAGATCGCATGAGATAAACTATCCCACGTATGATTTGGAGTTGGCTGCGATAGTGTTCGCTCTGAAGATCTGGAGACATTACTGTATGGGGAGAAGTCCGTTATCTACACCGACCACAAGAGTTTGAAATACCTCCTTACTAAGAACAAGTTGAATTTAAGACAGCGAAGGTGGATTGAGCTATTGAAGGACTATGACTGCTCGATCGAGTACCATTCGGGTAAAGCTAACGTGGTGGCAGATGCGTTAAGTCGGAAGGTAATATCGGATTTGAGGGTGATGTTTGCCCATCTCAGCCTGTACGGTGATGGGAGTTTGTTAGCTGAACTCCAAGTGAAGCCGACGTGGGTAAGTCGGATTAAAGAGAAGCAGTTATCGGACGAGGTCTTGAGTGCTCGGCTTTTGGAAGTGCAGAATGGTGGAGTAGAGAATTATGGTTTGAACAGTGATGGGGTTTTGTGTTTCCGTAAAAGGGTCTGCGTGCCAAAGGATGTGGAGTTGAGACAGATGATTCTTCAGGAAGCGCATAGTAGCCCATACACTATGCATCCTGGAGGGAATAAGATGTATCGGGATCTGCGTGAACAGTTTTGGTGGCCTGGATTGAAGCGGGAAATTACTGAGTTTGTGGGTAAATGTGTCAGCAGGTGAAAGCAGAGCATCAATTGCCTTCGGGGTTGTTGCAACCGATGAAGATTCCACAGTGGAAATGGAAAAAGAATCATGATGGACTTTGTTAGTGGGCTACCTCTTACGCCTACTAAGAAAGATTCGGTATGGGTGATTGTTGATCGGTTGACGACGTCCGCCCATTTCATACCTGTTTGTGTCGACTATTCTCTACAAAAGTTGGCTAAGTTGTATGTGGCAGAGATTGTGAGGCTACATGGCGTACCAGTGTTGATCATATCGGATAGAGACCCGAGGTTTACGTCGCGTTTTTGGAAGGCGTTGCATCAGGCATTGGGTACAAGACTAGACTTCAGCACAGCCTTTCATCAACAAACTGATGGTCAGTCTGAGAGAGTAATTCAGACCTTGGAAAATATGTTGAGAGGTTGTGTCATTGACTTCAAGGGTAGTTAGGAGAAGTTTCTACCGTTGGCAGAATTCGCATACAACAACAGCTACCAGTCCAGTATTCAGATGGCGCCCTATGAAGCGTTGTATAGACAGAGGTGTCGTACTCCTACTTGTTGGATAGAATTGGTTGAGCGCCAGATGTTGGGTCCGGAATTGGTTTCGGAGACAGAGGAGAAAGTCAAATTGATCTGGACTCGGTTGAAGGAAGCGTCCGACTGGCAGAAATCCTATGCAAATCTGAAGCGTAAGGATATAAAGTTTGCAGTGGGTGATCAAGTCTTTGAAGGTTTCACCATGGAAGAAGGTAATGAGGTTTGGACGGAAGGGCAAGCTAAGTCCCAGGTTCATCGGGCCTTATTGGGTATTGAAACCCGTGGGACCAGTGGCGTATCAGCTGGAGTTGCCTTCGGAATTGAATCAGATACATGATGTGTTCCATGTCTCGATGTTGAGGCGTTAACGGTCAGATCCGTCGCACATTGTACCAGTAGAGGAGATTGAAGTAAGACCAGACCTGTCCTTTGAAGAGGAACCAGTGCAGATCTTAGAGCGAGACGTTAAGGTGCTGAGAAGGAAACCAGTCCCATTGGTCAAAGTCTTGTGGCGAAATCACGGTGTGGAAGAGGCGATGTGGGAGCCAGACGATGTTATGCGATAGCAACACCCCCATCTATTTTGACCTGGTAATTTCGAGGCCGAAATTTCTTTAAAGGGGGTAGAACTGTAACATCTGGGATTTAGGGGCTTTGAATTTATTATGATTATGTGTGTTGATATGCTCTATCTGTTAATTTGTTATGTTTAGGGTCCCCGGGAAGGCTCGGGGTTAAGCTGAAGCCTTGTTAGACATTTCAATTTTTGGGCACTTTAGGGGAGAGCTAGCTGGGACAAGCTTTAAGGATTATTGTCTGTGTTTGTTGACACAACAAGTGAAGTGGTGGAGTGGCAAAGTGGTGCCTAGGGTGCAGGGGGAGATGATGCCATAGGGGAGCAGAGAAGGAGCAGGTTCGAGTCGCATAGTTTGTTTTTGGGAATTCTTTTTGGCGTCAGGATGAGAGGTGGTAGATTCGGTTAGGGACCTTGAAGAGTGGGAGTGGACTAATTCAAATATTTTTGAATGGGTGGCCAAGAGTGAAATGGGGAGTTTGAATCATTCAAACTGATTCAAACGGGTGATCAAGAGTGAATGTAGGTAATGAGAAGGGGAGTGGCTGAATTTTTGGTTAGTGTTGGGGGAAAATTCGGTCAAAGTAGAGTTCTTTGGTTGTGGAAGGAATTCGGCTTTGGTGAGGATGTGGGTGCCGAAACTTTGAGGTCTGTATAGCAAATTTGGTGCTGAGAGTTTCTCCTTGTCGGTATTTGGTGTTTCTCAACTTGTCAGTTTTCATTCTTTTCTCTGTTGGCCGAAACTTCTAAAGTCTATTGTTGTTCATCTCCTATTTGGTAAAAGCCGAAACCTCTTAGGTACTCTTTTCCCTTCAATTCTTTTTTCCTTCTCCTCTCATTTGTTTCATTCTCAAGCTTTTTTCTCTCCTGCCGAATTCTCTTAGCTTCCATCTCCCTTTTCGTTTCATCTCACACTTGAGTCTTGTGTGCCGAATCCTTATCTACTCCCTAACCCTTCCTTTTTCCTTTGTTGCGTAGTCACTACACATCTCTGTGGCCGATTGTTGGAGGGGAGCCGAACCATTCTTCACGTTGCGTTAGTTGGTGTTATTTGTAAGGTAAATCCTTTGTTTTCCCTGTCAGTGAATTCTCTCTTTTCTCTTACCTTCTTTGATCTAATAGTCGAATCTCCCTACTCAATTGCCAGTTGTTCTCTTTCAAAGTCGAATCTTGAAGGCACCCTTTTCTGTCGATTTTGCTGATTGCAGAACATAAATCTTCCATTCGGTACATTCTAGTTTCGGTAAGGGATCCTCTTCACTTTTCTATTCGTTTTCTCTTTTTCTCTCTTTGGTTTGACTAACCAAAGGTGTTAACTTGGTGCTTTGGGTGCCTTGGCCGAATTTTGGAGGGGCTTCGCTTCCGTACTCTCGTCTGCATTTGGCCAACGGTTGTAAGATTTTGGTAAGTAGTGTTGGCCAAATGGTGGTAAGAGATTCCTATTTGCTTGTTTGGCCAAAAGGCCATTCTTGTAATTCTTGTGGAAGATCGGTTCTAACATAGTAAACGTTTTAGGGATTCAATCAATTCTTAATCTAAGCCTGAAGCTTTCGGTTCCTGTCGATTAAGGTAAGAAACCCCTTCGTTTGAGCGTATGTTCTTACTTTTATCTTCTTCAATGCCTTAACTCGGTCTTCTGACCAAGATCTCTTTCATGGAATCAAATACCAGCCAAGTAAGGGAGGGGGTTGGACTCGCAGTCCCTACCCCTAAGTTCAAGAAGCGTGCAGTGTCAGCCGTTTGAGACTTTCCACCGGGTTGTGGGCCGACATCAGAGAGGGATAAGCAGATCGCTGTGATCCCTGCGAGTGAAGGTGTTAACGAGAACGATAGTGTAGTTCTTCTTGCTTACAGGTGTGTAATCTCCACACCATTTCTTGTTGTTTCTGTTAATTTATGTATGCATTGTTACATGCCGAAACTTCGGTATTGGCTGCTGGGTTACCCATGTAGGGTAAAAACGAGACCTCAGGTTAGTGACTTCTGACTATGCTATGTAAGTGATTATGTTGACATGATTATATGTACACTCTGAATATTTTATACATGCATGCTGAAATCTGTTGCATCCATACAACATGACTTTATATTTGCATAGGGATGGGCATATACTAATAATGAAAGGGGAAGCGTTATGGTGGTCTTTGCCACAATCTGTTCTGGTGGCTCTGCCACACTCTGTTCTGGTGGCCATGCCACATAATCTGGTGACTCTGTCACAATTCTGACGATGAGCAGCTAACTGCAGCATGACTACCATCGATGGTGTTAGCGGTGAGGGTCGATTGTAGAAATCCCCTTTGGTGTGATTGGCAGGTACGGGTGGTGTGTAGCAGATGGACAATTAGGTTGGGTTGGGTTCTGCATCATTTTGCATATGCTATTTACTATTCTGTAGTGTGGGGCTAAGGCCCAATCTGATTTTGAATAGGCTTCGCCCGATGTGACTATGAAAAAGGGGCTAAGGCCCAAATGGTAAGTGAATGGGCTTGGGGCCCAATGATGGTGCATGGAATTGCACACTGAGTCTTTTGACTCACTCTGCTGCTTAACATTTTCGCAGGTAACACCTAGTGCGGTGGATCTGGGCCGGAAAGGACTACGAGGTGGCCATGCACGGTTTTCTTTCTTCTTAAATAGAACTTTATTTATCTTTAATTTTGGGATTTTATGTTGTAATAAGGCCACTAATGATCTGGTTTAAAATTTTAGTTTTTAAGTTTTAGACGCTTTAAATTTAAGATAATTGAAATGCAAATAAAGTTTTTCTTATAACTTAGTTAACGATTTTACAAACGGAATTTTTACAACACACCTCTTACTTCATCAAATGTAATAACGGGTATTTACAAATGTCATCTAAACACAAGGCTTTGACTAATTAAATTTTACCTTAAATGAATAATGGGCTTCCAACTGAACCACTAAACTTGGGTTGTTTTTTTTTTAAATTGCTTAAAAGTGTTCCAAAGATCGCGATACTTTGTAAATTCTTTCCTAGTGACATGCCAGATCTGGTCGTGGTGTTTGGGCCGGGTTTGGGGTGTTACAAGTCCAAATAGGGAGATATCATATCCTACGTATTGGAGAGGATGATTCCTAGAAGATAGAAATATATATATGATTGATTGGACTGACAGTACATTGAATAAGATCTAAGTAGAGTAAATCCTAGATCCATTTATGGATTTATTTGCTTGTAACAATTAGGGCTATGTTTACATGATTTGTATACTTTGATTTATGATAGCTTGAGTTCAATTGGTAATAAAACCGAATGTTGGTACATTTGGTATATGACTTCTGCATGACATAGATTCACCTACGATAGTAGAATTCATAGCCCCAAAAAAAAGGGTTGATGATATCTTCTCATCGGCATTACATGATAGATGAAGGTAACATTGACATTAAATGATTTAATTACTACTTGTTAGTAATTGACTTTTTCATGAAGGAAGATGTAATGGTAACCATGAGAAAAAATATGATCATATTGGGAGAATAAATTTTATCCCAAAAAGATTAAGAATGTCCTATGAAGGGAACACACATATGACAAGGTCATTAGGCAAGTACTTGATATGTAGTTTGTGTAATAGTATATAATAGGGAGAACACAATCATGGTACTTTAGTGGAATGATTACATGACTAAATAATGTTGTAATTAATAGACGAAGAGTCGAAACTTAATTACAAATTATTTGAGCCCTAATTGTATATGTCCAATCGGTCCTTTTGCTAGCTCGACATAACATTGATTATTTGCATTGATCGATGATATGAAAATGTAAAATGATCACCTAGAAAAATAGGTTGCATGTTTCACTATCCACAGTGAATGCATTTTCTCGTTATGAACAAGAGATGGCCTAGTAATTAATTAAATTATTCAAATTATTATTTAATTAATTTATAATTAAATAATTGAAGTTCAAAGTGTAAATTAAATTAATAAAGTCATCATATTTTCATGAGAAAAAGTTAATTAAATTGATTATTTATGCATAGATTCTAGTATAGTGAAGTGCACATGGCTTTAACAGAATTAGAATTGGATTGAGAAAATAATTGAATTAATTAAATGAATAAATAATATTTTGGGTATAATAAATATATTTATTGGTTGAATAAATTATATGACTTGGTTTAAAGACTATAGCGTTAAATTATACGAGTTTATCCATAGTGAGAGTTAGTTTTCCTATTAAAATATTATTATTTCGTTTATACCTTGTTCAAATAAAACTTTTGTTTTCCTTATAAATAGAAACTAATAGATAGACACTAAATATATGTCGGTATTCTTTCAAAATATAGCCAAGATATTTTACCAAAACAAATTCTATATTTTGGTAGAGTTCGCCTTCAGTTTCTAGCTCTTGAGAGTTTCACTAAAGTTTTCATTGAATTGTGAATTGAGCCTATACTCTAGCAAATCGAGTTTGAGATTAGCAAAGAAGATTAAGTGGTTAAAACTCGGGAAAGATGAAGTTTTCCTAATCCAAAAACACAGGTATAGTTCAAGTAATAGGTTTATTACTATAAATATCTCAACTAGTTAATTTTAAAAAAGAAAATTTTTAAAATTTTGTTCTACTTTCACTGTTTTCAAATCGATTTTCCAAAAAATAATTGGTGAAACATAAAGTTTTTATAAGCCAAGAATTCTTGGCTTAAATTAAAATTCTCATCAATCACATTATACCTATAACATTATTGTTCGACGCAGTTGCACACTAATAGGCAATGCATGTACCTAGTTTTTCATGAGTGCTCTAGAGGCTCTACAGTAAGTCTCATAGAAGTGGCCGCACTTCACTCTCATATAGGTCAATCCATCAAGTGTATTCAATAGAATAAAACATGACCGCCGCAAAATGTGTTAGCGTATGGACTAGAAATATTGCAGCAAAAATATACATAATCAAGCAGTGGTGTTCGCAAGCATACGGGTGAAATTGTAATATAGTTTGTTAGGAATGAAACATTTGGTAAGTATCCTAAGAATCGTAACCAAGGGATTCTCGATTAGAGAAAATCACTATTAATTTAATTACAGAAAATAAATACTAATCTATTCGAGTTACAAATTAGTAGTGTAAATCCAAAACAATAATAAAATTAATTAATTACTTTAGCCTAAACTCAAACCAACCTTAAACTAAAATTACTGAAAAGAAATTAACAATCAACAAAATTTCAAATAACAGATAGAAGATTAACTCACTTCAGTGGTTGTGATTAACTATAGAACTCAGGTTTTAGTGAATTAGCTAATAACTAACCAATTATTACCTCTCGTGTAACACCCTTCACCCAGTTTAGTCGTAGGACCCGAGTTATGGATTATTACCACAATAATTGGAACTGAAAATTTTAAAACAAATTATGTAACAACCATTTATATCACATCCGTAATCATATATTGTCATTCAAATCGAAATCGAGACTAAATTGAGCTTACAAAAGTTCTTTTGGTGACCTAGGCATGAATTAGGACCAAACTAAAAAGGTTTGAAAGTTTGGACTCCACGTCGTGACGTCATCGAAATAGTGAGTCACGTCATGACGTCAGACCACCTTACGTCAAGACGTCATAAATTGTCCTTCAATGTTGCGACGAGGAGAATTTCACATCGAGACGAGGACCTTATTTTTTTTGTAAAATGTGGCCATTTGATACCTATTTCGTGCCAAGCCAAAAAAATGGTTTAAATGGTGCATATTTGTCCATTTAAACCTACATAAAATCAACTTAAACACATACCAAAGCTTCCATTTACCCAACCACAAGATCATTCAAGCTATTTCACATGAATTTGACAATTTACTAAGCATAACTACCTATGTATTCACCAACAATTTAAACATAGTTCATCATTCACATTTACATTCCAAACTCAACAAAATTAAATTCAAAATGTATCACCCAATATTAATGGGTCCTGAGTTTAGGTGAGCAACCATAAGCAATCTGAATAGCATGATCCTATTTGCCCAATCGATGGTTTTGGCAAATAGAACGGACACATAGTTAATGGTAGAGTATCATAAAAGGATTGTTTTGTGAATGGTTTGAGTAAAAAAGAAGATGAGATTGGCAAGTGTGTCAAGGTTTTTGGGTAATGAGGGTATCGCCAAGGGTAAGGTACGCATAGTTTGTCTAGTTATGGTGAACATTACGTTTTAACGAGATGGTCAAGAATGAATGAAGGGATAAATCAAGGATACATAAATATTTTGGATTCTTGTATACGTTTCTTTACAGATGTAAGCCACTAATAAGGGCAATTTTGAAAGTTGGTGACACGTGTAAAGTTTCACTATGAGAACATGTGTTTTACATATATATTGATGTGAACTTTATAAGAAATCGGGAGTTAGCTTCTTCCTTCTATTTGAAAACACCATTGTTAACTTGCTTTGAAGCTGATCGAGGATCTTTCTTGCTAAGCTGAAACTAAGAAGCAGAGTTCATGTAGAATGTTGTTTCATATCCTGGGTATGTATTATGGACTTGCATATTGACTTCTGAAAGAGTAAATCTATTTTGAAGGTATGAATAATAATATAAGGAAGTAAGATTTTTGCATAGGGGATTATCTTGGGTTCAAATGACTATAAAAGTCATATGAATGGTATCCCTATGTCTTATAAGCAATGAATTACTGATATTTCGTGATGGGTGTTTGGATTTAGAGATCAAGCTGTTGTTTATGGGTGTAAGGTGAGTTCCTTAGCTGACTATTGTGTATGTATACTGGTTTATTCTAGATACTTTTGTCAAGAATCGTATAAACTATTAACTAAGATTAGAAAAGGTTGGTACGATAAATATTCTCATATATAAATGTTGGATAAGATTTGCATGTATACTTTGTATGAATATGAAAAGTATAAAGTATGTGATAAGAAATCTGGAGTCGAAAATATGACTGTAAGCACATGTCTAGGATGTAAAAGGTGAGATGTATGTTAAGTTTAGTGCTAATGCATGAAAGGTTTGTAACATCCTGATTTTGGGGCTAGTCGGAATAGTGGTTTCGGAACCACTAATTTGAGGTTGGATAAATTAGTTTTAAAATTGTTTTATATGTGTTATATCATGATTATATGGGTGCATAAAAATTTTGGTGCATTAATTTTGATGATTGCACATTTAATTGTGAAAAAGGACTAAATTTTGTAAAGTGTGAAAGTATCATTTTACAAGCTAGAGGTGTGAATTGGGGGACCATAAAGTGCAATTAGGCCTTCCTAAGAGTGATAGCCGGCCAAAGGGGGACAAGAGCATTAAATTAGTCAACGTTTGGTGATATTAGGTAATAAAATGAATAAAATAAAACAAAAGCAAGAAAGTTATCATCTTTTTTTTTATCATCTTCTTCCTCCACTGAAATTTCTAGCAAGAATAGGAGCTTGGGAGCATGAAATTTTCAGCAACATATCTTCCTTGCAAGTAAGTGATTTTAGTGGTCTTTCTTGATAATATTTGTACTTTTGGAACCCCTAAAGCTTAAGCTAGCTAAAGAGGGGACTATTTTGCAAAATGGTTGAAAGTTTAGGGATTTTCCATGAGAGTGCTTCTGTTGTTTGCTAAGTTTTTATGGAAGAAAATGAATGTTAGTGGGTTAAAGAATAACTTTTGTGAAAGGTGTTTCCATGAAAACACCTAAAAGGATCTATTTGTAAAGGTTGTAAACTGAGTAGTAAATGCATGACATGATTGGTATTGTGAATTGTTATAAGAGTAATAAATGTTCATCTAGTCTTGTGTAATGAGAAAATTTGATGAAAAATGATTTACGAGCCTAGAGGCAAAATGGTAATTTTGCCAAAGTATAAGTGCAAAACGATCATTTTTGCCAAAGTAGAAATTTTGAAGTGTCTTAATTTATGTAGTGATTAAATGAGTAAATTTTATTATTATAGATCAAGAAGAACGCGGAAACAACCTTCACAGGGGAAAAGGCAAGGTATCGGGCTAAACCGCAAATTAATATATTCTGCACCGAGATAAGTTTATGTGTAAACGATACATCTCTATTACGTATGTTTTAATTATTAATGCATTGTATGAATGTAATTGAATATTGGTTAGAATTATTGAAATAGTAGAAATTGTAAAAATTCTCAGATGAACCTTCGGAAGAGAAATATGGGTACAGATGAATATCCGTAAATATGTAAATTTTTGGTGGTCTGTGTGCGACACCACCTTGTTGTTTATTAACGATGGGCTGAGTGCGATACCATCGTATATTTTATGATTTTGGTGGGCTGTGTGTGATGTGTCTTGTATCATTCCGAAGGGTTCATCGAGAAACTTGACTAAGTGAAATTATATGTGGCTTTGTGGTGATAAGTGCAGGGCATAAGTACAAGTGAATGTGAGCAATGTATATGATATGGGGTTGGGATGTGGTAAGAGTTGAGATGAGTAAGCATGATTATGAGAATATGAATTGTTCTTACATAATATATAATGTTTTTGGTTGATTAGCATATGGTATGATGCTTACTATTTACATATAGACTTACTAAGCTTAAAGCTTACTCCTTTCTCTTTTCCCTTGTTTGATAGTATCGAAAGAGCCAGCTCGGGATACGGAGATAAGCAAAGGATCACCCACACTATCAGCACATCTTGGTATAGTTAGAGTTAGCATTTTGAGTATGGCATGTATAGGGTCTAGACTTAGTTGAATGTCATATTGTTTTGGCCAAATGTGTTGGCTCATTCAAAGATGAACTCTTATGTATAAGGCCATAGTTGATGGCTCTTTCTTATTAATCTATGAGAAGTTGTGGTTATTCATGAATAAACAAGTTGCATGATTGGTTTACTTAGTTTATTTATGCATGAACGGGTTGCAGGTTTGATATGATTTATGTTTGTATTAGTGAGGTGATTGAAAGAGCTTGGCAAATAGCCTTGTTCTTGTCCACACAGGTAGACACACAGGCGTGTGTCTAGGCCGTGTGTGACACATGGTCAGCCTTTTGGGCGTATGGTTAGGCTGTGTGTCCCCATGCATGCTAGGTTTGCAAGTCAGTATGCTCAGTAGTAACCACACGCGCAGAGACACGACCGTGTGTCTCAACCGTGTGGGAGGCACGGCCGTGGACACGGGCATTTGCCCAGGCCGTGTGAAGTATGCACCTGAATTTAGGAATTTAATTCGCCACACGACTGAAGGACACGGGTGTGTGCCTTGGTCGTGTGACATTTATGGAGTGATGACGTCAGAAACAGAATGTCCAGGTTTTTGCACACGGGCTAGGGCACGAGCGTGTCGTGGCCGTGTGAGTGACATGGGCGTGTGTCTGGCCATGTGAAAACCCCTGTAGGTTTGAATTGAGAAATAATTCCCCACGAGTGTAGAACACGGGCATGTGATATGCCACACGGACGTGTCCCTTCCTCCACACGGGCGTGTGGATTGTTTAGTGAGAATTTTCTAAGATTTAGGGGAAAAGGCAAGATTTAGGGCTAAACCATAAATTAATATATTCTGCACCGAGGTAAGTTTATGTGTAAATGATACATCTCTATTACGTATGTTTTAATTATTAATGCATTGTGTGGATGTAATTGAATATTGGTGAGAATTATTGGAATAGTAGAAAACGTAAAAATTCTCGGATGAACCTTCGGAAGAGAAATATGGGTACAGATGAATATCCGTAAGCATGTAAATTTTTGGTGGGCTATGTGCGATACCACCTTGTTATTTATTAACGATGGGCTGAGTGCGATACCATCGTATATTTTATCATTTTGGTGGGTTGTGTACGATACCACTGTAATTATCATTCTTGGTGGGCTGTGTGCGATACCACCCTATTATTGATTAATGGTGGGCTATGTGTGAAACCACCGGGTATCTTGTATCATTCCAAAGGGTTCATCGAGAAACTTGGCTAAGTGAAATTATATGTGGTTTTGTGGTGATAACTGCAGGGCATAAGTACAAGCAAATGTGAGCAATGTATATGATATGGGGTTGGGATGTGGTAAAAGTTGAGATGAGTAAGCATGATTATGAGAATATGAATTGTTCTTACACATATGCATTCAAGTATGATTCATCCACATTTACCTTTCATATATCCCCTTCTTTGATCAAACACGCATACCCACATTTCATACATATACTTACCACTAACATGACCACTTCATAGTTTCCAAGTCATACCAAATCATACACCATGTTTCATATTTACTCATGCATATTATCAACACTTATGTAGCCAAATCTCATGGCTAATTATACACTTTTCAACATCTTCCAAAATGACTAGCCTATACATGCCATATTTAGCTATATACATATTTCAAAGGTACCAAAATGAGTTGAGTAGTGTGATGATGATCCTCGACGGTCCTGAGCCTTCAGTAGCTTTGACGATCTATAAAACAGAGAAAACACACACAGAGTAAGCTTTCAAAAGCTTAGTAAGCCATATACAAATAAACTTAACATAAAATGCACATAACCTTATTGATGCAATAACAATAATGATTCTCATAGCATATACATCTCACATAGAGTTTGGCTCACTTGCCTAGCCATATCATATCACATTCTTCAACTCAAATACCACATATACACATAGCTTATTTAGGCATATTTTCACATATCATCTCATCATTCCATTGCACATATTCATCTTAGTAAGTTCATATAAATACTTCCCTTTCATATGCACTTAATGTACATATCAAACGTACCTGAAACGGATTTACAATCACATAACCGTTCGTATCTCGAATTTTCCCATTGAACTGTTCGGAATCTAATAGGATATGCAGAATGCTCGGATTAGTTGTACAATGCCAACGTCCCAGACGTGGTCTTACATGTAGTCAGATGTCGATGACGCTGTCCCAGATAGGGTCTTACACAAATTAATATGTTACCGATGTCCTAGACATGGTCTTACACGTAAATCTCATATCGATGCCAACGTCCCAAACGAGGTCTTACACGACATCTCGAATCAATGCCAAAGTCTCAGAAGTGGTCTTACATGATATAACATAACAAACACCTATGTCATGACATAGACTACGCAATCTATTCCTAGGTTCAAACGGGACTTTTCGGACATTATCACTATGTCGATTCTATCTCAGAATTCATGTATACATCATTTCATATGTATATTCCTCATTATCAATAATCATAAGAATATACATAATTTAATACAAATATATTTATTTGTATATTGACTTACCTCGGATCCAGATATTCATTCGGACTCGGTTATTCAACTACCTTCGCTTTCCCGTGATCTATGTCCGTTTTCTTCGGTTCTTGATCTATTCATATTCAAATTTAACCCTTTTATTTACCAACATATTCATTTCAATTCAAGAACACACATTCAACTTAACCCTCATATTTGCACATTTTATCAATTTAATCCATTTTTCTCAAAACATCAACTATACAAAATCACCATATAACCATGCTTAGTCGAATACCCATGTATCTCATACAAGTCCAAACATTTCATGAAATTCACAATTTAGTCCCTTAAATTGCTATTTTCACCATTTAGCCCTAATTAGCTAAATCCATCAAAAATTCAAGAACAAAACATGTTCACTAAAAACATATCTTTCATTTAACAACTAAACTCATTACAAAACTCACCATTTCATCAATGGCACATCTCATAAACAACATCAATTCTTCAAATTACAACACGGGCTTGATAGTAGACTAAGCAACAATCTCAAAAACATAAAAATCATCAAAATTCAAAGCCAAAACATACCTTAATTTGAGCTTGCAAGTGCCGAATGTGTGAAAGCTTTTTAAACCCTTATTTCTTTTGATTTTCGGCAATAAGATGAATGAAATGGCTTATTATTTTAGCCTTTTGTTTTCTTATTACCTTATTAATAATCCAGTTACTAAATTAACCTTATACTAAACATATGTACATATAAACATTAAGGGCATTTAAGTCCTTTATTCAACCACTATCTAAATATTGGCATTATTGCCTCATAAGGCCTCCACCCTTAAAAGCCACTACACATAGGTGCTTTAACAAATAGCATGCTAGTTTTGCATTTAATGCAATTTAACTCTTTTCTCAAATTAAACACACAAATGATCAAATTTTCATTTAAGGCTTTCACATATGCTTAGTCATATATCAAAGGCACAAAAAATAATATTAAAATATTATTCAAACTCAGATTTGTGGTCCGGAAACCACTGTTTCGACTAGGGTCTAAACCAGACTGTTACAATTCACCCCTCTTAGGGATTTTTGTCCCCGAAAATCTTACCATTAAACAGATTCAGATATTGTTGTCTTATTGAATCTTTAGGCTCCCACGTTGCCTCTTCTATTCCGTGTCGATGCCATAACACTTTTACTAACAGAATTTTTTTGTTTCTCAACTCTTTTACTTCACGAGCTAAGATACGGATCGATTTCTCTTCATAAGTCTTATCAGATCAGATTTCAACCTCAGACGGAGCAATCACCTGTGACGGATCGGATCGATATCTACAGAGCATTGATACATGAAATACATTATGTATCTTCTCTAGTTCTGAGGGCAACCTCAATCTGTATGCAACAGGTCCAACTCGCTCTATGATTTCATACGATCCGATGAACCTCGGACTTAACTTGCCTTTACATCCGAATCGAAGTACTTCTTCCACAGAGATACTTTCAGAAACATTTTATCGCCGATCTCAAATTCAATATCTTTTCATTTCAAGTCCGCATAAGACTTCTGACGATCAGATGCTGCTTTCAAACTATCTCGGATTACTTTCACTTTCTGTTCCATATCTTTTATCAAATCGACCCCATGTAGCTTATTTTCACTGAGTTCGGTCCAATACAGAGGTGTTCGACATTTTCGTCCATACAAAGCTTCATAAGGTGCCATTTTAATGCTCGGATGAAAACTATTATTATAAGCAAGTTCAATCAGTGACAGATACTGATCCCACATACCATCAAACTCAAGGATGCAACATCTCAACATATCCTCGAGAATCTGAATGATTCGCTCGGATTGACCATCCGTTTGCGGAAGAAAAGCTGTACTGAAATGCAATTTCGTGCCTAAAGCTTCTTGCAATTTCTTCCAGAATCATGATGTAACTCTCGGATCTCGGTCTGACACAATGGATAGTGGTACCCCGTGTAATCTCACAATCTCAAAAATGTAAAGCTCGGCTAATCTATCAACTGAATAGTCAGATTGTACCGGAATAAAATGGGCGATTTTCGTCGATCGATCAACTACAACCCAAATCACATCTTTCTTTCTCGGAGTCAAAGGCAAACCAGAAACAAAGTCTATTGTTACTCTATCCCATTTCCACTCGAGAATCAGGATCGGTTGTAGCAACCCAGATGGAACCTGATGTTCGGCTTTAACTTGCTGACAGATTAAACATTTTGACACAAAATTAGATATGTCTCGTTTCATGCCAGACTAGTAATAGTGTTGCTTCAGATCATGGTACATCTTTGTACTTCCCGGATGAACGGATAAACGACTATTATGAGCTTCATTTAAAATTAACTGAATCAACTCTGAGTTTCTCAAAACACAAACTCAATTTCGAAATCTCAGAAAATCATTAACATCCACTCGAAATTCAGAATCAGAGTTCAAATTACATTGAGCTCGTTTCGCTAACATTTCATTGTCGACTTTCTGAGCATCACATATCTACTGTAAAAATAATGATTTTGCTTTCAATTCAACTATCACTGAACTATCATCGGACAGATCTAATTGAGTATTCATAGCACGTAATGCAAACAGTGATTTCTGACTCAAAGCATCTACTCAACATTTGCTTTCCCCGGATGATAATCTATCACAAGTTCATAGTCTTTCAACAACTCTAACCATCTTCTCTGTCGTAGATTCAAATCTTTCTGAGTCATCAGATATTTTAGACTTTTATGATCTGAAAACACGTGACATTTCTCACCGAACAAATAATGACGCCAAATCTTTAATGCGAATACAATCGCAGCTAACTCAAGGTTGTGTATCGGATATTTCTTTTCATACGACTTTAGTTGTCTCGAGGCATAAGCTACAACTTTGCCTTCTTGCATCAGAACACATCCCAGACCATTTAACAAAGCATCACTGTATATCACAAATTCTTTACCCGATTTTGGCTGTACTAAAACTAGAGCTTTGGTCAAAAGGGCTTTCAATTGATTAAAGCTTTTCTGACACTTATCGGACCATTCAAATCTAACATCTTTCTGAAGTAATTTAGTTAACGGAGTTGTTATCATCGAAAAGCCTTCTACAAACCGACGATAATAACCAGCGAGTCCCAGAAAGCTACGGACTTCAAATACATTCTTCGGAGGTTTCCAATCCAGAATGGCAGAAATCTTACTCGGATCAACTCGTATTCCAGAGGCCGATACAATATGTCCCAGAAAACTGACTTTAGGTAACCAGAATTCACATTTACTAAATTTCGCATAGAATTGCTTCTCTCAGAGTTTGCAACACAATCTTTAGATGTTCAGCATGTTTAGTTTCATCCCGTGAATAAATCAAAATGTCGTCAATAAATACAACAACAAATCAATCTAGGTACGGTCTGAAAATTCTATTCATCAGATCCATAAAAACAGTCGGTGCATTTGTTAGTCCGAAAGGCATAACTTGAAACTCATAATGCCCGTACCTCATTCTAAAAGTAGTTTTCGAAATGTCTGAATCTTTTACTCTCAATTGGTAGTATCCCGATCTCAGATCTATTTTTGAAAACATAGCAGCTTCTTTTAGCTGATCAAACAAATCATCAATCCTGGGCAACAGATATTTGTTCTTTATGGTCACTTTGTTCAACTGACGATAGTCAATGGACATTCTTATCGTGCCATCTTTCTTTTTCATAAACAGAACAGGAGCACCCCAAGGTGAGAAACTTGGTCTTGCAAACCCTCTATCTGTTAATTCTTGCAACTACAACTTTAAATCTTTCAATTTCGTTGGTGTCATTTTATACGGAGCTATCGAAATAGGTTTCATACCGAGAAATAGATCAATACCAAATTCAACTTCACCTATCGGAGGTAATCCCGACAATTCTTCAGGAAATACATCAGAAAACTCACACACAACTGGCACTGATTCAACTTTCTTTTCAGACACTTTTGAATCAATTACATAAGCAAAATATGCTTCATATCCCTTTTTCACATATCTCTAAGTTTCAATACAGATATCACTACCGGCAATCCATTCAAATTATTAGACTCAACCCTGACTATTTCATCATTCAGACATCTCAATTCAATAGTTTTTCTTTTACAGTTCACAACAGCATCATGCAATGTCAACCAATCCATACCCAGAAAGATGTCAAACTCATCAAATGGTAATAGCATCATATCAACAGGAAAACAGATATCTCGAAATATTAATGGACAGTTCTTGCATAATTTGTCAACCAAGACACTTTTACCTAAGGGGTTCGATACTTTTATAACAAACTCAGTAGACTTTACAGTTAAAGTCTTACTGGTTACTAAGTTCATACATATATATGAATGTATAGAACCAGGGTCTATCAAAGCAATCACAGAAGTATCATAAAGTGTAAATGTACCTGTTATAACATCTGGGGATGAAGCATACGCTCTGGCAGGCGCTCTAGCTTCAGATATCGCAACAGTATCTCTCGTAGTTCTCTGACTACCACTAACATTTCTAACATTTTGCGAAGATCTACCTCTTACTGGAACATTATCGGATCTCGGATTTTGGGCAGTCTCTGGTTCGACAGACTCTGGGCAATCTCGGATGAAATGGTCTAATGATCCGCATTTGAAACAAGCTCGGTCATTCAGTCTACAACTTCCCGAATGCCTTTTTCCTAATGCTTACATTCAGGTTTCTCGGATCGAACATTTCCAGTACTAGACATCGAGGTTACTGGAGCTTTAGAGCTTAACTGTGATCTAGCTCGATCTCTATTAGAATGTCCCACATTAACCTTTGAACGGCTATGCTCATCTTGGAATTTCTTCGAAGCAGACTAAAACGATTTACTCAGAAATCTTTTTCTTACCTCTCTAGCTTCAAACTCAGCTTTGCTTTTATCTTTCCCGAGTGCCTCGGCTTTGTATGCTCGATCAACGAGCACAACAAACTCTTTTATTTCCAGAATTCCAACAAGTAAACGAATGTCTTCATTAAGACCATCTTTGAATCTTTTGCACATTATTGCCTCAGTGGATACACATTCACGAGCATATTGACTCAGCCTCACGAACTCTCGTTCGTATTCTGAAACAGCCATACGGCCCTGTTTCAATTCCAAAAACTCTTTCCGTTTCTAATCAACAAATCTCTCACTAATGTATTTCTTCCTAAACTCAACCTGAAAGAAGTCCCATGTGACCCGCTCTTTTGGAACAACAGAAATCAAAGTTTTCCACCATTGATAGGCCGCGTCTCGTAGCAGTGAAACGACACATTTAATACTTTCCTCCGAAGTTAAAGACATTTCATCAAATACTCGGATAGTGTTTTCTAACCAAAACTTAACTTTCTCGGTATCATCATCACTACTAGCCCTGAACTCTTCAGCCCCATACTTGTGGATTTTGTCAATCGGAGGCTTATTGAACAGATTTAGATACATAACAAGTGGTACAAATGAAGTCTGAAGGGAATTAATCGGGGGCGAAGGTTGTGAAACAGTCGGGTTATTTCTCATAAATTGAGTGAACCATTCACTCATCATCTGGAAGAAAGCTTGTTTAGCTTCTCCCTCTTGACCACTCGTAGCCGGTCTCGAATTAGATGGTGCTGCCCTTACGCGAGAGCAAGCGCATTACTTTCTACATCGTCAACTACGGCTCTTTCGGGATCCATTACTATACGAAAATCACATTTTACACATTAGGATTCATCACACTATCACAGTTCAAACATATGGCATGTATAGCCAGACTCTTACACGCTACGTTAGTCTGAGAAATGACTAAATCGTAGCTCTGATACCAATCAAATGTAACACCCCTAACCCGTATCCATCGCCGAATTAGGGTCAAAGGCGTTACCAGACAGATCGGAAACTTTTACAGTCATTTAGCAAACAACTCATCAATCGCAATCAAAGCGTCCCTTATATAGGTCAATGAGACCTTAATCATGCTTTAGAGTAGGGCCAGGACTAAACTGAACACATACGAAAATTATCATAAATTTAAAACTTTTTCAAAACTGTTAAGGTCACACGCCCATGTGACCAGGCCGTGTGTTTCACGCGGCTACTAGACACAACCGTGTGTCCAGGCTGTGCCATAACAGAGCATGTATACTGACTTATCCACACTGTCAACAGACACGCCCGTGTGCTATGACATTGTACTCTTAAGCTAAATACTACCTTATTCACACGGCTACTAAGCACGTCCGTGTGCCATGGCCGTGCACACTTGGGCTGGCTACTGACTTATACCCACGGCTAGTTGACACGCCCGTGTCATGGCCGTGTAGGCAAAACAGGCCACTTGCGACGCCAAAGTGCCACCCACACAAAGGTCAATCCCTATAAGCAATTTACCAATTCATTTCATGCACATTTGGTAACCAAAAACTTACCAAATTAATCATCAGATCCCCACATACAATTACAATACCAATCATGCCAATTTGTACAACTAAAACACATACGCATTCAAGTATGATTCATCCATATTTACCTTTCATATATCCCCTTCTTTGATCAAACATACATACTCGCATTTCATCCATATACTTACCATTAACATGACCACTTCATAGTTACCAAGTCATACCAAATCATACACCATGTTTCATATTTATTCATGCATATTATCAACACTTATGTAGCCATATCTCATGGCTAATTATACACTTTTCAACATCATCCAAAATGACTAGCCTATACATGCCATATTTAGCTATATACATATTTCAAAGGTACCAAAATGAGTTGAGTAGTGTAATGATGATCCTCGACGGTCCCGAGCCTTCAGTAGCTTTGACGATCTATAAAACAGAGAAAACACACACAGAGTAAGCTTTCAAAAGCTTAGTAAGCCATATACAAATAAACTTAACATAAAATGCACATAACTGTATTAATGCAATAACAATAATGGTTCTCATAGCATATACATCTCACATAGAGTTTGGCTCACTTGCCTAGCCATATCATATCACATTCTTCAACTCAAATACCACATATACACATAGCTCATTTAGGCATATCTTCACATATCATCTCATCATTCCATTGCACATATTCATCTTAGTAAGTTCATATAAATACTTACCTTTCTACGCACTTAATGTACATATCAAACGTACCTGAAACGGATTTACAATCACATAACCGTTCGTATCTTGGATTTTCCCGTTGAACCGTTCGGAATCTAATAGGATATGTAGAATGCTCGAATTATTCGTACAATGCCAACGTCCCAGACGTGGTCTTACATGTAGTCAGATGTCGGTGCCGCTGTCCCAGACAGGGTCTTACACAAATTAGTACGATGCCGATGTCCCAGACATGGTCTTACACGTAAATCTCATATCGATGCCAACGTCCCAGACGTGGGCTTACATGAAATCTCGAATCAATGTCAACATCCCAGACGTGGTCTTACATGATATAACATAACAGACACCTATGTCATGACATAGACTACCCTATCTATTCCTAGGTTCAAACGGGACTTTTCGGACATTATCACTATGTCCATTCAATCTCGAAATTCATGTATACATGATCTCATATGTATATTCATCATTATCAATAATCATAAGAATATACATAATTTAATACAAATATATTTATTTGTATATTGACTTACCTTGGATTCAGATATTCGTTTGGACTCGGTTATTCAACTACCTTCGCTTTTTCGCAATCTAAGTTCGTTTTCTTCGGTTCTTGATCTATTCATATTCAAATTTAACCCTTTTATTTACCAGCATATTCATTTCAATTCAAAAACACACATTTAGGGCTATTCGTAACTTAGCCCTCATATTTACACATTTTATCAATTTAATCCATTTTTCTCAAAACATCAAATATACAAAATCACCATATAACCATGCTTAGCCGAATACCCATGTATCTCATACAAGTCCAAACATTTCATCAAATTCTTTAGCCCCTCAAATTGCTATTTTCACCATTTAGCCCTAATTAGCTAAATCCATCAAAAATTCAAGAACAAAACATGTTCATTAAACACATATCTTTCATTTAACAACTAAACTCATTACAAAACTCACCATTTCATCAATGGCACATCTCATAACAACATCAATTCTTCATATTACAACATGGGCTTGATAGTAGACTAAGCAACAATCTCAAAAACATAAAAATCATCAAAATTCAAAGCCAAAACATGTTGGAACGCCGGCACCCCATGGCGCAGCAAAATAAAATTAATTCCGGTGATCCAAACCATGAATCCATGTGTGAGGAACAAATCGAGGTAAAATAAAGGTTTAGAAATTACCAAAACTTCAATCTGAATAGAAAGCGATGCTTCGACAACAAGAGTTCTGATCTACTGTCGAATCAAGCCACAACCTTTTCTGATGTCGGCCTCTACGTAATCCACCCGGTTTGACTATGAACGGAAGAAATCTCCAAAACTATTTTGGAGGTTTATTTGCTTGACGGCTGCTAGACCTAACAAGCAATCTATAAGGGTTTATTTGCTTGACGGCTGCTAGACCTAACAAGCAATCTATAAGGGTTTTTCATAAGCTTTGTCTCTTTTAAATACCTTTTATATTGGGTATCCTTTTAATTGGGCCTTTTATAATGGGTATCTTTTTCATTGGGCCCATTTAATTGGTATCCTTTTAATACCCTTTTATAATTGGTATCTCTTGAATGTATCATAAGATTAAATAAATACAATAAGTTTTTAACCGAAAATTATAATTACATTAATTATATCCGAAAATTATAATTACATTAATTATAATAAGGATTTCGGTAAACTATATTTATTTAAATTTATATATGAATCAAATTCATATATTAATAGAATTATGTTGTCATTATGTGTACAACATCCTTGTACATATAATATGTTCAATATTTGATTGCCCAATTAAATTAATTGTTTAATTAATTTAATTCATGTGACAACCAAAAACAATACCAATTATATTTTATTCCGTTCATTTAAACCATAGGGTGTGACCCTGTAGGTTCTTGCAACGTTAGTAGTAATAATAGAACGATTCTAATGTCACAAACAATGAGTGGCATCTAGCAATGCATCATTGCTACCTAAGTTACAAGAAGTCATGATTCCACATAACCTTTTGTGATTAACCTTTCATGCATTAATCCTTAAGTCCTTTATCTCTGGAATGGACACAAGTCATGGAATAGTCACACTTGTATAGTCCATCCCATGTTTCTTGATATCTTGAGTAGACTATGATATACAAATTAGTATGACATCTCATGTCAACTTCATTGAGCATGGCCATGCATTTCTAGTCTTACTCAATCAAGTGGCCTAAGATATTACTCCCATTATGTAGGAGGGACTTATCCTATATTGATCAATCATATCCCTCTACATAGATTGTGGTATATCCAACATCAGCCTTTATAGAACAACCAGTTACGGTGTACGTTTGACTGTATCAAAATATACAATTCACGATGTTGAGATAATAATTATCTCAAGTCTGAGGATCATATACATATTAATCACTATGAGTAATGTTGTGACAATTACATAATAATCCAATAAACATACTCATAACGGGTCAATCCAATATGTTGTTCTCTAACACACATATTCATGCATTGATTTTGACAATCCACATCAATGACAACTCTTTATCATCAATCAACTACATGTTAGTCTTAACGCATTATTGTTGTCCTAGTCAACAATAATACTCGACTAAGGATATTTTAAGAATAATCATATTATTCTCAGGACATTATTATAAAACAGTTTATTTGTATACACAGATAGAAAAACTGAAATAATAATGACAACGCTTTATATTAATAAATATGGTAAATAAAGTATGTTATTACAACCATCTCATGATTGATTTTTGGGCATACTCTTACAAAACATACCTTAATTTGAGCTTGCAAGTGCCGAATGTGTGAAAGCTTTTTAAACCCTTATTTCTTTTGATTTTCGGCAATAAGATGAATGAAATGTCTTATTATTTTAGCCTTTTGGTTTATTATTACCTTATTAATAATCTAGTTACTAAATTAACCTTATACTAAAATATGTACATATAAACATTAAGGGCATTTATGTCCTTTATTCAACCACTATCTAAATATTGGCATTATTGCCTCATAAGGCCTCCACCCTTAAAAGCTACTACACATAGGTGCTTTAACAAATAGCATGCTAGTTTTGCATTTAATGCAATTTAACCCTTTTCTCAAATTAAATACATAAATGATCAAATTTTCATTCGAGGCTTTCACACACGCTTAGTCACATATCAAAAGCACATAAAATTTCAGACTCGGATTTGTGGTCCCGAAACCACTGTTCTGACTAGGGTCTAAACCAAACCATTACAGTGTGTCTACCCGTGTGGACAAAAATAGGCCATTTTCAAGGCAACTTTTCTCACCCAAAGTATACCATCAACCTACAACAACATCTGAATACATTTACCAACCAACTCAAGACATTAAAACTAAACCAAAACCAATCTTATGCATGTCATATTAGCTCATATGTTCAAGTATTTAAACTTACCAATTTCACACTTATGTTCATAGTCAAATTTTATCGAATATACTAATTCAAAATCATTCATGAATAGGTTTATATACTCTCCACCAAATAACCATTTCATCACACATTAAACATGATATAGTCTTATATAATTACATCAAAATATGCATAGCACTAGCCATTCTAATGGCTAGTTACAACCAAAATATTTCATCATTTTATCTATTTTAGCCTATACATGCCAGTATATTAAAAGTAGTTTTGTTATTTATATCAAAGTGAGCTGTAGGATAGTGTGATCTTGCTCCGACCGCTCCAACCTTTACGAGCATCTGAGTATTATAAACAGAGAAAATGAACAGAGTAAGCATTTAATGCTTAGTAAGTTCGTATAATAAGAATTTAACTTACTAATCATATTCATTTAAAGTAAGTATAACGGGAGCTCCGGATAACCATACATCGGAAAATTCAAGCGAGCACTATCGGGAAGCTCACAAAGAGCGAATTTAACAGGAAGCTCATGAAGAGCCTATAATCGGGATGCTTATAAGAGCTAAGGTGTGTCCACAACAAATGTAGGATCACAACCTATCAGGACACTCCGAAGAGCTATAACGGGAAGCTCACAAGAACCATATAATGAGAAGCTCGAGAGGTCTAAGAACGGGACGCTCTTTCGAGCTGTGGTGTGTCCACAACACATGCAGGACCACAACCAATTTGGGAATCCTGTATCCATCGAATTTCATTTATTCAATCGGGACTTAATACTTATCAAGTATTGTCGAATATGTGACCGATTTTCATACATGTCAATTATACAATACACATACATAACATTCAATTTAAACATATAAATATACACAATTTAGTTACATGAACTTACATCGATACTTGTTCGTATATGAGAATCTACTAATCCGAAACTTTTTCTTTTTCTCGATCTAACTCCTTATTTGGTATTTCCGGATCTATATAAATGAATTTAATCATCAATTTATTACATTTCACATTCAAATCAATCCAATTCACATCTTAGGCAAAAGTACCATTTTGCCCCTATACTTTTCATTAATTCCAATTTTGTCCCTTGGCTCGAAAAATAAAATGCATGCAATTTAATACTTATTCTAAGCCTAGCCAAATCTTTCATATAACATTTACAGCTCACGTATTTCACAAAAATTAGAAATTTTTCATAAATTTTACATTTTTACAATTTAGTTCCTAAATCATAATTTCATCAAAATTTCCTTTAAAAAGTTGTTTATCTATCAACAACCTTTCATTTTCTACCATAAATTTCAAAATTTCAGCATACTCATCCATGGAAAAAATTCAATACTTTAATATCTTTACAAATTGATCTCCAAAATAGATAGATTAAGTTATTACGATCTCGGAAATATGAAAATTACTAAAAAGAGGACATGATTACTTACCCAATTAGGCTTGATTGAATCTCTCTCTTTGCTAGGGTTTCCGTAGAAAAATTTGGGGAAGATGATATTGAATGATGATATTTTCTATTTAATTAAAATATCATCTTTTATTATTTTATCTTTCCAAGTTAGTCATTTTTTCTTTTAATTTTCCATGGATGATTCATCATAAATATCTACTTACTTTATTTCATGGTCCAATTGCCATATAAGGACCTCAAGTTTTGAATTCCATAGCTAAATGATCCTTCTAGCTACTAAAATTCAACTTTTACATTTCATGCAATTTGGTCCATCCTATAATTAAACATGAAATCGGTAAAATTTTCTTATCGAATTTTTTATACGTCTTTCCTATCATAATGCAGACCATGCAATATTATTAAATTAATTTTTCTTTCTAACTCGGATTTGTGGTCTCAAAACCATTGTTCTGATTTCACTGAAAACGGGTTGTTACAGAGCCATGTGACGTCAACAGTAGGTTTTTCAACATCGTGCCATTCGTTGTTTTTCAAGTTTTCCATTACACACATGGATATTTCCTGATGTAGATTCATGAACAAGTATTCCAGTACCTAAATTAACAATTTGAAACATAAGAATCATCAGAGATATACAAAATCCAAGTCACTAATTCAATAGCAAATACCAAACGATTAGCTCAAAACAACTGAACCAGCCCTCATTTAGAATTGAATCACTTACCCTTTTAACGCAGCAGCCTAAACAATGTCTAGATCACTAGAGGGTTACCGAATGTCTCACGAATTTCTCCTAACAACGCATAAAACGACTATATGAGATACCAAAATCACTTGAAAGGCTAATTCCTCAATGTAAACTTAATACTCAAAACAAAAATCCATCACCCATAAGATTTCATAACCTTACCTGACATTCTAGTCACACACAACTACACTAGCATGGATTTGGAGACAATAAAAGAAAGAATAATATGTGAAGAAGAAAGAACTTGAAACGACAAAATATAGGGAATAGGAGTAAGGGGAAAACGTCAGAACGTGTGAATAGAGGGGAAATTTTGGGAAAAATTAGGAATTTTCAAAAAGCATTTTACATCAACTACCCACCTCCCCCACTAAATCAATCAGGTACCTAATCCTATCAGATTCCCAAAGAATTTGAAATCCACCCAAACTCTACCACATGGGTGGCACAAGCAGAAATTTAGAAAAAAATATTCTCATTTGCACACGCGGGGATTCAAACACAAAACCAAAGGGTAAGCTGACACATTATCATTTAGCCAGCAGGCTCATTCTTGTCAATACTTTCACGAGAATTAAATTTAAATCAAATGCTCAAAGATAGAGATAGGAGCAAAAATAACAAAAAAATTCAAATAAAGGGATTTCAACACAAGACCTCTCACACATAAGCACAACACTTAACCACTAAACCAAATCAATTCACTTAACAAATTTTAACGATTCCAAAAACTAAAATTTTGGGGCGTTATAATTACTCCCAAAAGAGCTGGTTTTATATAATAGATAAATAAATATAGATAGGTATAGATATACATCAAATAAAAAAACTAAAATATAATAACAAATTTTAAAATTTATAAATTAATCGAATAAATATTTTTACAAAATACCTAAATTGCCCTTATTAAGTTATAATGTCTAAATTATCCCTATTGATTTTTGCTACTATTAAAAATACCCATTTTGATTTTTCATACTATCTAAAATACCCCTATTAACTCTTAAAAACTCCCTTAGGAGTTGGTTTTATATAATCTATAGACTAGTATGGCTCCATCCCCAGTTCGATTTGGGTGGATTGTTTTTGTATCAATTATAGAGTAAAAATTTGAATGTTAAAATGTGTTCTAAGTCTCCATACACTTTGTACATTTGGAATTTAGCCTCTCTACTTTTTAAATTTGAAAGTTTAGGTCTAGCTGTTATTGTCACTGGTGTGACATTTTGAAATTAAAACAAATATATATTCACTTGGTAGTCATGTAACAATAAAAATAATGTTGGAAAGATTGATTATGATTTTTTTTTTTCTTAAAAACACCCATTCAAACTCATCATGATAAAATATTTTTTTTTTTCATTGGAGTAGTGTTCTTAAGTAAAATTGACATAAACATTTTGATTGAGATAGTCAACAACATTAACTATTTAGACTAACTAATGACATTAAAAAAATAGAGGAACCAAATTATATAAAAAAATTAAAGCATATAGATTAAATCTCAAGTTTCAACATAGTATATGGGACAAAAATAAAATTTGACCATTGTCTTATAATGTTAAAAAAAAAAAAGACAAACTCAAAAGAAATAGGAAGCTATGTCTCATCCTCTAAGACTCTTTGTGAATTTAAATTATATATATCCACGTAATATTCTAATGGAAAGTTGACAATAATAACTATTTTAACTAATTAATAATATTTTAAAAATATAGGGATCTAATTACATTAAAAGTTAAAATATATAAATCAAATTTTAAATTTAAACATAATAAAGGACAAAAACTAAAGTTCAACCTTTTTTTTAATGGAAACAAAGCGAGATTGGCATCATCCTAGTGGGACACGTGTCAACAAAAAAAGATGATGCCAATGACTCGCACAATTACATTTATACAAAGGCAAATTTAACCCAACTCTCCCATAAATTTTTGTAAAATTTAATTCTTGCTTTTAAAATTTTTATTTTGATCTTATAATTAATGTCTAAAAATAAAATTAATTAATATATATTAATTTATTTTTATAAAATTTATAATTTTAATAATAAATTAAGTAACTTTTTTTGTTTAATTTAATAAACTAATACAAAGTAGTATCTAAATATTAATTGAGTAAAAATAAAGTTAAACAATTACAATATCTAAATATAAATAGTATCTAAATGTTAATTAAGTATAAACTTAAATATTTACAATATCTAATACAAATTCAACATTTAATTATTTTATTTTTTCTAAATTTTTATGATTAATATTACTCCTAATTTAAAAATACTTTATTGAAAGTAACCTCGAAAGTCCAGCCTAATTTAAAATTGTTTATTTTATATAAATATCCCCCTTACTAACAATTCTGACTTTGCCCTGCATTTATAGATAGATATAGTATTTATATATAGTTATAGGTTATTGAATGCATGATGTCAATGACTCGCATGGTTACATTTATGTTCAATGCTAATGAATTAGATTCATGATGTGTCCCTTTCGCTTTTTCTTTCTGTCTTTTACTTTAGTTTAAGCTATTGTTGGTTTTCCTAATATTTTTTTAGATTAGAGGATGAGTGAAAGATATGTTTATATATATAATTTTTTTATATATTAAAAGAATTATAATATATTTATGTTCGAATATGTGACAATACAAGCATTAAATACTCATATTTTAAGGAAAATAGAAAAAGTTTGAAAAATATTTATTCATATTTTAGGTACAACAAAAAGTTTGAATTATATAAATGAAGAGGATTGTAGTGATAGTGTTCTTCCTCAAACATGTTTCCTAAATCTCTTTTCGGTGGTAGAAGTACTATAGTAGTCGGGGACAAAGTAAAAGAAATGAAAAATTACAATTTTGTCTCCTTATAGATTATTAAATTACAAATTTATATGATAAAATTATACTTTATCCACAAAATGAAAAAAATGTGTAATTCTTTTAAAAAATGATGAAATCATAAATTAATATATGATAAAATTATATTTTGACCTCTCAAAATTTAATAATTCGATTCCGACCCCTCTTAGAACTTTTCTAGATTTGCCAGTAATATTAGTCTTTATACTATACTTTAGATTGCATTTTAACTCCTCTATTAAAAAAATAGATAAATTAATTATACGTTAGATGAAGGTACAAACTAAACTTTATATTAAAATTGTAGTTCTTCTTTTAATATTTTATATATTAGACATAATAACAAATATAACCCTAACCCTTATATCTTTTATTTAATTTAGCCCTACTTTTTTTATTTAGAGTAAATTCGCCTTCAAATTATTTATTGTTAGATGTGTAGCAAATATTTTTAGCAGCATGAAATAATTGTGTAAAAAAAAAGTCTGCATTATTTCCACTTGTAGTTTGGAGAAGATAATGTCAATTAGGCCGAGAATCTAGTTAAAATAATTAGTGTGAAACAAAATTTTTGGGGGTTACAGGTGTACGAAACATATTGGCGTAGGGACATAATATTAGGCAGAAGAATTTTGTTCTAAAATTTGGGTAAAATACTCAAATATACCAAAAATTAATTTAATATAGGAAAAGGGCCGGTTTCAAAAAAATTTAAGGAAAATGGCCATTTTCCCCCAAAACACGTCCACATCAACTCGTTTTGGGAGGGGGGAACCAGCAAAGCGCGCGCTTTGCTGATGTGGCACAAAGCGCGTCCCCAGGGGCGCGCTTTGCTGCTGAATCACCAGGAAAACGCGCTGACGTGGACGCGTTTTTGCTCTCCCTCCCCGTCCAATTAGGATATGACATTCTACAGTTTCTGGGCTAGGGTAAAAATATATTTAAGGTTTTGGGCAAAATATATTAGCCCAAAAAATTAATTGAATTTTTTTGACAGTTGTATCTGGCAAAATAATTTTGAGAAGACGTTTCTGAACAAACAGTGGCCAAAAACGCTTCAACCAGGATGCACTGTCAGCAAGAGTACTGAAAAGAGCTCCCACGTGGACGCTCTTTTGCTACAGTAGTCTCCGGTAAAATAATTTTAAGAAGACGTTTCTGAACAAACAGTGGCCAAAAACGCTTCCAGCAGGGTGCACTGTCAGCAAGAGTACTGAAAAGAGCTCCCACGTGGACGCTCTTTTGCTACAGTAGTCTCCGGTAAAATAATTTTGAGAAGATGTTTCTGAACAAACAGTGGTCAAAACGCTTCCAGCAAGATGCACTGTCAGCAGGAGTACTGAAAAGAGCTCTCATGTGGACGCTCTTTTGCTACAATAGTCTCCCGTAAAATAATTTTGAGAAGACGTTTCTGAACAAACAGTGGCCAAAACGCTTCCAGCTGGATGCACTGTCAGCATGAGTACTGGAAAGAGCTCCCACGTGGACGCTCTTTTGCTACAGTAGTCTCCGGTAAAATTAGACTATAAATCAGCCAAATTTCATTCTCAGGTTGCATAAGGGAAATTGAGGCAAAAGAAAAATAGAAACTGAAAATGAGTGAACATATTAATGTTGTTATTTACTACGATGGTGAGGTTTGTGACACTGAAAATGGTGTTGTTTTTTTATCGGAGAACATAGCGCGACTGGGTTTTAATCGGAACATTGATTTGGTAGAACTTCGCAAAAGAATTAGTCGTAAAATATTAGGAACAACGCCAATGAAAGTTCAGTCTATTAAGTATAGATTTTGCGCTTCGGTTGATCCGGGGAGATATGACTCATTCGACATCAAAGGTCCTCGGAGCTTTGAGGCAATGGTGGAGACTCATCTTGCCAGTGGATCACCCTATCTTGAGGTATATGTACAATTTTCATCTCCAAGTGATCTTTCTTCGACCTCAACATCTACTGCTGTTCGAGGGGAATACACGACCCCAAGCCAACACTCTGCTAGTGGGAGGCAGAACACGGAAGTGCCCGTGTTCGGTGGTAGTATGGAAAATATAACCCCTGCACGACACTCGGTTGGTGGATGGGACATGCATATCTGTCCTTCGACGTCCGATAATAGAAATACGTATTGGGGGACGTTATCAACTTCTAGTGGTTGGCAATCCACATATGATTGGGAACGTTACGAAAGATGTTTAAGGAGGGATAATGTACTCCCCACGACATCCACCGGCGTGGGGCCCTCGTTCGTTGCAGATTATGGTGGGTCGGATGATGAGTCCTATGTGGATCCACCTCGGGAGCTAGTGCCTGATGGTGCAGAAGTTGGATTATTTTCTGAATCGGAGCCTGTTCCGATCATACCTGAAGATGTTGAGGGCGGTTCAGACGAAGAAGAAGAAGATCCGCTATTCAGGGCGTACTCGTCTCCAGCCCGCATGCATGATGTCGATCTATCTAAAGATGATGCATTGGAGTTTCTTGAACTACCACACCGGACGCGTGACCGTACAACTTCGTCGTCGGATTCGGACGAATTAGAAGTTGGTAACCAGTTTTCCAACAAGAATACTTTTCTTGCTGCATTGAAACAATACAGTATCAAGAACGGGGTTAACTACAACGTGGTTAAATCCAAGCTCGATAAGTACGAGGCGAAATGTGCAGTCCAAGATGGTACATGTTCATGGAAAATCATGGCGTTGTTGAGGAAAAGGACAGGCTTGTGGGAGATCAAAAAGTACAAAGGTCCACATACATGTCTTGCCGGTACAGTACCATTATGTGTTCAATGTTTTTGAACAATACTAATATTATGTAATGTTGCATTATTTAACGTAGTTCGTTGACAGATGTTACATAGGATCATCCGAAGATGGATTCTGACAAGTTGGCTGACTTAATAATCCCGACGGTGAAGGCCGATCCCAAGACTACAGTGCCGGCCTTAATTGGCAATATTCGTAGCCAATTGGGGTACACGCCCTCTTACAGGAAGGCTTGGATAGCGAAAGAGAAGGCGTTGGAAAAGTTGCATGGTCGGTGGGACGCTTCATATAATGAAGTGTGGCAGTGGTGTCAGGCGCTGGAGAGATATGTCCCAGGCAGCATAACAGACCTTGAAATGGAACCGGCGTACTACAACGATCGTTTGCTCCATGGATGCGTAGTGTTCAAACGTCTGTTCTGGACATTTAAGCAATGCCGAGATGCATTTATATACTGCAAGTCATTGGTACAAATTGACGGTACCTTTATGTATGGTAGATATACGCATCAGCTATTACTAGCTGTGGCACAGAACGGCTGTGGGAGAATCCTTCCGATTGCGTTCGCAATAACACCGAGGGAGTCAACTGATGACTGGGACTTCTTCCTATCTAGGTTAAGGAGGCATGTCTACCCCCAACCTAATATATGCGTTATATCGGATCAGGGCCCTGGAATACTAGCCGCAATAGAACGCCAGGGGATCATGTGGCATCGCACACACCATCGATATTGCCTAAGGCATGTTGCATCCAACTACTATGGGCAACATCGATCTAAAAGTCAGCGACGGCAAGTGACCAATATGGGTATGAAATATCTATTAATATAATTTCGTTTGTAATATTCAATTTATTCTCAATTGAAGAGTGGTATGTAATATTCGCTATCAACGTATATTGGTAGGGTACGAGATCAATAAGGACAGTTTTCAGGAGATGTTGGCGAGTTTGCGATCAGATAACGAAGAAGGCGCAAACTACCTATGCAATATTCCTTTCGAACAGTGGACACAAGCATACGACGACGGCCTACGATATGGTCATATGACCACAAACCTGGCAGAATGCATTAATTTTGTTCTAAAAGGAACGCATCATCTGCCGATAACATCGGTTGTGCGAGAGACATATTTTCGTTTAGCGGCCTTGCAAGAAATAAACAGGGGGAAGGCACGGGCCAACACTATGCACACAGTGTGTCACGATCGCGACAGCCTATGGTTTTGTGTCACGAAGTTTGACAGATCGAACCAAGGTATTGTTGGCGGGCAGTATCGTGTACACTTGACAAATAGGACCTGCGACTGTGGCATATTTGATGCACTTCGTTACCCATGAGCTCATGTACTTGCGGCTTGTCAGAATCTCCGTCTTGATCCCATGAGCTATGTCGACGAAGTGTATAAATTAGAAAACATGTACAACGTGTGGAGACACGTATTCCCACCAGTCCCAGATTAACGTAAGTGGCCGTCGGTATCGCTTGCACCGTATAAGCTGTTGCCGGATAGACAACTGAGGCGCAAACCAAAAGGTCGACCTTGCTCGAGTAGAATACGCAACAATATGGATATCCGAGAAACGAGCAACCAAGGTAGGTTGTGCAAATGGTGTAGGAACCCAGGCCATACATCTCGCTCGTGTCCAAATCGGAATAGTTGCATTAATTCTTAGCTTTTTTGTCTCTTGGTGGCTATGTAATTTCTATTTTTTTTTATGAAAACAGTGAACTTTTGCACAAGAACTTTTATTTTATTAAAGTTATTAAAATTAAATTACAAAAAAAAAAAAAAACAACGTTTTAATTTATTAAATATATTAAAATTAAATTACAATAAAATTAAATCATTTCTATTTTCTTAAAGATATTTAAATTAAATTACAATAAAAAATAAAAACTTTTATTTATTAAATATATTAAAATTAAATTACAATAAAAAAATTAAACCATTTCTATTTTATTAAAGATATTAAAATTAAATTACAATAAAAAACTAAAAAACTTTTATTTAAATATATTAAAATTAAATTACAATAAAAAATTAAACCATTCTATTTTATTAAAGATAATAAATTAAATTACAATAAAAAAATAAAAAACTTTTATTTATTAAATATATTAAAATTAAATTACAATAAAAAAATTAAACCATTTCTATTTTATTAAAGATGTTAAAATTAAATTACAATAAAAAATAAAAAACTTTTATTTTATTAAATATATTAAAACTAAATTACAATAAAAAAAATTAAACCATTTCTATTTTATTAAAGATATTAAAATTAAATTACAATACAAATAAAAAACTTTTATTTTATTAAATATATTAAAACTAAATTACAATAAAAAATTAAATCATTTCTATTTTATTAAAGATATTAAAATTAAATTACAATAAAAAAATAAAAACTTTTTTCATTAAATATATTAAAATTAAATTACAAAAAAATTAAACAATATTATTTTATTAAATATATTAAAACTAAATTACAAAAAAAAAAAATAACTTTTTCTTTTATTAAAAAATTAAAATTAAAATACATATAAAAATAAACAAATTCTATTTTATTGAAGATATTAAAATTAAATTACAAACACAAATAAAAAACAACTACAATTAAAAAATAAAAAAGCCAGTTCGAATCAGTGTTGATGCCGGTCGAAATTAGTGCCACACGGGGGCGATCGGCGGTTACGCGCTGGATTCCTCCTTCTTCTAGTTTCCGGCAGGGGTCGTGGAACCTCGGGCGCGGATTCCGGTTCCTCCGACACTGAGTCTAGTTATGGGTCTTGAAAGGATGACCCACCTTGATAAAATAACGACCCCGGAGGTGTTTGCATAAACCACGGCGGGGGTGTCTGAATCTCGTATAGCGAAGGAGGCTGGTAGAAAGAAGTGCTCCCCGACGACGCCTCCTGTGATCCCTCACGCGACGACGGCCTCATGATCGGCTGGCCAGTCGAAGTAGTCGGGAACGGACTCGAACCCGGCCATGTATTCCAACCTGGGGTGGGACTGGGAAAAGGAAACATATACTGGTTAGGATACATATAAGGGGTAGGGTACGCACCTGGAATAAAGGGTAAAGGCTGTGATGTCGGTGTCGTCGGCTGAACTGATGGGCCCGGTGACTGTGTGGGCGCTGTTTCTGGGCTCGGTGACTGTGTCGGCGCTATTGATGGCCCCGTCTCATCACCCCTTCTCCTTGGATTTAAGGGACCCTGACGTTCCCTTTGTTGACGAAGTTGTCGTCGCCTCTCTTCTTCCGACAACAGATACGGCTTACCATGGATCCTAAACCATGGCATGTATTCCGGCACGCACGCTAACTCAGAACGACGATCGGTTCCCGGATAGGTAAATAGTCATACCAGTTCTCCCACATCTCGATATATGCTGACCAAAATCTTGGCCAATCCGTGTGCAACTGCCGTAAGTCCACTTTGTGCTCATCATCGAACACCTCAGGTGGCACGGGGATGGGTTGCCAAAATCCAAATTGTCGCAGAACCCGATCTGACTGGTGCATTTCCACGGTCGCATAGGTGATCAATGGGACCTCTACGTGCCAACTGTTCGGATTTTGCAAGAACTCCTCCGGAATTACTGCCCGGATTTCCGGATCCTCGTACGGTGTCCATTGAAACTATATTAACATTACCAAAATATTAGTTATATACATAATACTAAACACTAAATACGAAAAACTAAATTATAAATATGAAATTCGAAACTTACTTGTGATTCTGACCGTTGGTCCAATAGAAGTCGTATATCTTCAAGCGAGGTAGGTATTCCAGCATAACTCGCCGAATGGTTCCACCTAATTAAATAAATTTTTAGCATACAATTATATTTTAAATCTACTTAATAATTGTAAAATATAACATTAAATTTACCTCGTTATCAGTGGGAATGAATATGGGTGGTCGAGTCGAGGACATAAAAATGGAAATCGAAACCGTGCCCATGACTGCAGTAGTGATAGGCAACCTCCGATTTTCTCTTTACTCGGCCGCGTCGCCCCCCACATCTCCCGATACAACCTCGATAGCATGGCAGACCCCCAACTCAATTCACCAGCTGCTCTAAAATCAACAAGTTTCAGCAGCCATCTCAAGTGTACGAGGTTTCTAGACAGGTCCGGCATCAGATAACCTCCAATTATCTCCAGAATGTATGCCCGAGCATACCGTATTCTTTCTATTTCGGTCAAACCCTCATTCGACTCCGGGAATGTGTCTCGTAACCAGGCCATCTCGATCTGACCTCCTTGAATTTTATCTGGAATGGCACCCAGAAGCTCGTAGCATACGATTCCCCAATCACCAGAAGTTGCGGACCCGGTGACTACCGACCCGTCCACCAACAATCCCAATTGCAACTGCACATCTTCCAGAGTGATGGTACACTCTCCGCATGGAAGATGGAAAGTGTGCGTCTCGGGTCTCCACCTCTCTATCATCGCACTGATCAAAGTCGGCTCCAACTTGAACTCCCGGCCTATCGTGGTCACGTGCCAAAAACCCGCTTCCCGCAAGTAATTCTCGATCAACGGCGATGGGGGACCATGCATATTCCGAATATAACATTGCAACACCCGATCTACAGACTGTTTAAAAAATTATAAAATAAAAATTAATTAAAATTGCATAAACCTAAAAAAATTAAATAATATTGAAAAATTAAAATTAAAACTTACCATTTGCAATTGATCGACAGAGATGTGCTTGTTGTCTAGACGAAGTAATTCCCCGGCCATTTGTAATACGATCGAAAATTTTAAAAGTTTCAAAAAATATATATTAAAAAAATTAAAATGGGTTTTTTTGTAAATATTAAAGGACTATTTCGAAATTTCAGAGGAAGTTTGAAGGACTTAAAGAGAATTTTGAGAGGAATTTGAGAGAAGAATAAGGATTAAAGTGTGAAAAAAATAAAAGGGTTGGGGGGTTTTTATAGTTTTTTTTTTACCGTTGGGCCCCCAACGGTCAATAAAATTTTGGCCCCTTTTTTTTTACCGTTACAGGCTAAAGCGCGCCCCTGAGGACGCGCTTTGCTGGTTTTCCCCCCCCCCAAAACGCGCTGATGTGGACGCGTTTTGGGGGGAAACGGCCCTTTTTCATAATTTTTTTTGAAACCGACCATTTCCCGTAATTAAATTAATTTTTGGGTATATTTCAGTATTTTACCCCTAAAATTTACGCCTTTTAATTTTGATCAAATTTCGCTATTAGACCCCGTACGTTATATAAATTATAGATTTAGTATTTATATTTTAATTTAGTCATTTTCAGTCTTTGTACTTTTAGAATTTAAACATTTTAGTCTTAATCAAATGATAACTATTATATTCATTAAGTTAAGTTCTATTATTTTTAGAATTTGGTGTGTCAAACATATTATATGTCATGTTATATCCGTTTGCTATTTTCATATATTATTCACAAAAAATCAAATTAATAGATTTAACGACTATCATTTTCATTAAAACTAAAATTTTGAAATTCAAAAAAATATAACCATTAAGAATGGTTCAATTGATGAACGTGGACTAAATCTATAACTTTACACATAATACTGTATTAATAATAAAATTTAACCAAACAAATTTAATTATTATAATTTATTAAATTAAAGTAGAGATATTAAATGCAACAATTTACATAAACTACAATGTTTAATAGCAGAATTTAAACTTGAACTTTTGTTCCGCCGCATTGGAAGTTGTCAACAACACTGTTTACTGCTCCATTTCAATATAAGTTGGTAAGACAATTTTTTATTTAAAAAAAAACGCCATCTAATGCAAATTTGTTTGAATTTGATTTGAAAATGAATAAGTAGATTTGGTCCTTGTCCCAAAATGATATTCCAATTAATGTTGTGACAGAAGTTAGAATAAACAATTTATAAAAGGAGAGTAAATAAAAAAAATTAATATATTGTATTTGCTAATACAATTTGGATTTATCAATCTTGTCACGCCTCAACATATAAGCAATAGTTGTAAAGAATAGATAAGAAAAAAGTTTTAGGTTTAATAATTAAGTGTTAGGTTCCCTAATTAGAAATCTTAGGTTCACACTCCACTCCTCCTATTTCCTTTCTTTTAATTTTCAACAACTTAGGATAAAAGTCACTATAAAACAAATATTATTTAGAGAACAAAATTAATGAGAAATGGGTAGCAGCCTAATGGTTAACACGCCTATTCCACATTCAAACCCAAGTTTGAACCACACCCTTACCCTCTCATTTTCCTTTTAATTTCGCCAAAATTTTTGGAAAGTTATTCTTGCCACCCATAATGTAACGACCCGATAGTCACGGGTATCAGAAAGTGTACTTTCGAGTCTCCGTTTTTGTAAAATGGATCCCTTTTTTTCCTATCTCTATCCCGATGAGCCGAAACCAAAGCTCTTATTCTTTGTTGAGTAATAGTTCGAGTAAGTCTTGAATAAGCCCCTCGAAAGCTTGATGCAAATAAACTAATTTTTTTTCGAGGCCTACAAGCTATATATCCCCGTTTAATTCTGGTCATTGAATAAAAGAAATTTTGATGAATAACTAATTCTTTCTTTCAGTTATTCTTTTATAGTCATATTTACGAATCTAGTTATGTGATTAATTAGGTTTTGGCTAGGTGAATTAACTTGAATTAAGGGCAATTAGGTATAAGGATTAAATTAAATAAAGGATGAAAGCTTGATTCTAGATTAAAGAAAAGGTAAAGGGACTAATTAAGCAATTAAGCCTTAATTGACAAGTGGATGGTGTAGGTGAAAACATGTGTCAAAATAATTCATAAATTAAAGTAAATATTATTTATTATTATATTATATTTATTATATTATACTCTTATTATAATTAAAATAAAGTAAATAAAAGAAACAAAAAGAAAAAGAAGGCCAAATTGAAACGAAATAGAGACGAGGAAAGGAGAAAAAAAAGAAAAAGAAAAAGAAAAATTAGGGTTTCAAGTTCAAAGTTTCATTGGTAAGCTAATTTAGTCATTTTTCTTATAATTTTTATATTTTAGAATTCTAGTATAAAATACTACTTGATTTGTGTTGAAATTTTAGAAATTAGTAGATTTTTTTTTTGAATATAACATATTGATTGGGCTTAGATTTATAAAACAAATAACAGGAACAAAGTCATAAAAGAAAAATAGAAAACAGGAAAACGAGCCCAAACAAAGGCCCCGACAAAGAAAAAAACAAAATAGAAAAGAAGAGCCCAACTAGTAACGGCCCGGGCGATGAAAACGACAAGCAACAAAGAAATATCTAGATATTATGAAACTGGAATAGACACACATTGAAAAAGAAAAAGCCACCGACACAGTTTGAAAAAAGAAAAGCCACTGACACTGCTACCCAATCAAAATGCTTGAGCTCTGTCATTTCTCTCTATCATCATAATTACTCCTCTTAATGACGATTCCTCTCTCTGAAAAGCCATTTCCTCTCAAAAGTTTATCATTTCTTTAGCTTTCCTTTTCAAGTCTTTGGCCTGAGTTTCCCCTTCAATCTGGTTCACGAACCGATTCCCACAGCCTTTGGAATTCAGCATAGTCCGAAACAGTCCCTTCTAGGTAAATCTCGTTCATGTTCCTTAAAGACTCTGTTGCAATTTTGTGGGCAAGGGTATTCGCAGTTCTTGGTATGTGCTTGAATATGAAATGTTTAGATCTGGGTACCATCTGTTTTATATCCATGATGTAGGCTCCTGTCATAGATCTATCATGGTTTCTGCTGTTACATTTTTTTATAACTGTGAGAGAATCCCCTTCAATAATCACATCTGACCATGTTTTCTCCATTACTGTTTTAACCGCTGTTCGACATGCCAACGTTTCGGCAGCAAAGGCCGATGGAACCCTTCTTTGTATTTCAGAGCGAGATAAGAGAATGACCCCTTCATTATTCCTTATAACAACTCCGGAGAGGCCGAGACATTGTTAAGCCCATCAAAAGCTTCGTCAAAATTGACCTTCACAGATTCTCGAGGTGGGTGTATCCACTGCTGCACTTCTTCTATTTTCGTTTGTTTTTTTATTTCCAGACCATCAAGCTCTGCAATGTAATTATTGATGAAATTTCCTAGCTCTTTTCCAGTACTGACTTTATTTTCATGTATTCTTGAGTTCCTGTCTCCCCATGTTGCCCAGAGAGCGCAGTAGACATAACGCCATATATGCGAGTTGAAGCTTTCAAAAACCCAGATAAGCCACTGCTCAAAATCCCTATTTTCATTTAAAAGTACATTCTGTAGTTGCAATGCTGACCAATTTCTACTGTAACAGGGCATTCTCGGAATAGATGGTTAATCATCTCTGCTTGTTCCCCACACCTCAAGCAGCTCGAATCAGTGACTAGTTTCTTGTGCTGCATATTAACTTTTGTAGGCAAAAAATTCCACATGTTTAGATGTTGGATAATTTAATTATTTGGGGTTAAATTAATAAAATTTTAAGTTAGAAATGAAAAAGGGATTGAATTGTAAAATAAAGTATAAGTTTTGAGTTATAGGGACAAAATTGAGAAATTTTCAAAATTTAGGGATTTAAGTGAAATTAGAGAGTTGAATTTAGTCTAAAGTGGAAATTGAATGAAAATATGGAACTAATTTTGAAGAAATAAAGTTAGTATCAATTTAAGGACTAAATTGGAATTTAGGCAAAAGTTGAATATAAATTGAAATATTTAATGTGAAATTGTGTTGTATTGATGATTTTTAATTGTTTAATTTTTGCAGCTAACGTTGTGCCGAAGACCTCGGTTAAGAAAGGAAAATATAAAGTTAACGAGAAATGGCTAAGGAATTACAGTTTATGTTTCTATAATTTGAATTTAATTATTAATTGTTGTATTTTGATTACATGTTTATGGTAAGTGTAACGCCCCAAAATTCTTATTTTTGTTTCTGTTAAAATGTGATACAATTGTGTATCTACTTCAGTGGTTAAATATTTTGGGTGTGTGTGGGAGGTCTCAAGTTCAAGCCTTAACTTTGGCAAATTTTGTTATTTTTATAATAAATCGCTATCTCTGTTCAGTGGGCTTATATTTAATTATTTGTAATACCATATTAGAATGACTTGCTGGTTCGAGTGGTAAGGGAGTTTGTGTTTTGTGCGGAGGTTTTATGTTTGAATCCCTACATGAGCAAGGGTGTAGTTATTTTGCTCTGCAAGCTGATAGAGTTTCGATCGAGTGGGAAGTTTGAGGAAGTTGAGTTAGTGGGAAGAAAATCTAGGGATATGCTATCAAATCCATTTTTTTTTCTTTCCCCTGAAACTCTTCTTATATTTTTCTTTTAACGTTTTCTTTTCCCTTCTGGCAAATTTTGGCTTTTTGGTTTCTTCAATTTTTGCTCATCACTCATAAGTTCCATTATTATTCTTGATATTTGGGGATCTTTCGCTCGGTGAAGGTATGTAAGCTTATAGTGTGTTGTTCGAATGGAGGTTCTCTAAACCTATTTCTTTTTAAGTTTAAAAATATTTCATTTGGAACCTCATTGTCTGTTTTTGGCAGCAGCAAATCAGGAGGAAAGGGGCTCTCTTCGTTCAGAACCATAACCGAATCGTCGGAGTGTTGGGGTAAGTGACGAATGGTTGATTTGGACTGTTGTCAATTTTGTGGATTCGATTTAGTCGTGAATTAGGATTGATTTCCTAAAGGTGATTTGTTGGTTTTTAGGTTTATGGAGACTCGGGAGTGGTTTTGCATCGGAACGATCCCAAGTGTGTACCCGAAATGCAGAAATCGAGTTTCTGGAAAAATCCGAAAAGGCCACTGTCGACGCCACACGGGCGTGTGGTCTCCCGTGTGGCAAGCCGTGTGTGACAACATGGCCGTGTGATCGACGAAGGCCACGCCGCGCGCAAGACACGACCGTGTGATGGCCAGGGTGTGGTCGTGTGGGCCACACAGACATGTGGTATCTGGGCCAGGCCGTGTGACCCACACGGGCAAGGCCTATCTGGGTGTGTAGGTCACACGGGCATGTGGGCCCACATGGGCGTGTGGGCTCATTTAGCTAAAATGTTTCCTAGGGTTGCTGTAACACCCTTTACCCGTATTCGACGTCGGAACCGGGTACGAGGTATTACCGATCTTAACCTGTTTGAGCATACAACTTTGGGTTATAAAATTTCATTCCAACTCAAAACTTTTCATTCACTTTCAAAACATCCTCATTATGGGCCTACGAGGCCTTAAACATGCAAACGGGGGGGTCTCAGAATCAAACCGGGAACTTTTGTATCCTTAGAAAAATTTTGCCTTAACGGGGCCACACGTCCGTGTGAAATGGGACACGCCTGTGTGGCTGGTCATGTGGTCATACACGCCTATGTCCCTAACCCGTATAGAATTTGTTTTTCCTTTTAAACCTACAGGGGTTTTCACACGGCCAGACACACGCCCGTGTCCTTGGCCTGTGTCCTCTACAAGGCCTAGACACGCCAGTGTCCTCACCGTGTGTGAAAACCTGGGTATTCCATTTATGACATCAGCAACCTTATAAGGGGCACACGGCCTAGGCACACGCCCATGTGTCTAGCCCGTGGTCAACACTGACTTGCAACATTAACATGCAGGGGAAACACGGCCTAGTCATACACCCATGGGACTGATTGTGTGTCACACACGGCCTAGACACACGCTTGTGTTCCTAGCCGTGTGGACTAGAACAAGGTTATTTGCGTAGCTCTTTATATCACCCTAACTCTGTAACGCCCCGACTTTTAGGCCTAGAAGTATTGGGCCTTGTGTATGGATCAGTAAGGAGGCTGTACATAAGTATTTAATTGTGCAAGGAAATTATACAATTAAATGTCTGCTTCAATGGTTAAGGGCCCTGAGAAGTGTAACACCCCTACCCGTATCCATCACTGGAATAGGGTTACGAGGCATTACCGATCATAAAACAATTCAGAACAGACTTCCTTTATAAGGTTAATCATCTAATTTTTTTTCATATATGCATTTCATTTCACATACTTATCAAATATGTATACTTTAACTTTAATTACATTTGAATAATTCAAATATAAAATATTTTAATTATCAAACAAATGTCATTCGCATACTTTATACAATCAAACATACATTATTACCGTTCGTATAAGTGAAATATTCCATAGTAACATGCGTTTGCCTTATTACTACATTTGCATAACATGAATAAATAATCATATAAATCACTTAGCATATGCTAAAATATATCATCAACTTAACTAATTAAACCACTCAAATAGATTATCCAAAATGTTCAAATAATGTGCCATCTGAAAACGATACATAAACATATTCATTTCATGTCTATTCGGCAACCAAGATCTACTAGTATATATTAATTGGTTTCCAAATAATTATCCAATCCAAATGGCCATACCTATCATCATTTTATAACTTAAGCATACTCCAATGTATCACATATTCTTGACATACATTTTACTAATTAATGCATTACATATTATAACTCAAACACAAACATCATTTACTTCACAAGTGTAACACCCCAAACCCGGCCTAGAAGTTAAGCCCGAATCTGGTGTGACACATGGAAGTTTTTTTTTATTCAAACCATCTTTGAGATTGTTAAAAACTTGTTTGAGAATTACAGCCTCTTTGTTAAAACCCAAAACAATTAAGCAATTGTTATTTACTTGAAAACGTAATTATCTTTAAAAACCTTTTTGGTTGTGAAAATATATTTGAAATAAACAATTTACAAAAATGGGACGTTTGGGAATAGAGTTGCAGAAGCATTTTGAAAGAAAATCCGAGACCTGATTACAACATTTAACCCAAAATAGTAGAGTAATAAAATAAACAAGAAAGAAGTCTGAAGTCCAAATAAACCATTTCTGAAGTATGGTCTCCATCGAGTCATCCAAGGCCCAAGTCCACGTCAGTGAGCATTACCAGAAAAGGTTAAGAGAAAGGGAGGTGAGTTACAAGAACTCAGTGTGTAATCCCCTTACCATCATCCACTGGGTCGGAACACACATAGCAATATTTTGGGCCTAAGCCCATTTACAATTATAACATAATAACATGTATATAATATGCATATGATATGCAAATCCCAAACCAAACCTAATTTCCATCCGCTACGCACCACCCGTACCAACCAGCACACCTGTGGGGATCAAGTCAACCCACCCCGCCAACACACCAATCGCAGGCATAAAGCCATTTAAAATGTTTGTGGCAGAGCCACCGAACTAGATTGTGACAGAGTCACTGAACTAGATTGTGGTAGAGCCACCGAACTGGATTGTGACAGAGTCACCGAACTAGATTGTGGCAGAGCCACTAGCACTTCTCTTCAATTTTATCCCAACCCATGCAATCATGTATGCATATACAAAGCATAACAATATTCATAGAATAATTTCATCATAAGGCCCATAATACAAGTTGGCCCATTAAGCAATCTAGCAATTTGGCCCATTAATCAATCTTAACAATTTGGCCCATTAAGCGATCTAGCAAATTTTGGCCCATTAATCAATCTAGCAAATTTTTGGCCCATTAATCGATCTAGCAAATTTTGGCCCATTAATCGATCTAGCAAAATATCAGATTGGCCCATTCATCAAAATATCAGATTGGCCCATTTATCAAAATATCATATTGACCCATTTATCAAAATATCAGATTTGGCCCATTTATCAAAATATCAGATTGGCCTGTTTATCAAAATATCAGATTGGCCCATTTATCAAAATATCAGATTGGCCCATTTATCAAATATCAGATTGGCCCATTTATTAAAATATCAGATTGGCCCATTTCAAAATATCAGATTGGCCCATTCATCAAAATATCAGATTGGCCCATTTATCAAAATATCATATTGACCCATTTATCAAAATATCAGATTTGGCCCATTTATCAAAATATCAGATTGGCCCGTTTATCAAAATATCATATTGGCCCATTTATCAAAATATCAGATTGGCCCATTTCAAAATATCAGATTGGCCCATTTAGCAAAATATCAGATTGGCCCATTTAGCAAAATATCAGCTTGGCCCATTTAGCAAAATATCATATTGGCCCATTTATCAAAATATCATATTGGCCCGTTTATCAAAATATCAGATTGGCCCATTCATCAAAATATCATATTGGCCCATTTATCAAAATATCATATTGACCCATTTATCAAAATAATTCATATGGCCCAAAATATCACTTTTTAACAAAATAACCCATTAAGGGCAAATCCGTAATTCCCACAACCTTAATACCGGTTTCATGCATTTACACAAAAAGTGTTATTATACCGTATTTTTCGATTTTACAAATTTTACGATTTATTCTTATGCTTACGGTATAATATCTAACCCATGAGATAAGTGTGAAATTACACACTCTGGCCCATATCACAAATATCAAACTGCCCATATATCAAATATCACATTTGGCCCATAAAGGGTATTTTCGTAATTCGGTCCATAGGGACATTTCGTAATTCGGCCCATTAGGGGCATTTTCGTAATTCGATCCATAGGGTATTTTCATAATTCGGTAATCGTACCCACTAAGGGTAATTCGGTAATTTACTCTCTAAGGGAAATTCAGAAATTTTACCCACCAAGGGTATTTCGGTAATTTTGCAACCCAGGGGTATTTCAGTAATTTACCCTTTAAGGGTATTTCGGTAATTTTGCAACCCAGGGGTATTTCGGTAATTTACCCTCCAAGGGTATTTCAGTAATTTCGCAACCCAGGGAATTTCGGTAATTTACCCTTTAAGGGTATTTCGGTAATTTTGCAACCCAGGGGTATTTCAGTAATTTGCCCTCTAAGGGTAATTCAGTAGTTTTACCCACCAAGGGTAATTCGGTAATTTACCTTCCAAGGGTAAATTCGGTAGTTTTACCCACCAAGAGTAATTCGATAATTTACCTTCCAAGGGTAAATTCGGTAGTTTTACCCACCAAGGGTAATTCAGTAATTTACCTTCCAAAGGTAAATTCAGTAGTTTTACCCACCAAGGGTAATTCGGTAATTTACCTTCCAAGGGTAATTTCGATAATTTCATATTCAACGGTGTTTCCAAAGGCCTACTATCGCCTCGAGTGGCACAGAATTCTATTTGGGTCTCTTCGGAACTATTGGGTCAAAAATCCATTTTAGGCCCAAACGGGGTAATTTCGCAATTCTGGACTTAACTACTAATTTGGGCATAAAAATATAAAACTGTCCATCTGCGTCATACTGACTAAATTGATTATAACTTGAGTTAGGAAACTTAAAATTTAGATCCGTAAAATTTCCTTGAAACTAGACTCATATATCTTCTTATTGTAATTTTTCCAGAATTTTTGGCCTAGCCATTTAGTACAGTTTATTCCTTAAATTTTCCCTTGTTTCACTGTCCAATGGTTCTGACCTCTCTTAACTTAATTTCAAATATCTCACTGTACGGTTTTCATATACTGTTCCAACTTATTTCTATTGAAAATAGGCTCACTAGGGAATCCATACATATAAATTATAACCCATAATTCATTTTGTAAAATTTTATATGATTTTTCTAAAACAGATCAGTGAACCCCAAAGTTAATCAGAACCAGTCTCACTAAAATCAAGATATCTCAGAATATAAAATTCCTTTTCCTTCTCCGTTTCTTTCATATTAAAATAGATACAGTAAGCTTTAATTTTATATCTTATTCACTTTCTAATTCCTTTTCTCCTATTTTTAGTGATTTTTCAAAAACACGTCACTGCTTCTAACTGAAACTGTTTTATTACAAAATACGATTACCACTACGATCATACGCACACCCGAGTGATTACGGATGCCGGTTTTTAGTTTTCTTCGGTATTTCCACCGATTAACAGCATATTTCATACAAACTTTCAGAGAAGTGTGAGATTACACACCATTTCAGATATGTATATGGAAGGGTATGAGATTACACACCTTATTCGGAATCCGTAACGCGATACTCTCCGCGACACCAAAAATCCGAGTCACCTATTATGAGGGATAGGTTTTCGATTGAACCTTTGATAAAGTACTTCGAGACCTTGCAACCAGCATAAAATCTCTCATGGCAAGTTCCTAGACTTTCAACCATATTACAAATTAGTCCCCTCATTAGCTAGCTTAAGCTTTGGGGGTTCCAAAAATACAAAAATTATCAACTAAATCCATTAAAATCACTTACTTGAAGAGAAAATGAGTTGCTGAAATTTTCAAGCTTTCAAAGCCCTCCCATGGCTGATATTTTCTCACCTACTCTATTACCTTTCAAATCCCATCATTATATTTTGTTTTCACCTACTCCATTATTTCAAATTCCATCATTATTATTTTCCCACTTCTTTATTATCCTTTTTCTTTTATTTTTTTTCCTTTCTTTTTCCTTGTTTTCCTCCTTACCTTATCTTTTTAGTTATCATTTCATTTTTCTTTTATTTCTTTCCTTTAATAATGTCATGGTTGACACTTGGAAGAGCACACAAAAATAAATCCAAAATTTGCAAAAGATGGGATTTGAACCCCTTCCCTCCATGCTCTCCACTTGATGCCATAACCTCTTTACCAATAGTTCATTTATGTTAACAATTTACTCACTTATTTCCATAAACTTTGATGCCTCTTACTATCTCTCCTTAATAGGCTTAAACACAAACTTTCACTAAGGCCCAACTTGAACTCGAAACTTCAAAGAACTCCGCAACATTCCAAAATCACCTTACTAATAAGTCCCACTTGAAATAATGCCATTCTCAAATTCCCATAAATTTTAAACACTCCTACGCCCAAGGCCCATTGGGCCCATTCCTACTAGGCCCAATTTCGGGATGTTACAATTCTACCCTCCTTAAAGAAAATTTCGTCCTCGAAATTTCCAATCAACTATTAAACGCACTGCTCAAATCACACCACTATGCTTTCGCTGTGCATTCCGATCTTAATAACTCTAATATACTTTTAACATAATCTTGAATCCTCTTTCACACAACCAAACGTCTAACCGCAGAAGCAAGCAGTCATCTACCACTTATATTTCAAATTTTTCTACACTCAATCATCACATCCAACCAAAACGTACCTGACTTGATCTTGATAAAACAATCCCGAGCCTTATGCTCCTTAGACCCGCATCTCATACATGCTCCTGACCTCCTCCAATATTCTCTCGGATGACGCCTTTTGCAATAATCCCAAGCCGGAAAGTTTGGACATGCCTTAACATGCTTCACGGAACGACACAGCGACCCAAAAGAATCACGATCTCTTTTCTTCCTACAGTCCACACTCCCAATCTCGAAGTGCTTCACCAATTCCTTTAACCTCTTCAAATACCTCCTTAACTATTTGAGTCAGCTCATCAACCTTAGTTCGATCATGAGATCCCGTCTCAACCACTGGCGACGCCAGCGCCTCCCTTTCGGAAACATACCCCGATGCTAAAGATCTAGCCTTAGTACCTCGGCCTCTACCACGTCCACATCTATCGTGTCCACGTCTTCTAACATTCATGTTCACTAATGTCGACTTAATCTTATTACAAGTTTTATGAATCAGTATACTATTTCAGTGTTTATGAAGTAATGTTTTATAGCGTATAAGAGTAGAAGTGGTTTTCGCAAATCACATCCTAGAGTCTCAATCTCTATAGTTTCAACTTCTAAAACTAACAGTTTTAGAGTATTCTATCTTGTGGAATTTTCTTACCACAGTAATAACACAATAATCATAAAATGAAAACAAATACTTACTTGACTTGGTGTCAGATACTCGTGGTACCATACTTCCTTTAGAACATATATTTATAAATCAAAATTTTAAACAGCTTTGGAAAACGCTACTGAACCCAAACCACAGCCGAGTTTTGCAAACTGAGCTCTGATACCACTTAAATGTAACACCCCAAACCCGACCTAGAAGTTAAGCCCGAATCTGGTGTGTCACATGGAAGTTTTTTTTTTATTCAAACCATCTTTGAGATTGTTAAAAACTTGTTTGAGAATTACAGCCTCTTTGTTAAAACCCAAAACACTTAAGCAATTGTTATTTACTTGAAAACGTAATTATCTTTAAAAACCTTTTTGGTTGTAAAAATATATTTAAAATAAACAATTTACGAAAATGGGACGTTTGGGAATAGAGTTGCAGAAGCATTTTGAAAGAAAATCCGAGTCCTGATTACAACATTTAACCCAAAATAGTAAAGTAATAAAATAAACAAGAAAGAAGTCTGAAGTCCAAATAAACCATTTCTGAAGTATGGTCTCCATCGAGTCATCCAAGGCCCAAGTCCACGTCACTGAGCATTACCTGAAAATGTTAAGAAAAAGGGAGGTGAGTTACAAGAACTCAGTGTGTAATCCCCTTACCATCATCCACTGGGTCGGAACATACATAGCAATATTTTGGGCCTAAGCCCATTTACAATTATAACATAATAACATGTATATAATATGCATATGATATGCAAATCCCAAACCAAACCTAATTTCCATCCGCTACTCACCACCCGTACCAACCAGCACACCTGTGGGGATCAAGTCAACCCACCCCGCCAACACACCAATCGCAGGCATAAAGTCATTTAAAATGTTTGTGGCAGAGCCACCGAACTAGATTGTGACAGAGTCACCGAACTAGATTGTGGTAGAGCCACCGAACTGGATTGTGATAGGGTCACCGAACTAGATTGTGGCAGAGCCACTAGCACTTCTCTTCAATTTTATCCCAACCCATGCAATCATGTATGCATATACAAAGCATAACAATATTCATAGAATAATTTCATCATAAGGCCCATAATACAAGTTGGCCCATTAAGCAATCTAGCAATTTGGCCCATTAATCAATCTTAACAATTTGGCCCATTAAACGATCTAGCAAATTTTGGCCCACTAATCGATCTAGCAAATTTTTGGCCCATTAATCGATCTAGCAAATTTTGGCCCATTAATCGATCTAGCAAAATATTAGATTGGCCCATTCATCAAAATATCAGATTGGCCCATTTATCAAAATATCATATTGACCCATTTATCAAAATATCAGATTTGGCCCATTTATCAAAATATCAGATTGGCCTGTTTATCAAAATATTAGATTGGCCCATTTATCAAAATATCAGATTGGCCCATTTATCAAATATCAGATTGGCCCATTTATTAAAATATCATATTGGTCCATTTCAAAATATCATATTGGCCCATTCATCAAAATATCAAATTGGCTCATTTATCAAAATATCATATTGACCCATTTATCAAAATAATTCATATGGCCCAAAATATCACTTTTTAACAAAATAACCTATTAAGGGCAAATCCGTAATTCCCACAATCTTAATACCGGTTTCATGCATTTACACAAAAAGTGTTATTATACTATATTTTTCGATTTTACAAATTTTACGATTTATTCTGATGCTTACGGTATAATATCTAACCCATGAGATAAGTGTGAAATTACACACTCTGGCCCATATCACAAATATCAAACTGCTCATATATCAAATATCACATTTGGCCCATAAAGGGTATTTTCGTAATTCAGTCCATAGGGACATTTCGTAATTCGGCCTATTAGGGGTATTTTCGTAATTCGGTCCATAGGGCATTTTCATAATTCGGTAATCGTACCCACTAAGGGTAATTCGGTAATTTACTCTCTAAGGGAAATTCAGAAATTTTACCCACCAAGGGTATTTCGATAATTTTGCAACCCAAGGGTATTTCAGTAATTTACCCTCTAAGGGTATTTCGGTAATTTGCAACCCAGGGGTATTTCGGTAATTTACCCTCCAAGGGTATTTCAGTAATTTCGCAACCCAGGGAATTTCGGTAATTTACCCTCGAAGGGTATTTCTGTAATTTTGCAACCCAGGGGTATTTCAGTAATTTACCCTCTAAGGGTAATTAGTAGTTTTACCCACCAAGGGTAATTCGGTAATTTACCTTCCAAGGGTAAATTTGGTAGTTTTACCCACCAAGGGTAATTCAGTAATTTACCTTCCAAGGGTAAATTCGGTAGTTTTACCCACCAAGGGTAATTCGGTAATTTACCTTCCAAGGGTAAATTCGGTAGTTTTACCCACCAAGGGTAATTCAGTAATTTACCCTCCAAGGGTAATTTCGGTAATTTCATATTCAACGGTGTTTCCGAAGGCCTACTATCGCCTCGAGTGGCACATAATTCTATTTGGGTCTCTTCGGAACTATTGGGTCAAAAATCCATTTTAGGCCCAAACGGGGTAATTTCGCAATTCTGGACTTAACTACTAATTTGGGCATAAAAATTTAAAACTGTCCATCTGCGTCATTCTGACTAAATTGATTATAACTTGAGTTAGGAAACTCAAAATTTAGATCCGTAAAATTTCCTTGAATCTAGACTCATATATCTCCTTACTGTAATATTTCCAGAATTTTTGGCCTAGCCATTTAGTACAGTTTATTCCTTAAATTTTCCCTTGTTTCACTGTCTAATGATTCTGACCTCTCTTAACTTAATTTCAAATATCTCACTGTACGGTTTTCATATACTGTTCCAACTTATTTCTTTTGAAAATAGGCTCACTAAGGAATCCATACATATAAATTATAACCCATAATTCATTTTTTACAATTTTATATGATTTTTCCAAAACAGATCAGTGAACCCCGAAGTTAATCAGAACTAGTCTCACTAAAATCAAGATATCTCAGAATATAAAATTCCTTTTCCTTCTCTGTTTCTTTCATATTAAAATAGACACAGTAAGATTTAATTTGATATCTTATTCACTTTCTAATTCATTTTCTCCTATTTTTAGTGATTTTTCAAAAACACGTCACTGCTTCTAACTGAAACTGTTTTATTACGAAATACGATTACCACTATGATCATACGCACACCCGAGTGATTACGGATGCCGGTTTTTAGTTTTCTTCGGTATTTCCACCGACTAACAGCATATTTCATACAAACTTTTAGAGAAGTGTGAGATTACACACCATTTCAGATATGTATATGGAAGGGTATGAGATTACACACCTTATTCGGAATCCGTAACGCGATGCTCTCCGCGACACCAAAAATCTGAGTCACCTATTACGAGGGATAGGTTTTCGATTGAACCTTTGATAAAGTACTTCGAGACCTTGCAACCAGCATAAAATCTCTCATGGCAAGTCCCTAGACTCTCAACCATATTACAAATTAGTCCCCTCATTAGCTAGCTTAAGCTTTGGGGGTTCCAAAAATACAAAAATTATCAACTAAAGCCATCAAAATCACTTACTTGAAGAGAAAATGAGTTGCTAAAATTTTCAAGCTTTCAAAGCCCTCCCATGGCTGATATTTTCTCACCTACTCTATTACCTTTCAAATCCCATCATTATATTTTGTTTTCACTTACTCCATTATTTCAAATTCCATCATTATTATTTTCCCACTTCTTTATTATCCTTTTTCTTTTATTTCTTTCCTTTCTTTTTCCTTGTTTTCCTCCTTACCTTATCTTTTTAGTCATCATTTCATTTTTCTTTTATTTCTTTCCTTTAATAATGTCATGGTTGACACTTGGAAGAGCACACAAAAATAAATCCAAAATTTGCAAAAGATGGGATTTGAACCCCTTCCCTCCATGCTCTCCACTTGATGCCATAACCTTTTTACCAATAGTTCATTTATGTTAACAATTTACTCACTTATTTCCATAAACTTTGATGCCTCTTACTATCTCTCCTTAATAGGCTTAAACACAAACTTTCACTAAGGCCCAACTTGAACTCGAAACTTCAAAGAACTCCGTAACATTCCAAAATCACCTTACTAATAAGTCCCACTTGAAATAATGCCATTCTCAAATTCCCATAAATTTTAAACACTCCTACTCCCAAGGCCCATTGGGCCCATTCCTACTAGGCCCAATTTCGGGATGTTACAACAAGAATAAATCAATAACCAAATATAAACATATATCCCATATGCAAATCTTATCTACTATGTAATAAACATATCAAAATAAACTTTTTCTATATTCGAACATAACCTATTATCCTTTAGTACCAATTCAAGAATAACATCTTAACCAAATTAACAACCAAATTCACTCATACTTTTATCTATCCATATGTCATAACCGAATCAACCAAATGCACACATCCAAAATTACTAACCAATTTCAATGCACAAAATAGATATCATGAATACCATTCATTCAAGACATATAGCATAATAACCAAATGAACGTAAGCCATAATCAAACAAAACCGTACTAAAGCATTGAAGTTAGGCCATTTTCGCATGGCTTAATTTATACAAAATCAAAGTCTAACATTTAAAATTTCAATCTAGCCTATACATGCCATAGGTTAAAAAATTCAGCTTATAAAATACCGAAGACAGTCGATAGTGTGATAGACTTTGGCGATGATCCCGAGCTCATAATTTGACTCCAAAATCTAATAAACAATGCAAACAAACACATACATTAAGCTATCATAGCTTAGTAAGTTATAAGCAATTCCATAACAACAATGAATTATATCATTATATTAGTAAGGCCAATTTAATATAATCACAATCGAGGTTTAAAACTGTAACTATATATAATTTATATCACCATTCGTAAACTTTCACATTTCATAGCCTTAAGGCCGAACACTCACACATTCAATAATAGATTTCACATCGATCTATAAATCACTTTCCCACCTCAAAACAAATACATATACATTTATACAAGTATATAGATATATCACATTTTCTTAATTTCATATGCATATATCACTTACCAAAATTTTACTTGCATTTCAAACCCATATAAATCACATATTAATATGTATAATACATAGTTTCATTTCAACAATTAAGACTTATTTTTTTTTATCCAAAAGATGATCTATCATCACATACCTGATCATTTTATCTCGTTTAACACATTCATTAACCGATACTCTTAAAGGATCAGCAAAACCCGCACACTCAGTGGCAAAACCTTGTAACGTATCACACACTTAGTGCCGTCACATTAACATCTCGCACACTTAGTGCCAAATCCTTGTAATGTATCACACACTTAGTGCCGTCACATTTAACATCTCGCACACTTAGTACTATATTTCATACTATCATTTCCGTACATCAATTTCGCATATTACAAATCAGCATATAAATCTCATGTTTATATATAATTAACAACACATATATGCTTATAAACTTACCAAATTCAATCTTTGAGATTGAAATTACTCGCACACTTAGTGATCATTAACCGATTTCGCACACTTAGTGCTAAATGACCGATTTTGCACATATAGTACTTGGTATCCAATTTGCACATTTAGTGCATATCTCAAACTTGCTACTCATTCATATATATATATATATATATACATATTAACTTATTCATCTCTCGAATCAATATCACATTCGTGTATATCATTGACATATATGTATACATCAGATTCGGCTATATTCATCTCTCAAATCAATATCACATTCGGCTATATCAACAATAAACATATATACTTCCATTAAATTCATGTACATCTGTAACGACCTCAAAAGCATGGATATTGGAAAATAAGTTATCGGGTCTTCGTTTTTAGTAAACGGACTCGTAAAATATTTATTAAAAATATTTATAAAGTTAGTTATGTGTTTAATCAAGTTTTAATTAAGTGAATTTAGCTTAATTAGTAAAAAAAGACTAAATTGAAATAGGAGTAAAAGTTGAATTATAGATTAAAAGAAATTATAAAGGACCAAAATGGCAATTAAACCATTTTGTATAGTTGAGGCGGTGTAACGTGGAAAAATCGGAGATTTTTATGTTTATATATTATTATATATTATATAATAAAGATATTTTATGTTTTAATTATAAATATTATATTATAGTGTTATTATATATATATGTGTGTGTGTGTGTGTGTGTGTGTGTTATAAAGAGAAAGTAAAAAAAAAAAGAAAAAGAAAGAAGAACAGAAAAGAAACAGAGAACAAGACGAAAGCAGGGGAAGAAAAAGGGAAAGAAAAAAAAAAGGGGGAAATTCAAAGTTTGAAGCTTGGAAGTCTAATAGGTAAGTTAATTTAGCCCTTTTCTTTTAATTTTGATGTTTTATAAGTTTTAGGACAAAGTTTTGATGAATTTAAGTTGAGGTTTTTGGAGTTTTAAAGTTTTTGAATATAGCATATGATGAATAAAATGATGAATTAGTGGTTTAATTGAAAGAATTTGAAGTTAGAATTGGATAAAGGATTTAATTGCAAAATAAGCTATAGGAAAACAGTTTTGGGATAGTAGCAGTAGAGTAACTTTGAAAATTCACCAAACATCGTATAAGTGGAATTAGAAGTGAGTGAGATATGAAGTTAAAGCTTATTGAGTCTATTTTCATATGAAAGAAACAGAGAAAGAAAATAAATTTTGTATTTTGAGATATTTATATTTTTGTGAGACAGGTTTAGAGTGATTTCGAGATCCCCTGTTCTGACTTAGAAAAATCATTAAAAAATGTAAAAAAAATAATTTTGGGACATAATTTATATGGTTAGATTCCTTACTGAGTCTATTTTTATAAGAAACAAACTAGAACATCATTTGAATTCTGTTCAAGAAGATAATTAAAATTTAGAAAAGAGTGGTCGGAACTGTTAGACAACAGAATAGGGGTGAATTTAAAGAATAAACTGTATTTATTGGATGAATCAAAAAAATTCTGAAAATTTTATGACAAGAATATATGTGAGTCTAGTTTCATAGAAAATTTACGGATCTTAATTTGGAATTCTGTAACTCAAGATATAGATAATTTAGTGACAATGACTCAGGTAGACAGCATTGAAAGAACTTATAAGTAAATAATAGAATTGTGTGTAAAGAATGTGGAATAAAGAGGTAGAGTAGGGAATTGAATAAAATTCAATTATTTATTGAGATTTAATGTTGTAATTAATAATGTAAATCATTATTATCTCCATAGCAAACAAGGAATTCGAGACATTGAGCAAGGAAGGAAAAGAGAAAAACAAATGAGGAGTAAAAAACGAGAAATTTAGGTTAGTATTACTATAATTCAAATTTGATTATTTGTTAAATTTTAAATTAATATATGTATATATGATAAAAAAATTTGAAGTAAGTATCAAGAATGAATTAAGTGATAAATATGTATTGGAATTGAATTTATTATTAGTAATTGTTGAATTTTGAGTAATATGTTTAGTAAATAGAAATAAGGTTAATATTGATATTGAATTAGATAAAACTGAATTTAATTGTGAATTGAATGAAATTGAAATGAAGTTTGAATATGTATGAGCATTTGATGATATATTGATTAGAAAGTGGAAAATGCATTGAATTGATGATATATATATATATATATATATATAAATGAATGGAATGGAAATGTGAAAAGTGAAAAGTGTTTTGAAATTGAATCAAATTGAATTGAATGTGATTATTTGAAATGTACATGGATTGAAAGTATGAGGATGTGATTGAGTTGAAATGTTCATAAAATGAATGAAATTATGAATATGTGTGAATATATGAATTGTATATTGATTGGAGAAGTGAATCGAATTGAATTGAATCAAAGTGAAATTATCTGAAATGTGTATTGATTAGATATTGGAAAATGATATAAACACCCTATTAACTAGTCGGGCTTAGTCGGATATAGCTGGCATGCCATAGGATTTGAGATGTATTCAGGAGATTTTCGGCTCGGCCGAGGAGATATTTCTGTTATTATATGCTTCGGTTTATCCGAAGAGGCATTTAATGCCTTATTGGTGTGTTTGGGAGGATATGATATATTGGTGTGTTTGGGAGGTTATATTATACTGGTGTGTTATGGAGGATTTATATTATTCCAGGTGTGATTGAGTTGGATATTCTGGTGTGTTGGGATGGAATCTGTGTATCCGTTGAGGTCCGAGTCAAGTTAATAGGGGTAAATAAGTGAAATGATAAATTTCGAATAAATGTGATTAAGCTATTGAAAGAAATAAGAAAGTGAAATTGTCAAATAAGATATGAAATGAGATTTGTGATATGAAATTGAATGCATGAACCAAAGGTTCATGAAATGTTCAAAGATGAATTGTGAATTGAAATATTATATAAGATGGAGAAATGAAACTAAAGTTTACAGTTTTGCTTGAAATGATATAAATAGTATAAGAAGTTAATTGAAAAGAATAATATAATTGAATTATATATATTTTGAGTGTGAATTTGATATGAGAAAATGAAATTGAGATATGAGATTTAGAATATGGACCAAAGGTGTATGAATTGAATGAAGTTTAAAGCGATGATATAAGAAATAAACTAGTGAAATTGTTGTTGTTGAGATATGACTTTAGTAAACACAAATTGCAATAGAATTAATATTGAATAAAGAATAAAATTTAGTGAATTATATATGATATGAAATGAACTAATGGAATGAAATGTGGAAAATAATAATAATAATAAATTCAATGAAAATTGGATAGTGAAATAATGTATAAATATAATTAAATACAAGCCTTGAAATAATGCTTATTATATTAGATGATTTAATTTAAAGAATGAAATAACTATTAAGTAATTATATCATAAATTGAATGTATATAAGTTACTATATAATTTGAATTATGGTAATACTACTGAGTATACCTTTACTCAGCGTGCGGTTGTTTCTGTGCGCAGGTTAATTGAAAGTCGGTGTCCGGACCAGCATCCAGAGTAATCCCGACCTCAGAGAAAATTTTGAGTAATGTACTTTTCTTTGATAATGGTGGCATGTACCTAGATAATGAATAGGTTAAGTATAAGTGCCTTATAGTTTGAGAAAAATTTTAAAATGTTTGAAAATGTTCTAAGTATTCGAATTAGTCCCGAACCATTCCTATCGAAGATTCATATAAGGGACTATAAGATTATTTTATATTATGATTGATAATAATTGTGTATTAATTGTAAAGTTGTCCGATCGATCTGGTAGCACTCCGTAACCCTATTCCAATGACAGGTTAGGGTTAAGGGTGTTACAACATCATTATACATAAATCCAATCCAACATGATTGCTTAAAAACTTACCTCGAATATCGACGGTCGTTATAAATGGGCTATTCGAACATGGTTACCAAGCTTATTCAGATTCGACATAAGCACATATAAATTCATATTTTTCATACCAGCATATATATATAACATTTATCTACAATTAAACATGTCTATTTGCCTACAAACTTACCTCGGACAATGTAAAACGGAACGGGACGACTAGTCGACCACTTTCGTTTTTCCCCAATCCAATCCCGATCCTTTTTGTTCTTGATCTAATAAATTTCAAATTTGGCTAAATCAAATATAATTCCATTGAATTTAATCCGGAAACACATAAATGGGCAAACTACCATTTTGCCCCTGATATTTTACACTTTTTACAATTTAGTCCTTTTTGCGCAAAACACAAATTACACAAAATTTGGCTACACTTCTTTAGGGCCGAATATTTATTGTCTTATTACAAGCTCATACATTTCATTTATTTCACATTTTGACCCCTCAATTTACAAATTTCACAATTTAATCCTATTTAGGCATTTTTACCAAAAATGCCTTAATTAAACTTATCAATCTAACAACCTATATTTATTTTCCATCACTAAACACCAATTTCATCATGCTATCAACAATGGCATTTCATGAATACACCATCAAATTCAAAAATTCTAACTTGGGCTAGCTAGTATTCAAAGCAACGATCTCAAAAACGTAAAAATTATCAATAACCGAACTCAATTACATACCTTAATTAGACATGCAAGGACCGAAAGTTTCAAAAGCTCAAGCTCATTCTTCCTTCTCTAGTTTCGGCAATGGAGAGATAAAATGAAAATAAAAGATTTTCATCCACTTTGGTTTATGTTTTATTATTATTATAATATTATATGTTATTAAATTCACCAAATTTTTAATATAAAACTAATTTGATAACCCATCTACTATTACATGCATTTTGGCCGGCCACTAATATCTATTTATGGCCAAATTGCAACATTAATACTCCATAATATAAAAACAATCACATTTCGGCCCTTACACATTCACCCTTAATTTTCCATTTTATGCGATCAAGTCCTTTTATTAAATTAAGTACATAAACAATCAAATTTTCATACGAAACTTTCACACCTGCTAATTCACATATAATAAAACACAAAAAATAATATTTAAATATTTTTTTGACTCAGATTCGTGGTCCTGAAACCACCGTTCCGACTAGGGTCTAATTCGGGCTGTTACAAGAAGTGTTGGAGAAGTCCTGGGTTCAAACCTGGACTTTAGCAAAAATTTTGGTTTTAAGTGAATAAAACCCTGGATGTAAGTATGTAGGCTTTAAGAATATTGTTGGGGAAATCATGACACAAGGAAGCATGTAGTCTAGTGGTTGTGGCGTCATTAAGGGTGCAAGGGAGCCTGGGTTCAAGTCTTAGCTCTTGCAATTTATTTTGGGTTTTCTTTTAAAGGAACCTAGACCTTGGCCTTTAGACCTCTTAATTTATTGAAGGTGAAATGTGACACAAAGAGAGTGGGTGATCTAGTGGCAAGGTGGAGCTACATGTATGGCAAAGAGTCTGAGGTTCGACGCATGGCGTGCGCAATTGTATGTTTATTTTGCTGCTTGAGCTGGGGAGGTGCTGGAACTCTATGGTTGAATTGGTCATAAGAATTTGAATGGGGAGTTGAAGTAAATCAAGGAGTGAATTGTTGAGAGAATCAAGCATTTTCAAAGGTGGGTGTGTTGTAGCCGAATTAGGAGACTTGTTTGTGCAAATTTGGCTAGGGGGACTCCTGAATGCTTTTCTCTGTTGTTGGTCAGTTTTGGCATTTTTTTTGTCGTTTTGGGTGTGTCAAAATTTCAATATACCATTCGTGCATCTTTTTGCCTTGCTATTAACCATTCAAGCACTTTTGTTCTTTGGTTTAGCACTTCTTCTACAAGCACTTGTTTGGCCGAATCTCTGCTTCCCTCTCCCATTTCTCTTTATTCATTTATTTTTCTTCTTTTCCCTTTATTCTCTTAAGCCGAATATCATCCCTCCTCTTTTTGTTTGGTTTCGGTTTTCTATTAGCTCGTGAATCGAGTCTTTTCTCTTGATTAGTTCGGAGGTGACCACACAACTGCGGCTGTTATGCTTTGGTCTTTATATATGTTTTGAATTTCGTCTTGGGTTTTAATTTCTGTAATAAGACCTCTCTGGATTTAATTCTGAATTGAAATTTTGGTTACGTTTTATATCTGTTAGACGTAGACGAGTTTTTAACCCAATTACTGTTTTTAAAAAAATATACGTTTTAAACTTTTTTACCTTAAATTAGCTTACGCAACTAAAAAAGATTTTTAACGAAGTTAACAACGTTGTTAAAAGTGATTAACTTTTCATTGAACCACATTTTGAAATTGAACGAACAAAAACTGAGACTTTAGTTTTTAAATACTAAGAAGGGTTTTCAATGAAAACATGGTTTTCGAAAAACACTTCAATGTGAAACGCCAAATTCGGGTCTAACTTCTGGGCCGGGTTTGGGGTGTTACATTTAGTGGTATCAAAGCCGAGTTGCAAAACTCGGCTGTGGATTGGGTTTTTAAAATTGAACTTCTAAAAGAACTATTTCAAAAGATTTGAAGTATGTGAAATGTTTTACTGAATATTTTCCTGAAAGTGTTGCTCACCGAGTCTCTGGCGCCGAATCCATAAGTTTTTTGAACACTTTTGTCTATTTAGAAATTGTAACCTATCTGCTATGATAGGTGGATGTTTTGGATGTGTGTTAAAGAAATTGGGATCAGAGTGCGCAGCGGTAGCGTAGTGGGGTAGTTGTTACACGGCTACCTTGTTAGCTGGAAATTTCGGGGACAAAATTTCTTTAAGGGGGTAGAATTGTAACACCCCGACTTTTAGGCCTAGAAGTATTGGGCCTTGTGTATGGATCAGTAAGGAGGTTGTACATAAGTATTTAATTGTGCAAGGAAATGTCACAATTAAATGTCTGCTTCAGTGGTTAAGGGCCCTGAGAAGTGTTGGAGAAGTACTGGGTTCAAACCTGAACTTTAGCAAAAAATTTGGTTTTAGGTGAATAAAACCCTGGATGTAAGTAAGTACGCTTTAAGAATATTGTTGGGGAAATCATGACACAAGGAAGCATTTGGTCTAGTGGTTGTGGCGTCATTAAGGTGCAAGGGAGCTTGGGTTCAAGTCTTGGCTCTTGCAATGTATTTTGGTTTTTCTTTTAAAGGAACCTGGACCTTGGCCTTTAGACCTCTTAATTTATTGAAGGTAAAATGTGACACAAAGAGAGTGGGTGATCTAGTGGCAAGGTGGAGCTACATGTATGGCAAGGAGTCTGAGGTTCGAGGCATGGCGTGCGCAATTGTATGTTTATTTTGCTACTTGAGCTGGGGAGGTGTTGGAACTGGATTGGAACACTATGGTTGAATTGGTCATAATTATTTGAAGTTGGAGTAAATCAAGGAGTGAATTGTGGTGAGAATCAAGCATTTTCAAAGGTGGGTGTGTTGTAGCTGAATTAGGAGACTTGTTTGTGCAAATTCGGCTAGGGGGATTCCTGAATGCTTTTCTCTGCTATTGGTCGGTTTTGGCATATTTTTTTTTGTTTTGGGTATGCCGAAATTTCAATATACCATTCGTGCATCTTTTTTCCTTGCTATTAACCATTCAAGCACTTTTGTTCTTCGGTTTAGCACTTCTTCTACAAGCACTTGTTTGGCCGAATCTCTGCTTCCCTTTCCATTTTCTCTTTATTCATTTGTTTTTCTTCTTTTCTCTTTCTTCTCTTAAGCCGAATATCATCCCTCCTTTTTTTGTTTGGTTTCGGTTTTCTATTAGCTCGTGAATTGAGTCTTTTCTCTTGATTAGTTTGGAGGTGACCACACGACTGTGACTGTTATGCTTTGGACTTTTTTCGTTTTGGGTTTTAATTTCTGCAATAAGGCCTCTCTGGATTTAATTCTGAATTGGGATTTTGGTTACATTTTATATCTGTTAGACCTAGACGAGTTTTCAACCCAATTACTTTTTTTAAAAAAACATACGTTTTAAACTTCTTTACCTTAAATTAGCTTCCGCAACTAAAAGAGATTTTTAACGAAGTTAATAACGTTTTTAAAAGTGATTAACTTTTCAATGAACCATGTTTTGAAATTGAACGAACAAAAACTGAGACTTTAGTTTTTAAATACTAAGAAGGGTTTTCAATAAAAACATGGTTTTCGAAAAACACTTCAATGTGACACGCCAGATTTGGTTCTAACTTCTGGGCCGGGTTTGGGGTGTTACAAACTCGCACATCAAAAATCCATTATACCATTCACTAAGCAACCCAACTGTGCAACATACACTTTCATGAATAACCTCATCTTTTCATAAATTAGTAATAATGAGCCATCAACTATGGTTATATACAAGGAGTTCATTTAATAAGGAGCCAACACACACTTGGCCAAAATAACAAAACATTTCACCTAGTCTAGCCCCTATACATGCCATACTCAAAATGCTAAGTTTAGATATACCGAGATGAACTGGTAGTGAGGGTGATCTTCCAATTAACTTCGTATCCCGAACTGGCTCTTTGACACTATAAACAAGGGAAAAGAAAGGGAGTAAGTTTTAAGCTTAGTAAGTTTACATGTAAATAATAAGCATCATAACATATATATGTATATTTAGCAATGCTTTTCATAACAAGTAAGAACAATCCACATTTCACAATCATGCTTACTCATTTCATCTCTTACCACCTTTCAACCATATAACAAATATAATACTCTCATTTATTTGCATACATTCCCCGCACTCATCACCACAACATCATATGAAACATATACTTAAACGATTTCTCAATGAATCATTCAAAATAATACCAAACACTCAGTGGTTTCGCACACAGCCCACCGTTACTCTATAATAGGGTGGTATCGCACATAGCCCACCAACAAGAATATTTACAATGGTATCGCACTTAGCCTACTAAATGATAATATAAGCGATGGTATCGCACACAGCCCATCGTGAATAAGTAATAAGGTGGTATTGCACACAGCCCACCAACAAGAATAATTACGGTGGTATCGCACATAGCCTACCAATGATTATTACGAATAATATTCCACACTTACCTAACCATTTCAAGGTTCATACGAGAATTACTCATTTTCTATCAAATTCAATCCATCTCAATCATAAATGATCTCATTCATACAATACACCAATAAGTATCAATACAAGTATTCAAGATGTACCGTTTACACATAAACTTACCTCGGTGCAAAATGTGTTCATTTGTGGTTTAATCCGAAACCTTGCCTTTTCCCCGATCAAGGTTGATTTTGCATTCTTCTTGATCTATAATAATAAAATTCTCTCATTCAATCACTTTGTAACAGCCCGATTTAAGGGCTAATCGGAACAGTGATCTCGGGATCACTAATCCGAGGTTAGAGAAAATTATTTTAATATTATTTTATGTGTTAAAGCATGATTTTGGAATTACATGAAAATTTTGATACGTTAATTTTAACGATTTCTTGCTTAATCGTGAAAAAGGACTAAATCGCATAAAATGCAAAAGTTCCATTCTATAAGCTAAAGGTACCAAATAGCCATAGATTGATAATTGGAGGTCTTTAAAAGGCAAGTAGGCCCCCAATATATGCTTGGCCGGCCATAGGGGACAAGAATTGACCAAGTTGGTCAAAGTTAGTGATGTTTGGTGGCTTAAATTGATAGTTTAATATTAAAATAAAGAAAAGATGATGTCCATCTTTCTTGTTCATCTCTTTCTACGAAATTGCAAGCAAAAATAGGGGTTTGAAAGCTTAAAATTTTCAACAAGCTCTCCTCCATCCTAGTAAGTGTTCTAGTGATCTTTTCTTGAAAATAGTTGTACTTTTAAGACCCCTAAAGCTTAAGCTTTCAAATGAGGAGACTATTGTGCAATATGGTGAAAGGTTTAGAGTTTTTCCATGAGAGCTATCATTGTTATTTGCTGCATTTTTATGGAAGAAATTGAGTCTTAGTTGTTACATGAATAACTTTTATGAAAGGTGTTGTCTTGAAAACACCTAATTGAACATTGATGAAAAGGTTATAAATTTGTAGTAAGTATGTGAAATGTTAAGTTTTGATGATAGCTATAAGAGTATTAAATGTTCACTTAGGCTTGTTGAAGGTAGAAATGTGATTAAAATTAATTTCTGAGCCTAGGGGCAAAATGGTTATTTTGCCAAAGTCTAGGGGCAAAATGGTTATTTTGCCAAAGTCTAGGGGCAAAATAGTAATTTTGCCAAAGCATGATTATCGAAATGCTTTTATTAATGTGATGATTAAAATGAGCTAAAATTTTATTATAGATCAAGAAATACGAAGCCCAGATCGAAACCGAGGCAAGAACAAAGTCGAGGACTAAATTGCATATTTACATACATTTTGAATACCGAGGTAAGTTTGTATGAATTAAAGTTTTACGTTTATTCTCATTCAATTACTTATTATGTTGTATAATGTATATTATTTCTATGAAGTAAAATGGTTGATATTATGATGAGAATCGTAAATGAGAATATGTATAAGAAAGTCCCGGTTGAAGTCTCGGAATAATGAGGAAACTATTATCACAGCATGTCATAAGGAAAGTCCATGTAAGACCATGTAAAGACATGGCATCGGCACCCAAGGAATGTAGGTCCCGTATAAGACCATGTCTGGGATATGGCATCAGCATCGAACAAGGAAGGTCTTGTGTAAGACCATGTCTGGGACATGGCGTCGACACCATACAAGGAAGATCTCGTGTAAGACCATGTCTGGGACATGGCTTCGACACCAAAGAAAGATCTCGAGTAAGACCATGTCTGGGACATGGCTTCGACACCAAAGGAAGATCTCGTGTAAAACCATGTCTGGGACATGGCATCGACATCATGAGCCAATCCCATGTAAGACCGTATCTGGGATATGGCATTGGTATCATGAGGCGATCTCATGTACGACCATGTCTGGGACATGGCATTGGCATCGAGAACATGTTTGATAAGATTGAGTGACCTTAACTATTCCAGAAAATTCAACGGGTAAAAGAGCTAAATATGAAAGAGACAACAAGAAAGTCAAGTAAGTAAAGATGCACTAAGATAAGTTATACAAGGTTAATATAAAGCATTTTTCATGTTAAGAAGAATGAAAGTTGAGTTTACTTTTGCATCAACAAAATGTACTAATCAATGTGATCAAGTGACACAGGTACCATAATTATAATGCAAGTATGAAATTATTATGTATCATGGGAGGAGTAAGTAAGCCATGCACTTAAGATTTATGTTGTTCTTAACTAGAAATGGATGAGTTATAATAAGTTAATATATTGCTATATGAGTTTCATGCAAACTTACTAAGCTATATGCTTACTTATCTACCTTCTTCTTTCCTCGCAGTCTTGCTAAGCTAACTCGTGGATCATTGACGTCGGAGCTCGGAGCACACTATCTATCACTATTCTGGTATAGCCAAGTTTTCTTTATTAAGTATGGCATGTATAGGAATTATTTCATCTTGGTATAAGTCCTAAAAGGGGCCAAAGTGTTGGCTACTAGGTTACTATTCTTTTGTATATGGCTAAAGAGATTGGCCAATATTTACTAAGTATATACATCAATTGATGATGAGTTATGCATTGTTATTCATGTTTTTGATGAAGTATTTGAGTGGTTGGATTGAGTATATGAATGATTTTGATTTCAGGGTGGTAATTGGCTTGGAAAATAGCCTTTAAGTGTCCACACGGGCGTGTGTCTAGGCCGTGTGTGACACACAGTCAACCCACATGGGTGTGTTAATAGGCCGTGTGTCCCTGCATGTTAGTGTTTTAAGTCAGTGTCGACACACGGGCGTGTGCCTTGGCCGTGTGCTAATTAAGGGTCGATGACGTCATAGTCAAAGAGCTCCACGGGTAGAAGACACGAGGCGTGTCTAGGCAGTGTGAAGGACACGGGCCATTGACACGGGCGTGTGTCAAGCCATGTAAAAACCCTTGTAGGTTGTAATAAAAATAAATTGTACCGGGCTAGGGACATAGGCGTGTAAGACCACACGGCCTGCCCATACGGGCGTGTCCCAGGTCACACGAGCGTGTGACCCCTGTTTAGACAAGAATTTTCAAAGAGAGTAAAAGTTTTCGGTTGATCTTTGAAACCATCGGGATGTATGTTTATGGCCTCGTAAGCCCATGAGATGAATGTTATGACCACGAAAAAAAAGTTTTAAATCGGAACGAAATTTTATAGCCTGTTAATACATGTTTAAGTAAGGTGAAGGATAGTAATGCCTCGTATCCGGTTCCGGCATCGGACATGGGTGAGGGGTGTTACACACTTTATAAATCATAATACACCAAAATTTCCACTTAGGCAAAATTGACCATTTTGCCCTTATACTTTGGCAAAATTATGATTTTGCCCTTAGGCTTGTAAATTATTTTTCATCACATTTTCTCATTAAACAAGCCTAGCTGAACATTTATTTCTCTTACAACAAATTACAAAACCATTTATTTCATGCATGTATTATACAATTTCAACCTTTACAAATAAGTCCTATTTAGGTGTTTTCTTGATAATTCCTTTCACAAAAGTTGTTTCTCATCTCACTAACATTCATTTTACAAAATAGTCCCCTCATTAGCTAGCTTGAGCTTTGGGGGTTTCAAAAGTACAAATATTATCAAGAAAGACCTCTAAAATCACTTACTTGCAAAAGAATAGCTTGGCTGAAAGTTTGAACTCCAAAATCCCTTATTTTCTCTTCAATTTTTGGCAGAGAAGAAGTGTGAATAGTGAAAGATGATATCTCTTTTATTTATCTTATTTTATTCATTTTTTATCACCTAATTTCACCAAATTTCGACCAAAATTTAATGTTCTTGTCTCCTTGTCTCTATAGCCGACCAACACACCCTTAATGGCCTAATTACACTTTAAGGACCTCTAATTTAATATTCTATAGCTATTAGACACTTCTACCTTCTATAATAGAACTTTCACACTTTATGCAATTTAGTCCTTTTTCATAGTTAAGTATGAAATCACCAAAATTAATGCACCAAAATTTTCATACATCCTTATAAACATGCTATAACACATAAAATAATATCAAAATAATTTTCTTCAAGCTTGGATTAACGGTCCCGAAACCACTATTCTGACTAGCCCCAAAATCGGGCCGTTACAGTTGCACAGGACGCCCAAGTCGACTGTGAACCTACTGTAGGGTCGGTAAGTGCTACTTAGAACCTAAATCATGTGACTTGAATATATATATATATATATATATAATGTATGTATTGAGCATGTTAAATTTATGCATGTATGACTGATAACTGGATTTTAGCATGTAAGCATGTATTTTTGTATGTCTGCATTGAGCATGTTTAGTTGCACCTGCATTGAGGTGGGATGATTGATTATTGGAGGAAGTGTACTGAAAGGCTTTCATGCCTATTATCTAGCAGCTCAGCTGCAATATTACTGATATGTGCCGCATTCGGTACGACTTAGTGTGTAGGGCTGGGTGGGTGTTTTAAACCCCACATGGTGTGTAGGGATGGTCGGAGATGGTGTGTAAAGGCTGGTGGGTAGGATACCAATTTTTGTTACTGTGTGCATACTGTATCTGAGATGGGCTAAGGCTCTAAATTATATTGGAAACTGTATCTGATTGGGCTAAGGCCTAAACTGTATCTGTATCTGTAATGGGCTTAGGTCCCAAACGGCATTTGACTGATAACTGTTGTTTGACTGTATGCATGTCTTCTGTGGGGATTACACACTGAGTTTACGTAAAATCACCCCTTTCTATTTTATCTGAACAGGTAATATCCAGACTTAGACGGATCGGTGCGCTGGAGGACTCAGCGGTGATGACATGTTTGCTGAACTGCTTTAAATTCAGTTATGGATTTTATTTCCTATTTTTTTGAGACATTTTTTTTATGTAATTTGGGAATTTTAGACTGTTTTCTTTTATTTTGGATTTTAACTGTTTTCATGGACTTTTAAACTGCAAAACTCAACAAAAACTCGGTTTAATTAAAAACAACGTTTTTCCTAAGCACGAACGGTTTTTCTTTAAATATCACGATTTTAAAAGCTTTCGCTAAAAAATATGTTTCAAATGAATCAAATTAACGAGAAAATAATTTTGAAATTGATGAGGGATAAATAGAAGCTAATAAACGGAAAAGGTCTTAACCTGATAAATTCGGTTTCAAATCCCATTCCATGCGACATTGCCAAATTCGACCATAATGTCTAGGCCGAGTTTAGGGTGTTACAGTGAGTGATTGAGGTGAGTATTTCTATTTCGATATTGAATTGAATCTGTATGTATATGTAATTATATGAAAATTTGATATTGGATATTGATTGTTTTTGAATTGTGAAATTAAACCCTATTAACTTTATCGGACTGAATCAGATATAGATGGCATGCCATAGGATTGGAAGAGTTAAGGGATACTTCGACTTCGAGTCGATGAGACACTGGGTTTCAATTTAATACTTCAGATAAGTTCGATGAGGTACTGGGTACCAATTTACTTCGGCATGGCTGATGAGACACTGGGTGTCAACTTATTACTTCGAATTATTCGATGAGGTACTGGGTACAAAACTGGTGTGTTTTGCTTGGATCTGTGTATCTGTCCAAGTCCGAGTCGTGTTAATAGGGGTAATTGAATTAAACAGTGACATGATTGATATTGAATGATGAATTGAGATTTGGATAGAAATATATGAATTGTGAAATTATGAATTGGTTACAAATGACCAACATTGTTGTTCAAATGAATTAAGTTTACATTGTGAAAAGCTATCTAGGATAGCAAATGATAAGAATTGAATATGTTATAAATGCATCTCTATAAATTGATTAACTGTATAACTATGGTTATTGTATAATTTAATGTATATGTTATATTAATTTACTTTTAAGCATTCAGATTACAAGAATACCACTGAGTTCATACTCAGCGTACGGTTTGCTTTCCGTGCGCAAGTTAGGTGTTAAAGTTGATCGTCGTTTCGTCATCAACAACAATCCCGATCTCAAAATGTGGTGATGTATACTTCTTTTTGGCAATGGCATGTACCTAGGATGTCTTATGTTTGTCATTTTGAGAAATGAATGTAAAGGATGTTATAAGATGATATTGGTTGCTTAAATATATGTGTGTGTTATATTGAGGTTTAATATGGGATGTATGAGTAAATGCATAAGTGAGCATGATATATGCATATATGGGTAGAATTGACATAATTTTAGAATTAGCATGAATGAAGTTTAAATGGATTGTTTTGATAATAGATATGAAGTATCTATGAAGGAACATTGATTAGGTCATTAAATTGATTGTTTTGACATGTTTTAGAAGTATTTGTATGTGTTCTGGATTGATTGAACGATTGGTTTTTGAGTTGGTTATTGTTAAAGATTGTGGGGTATGGTATACTTGATGCTTAAGGTTCATTTTGAGTCCACAAGGCCAGGCACACGGGCGTGTGACTGGATTGTGTGAGACACACGGCTAACATATGGGCATGTGATTTGGTCGTGTATTCCCTACAACTTAAAATTTCAAAACAGAATGCTCAGGTAATTTCACACAGGCAGAGACACGGGCATGTAGCTGATCATGTGATCTTAGTCAGAGAGCTACACGGGGTTAGACACGGCCTGAGGCACGGGCATGTTCATGGTCACACGGGCATGTCCCTTGGCCACACGAGTGTATGTCCTCTACACTTAGGAAAAAAATTACCGATTAAGTCCTAAATTGTTTCTAATACATATTTTGGGCCTCAAGGGTCCATAAAAGGGGCGATATGATTAAATTATGAAGTGTATGCTAAATGATATGTTTAACATTCATATTTGATCTGAAAAGTCTAGTAATGCTCTGTAACCCTGTTCTGGCGACAGATAGGGGTTAGGGGGTATTACACATTGGGTTTACAAACTCTAGCTATTTAGTCTTTCCTACTCATATTTAGATTAGAATAAGAATATTTTTCACAATTTTAGTAGATACCCTCTTCATCCTCTATTTATTTTCTTCCTCTTTTCTTTTCCTCATCTTTTCTTTTATAATTGTAACATAATTCCATCCTTGAACTATTGATTATTTTCTTAATTGTATCGAATCAACCTCATCTCTTGAATTTTTAACGATGTTAGAGTTATCATCAAGTAGCATCCTTAATTTTTGCAAAAAAAATATGGTAAGTACATCTTGACCTCTATGATTAAATCCTGGAATTTCATAGTACTTTTATCCGAGGCTAGTTCTTCATTCAAGCTAATAAATCTTTTACGATCTTGTGCGATTCTTGCATAATCTTTCCATTAATCTCATTAAATCTTGAAAATAATTGTTAATTCATGCGAATATGTCGTTTGAAGGACATGTTTTAGGTACATCGGATCAGATTTGAATGCAAGGGACGTCGTTCAGGCTTTCGGTGAAAAGTGTGTATTTTTTACAAGCTAACCGAGGCAAACTGTGACTAGGATTAAGGCATCATAGGTAGACCACAAGGCCATGTGCCCTAGAAACCCTAGTGTAGTTCGTGAACCACACGGCCTATAGCCTTCTACACGGCCTGCCACACAGTCGTGTCTCCCTTGTAGGTTATTTTTGCATTTGCCACACGACTGTGTAACCCTTCCAAATGGCTTATAGCCTCCCACACAACCATGTGACCCCTATTTTACAAAATTTATAGTTTTGCCCAGAAGTATGTGAATTGATCAGTTTAGTCCCTTAGTCCCCAAATTGTTTTAGTGCTCTATTTCATATAATTAAGTCCCTGTTAATATGAATAATGTTGGAATCAATGATCTGATTGACTGAATTATTATTGTATATGCTTGATATGAGAATATTACTTGTTTACTACCATTGTAATTCTGATGAATTGATAATGTTTTCCATACCAATATGTTACTGATTGCATGACACACGTTAAGCAAATTTATCACTATTGTTATGATCTGTTATAAGCATGATATTTGCTACTGTATATACTTGTTATAAGCATGCTAATGTTACCGTACTAATCTATTATAGCATGTTATGTTGCATTGCATGGGGTGGGACAATATGAAGAAGGAAGTGTTAGTAGCTTGTCTACATCGTTTAGTGGTTAATCCACACCATATTAGCAGCTTGTTTGCATCGAATAGTGGTTTATCCACATCGTACTAGCAATTCATTTGCAAAGGTTTAGTGGTTCATCCACACTATGGTGTAAAGGTAGAGGAGTTCTGGGGAACTCCTACTATGAAGTGTAGCGGAGTTAGGTAGGACCTATTCTAATAAATTGAAATTGTAGTGAATTCATAAACATTTACATGGCTATGAACACTGAGATATTATGATGATGAGTTGTTCTACACTTCTGATATTTTGTATTGCTATCCAATTGTGATTTATTCTATGAGTTGATAATCTATATGATTTGTCCACTTTTTGCACTGGTTTTTTTGTTATTGAACTTACACTGAGCTTTATAGCTCACTTCCCTATTTTATTTCCATTTTTACAGATAACCCACTAGGTTAGGACGCAAATTCGGCTTGGATTGACCTTTTTACTATGAAAGTAGTTTTGATTTATTATTTGAAATTTATGTTAATTTGGAAACTGTATCGCTTTATTTAAATTGTGGCATGAGACTTCTATTTTGGGTTTATTTAGCATTCATGGTATTTAATATGAATTTAGGATAACGAAACATGGACTTAAGATTAATTTAGCTTAAAACTATTCTGATTTTACTTATTTGAGACTAAGTCGAATATCACTTTTCCACTACTAGATTATGAATAAATTTTGATTAATAAATAAATTGGAGACTAATTAAGTTTTCAAAAGTAATCACCGTTACAACGAAAAAAATGTTTTACTTAATCGGGTTTTATTAACTCATGAAATTTCTAAAAATAAGCTTTCTTCCAAGAAAAATTAAACAAATGTTTTAAAATGACTATATTATAAACTTCGATAACATATTGGGCCATTCCGGTGGCCGATGTAATCTCCCAAATTCGGATCTAACATCTAGGCCAGATTGAAGAGGTTACAAATCTTACTCTACAGAGTCTTGTTCAGTTAATGATTTATTCAAATCACTCATCCCCAAAACCTCACTTACAATCAAAGTTTACTCTATAATAGAATGCTTATAAGAGTGTCCAACAAAACAACAAGAAAACTAAACACAATAATCAAAAGAGAAGCTCCAAAGTCGCATCACAATGTGTAGCAATCTGCAACCTTTTTATAGGTTGATATTGGAGCTCTTCTATAGCTTTTTAATAACATAAAAACTCTTAATTTAAAGCTGAATTTATCCTTTGAATTATCTCCAATAATTATCTCCCCATAAATTCTTTTATATCCAAGCAAATTCAAATAAGTTTAGCCTTCAAGTAAGATAAAGATAAGGATAAAAATAATGTTTACATTCAATCAACCACTCCTATCCGAAATACAACCTACCGGCCAAGTGAAAATAATTTAGTGCTTTAATCCAAAAATCATTTTCAGATAGAAAACTAACCAAGATTAACTCTAATTTTTCTTGTGACAACCAAATGTTCTGTTGTTCCAATTTATTTATTTTAAAGTTTCATTAGTACAAATATAATGCAAATAGAAATTTATGATATGTATAAATTAAAAATATAAATATAAATATATGTACTACTAGTTACAATATAAAATTTAATTAAAATAATGCATAACAAACGATGAACATGACAAAAACTGGATTAATTTGAAAATAATTAGAAAAAACTTACATAAAACATATACATCATGTTTGTGGATAGATGAGTGAGAACTCAGATGAGCTAGCAGCAACAATTATGAATGAGTGAGAGGACAGCGAAAATTGGTTTGAATTTTAATATTTGGTTGTGGTTTCAGTTTAGGTCTTACTATTTATAAAATTTTTGATTCATGTAATAATCAATTTATTCATTTAAGTTGATAAATTAAAAAATATAATTATCTGAGCTGAACTAAATTTAATTAATATTTTATTTTATAATAAAAATAAAGATTTTATTTTAAAATTTATGAAAAGAAAGGCTTAAGAAGATTTTTTAAAATAATAATATTCTTAATATAGAAATTCAAAAATGGTGGGCAGTTTAAATGCAGAGTGTTGATGGTGGGATCAGTGCATGAAAAGAAAGAAATGGAATACAGCGATAAGGAAATCCAGAAATGGAGTCCAGTGATGATTGGAAGCCTTTTTGTTGCTCGGCTAGTCATCATCATCAAAGTAAAGTGAGAAAGGTATGGCCCATAGCCCACTACCATATACAAATCAAGTATGTGGCACAGAATCCTATGAAAAACAATGCATTCAACTAAGCTTTTGATGCAAAGGCTTGCAGAGGCGACAATATCCGATACATGCATTAAAAAAATCAACTACCTTTGTTTTTTCTTTAATTACATTTGATGTTGAAATGTTTATAGTCGGATGCAGCATATGTATGCCATTAATATTTTTAATATTTGTTTAAATTCGATTTGACTCCCACTTAAATTTTATTTAAATTTATATTTATAAATAATTAAATTTATTCATATTTTTTTATAAATATATTATTTTTATTTAATTTTTTATACAATACTTAAAATTAGGCATAACTCTTCACTAACTTTAAAATAAGAAGATAAATGTATTTCAATGCACTTAAACGTATATTCTCATGCATTGACAACAATATTAATACTAACTGAGCTAAAACTTAATCGACCCTTTTATTAGTTTTTTATATATTGTATTTTTATACACCATGATCACCTAGTATATAAAAATAAAAGTAATATATATTAGAAAATTAGAAAATAAATCCAAGTACCCAATCCAAGATTATTGGAGTTTAATATGACAAATTTTTAAACGGAATATATTTGGGATAAAAGGGTAAACTACACTATTATTCATTAAATTATGGGTAATTTTTTTATTTTGGCCATTTAACTAAAATAAGTTACAATTTGGTCATTGAACTATTTAAAAATTTTCATTTAAATCACTGAATTATTCAAAACTTTTTTATTTAAATAACTAGGTTGTTAAGCTTTTCTAAAAAAAAGTTTTGCCAGTAAGCTTCAAGCGACGATTTGACGATCGGTACGATGGATCAATACCCATCTACAAGTAGAAAAACTTATTTTAGATCCAAGTCGATCTGGTGATTAGTGTCAGAGATCAGAGCAAAACTGTTTGAATTTTGGTTTGCATATCCATGACGTCCAAATTTGTTTTATGAAAAATAAAAACCTGAACTGTAGAAGAGAAGTGGAAAGACAGATTTCAATTGGTGCAAGTAGTGTGAACAGAAAAAGCCATATAACACCTATTTTAATAACTCAATGACTTAAATGAAAACTTTTGAATAGTGTAGTGACCAAATTGTAGATTTTTTTAGTTAAGTGACTAAAACGAAAACTTACCCATAATTTAGTAACTATTAGTGTAGTTTACTTGAACCCTTTTATCCACTTATGCGTCATTTGGTTACTAGCGTAACACAAGGAAAAAAAAAATTATTTAATACATATGTTTTAACATGAGAAAAAACTAGCGTACTAACATAATGAATAAATAACCCATCATTTCGTAGGTAAATTGCAAATAATGTAATAAACAGATATACTTTATTTTGCTAAAGTGTTAAACAAGTCAAAAATAAGTGTCATTCTATAAAATATTAATTTTTTTCTTAATAAAAGATTAGGCTCTGAAAATACTAACTTGAATTCTTTTAATAGTTGAAAATGAATTTTTCCTAAAATAATAATTTTCACTATTTACCAAATAATAGAAAAATAAATAAATAGATTAAAATGGTTTTTTTTTTCTCTTTTTTTTCTTGATATCACTTGTTCTTTTTGTTTTACCAGATTTTCAGAATCTTATTTTTTTTTAAATCATACTAAAATATGACTGACCTTTTATGAAGTGTACATTTAAAAAAAAAACACCAAACAATAAATAAACATATAATCTAAAAAATATATATGAAGTTAAGAAAAAACACATCTACAAAATATTTCCAGAAATCATTCATATCAGTATTCTAATATTTTAAGGCTAAACATATTAAAACCAATAACAAAATCAAGTATTTATGCCACTAGATGGCTTTTAGTACTTGAATCCTAATAATACACTGAACATATTAGAACTTGAATACTAATAATAGAAACCAGAAGCAAAGTCAATGTTTTTTCTCATGTCTTCAAGAATATAGACACCATAATATTGCAACTACTTATCATTGAGGTATCCCTTAATTCACTTGAGTTTTTGATGAGTCCAAACAATGAAGAACACAAGTATATTTCCAACATCTTTTACAATCTTTCTTGAAACAAACCAGTATTTCATTTTCAGTTAATCCTTTAATTTTGGACAACTTTTCAAATAAAATTTTATATTTTTAGGCAACCATTGCCTCAATTCTAAAATTCCTTCTTCGATTGTTCAATGAAGACTCTAGCCTATCACAAAGATTTTTCGCCATTTGAACAAGATCACAAGTTTCATTAATCCTCATCTTCTTGTTAGACTTAGTAGAACCGGTAGCTTTGTCCCCTCTTGTCAAAAGACAAAACTATCACCGAAAACAATATGTATCATGTTTACAGTCTAACTCTAGTCTCGATTCTCACCAACTAAAAATATAAAAATATCTCACTTTATATAACATGAATTATTAATATAATGAATCGGTACATTATAAATTTGGTTCTTATTTATCTATCTATTTTCAATTTGACTATAAATTTATCCCTCGATTGCTCTAAAAATGTTTAAATTAAACATAACTTTCAATGACCAAAATATGAGTCAATTAATATTTAAATTCAATCTTAAGGGTCTGGTTCTATTTTCAGAATTAATGCTCAATGACTTAAAAATCAAAATGAGTACACTAATATTTAAATTCAATAATCAATTATTAGAAAAAAAACTAATGAATAACAAGAAAAATAGGATTAAAAAAAACCCAAAATAAGTGATAATAGTGTTCACCTCTTAAGATGTAATTTTTCAAGCAACCAAAATGGTTTGTGCAAAATAGAAAAAAAGCTAAAGAAAATAAAACCCTAGGGTGAAGAAAAAAAATTGGGAAACTACAATTCAAGAACTCAAACATAAATCTAAAAAGTAAAAAATCTGAAAATATACAGATAATAATTTTATAATTTGATTATTTTATAAAGGAAATTTATATAGAAAAAACACACGTAAAAAATATTTTTTTTAACTTAAGTTAGTGCAAAAGTCAATTTATTAACTGAGATATTAATTTTTTGATGTGTTAAAAAGTATATTAAAACTAAAATATTCCTACAAAACTAGGCGTTAATGTTTTTGTTGAAATTGTCTCAAAATCCGACGAAGTTGAGATTGAATGATAAGGCGACATTTGGATAAATATAATTTGAAACACAGGACCGTTTGTCCATATCTGATTATTATTTCTTTTCAAAATTAAACACAAATATTTAGGTCCGTTTCATGATAGTGGGCATGATGACATAACGAGTAATGACGTATTCCAATCTTAATCAACTTTATAAAAACAAAAGAATTGAATTCGTTGAAGCTTTCTATATCTAAGCGTAATTCCAATATTCTTAGTAATTGAGAACCAACGAATTAGATTCCTTTTGTATCATTTTCTTTTCTCATTTCATCATCACAAGATCTCTCCATATCACGCGCTTCGTAAATATATACATTATTTATTAAAATAATTAATATATAATATTCAAAAGCTAAAAGACTTTCAAGTAATTGTTACAATACCAACAAAGTATACCATACTGCATATTTATATTTTTTATTCCTCAAAATCAATGTCATTATTTTTTACCTCCTTCTTGTGTTTTTGTCATTCGAATCTTGATTTAAATAAACAAATTAAAATAATAAGATATTTTTTATTGATTAAATTAAATAGTTTAAATTATAAGGAAAGTATTGTTATCACTTAAAGCCGTTAATTGCTTGAATGGTTAAAGTTGAATGGAAGTGTCTAACTGCAGTAACTAATATGACTTAGCGTTACGAAATGTGTAAACAAAATAATAAATAGCACAAATGTCTATATAAGCAGTTTGGTTTCTCTACACCTGCGAAGCCTAGCTCAGTGAATAACTCCACCATCTTTAATCCAAAATACAACAAGTGAATTACACCTTATCCCTCTCCAAGTATAGAGATCTCACCTTTATACCTAAAAATTAAAACACTCACCTCTAAATTCTCCCCTTAAAAACTTAGATTGCAAACTCTAATGGTTTTCAATTCAAACAATCTCAAAAACAGTCCAAACCATGTAACACCCCAAACCCGGCCTAGAACTTATGACCGGATCTAGCATGTCACATAAAGAGTTGTTTAAAAAAAACTGCGCGTTTGTTAAAAAATTCGAGTTTAAATATTTATTGATTGTTATCCTTTTTGTTAACATTTTGAAAAACAGTTATTAAGGGTTTAGGAAATTCCCGTATCGCACATTGAATAATAATAGGCAGTGATCAAATTAAAAGCTAAACAAATAAAATGCCAAAAATAAAGTTAAAGCGGCCTTATTACAACTTAAAATCCCGAATTAAAAATAAGTTTGAAATAAGAGAACAAGTTTACGAGAAAAACAATGTATGGCCTCCACGAGTCCGCCTCAGCTCCCAAATCCGCGATCTAATGATTACTTGCAAAAATGAACAAAGGGGTGAGTCATCGAGACTCAGTGTGTAAATCCCCATAAACGCAATCTGGGCCTTAAGCCCACAAGTGCACATTGGGCCTTAGCCCACTCAAGATGGCATACAAAAGATATGAATGCAATATGTCCCAGCCCAACCTAGTATTTTCCATCCTCTACACGCCATCTCGTACCAACCATCACACCGTGGGGATTTCTACAATCAACCCTCCATCCACTACACACCGTCTTGACAGTCATGCTGCCAGTTATAATACTGATCACTATGTGACCTTTAAATCCACTGTGACTTAGCCACCGATCACCATGTGACCTTATAAATCATTTGTGGCAAAGCCACCGATCACTATGTGACCTTATAAATCATTTGTGGCAGAGCCACCGATCACTATGTGACCTTATAATCAAATGTAGCAGAGCCACCGATCACTATGTGACCTTATAACTTCCCCTTTTATATCATATCCCAAGCCCATGCAAGATGTCATAATAGTTCGTGTATGCAGTATGTTATGTATGCAAAACATATGTCAAATATAAGTATGACACGATTTACCATCATATTCAGAATAATAAAATACAACATAATCAAGCTAATCAACCTCTAAGGGTATAACAGTAATTTTACCTACCAAGGGTATTTTTGTAATTTACCCACCAAGGGCATTTTCGTAATTTACCTTCTAAGGGTATTCCGGTAATTTACCCTTCCAAGGGTATATCGGTAATTTTGCACCTGCAATGGCCTTTCCCAAAGGCCCAAATGTCGCCCCGAGCGACTCGGTTACCATTTCCGATCGTACCGGACTATTGGGCCTAAAACCCAATTTTGGCCCATTCGGGCCCACACGCTCGTGTGGCCCACCTAACATAAATCTAGCCACGTATATGAGATTCACCTAATCTAGTTCACTATATACTACACCATCATACAATTATTCAATTGGGCTCACTGGCCCATTGGGCCCACTTCGGCCCATCGTGGCCCAAGAAGCCTCAACCCACAAGAATACTACTGATGGCCTCAACTATCGCGTCGAAGCCCCACATGTGCGCTCGCACGCTCGTGTGGCTACTATTGCCGTGATCGGCACTTCGGCATTTGTCACTCTACAACTAGAGTAGAGAGAGTTACACACCTGATAGGAATCTGGTACTAATCCGCGCTCCGGCCACTCCTGTGCCCAAACGCCCACCAAGGTATGTTAACTCTTCTCCTAGAATGCTCTTTATATAGCTAGCTTCTTACCTTCCTTCTTTGTATCTTTCCGATGTGGGATCCCTTCGTCAGTAGAGTTTAAATTCAACTGAAACTCTTGCCGTCCAATCCGCAAAATAAATACTCCCTTGCTTCTCATGAGATTCGAACCCAGGCTCCCTTGCAACATAATCCACGCCGCTAACCACTTGGCCACAAGCTCTCTTGTGTCTTAAACCATGCGCAACTAATTATAAATCTATAGTCCAATTCTAAGGTCCATGTAAAAAGAAAACCAAAATGCAAGAGCTAAGACTTGAACCTTGGACCTCTTTCCTTCCCTGTCGCGTCACCCCCTTGTCTCTTATGTGGCGTCACTTTGCCACTACACCACACACTCCACTTATGTTATTTTCCTCCACATTTTATTCTTAAGGCCTACCTACTAACTTCTAGGGTTTTTTTCACCTAAAACCAAAATTTCCCTAAAGCCAAAGTTTGATCCCGGGACTTCATAGAGGCCCTCTAACCTTCCAAAATCACTCACCTAATAAGTCCAACTTGCACTAAATCCATTCTCTTGTTCTCCAAAAATTTTAAACGCTACTACGCCTAAGGCCCATTGGGCTCAATCCTACTAAGCCAATTTCGGGATGTTACAAACCAAATTGCTCTCAATAAAGCTGTAACACCCCCTACCTGTATTCGTTGTCAGAATAAGGTACGAGGCATTACCAGAGTTTAGAATTTTTTTTTTAAAACCGAGACCAGTCTAATTCAACATATTTTCAAGATAATTCATGCATATTTATAAGATAACTTAAATACATAAGCCATACCAATGGCTAACCTTACATTCATTTCATATTAACATCTATTTTATTAGCTTATACATGCCATTCATTTCCAAACTAAAGTTTCTTTAAATACCGAAATATTGGGGTTGATAGTGTGATGAGTCTCCCACTGATCCGTCCTCCGAGCTCTTAACACTACAAAACAGGGAAAAAGGAAATAGGGTAAGCACTTTGTGCTTAGTAAGCCCATGTAACAAGAATTATACTTACCTAGTAATTTCAATACAAGCGATAAACATTCATATACTCATTCAATGCATTATTACCCTAACATTTACAAACTCAACATTCAAGTCAGTCCAATAATTTCCATATATCAATAATATATATTATGATTGATGAGCTCATCAATACCATGATTTCCATTTCTTTAATATTTTCTTTTTATATTTATCCCGTTGAATTACTCGGAATTTCGATGGATTTTCAGAGGTACACTTTAGTGTACAAATCCGGGTCCGTCAATTCATATTCATGTGCGCACATTTCTATTTTAGAGAGCACACTCCCGCGAACCTCATCTTTACAGCGGGATTACCAGTCCAGGCTAAATCCCCTGTAATATAAACTCATAGAGTATTGTCGGGATTACCAGTCCAGGCTAAATCCCCTGCAACGACAATTACTCTAATGAGCTTGGATCTGAATTACCAGTCCAGGCTAAATTCAGACCCTAATTCGGATTACCCGTCCGGGCTAAATCCATTTTCCACATATTCTTCGGGAGGGCTATATCAGGATAGGATCACCCGTCCGGGCTAGATCCTTTTACACCGTCAATTCCTTTTCAGAGATCCATCGAATTTTCCTTTCATTCAACCGGGATTTCTTTCCCTTTTTATCAAAAATATCAATATTGCATAAATTTTCATACAAGGAACATTCAAACTATATTCACATCAATAACATACATTTCAAACATTTAAGAATATAATTCAAGTTACACGAACTTACCTCGATGCTAGTTCGTTTATAAAATCTACTAATCCGGGACTTTTTCCTTTCCTCAATCTAGCTTTGTATTTGAGTTTTCCGGATCAAATTAAACTCCAAGCTTTAAAAAACTATATTATCCCTTTTTTTCTTTTTTCTCTTCTTCTTTCTCCCTTCACGTTTGCTCTCTGTTCTTCCTTTGTTTTATCCTTTTGTTTCTTTTCTCTTTTCTTTTTATATATAATAATAGAATAATATAGTAATATAATAATATAATATTAAACTAAAAATCTCAGATTTTTCTTCAATTAACCGCCTCAATCTAGACAAAATGGCTTAATTGCCATTTTGGTCCTTTATACTTTCTTTAATCTATAATTAAACTTTTACTTTCATTTCAATTAGTCCTTTTCATTTAATTACCTACCCAAACGTTAAAATTTTCTAACGAAAGTTTAATACCACATTACTAACATTTTATAAATATTTATAAAATATTTCCTATCATATAAAGACTCATGCAAACATATTGAAATAAATTTCTATTTAAATCGGATTTATGGTTACGAAACCATTGTTCCGATAACCTTGAATTTAGGCCATTACAACTCTCCCCCCTTTTTAAGGATTTTCGTCCTCGAAAATCTTACCAGTAAAGAGGTTTGGATATTGTTTCCTCATTGCCTCCTCCGGTTCCCATGTCGCTTCCTCAATCCCGTGCTTTTGCCACAATACTTTCACCAAATTTATTTTTTTATTTCTAAGCTCCTTTGTTTCCCGTGCCAATATCTTGACCGGTTCTTCACTGTAAGTCATATCCGGCTGAATCTCCACTTCTGTCGGAGAAATAACATGTGAAGGATCTGACCGATATCGTCGTGGCATAGACACATGAAAAACATTATGGATTCTATCAAGTTCTGGTGGTAATGCCAACCGATAAGCGACCGGTCCAATTCTTTCTATGATCTCATATGGCCCGATAAATCTTGGACTCAATTTACCTTTTCGACCGAACCGGAGAACTTTCTTCCAAGGAGACACTTTCAGAAATACCTTGTCACCGACCTGAAATTCAATCTTTTTTCGTTTAAGATCGGCATATGATTTTTGGCGATCGGAAGCTGCTTTTAAACTATCCCGAATAACCTTTACGTTTTCTTCTGTTTCCTGGATTAAATCAACCCCAATTTGAAATTCAGAATCAGTACCTGACTCACATTGTACCCGTTTAACCTGTAACTTCTCATCATTCTTCTGAGCTTCACATATTTGCTGTAGAAATGTCGGTTTAGCTCTCAATTCAGCTATGATTGAACCATCATCAACCAAAGACAATTGAGCATTCATAGATCGTAAAGCATACAGAGATTTTCGACTCAAAGCATCAGCCACAATATTAGCCTTACCCGGATGGTAATCAATAATCAAATCATAGTCCTTTATCAGTTCAAGCCACCTGCGCTGTCTCAAATTCAAATCTTTCTGTGTCATCAAATATTTCAAGCTTTTATGATCAGTATAAATATGACATTTTTCACCGTACAAGTAATGCCGCCATATCTTCAATGCAAAAACAATAGCAGCTAACTCAAGATCATGTACCGGATAATTTCTTTCATGTGGTTTAAGTTGTCTTGAAGCATAGGCTATTACTTTACCTTCTTGCATCAAAACACAACCTAAACCATTTAATGAGGCATCACTATAAATAACAAATTCCTTACCCGGTTCAGGCTGCACTATTACTGGTGCTTTCGTTAGTAGATCTTTCAATCGGTTGAAACTCTGCTGACATTCATCAGTCCACTCGAATTTAACATCTTTCTGCAACAAACGGGTCATCGGAGAAGCTATCATAGAAAACCCCTGTACAAATCTCCGATAATAACCAGCTAAACCCAAGAAACTTCTAACTTCAGATATATTCTTCGGTGGACTCCAATTAATAATAGCTGAAATTTTATTCGGGTCTACCCTGATGCCTTCAGCTGATACAACATGTCCAAGGAAACCCACTTCTCGGAGCCAAAATTCACATTTACTGAATTTAGCATAAAGCTTTTTCTCACGCAGGATTTGCAACACTATTCTCAAATGTTCTGCATGCTCATTTTCATCTCGAGAATAGACTAGAATATCATCAATGAAAACTACAACAAACCTATCTAAGTACGGTCTGAATATCCGATTCATCAGATCCATAAATACTGCAGGTGCATTAGTCAACCCAAATGGCATAACCAGAAACTCATAATGCCCGTACCTGGTTCTGAAAGCTGTTTTTGGCACATCTGACTCCTTTACTCGTAACTGATAGTAGCCCGATCGGAGATCAATCTTTGAAAATACAGTAGCACCTTTCAACTGATCAAATAAATCATCAATCCGGGGCAACGGATACTTATTCTTTATAGTTACCTTATTGAGCTGTCGATAGTCAATACACAATCTCAAAGACCCATCTTTCTTTTTCACAAACAGAACCGGAGCACCCCAAGGTGAATGACTCGGTCGGATAAAACCTCTATCAACAAGTTCCTGTAACTGTGTCTTTAATTCCTTTAATTCTGTAGGAGCCATCTGGTACGGAGCTATGGAAATCGGGGTAGTTCCCGGAATCAAATCTATAGAAAATTCCACTTCTCTTTCTGGTGGCAACGCTGGTAACTCTTCTGGAAACACATCAGAAAATTCACATACCACTGGCACTGCTTGAATATTCGACTCAGATACCTTGGTATCTAATACATAAGCAAGAAAAGCATCATACCCCTTTTTGACATACCTCTGAGCAGTAATAACTGAAATCACATCAGATAATCCTTCTGTCTGATCAGATTTAACCCGAAGTAATTCACCATTCTGGCACTTCAACACAATATATTTCTGTTTACAGTTTACTACTGCATCATGCTGAGTTAACCAATCCATGCCCAATATCACATCAAACTCATCAAATGGCAGAAACATCAAATCAGCCAGAAAACAATAACCTCTTACCATCAGTGGACAATTTTTACAAATTTTATCCACCAAAATAGATTGGCCAAAGGGGTTCGAGACTTTAACCGCAAATTCAGTAGGTTCAACAGATAAATCTTTAACGCATGCAAGTTTTACACATATATATGAATGCGTAGAACCGGGATCAATTAATGCAGTAATATTAGTATCAAGTAAAGAAAATGTACCAGTAATAACATCGGGTGCTGAGACATCTTCTCTGGTACGCATGACATATGTTCTAGGAGGTGCTCGTGTCTCAGGCCTACTTGCAGTATCTTTTGTAGCTCCTCGGCTACCACTGACATTACCGGATAGTCGAGATGGTCTACCCCTCAAAGATGGATTACTTGGCTTCGATATATATTCATCTTCTTTTTTATTTCTTTCTGAACAATCTCTGAGGAAATGGTCAAAAGAACCACATCGGTAACAAGCCCCGCTCTTAAATCGACATTCACCAAAATGAGCTTTATTACAATACTGGCATCTCGGCTTAGGGGTACCAACACTGCCAACACTGGTCACTGATGGAGTGGAAGGTCTTGAATTAGTGCGCTGTGAAGCTCGTACTCTATCTGAATACCCAGTGGTTGAGGTAGAACGATCCTGGTACTTCTTCAATTTCTTTGGAGCAGAAAACTGAGATTTTTCCATTGGTCTTTTACTAAAAATTCGAGCTTCTCTCTCAGCCTGTTTCTTTTCTTTGCTCCATTCTTCTGCTTTATAAGCTCGTTCTGCTAGTGTAGCAAACTCTCGAATTTCAAGAATTCCAACAAGGAGCTTAATTTCTTCATTCAACCCTTCTTCGAATCGTTTGCACATTTCAGCTTCCGACTGTACCCATTCTCGAGCATATTTACTCAACCGAACAAATTCTCTTTCATACTCGGATACTGATCTATTGCCCTGTTTCAGCTCAAGAAATTCTTTTCTTTTCTGATCAAGGAATCTCTGACTGATATATCTCTTTTTGAACTCGGTCTGGAAGAATTCCCATGTAATTTCTTCTTTCGGAACAACTGAAGCTTTAGTATTCCACCAATGATAAGCTGTGTCTTTTAGCAGTGAAACAACACATTTCAAACATTCTTCTGGCGTGCAAGATAATTCCTCCAAAACCCGAGTAGTATTTTCTAACCAAAATTCAGCTCTTTCGGGATAATCATCAACTGCTGCTCGAAATTCTTCGGCCCCATATTTTCGGATTTTATCGACCGGAGCTTTTCCTTTTCTGACAGATTCAGTACCTGTACCCTGTGGAATCTCGGGAACCGGTGGAGGAACAGGAGGGGGAGCTTGAGTCTGCTGCACTGTAGGGTTAGTTCTTATGTACTGGGTAAACCATTCATTCATCATTTGAAAGAAGGCTATCTTTGCCTCCTCCCCTTGACCCTCTGTACCGGGCCTTCTACTGTTAGTTTCTTCTCTTTGTACTGAAGCCGGAGCATGACTCTCAGCTTCCTCAGATTGAGCTCGGTCAGAGGACATTACTATAAGGAAAACACAATTTAAATGGTCAGGAGATATCACACTATCAAAAATAATTTAAATGGCATGTATAGCTAATCCGTATTCGCTATGTCGGTCCTAGAACCGGCTAAACCGTAGCTCTGATACCAACAAATGTAACACCCCCTACCTGTATTCGTTGTCAGAATAAGGTACGAGGCATTACCAGAGTTTAGAATTTTTTTTTTAAAACCGAGACCAGTCTAATTCAACATATTTTCAAGATAATTCATGCATATTTATAAGATAACTTAAATACATAAGCCATACCAATGGCTAACCTTACATTCATTTCATATTAACATCTATTTTATTAGCTTATACATGCCATTCATTTCCAAACTAAAGTTTCTTTAAATACCGAAATATTGGGGTTGATAGTGTGATGAGTCTCCCACTGATCCGTCCTCCGAGCTCTTAACACTACAAAACAGGGAAAAAGGAAATAGGGTAAGCACTTTGTGCTTAGTAAGCCCATGTAACAAGAATTATACTTACCTAGTAATTTCAATACAAGCGATAAACATTCATATACTCATTCAATGCATTATTACCCTAACATTTACAAACTCAACATTCAAGTCAGTCCAATAATTTCCATATATCAATAATATATATTATGATTGATGAGCTCATCAATACCATGATTTCCATTTCTTTAATATTTTCTTTTTATATTTATCCCGTTGAATTACTCGGAATTTCGATGGATTTTCAGAGGTACACTTTAGTGTACAAATCCGGGTCCGTCAATTCATATTCATGTGCGCACATTTCTATTTTAGAGAGCACACTCCCGCGAACCTCATCTTTACAGCGGGATTACCAGTCCAGGCTAAATCCCCTGTAATATAAACTCATAGAGTATTGTCGGGATTACCAGTCCAGGCTAAATCCCCTGCAACGACAATTACTCTAATGAGCTTGGATCTGAATTACCAGTCCAGGCTAAATTCAGACCCTAATTCGGATTACCCGTCCGGGCTAAATCCATTTTCCACATATTCTTCGGGAGGGCTATATCAGGATAGGATCACCCGTCCGGGCTAGATCCTTTTACACCGTCAATTCCTTTTCAGAGATCCATCGAATTTTCCTTTCATTCAACCGGGATTTCTTTCCCTTTTTATCAAAAATATCAATATTGCATAAATTTTCATACAAGGAACATTCAAACTATATTCACATCAATAACATACATTTCAAACATTTAAGAATATAATTCAAGTTACACGAACTTACCTCGATGCTAGTTCGTTTATAAAATCTACTAATCCGGGACTTTTTCCTTTCCTCAATCTAGCTTTGTATTTGAGTTTTCCGGATCAAATTAAACTCCAAGCTTTAAAAACTATATTATCCCTTTTTTTCTTTCTTTTCTCTTCTTCTTTCTCCCTTCACGTTTGCTCTCTGTTTCTTCCTTTGTTTTATCCTTTTGTTTCTTTTCTCTTTTCTTTATATATATATAATAATAGAATAATATAGTAATATAATAATATAATATTAAACTAAAAATCTCAGATTTTTCTTCAATTAACCGCCTCAATCTAGACAAAATGGCTTAATTGCCATTTTGGTCCTTTATACTTTCTTTAATCTATAATTAAACTTTTACTTTCATTTCAATTTAGTCCTTTTCATTTAATTACCTACCCAAACGTTAAAATTTTCTAACGAAAGTTTAATACCACATTACTAACATTTTATAAATATTTATAAAAATATTTCCTATCATATAAAGACTCATGCAAACATATTGAAATAAATTTCTATTTAAATCGGATTTATGGTTACGAAACCATTGTTCCGATAACCTTGAATTTAGGCCATTACAAAAGCTCTCTTCTAAACATAGACAAACCTCAAACCATATATAGGTTTCGACATGCTAACATAGAAATTAAATGAATACAAAGCAACCCCTTAAAATAGCAATTACATAATATACTAATAAAATCATAATATGATGAAGATATGGTCTCTTAAAATCACCAGTACAATCTCGGTCAAATCTCCACATAACATGGGTTGAATTGATTCACTCGAATCCAATCCAATCTTCAATAGCCACATATTGTTTTTCATAGATGTACTATAGTATCTTCAACATATCAGTACATTCACTAGTCCAAAGATTTTGCTTCATTAAATTGCCAAGTCAATTATGACAAGTAACTTCACTGCTTTAGTGGCAGTTTGTAGTGGGCACTACTGAGTGCCACTTAACTCATTCAACATAACTTGCTTCAACAGTCAAAACTCTATCAATGTTGATCAAGCCATCCATATTTAGAGCACACATCCATCTTCACAAGGCAAGCTTCAATCCATCTTGAAATGCCAAAATCACATCAAATCAATTATCCTTAATATAAAGCTACAAAAGATCATAAAGTCAGCCCATATCTTCTTGGATAACATGTCTTAACATACAAGATAAGTAGATCACATTGTTGGAAAATATGGACATCACATATATAATAAGAGTAATTACATGTTATTATTTACTATCATAATAGGTTAACCCAAATTAAAAGTGATCTAATTTGGTTATGGTTTTTTGGGCTTTAATTATTAAATAAAATATGTGTCAAATATGTGTAGATACATTAGTAATTAAGTTCTAATCAATTTCTAAATAATGATGGGCTAATTAGGAATTAGGGCTAATGTGCCAAAGTTATATATATTAGGGTTATGGTCCCCAAATTACATAACAATGTAACTTTTCTAATATCCCATCTTTAGATTACTTGTGTGCTAATTTAGAAGATCAAAATCCCAAGATTCGTAGATTCAAGAAATCGATGAATTAAGGTACGCTTCCACATCTAGTTTTGTTCTTAATTTATTTTTGATGATTTGACATGATAGATCTTGGTTTATAGTTTTAAGTTTATATCAGATTTTATTTTACGGTTTCAACAAGTGGCAGTCGAGCCTCGCCATGGCGAATCATTAGAAATTGATTAAGTTTTTATTTTTTGGAATGAATTGATTCTCTATTTTTTTTTTGAATTAATTTGTTGTTCAGATTTTAGAGATTTACTTTTCAGGGTTTTAATTGTCTATTTTTTAATAAATTGATTTAGTGTTAATCGTTAATGTATATATATGATGGTTATAATTCATGATTGAAAAATATGGATTATTGGTCATGGATTTTTATGACTTTAAAAGGATCTTATTAAATTTCTTTTTAAAGGTTATTAAAAGGATTTTTTGTATGAAACTATTTATGTTATGATTTGTGGGTTTTTTTTTTCTATACAAATACTTTGATTAAAATTTCTGTTTAAGATTGTGCTTGAAATATATAGAATTATCATCTTTTGTCCTTATTCATAATGAATTATGTACAAGCCCAATTCTGCTCTGGGCCCATTAAACCCCAAATCTAAAACCAAAAAAAAAAACTAAAATAAATTGAACTAAACCCAATTAAACTAAATTGACCCAAACCCGAAGCTCAATAACAAACCCTAACCCAATACCAAAAAAATAGCAAAAAAAGAAACCCTAGGTGCGCTGCACCTAGGTCTGTCGTCTGACCCCTATCACGTCCACCGCCTCTGTCACCGCAACCGCCCTCCATCGCCCACTTGCACCTGCAAAAAACTGAGAAATCATTACATAAACAAGTCGTAAATGGCTATAAAAAGCCATATAAACCCAATGTAATTTTCTTGGACTTTTGAATAAAAAAAAAGATTCAAGCAATAATAAAAAACAGCAAGTGATTGAAGGAAAGAAACAAGGTTCAAACGTGCTTTTTCTTATTTATTTTTATGTTCTTTATTTTACCATTTTCGAACTATTTATATATATATATATTTCTTTATTTTTCCTTTTAAAACTATATATATATATATATGCATAAATCTCAAAAAAGAGGAAAAAAGGGAAAACTTATCTTTGTCGCCGAAAAAATGTGATTTTTGGACTTTCCGCAGCCGCAGACGGCAGCGCCGGCGGCCGACGACCAATCCGGTGGCCGGATTTTGAAAAGGGGGGAGAGGATTTTTTGAGAGAATTCAATTTTTTTTAAAAGAAAAGGGGAAAATGAATTTTTTGGTAAAAACTTGACTTTTATAGGGCCCCAAAACGACGTCGTTTTGGAACAGGCCCTAAACGCCTAAAATGGCGTCGTTTTGCCTCCGACCCGATTACTCGACCCGCTCCAGGCCTAGGATCCGCGTGTTTTGAACGGAAGGGCTAATTGCGCTTTTAGCCCTTCCGCTTTTTTATGGTTTTGCAATTCAGTTTATTTTATTTTCTAATTTTTCCCATTAATTTATTTCAGTTTTCAATTTGGTCCTCCCTGATGCTGTGCGTTTTGGAGGAGAAGGGAGAATTTCCCTTTTAGTCCCTTCTTGTTATTTGCGCGCTCAATGGGGTCCTTTTCCTTTATATTTATTTCGGATTTGCCCTAAACGTTTGTTTTAAGTTCAAATCAGTCCTACTTTGGTTATTTTGGCTATTTTCTTACCTTAATTAATTTTAATATTATTATTATTATTATTATTATTATTATTATCATTACTATTATCATTTTGTTACTCTTATTATTATTATTATTATTATTATTATTATTATTACTACTACTACTACTGTTTATTTTAATTTTTTACTATTATTATTCATCATCATTATTATTATTATTATTATTACTACTACTACTACTACTACTACTACTACTACTACTATTTATTTGTTTTTTACTACTATTATTCATTATTACTATTATTATTATTTATTATTATTGCCATTATTTTTATTATTATTATAATTATATTTTCTCGTATTATTATTACTACTATTATTATTATTACTACTATTATTACTATTATTATTATTAATGTATTATTATTCTTTATTTTATTATTATTATTGTATTATTATTGTTATTATTATCATTATTATATCATTAAACTAGTTAATTTAGTATTATTATTATTATTACTTACATCTTTTATTTATTTATTTAGTTTTACCTATTATTTTTCTTTTTATAACTTGTTTGTTTTATTTCTTTATTTCATTTTATTTTCGTCTTTGTTATTACCATTCACATTAATGCATTAATAATTATTCTGTTATGCATCCTAGCTTCGTAATTCATCTTTTTCATTTTACTATAAAATCGTGTTACATTTATATTTGTCCGATACAAATTTTTTTATTAAACAATTTTTTTTTGTGATTCGAGACTCGAGAAATCGTACCATAACTTATTGAGTTTCGATTTTTCTCGTCGAGCCTAAAGAACCGATTATCTTTTTTTAAAAATCAAGTGTATAAGTTAAATAAAAACTCATTCTCGAGAATTCAAAAATATTGTGTCCTAACTCACTAGATGTGACATTTTGTTATCTCGAGGTAAGGATTTCTAAAAACAAAGGCAATATTCTGTATTTGGAATTTTGAGAAATTGTGCTTTAACTTACTAGGTTCCAATTTTTAATTTGACCCAAATAATCGAATATCTTTCTTAAATTTAATTGCACGAGTTTTAAGAGTCAAAAGACAAGCTTAGTTTCGAGGATTCGAAATGTCGTATCCTAACTCACTGGGTGTGACGTTTTACTTCTTCGAAATAAGAGGGTCTTAGCATCTAATTTAATTTATTTAAGTTTTCTTCTAAACAAAGAGGATCGTATTTTAAAATATTTTCAAATTTTTGACATCAAGACGTTAATCAATCAATTCGGTACCAATTTTCGGCGTTACGAAGGTGCTAATCCTTCCTCGTGCGTAACCGACTCCCGAACTCGTTTTCTGAAATTTTGTAGGCCAAAATCATTGTTTTAATAAATCAAAATGTTTTAATAATCAATCTCAAGGTGATCCAATCACACCTCGAAAAAAAGATTGGTGGCGATTCCATTTTCGTTTTTAAAGTCGACCCAGTACTTTCCAACAAAAAAATGGTTTCGACAGCTTGGTGACTCTACTAGGGACTCCGAGAATCAAGCTGTAAAATTGATTATTTTCTGTCTTTGTTGTCGAAAAATTGAAAATCTGATTTGAAAAATTACGATCCTTTTATTGCATTTGTTCGTATTGTTTCATATGATTGATGTGGTTTGAGTCTCGTAGAGAATTTTCACATCAGATTGCATAAGGACCATTTGGTCTTACCTCTTTTAAGTGGGAATGAGAAGCTACTCCTTCGTGAGGTTTTCACCTCTGTACAGGATAGTGGATCACTTTCGGGATACATCCGTACCTATGTCTTCGTGAGATTTGCATCTCCGTGCAGCCATAGGGAAATGTATTCCCCTAAACTGAACTCGGTCTGTACGAGCCTATAATGGGTGAAGATCGAGGAATCTGCTAGTTTAGGTACCTCAACTTTAGAACCAAACCACATGTGGAAGACCCTAGGAGCCCACCCTAGATAGTACTGCGAAAAACCCTAGCGGTTACCCAGATAGGTGTTTGATTCTCTTTTATTTACTTTGAGTTTTGTTTTTGTACATTGTACTGACTTATTGTGTTTTTGCTATGTTTGCATATCATTTCATATCCAAAAGAGTGTCGATTCAAGTTCGATTACTAAATTAGAGAGTTTGTCATGGAGAACGAATTTCTTGATAAAGTGGAGGATAATGCTGCTGTCTGTATGTGGTCAGAGAAAACACAATTAGAGAAAGGAGATAGTCTAGCCGAGGGGTACACGTCGGAACTATGGGACTACACTTATATCAGTGTGACGCAAAATAGCCTTCAGGAATTAAAAGAGATATGGGATCAGTGGAATGACGAAACTAAGCAGTTGTTCTACTATAATTATGGGGATTTACTGTATCTACTCGACATCAAGATAGACGAGCATTTTTCTCGGGCCCTCGCTCAGTATTGGAACCTTGCATACAGTTGCTTTAACTTTGGGAGGGTCAATTTAGTGCCCACTGTGGAAAAATATATAGCCCTACTGCGTTGTCCAAAGGTTCAAGTTGATAAAGCTTATTCCAGAGCCATTTATGTCCCGACCCTTTGGAAGAAATTGATGAACATTACAGGAATGAGCGAACAGTGGATTACAACTAGGATCAAGCAGAAAGGTGAGTGTAAGTGCATCCCGTGGAAGAATTTGAGAGAATTAATTTAGTGCATCTTGATACGAAAAAGAGAGTCGATGTGTTTGCTTTGAGCATCTATGGACTGATGATCTTCCCTAGGGCATTAGGGTATGTGGATGAGCCGGTCTCAAATCTTTTTGATCGACTTGATAAAGGGGTCACACCTGTTCCTGCAATCTTGGCCGAGACATTTAGATCTTTGAACGCATGTAGGAGGGTAGGAGGGCCGATGAAGGCAGATTTATAAGGTGCGCACTGTTGTTGTTAGCTTGGTTCCATAGTCATTTCTAGAAAGTGGATAAGGTTTCTTATTGGGTTTTCAATGGGAATTACTCCCCATTAAAGGAGATAGTGGCCACGCCAAGAAGAGATAACATATCAGAGGAAAATTGGATAGCGCTCCTCCAAAATCTCCAGGAAGAAGGCGTCGAGTGGAGAGCTCCTTGGTTGATTCCCGACGAAATTCTTTACCGATGTGGAAGTTTTGAATGGGTCCCTTTGCTTGGGATTTGGGGAGCAGTTGGGTATGCTCCTTTGCTCGTATTGAGGCAGTACAGATCAAGACAGTTCATACCTGTGATAAATCGTAATATATACATATTTTAACCCCACATTTAGCATACTTTTGGATGATTTATCCCCTGAATTGTGGAATTTGATGCTCCTAATCCTTTAATTTCATGTTTTATACTTAGTAGAGCATCGAAGGATGAAAAGAACGAGAAACGGGCCAAAAAGGAGAAAATGGGCCAAAGTAAGAAGTCCACACAGCCTGGAGATAACAACACGGTCGTGCCACTTTAGCAGACTTGAACACAGCCTGGGCTCGATTTACACGGCCGTGTTACACGGGCGTGTCCCTGCCGTGACCTATTTTAATTCCACTCGGAAAAGGATACTTAGAGGTAAAGAAAGACATTCCGGAAGCCTATATAAACACCCTAGAGGGTAACTTAAGGGGGGAGGACGAAGAGCGAAGCCAGAGAGGGCCGAATTGTAGGATTTACTCAAAGGCAGCCAGTTGATCCATCTCAAGAAGCTGGAATCATACTTAAGATGGAAGATCTTCCCTTCAATTTCCTTCAGGGGGTTTTATGGTTTTTCTTTGTTTTGTTTTATACTTTCTTCTAAGATGTATTCTTTTATAAACGTGAATTAAACCCCTCAAATACCTGAGGGGGATGAAACCTAAGATGGATCTTGTTATTGTTTTCTGAACTATATGATAAATACTTGATTTGTTCTTCATTACGTGCTCTTGATTCTTGCTTTGATATTTTAGGATATTGATTCAAGTATTGATGTGCTTAGGCAGTGGAGCAAAAGTCCCTGTTTAAGAGTAGATCTAGCATAATTGAGCAGAGTTGATCGCACTCCTAGAGATAGAACGACAAAAATCTACTAAATTAGGGTCAAACCTAATATGGGAGTCCATAGATCGAGTTAATGCAACTCTAGGGGTTTTAATTAGAAAGAGATTTCAATTAATCAACCTAGGGTTAGACGTTAGTAGCCTCGAGAGAGGTATTAATATAAATTAGGGAATCCTACGGATCAAGTCAAGTGAATAAATCATCTGGTTTAGAGTTAAATAACAAGTGAAGTCTAGGTGGATTCTTCCTCGGGTATTGTCTTAATCAATTGGTTTTCCCAAAAGTATTTCCTCAATTTATTCTCTGTGTCTTAGCATCTTTAGCTTAGTAATTAGTTAGTTTTAGATTAAACAATAATTCCCTTAATTCTTAGGCTAAATAATAGAAAGATAGTAATTACTAGTACTCTTGGTCCTTGAGGATACGATATTTCCGGTCTTGCCATAGCTATACTACCAAACGATAGGTGTGCTTGCCTTATTCGTTGTCATAGTTAGTTTGGGCACGATCAAGTTTTTGGCGCCGTTGCTGGGGACTAAGATATTAGGAACACTTGATTTTTATTACTTTAGCCATTATTTTTATTTATTTTTTATTTTTCTTTTTTCTAAGTATTCTTTTCTTTTCTTTGCTTTTGATAGGTTTTTCTAATTTATGACTAGAAGGAACCCGTAAGGACCCTTGATTTTTGACAGCGATATAGAAGGTACCGTTCGCAGAAACAGAAGAGAAATAAGGCGAAGCTTACAATACATAGAAGAAGAGAAAGAGGACGATAACAATACTACCAAAGAGAAGGCTGATAACAATCCGCTACCTCCTGTGGTTGTCGCAAACCTAGTGAATCAAAATCCTGCTCCTCGTACTATGTATGATTATGTGAAACCTAATTTAACAGGAACTGAGTCAAGTATTGTTAGACTTGCTATTGCTGCAAATAATTTTGAACTGAAACCTAACACATTTCAGATGATATAGCAATTTATTCAGTTTGATGGTTTGCAGGATGAAGATCCAAATAATCACTTGGCGAATTTCCTAGAATTTTGAGATACTTTCAAAATAAATGGCGTTTCTGATAATGCCATTCGTCTTCGGTTGTTTCCCTTTTCGTTAATGAACAAGCTAAATAGTGGTTGAACTCGTTACCACGAGGATCAAACAATACATGGGAACAAATGACCGAAAATTTTTTGTTAAAATATTCTTCGCCGGCTAAAACGGCTAAGTTGAGGAATGATATCTCTTCTTTTGTGCAGATGGATTTAGAGACACTTTACGATGCATGGGAGAGATACAAGGATCTATTGAAAAGGTGCCCACACCATGGGTTACCCTTGTGGCTACAGGTCCAAACCTTTTATAATGGTGTGAACCCGGCAACCAGGCAGTTAATTGATTCAGCTGCCGGCGGAACCCTGAATAACAAAACACCTGAGGCTGCCTACGAATTCATTGAAGAGATGTCACTGAATAACTATCAGTGGAAGTCACGAGGACAAGGCCAACAAAAGCCGCCAGTGTTTTCAACCTCAATGCAGTAACCATGCTATCAAATCAGGTAGAGATGTTAAATAAAAAGTTTGATGGTTTATGTGGTTCTTCGCAAGTACATCCAGTTATGCAGTACGATGCGAATGGAGGAGGGATGAACAACACAGAATATCCGCCTTACAACCCTAACGCTGAAAACGAGCAAGCTCACTATATGGGTAATAATTCTAGACCTCAAAATAACCCTTATAGTAATACTTACAATCCAGGTTGGAGGAACCACCCCAATTTCTCATGGGGTGGCCAAGGAAACCAAAGATAACAACCCCTCCCAAGCTTTCAACAGCAACCCTACCCACAAGAAAAGAAGCCGAACCTTGAGGAGATGCTAACAAAATTTATAGCAGTGTCAGAAACCCGTTTCCAAAACATCGAGACAACACTCAAAAATCAACAAGCATCGATTCAAAGGATCGAGAACCAATTAGGACAACTTGCTAAGCAGTTCTCTGAACGATCACAAGGAAGCTTGCCAAGCAACACTGAAACTAACCCAAAGGAGCAACTTCAAGCAATAACCGCTCATGATAGTGAAGGGTTAGATGAAACAAAATTGAGGCAAGAGAATGTGGTAGAGGAAGGTAAGGTTGAAGTAAGTCGTAATAAGCCAAAACCGGTAATTAAAGAGTACCAACCTCGTGTGCCATACCCCAATGCGATGAAGAAAGACAATACAGATGAACAATTCGGTAAATTTCTTAAACTTTTAAAAAAATTACATATTAAATTACCGTTTCTTGAAGCTCTTTCGCAGATGCCAGATTCAAGGAAATTTTTAAAAGAGATTTTGACAAACAAACAAAAGTTAGACGAAGAGTTGCATGTGGAACTAAACGCAGTGTGCTCAGCAATTTTGCAAAATAAACTACCACAAAAATTAAAAGATCTAGGGAGTTTTATAATTCCATGCTTAATTGATAGTTTATCTGTTGATAATACTTTAGCTGATTTATGGGCAAGCATAAACGTTATGTCTTATAAAATGCTTAAACAGCTAGGTCTAGGGAAACCCAAACAAACTAGGATGAGCATTCAATTAGCTGATAAGACTATTAGAATTCCTAGGGGTATAATTGAAGATGTACTCGTGAAAATTGATAAATTCATATTTCCCGTAGACTTTGTCGTTTTAGACATGGACGAGGACAATAAAATTCTTTTAATTTTAGGAAAATCCTTTTTAGCAACTGCTAGGACTAAAATTGATGTTGGTACAGGTGAACTCATACTTCGTGTACGTGACGAGACAATCACTCTTCAAGCTTTTGACTCGGCTAGGACATCAAGTAATCAGGGTGAGAAAATAAATTCTATTAATGAACATTTGGTTAAACTTTCTTTCAGGAAACACCATGAAACTACACAACTAAGCTAGATCTTAAAGCTCATGCCAAAAAGGAAATAACTCATGAGGAACAAATGCTTCAAATCGATGAACTAGACAAGTGGAAGACACATTTCAGGGAGAAATTAGGAACACACGAAGCAGAACCAAAGTAAAACCATGTCAAATTTAAGGATGAGCCAAACTAATTTAAGATAGAAGAACAGGTACTGTTGGATAAAACAGATCCTCGGATCTTCTCCACCAAACATTTTCTCTCAACCCTAGCAACCATAAATTTTCTTCCTTCTTCACCACACTCACTACCATCCCCATGTCAAAGAAACGAAAGGATCCTACCAAAATGTCCCCATGCAAGACCGATCTACATAAGTTCATGCCGGCCGCTTCATTAATTCGCTAAGCCAAGGACATTTGAGTCCATTTAATTTTTCTTTTTCTTTTCTCTTCTCCTTTATTTTCCTTCTCTTTATTTCTCTTATGCTTAATTTAGCCTATTTTATTTTAGTTTCTTGGTTTTAGGTTCTAAATGCTGCTTGGGAATCACCACACCACGACCACTGCCAACTCAAGGAATCCATCCAAAATTTAGGAAGTTTCACTTCTCCCTATCTCTTATGATTTCATGTTATTAATCTCTAGATATATATCTTTGTACATTGAGGGAAATATTCATCTTAAGTGTGGGGGGTGAATTTTATTTTGAAAAGTTCCTAACTTTTTGCATTATTCTGAAATCCCTGAAGTATGTCTTGTTCTTAAGTAATTTTCTCATATTACTATTAGAATGAGATTTCCTTTGATTCATGATTTTCATTGATATGTTTTGGATTAAGTCATTGATAATTGTGCAGTGATGATTTAAACTTTAGGAGACTAGAGAATCAAGTATGATGAGTCTATTTTTAGAATTAAAAACTTGTTAGGTTGTCTACCTGATTCTAATTATTACCTTGAAATTTGAAATTTACAATGTTGATATAAAAAACCCATAATTTTTGTGAGATTTTGAGCCTTGTAGATTATACATTCTTTTCTTGCTCACTTTTTTTGATTATGAGTGTGTCAACATTGATTTGTTATTCTAGAACTTGCTTTGATTATACATGTCAAAACCACATCATTGATTTGATATACTGAAATGATAAAGGCACCTAGGTTTTAACCCACTTACTCCCAAAAAGCCTACCTTCATGTTTAACCCTTAGTAAACCCCTTTGATCCTAACAACCCTTTCATTGATTACCCTCAACATTAACCAAAAACCTTTTGTTGAAATCCCTTTAATTAATTTGACCCTATTCTGTCGAGATCTGATTTGAACTGATTACTTAGCTTAACTATGATTTCCATTTCAGTTGTTAAATTTCTTTATTATTATTTGATTTGTTCTTAAAAAAATTACTATTTTGAAGTTTATTCATTATTAGTTCGGTGTTAGTTGAGCTTACGTTTAATTCCACATCTTGAAGAAGCTCGTCTTATTAGTAATGAAGTTTTGATTGATGAAATTATTCAAGTATTAGTTTATTTTTCTAGTTAAGTAATTTTTCAATTCAATCTCGATTCTAACCCTTTAATTCAGCCTTTATCCACACCTTTAACCCAAGCCCCATTACAACCCTTAAAAGACCTTTTGATCTGTGTATCATATCATTCCATAGTGGTGGAGATTTGATTTTCATGCAAGCCTATGGGATTAAATTTTCATGTTTGACTTTTGAGCGCTTAATTTTGAACATTAAACACCTTGAGTGATTTGAGTGAATCTTCAGTGAGGATGTCAACCCTTGTCAATTTTGAATTAACCTGCAACGCATGGGCTAGCTCAATGTGAGTTTTCGTACCAGAGAGATAACTACAAGAAAATGGTAAAGGAGATTTCTAACGCTTGGAACCAGACTCGTCGAATAAAAAGGCTGGCCGTACGATCAATGACGACTCCCGATTACAGTGGATGATGGAGTAAAAGAATTAATGATAATATCACCGATGGAAAAGTACTTACAAGTGATCTTGTCAGAATTAGAAATCATAAAGCAAGACTTCGAGAGGAGCAATTTGGAACTTGAAAAGAAGATAGAACAATTGGAGGAAGAAAATATGCATTTAAGGCTAGATGCTGATGTTCAAAAGCTAAAGGCCGAGAAATTAAGGAAAGAGAAGAATAAAGCCGAGGAAGACTTGGATAGTTTGAAGACGGATTACAAGAATTTGCGTCTATCGATGAGAACCGCCAGATTGGAAAAAACATCGGAGCAATGGCGACAAGAGATCCAAGAAGAAAGAACCAAACCCGATTGGTGGGAGAGAAAATTCCAAGAGGCCCAGGCACAGAAAGAGGCCCTAGAAAGGAGTTTGTTAGAAACCCAGAATGACAAAAGAGAATTAAAGGCTAAAGCGGCAGAACTTGAAAAAATCACTTCATCAGTATAGAAATCATAATTCTGCGGTTGAATTGAGGGCAAGTTTGAATAAGATTGAAGAAATGAAAGGAAAGATAGAAGAACTAGAGTTAGCATTACAAAACTGTGAGCTCCGGGTAGAGCTTCTTGAGGTAAGTGAGGAACGTTGGAAGGAACAGCTTCACCATTCTCAGAATCAAGTTAGGAACAGAGATTACATTATGGGCGAGGCCGTGGCTCAAATTTGAAAGGTAGCTGATCATTTTCGGAAGGTAGCTGATCATTTACAGACTTTTGCAATTCAGGCCGACATGTTAAACGTGAAGTATGAGCTAGAATCAGATCAAGGATAAGAGTTAGCTTCGTTGCTTAGGAAAGTTAAAACTTTGAGCATAAGGGCAAAGCCATATTTGTAATCCATTTTATGTAAAGAATTTTGTTTTCTAGTAAAGTTTTCTAAATGAAATTGAATCAGAATCGACGCTTTTTGGTAATCATTCCATGCATTTACATTACATCACATAATGTGCATTAAATTTCATGGAAAGACCCTAATTGGTTAAAATCATTTCAGAGTTAATCTAGAAACCAACAAAAAACTGATCAACCAAACATCATTACAGTACCCGAGCAAAGACTAAAGAAATGGACCAAAGGTTGGAGAGATTAGAGCAAATGCAAATACAGATGCTAGAGCAATTAGCCAAAATTCAACAAGATATAAAGAATCAGATGCTAGAATTTCAAAGAAACATGATGAGCTAGTTAACCTAGATGCTAACTGGAGGGTTAAAAAAGGAAAAAGCCCTATGGTTGATTCTGGGAACGATAACGAGGACTCCACTTACCATTCAGGCTTTACCCCAACAAACACCCAAACACAACCAAACGCGTATCCACAAAGGGTATCTATTAACATCAGACCCCAATACCAGACCGGTACCTCAACACCAGTGAACTTCCCGATAGGTTCAGGTTCTAGTCTAAGGGATAACCCAATCAACCCTGTTGTCTCTGATCTGGATGATCTAGCAGAAACAAAAAAGGCGAGAATAGAGCTTCCAAAAAAAATTGAAGATCGTTACAAACGGAAAAGGCAAGAGAGGAGCTCCCAAATCAATACCTTAAAGGCCCCAAAGAAGAAGGAAAATGAGGCGAATAATGCGAGTATGTATGACAAGGTCTATTCAAAGCCAATTACATAAATCAACCAAGGAAGGCAACTACTGGCTATTAGGTCTCCCTAAGGCAAGTTTCCAATCCAAGACCGAACTCAGAAAAACTCCGGTTCACGCCCATCCCGATCACGTACGAAGAGTTGTACCAAAGTTTGTTTGATGCACATATAGTATCCTCTTTCTACCTAAAACCTAAACAGCCTCCCTTTCCCAAGTGGTACGACGCGAATGCCCAATGCTAGTGCCACGCGGGAATCACAGGACACTCGATTGAGAATAGCACCACTTTCAAAAAGATAATCAAAAGACTCATCAACATGGGTATTGTGAAATTTGATGTAAAAAATCCGTTACCCAACCATTCTGACAAAAGGGTAAACGCGATAATCGAGAGTACAGGGAAGAGAATCAAGACAGATGTAGCAGAAGTGAAAACCCTGCTGAGGGAGATTTGGAAGAAAATGGTAAAAGGAGGATTAATCACCCAAGATTTAGAGGAGAAACCCAAAGAAGCAAGGAACTACTGTGAGTTCCATGATAAAGACGGTCACGTGATTCAAAAGTGCAATGAATTTAGAGCCTTGGTGCAAGGCCTGATGGATAAAAAGGAACTGGAATTCTATGAATATACTGAAGGCCCAGATGGAATGGGCAGAAATGGGAGCATCAAGGCTATATCCGGAGAAGGAATCAGAGGAGAAAACTTATCAGGCATTCGCCCTTATGAGCCTGGGAGTGTTTTGAACAATGGGACTGTGGAAGAGATCCCTGTATTTTTTAGAGCTAATTTAGAGTAATATTTAAAACACGCTTGTTGCTTTAAGCCTAGAAGCAATAAGAATCCTTTTGTGAAATAGGCTCATGTCCAGCATCTTTATTTCAATAAAAAAATGCATTTTTGTGTCTCACTTTGAGCAAATATTTTTTTATTCCTTTATTTCATTCATGATCATACCACATAAATAATTATTCTTAGATTCATTTGTTCTTTGAATATTCCTTCATACCCACAACAGGTCCCTAGATATCAATGACAGGAGCGACGCTGCTATTGACTCAGAATCTACTTTTGAGCAAGATATGTGTCTAGAGGGATCTCAGGACTTTGAAGACGACAGAGATGGTAACCTATCTCCTGATTTGTTAAGGATGGTAGAACAAGATGAAAAATAGATCATTCCTTACAAAAAGTCATTGTGAGCCTAGGAGAAGAGAAAGAGGTGAAGATCGAAGCCTATATCACCACAGAGACAACGCGAGAGGTCATTGGAGTTATTCAAAAAATTCAAAGATGTTTCCGCATGATCGTATCAAGAGATGTCTGGGCTACTAAGACGTGTGGATGCTGTTAAGGCTAAAAAAATCTTAGAAGAGGTCCATAAGGGTGTCTGAAGAACACATGCTAATGGTTTTACAATGGCTAGGCAAATCATGAGGTTCGGGTACTGTTGGTCCACCATGGAAGGGGATTGCATCAGTTATACCAAGAAATGCCATAAGTGCTAAATTTATGGAGACAAGATTCCTATGCCTCCTTCATCTCCTAATGACATCTCCGTAGACTTTTTCTATATGGGGCATGAATGTCAGTGGGCCAATCTCACCAAAGGCTTTTAGCGGGTATCGATTCATCTTTGTGATCGTCAATTACTTCACCAAGTGTGCGGAAGCTGCTTCATATGCCGATGTCACAAAGTCAACACTCAGCAAATTCTATATCAGTATGGAATACCAAAAAGGATCATATCTGATGATGCATTAAACAACAGCATGATATCAGAAGTTTGCAGTTTGTTCAAGATTAAACACCGTATCGCCCTAAAACGTACGATGAAAAAAAGAAGAAGAAGACCATGGGGAAAACGATTGAGACTCATAAAGATTGGCATGAAAAGTTACCATTCGCCCTCTATACCTATCGGACGTCCGTCAAGACCTCTACCGGGGCAATGTCTTTCTCATTAGTTTATGGATGAAGGCAGTTTTGGCCATCGAAGTCAAGATTCCTTCTCTTCGAGTTTTATCAGAGTTGAAGTCGAATGAGGCAGAATGGATCCAATCCCAATATGATTAACTGAACTTGATCGAAGAAGAGAGGCTAAAGGCTATCCTCATGGTCAATTGTACTAAAAACAAATAATGCGAGCCTATAACAATAAAGTTCATCCTAGAGAATTCCATGAAGGAGACCTAGTTTTGAAAAGGATCCTTCCCATACAAAAGGACTTCGGAAGAAAGTGGATGTCAAATTGGGAAGGACCTTATGTGGTAAAGAAGGTCTTCTCTGGAGGAGCGTCAACGTTTAACAAAATGGATGGCAAGAGCTTGCCTAATCCTGCGAATTCAGATTCAATCAAGAAATACTTCACTTTTTTTTAAAAAAAGGGAAAATAAAGAAATAAAATAAAATAAAAATGAGAGGCCAAGGCGAAAACTCACAAAGGGCGCTTTGAGACCAAAGGGGTTTTGAATTGAAAACCCGTAAAAGGGTAATTCAAATTTTGATCAAAATATGGGGCATGCGTAGTCTCGCTTTCTCCAAATTAACAAGAAGGAGAGATGTTACGCCTTGAGACCGAAGGAGTTTTGAATCAAAAACCAGTAAAAGGCAATTCAAATTTTGATTAAAGAAGGGCATGCGGTAGTCTTGCGATGCCTGAATTAACAAAGAAGAAGTATGCTACATCTTGGGGGCATCGACAAAATACTCTTGATCTCCTAAACACATATTGAGCTTAAACTGGTCTTCAGAAAGTTTGTACAGAGAAGCTCAGGCTGTGATATCTGGGGCACCTATTTTTTCCTTCACCATTTTGTATTCTAGCAATGTTTGCTTTCTTTTGTTAACCTATTCTTTTTAGATTTCGTTCCTGATAAATTTCAACTTTGTCCATCATTATGATCATTTTCAAGCATTTTGCATTGAAATAACGATTAATGGACTAATAATACTTTCACAAAAGAAGTTCTGCATATTACTCTGGAAGCTTCTAAATAGTATAAGAACCTGAAACATGACTATTATTTAGAACTCACCAAACCTACGGGTTGGAAATATTTGAGAAAGAAGAGTCTAAATTGTGACTATTTCTTCAGATTTTTTGTCAAAGATATCAGTTGAACAAGAAGACAGGATATTGCTTCAGTGATACAACCTTGATGAACAGCAAGTAATGACAACCTAAGCATTAGAAAGGGATCCTTCTCGCAAAATGATATTCTGTATTTATGCAAATATTATTTATACATAGCCAATTAGGAGCATTTAATTCATCCTGATCATGACGTCCTAATCATTTGGCATAAGCATAGGCCCATGAAATCGATTCTACACGTCATGTCCCCCAGAGGACGATGTAGCAAGATTAGTGAATCCACAAATCTCATATCCCTGAAGTAGCAGTGGAGCAGGTTGATGTTGTAGATCTTATCTACTTGAAGTTGCAGTGGAGTAGATCGAAGATGGCGGATCTTATCTTCCTGAAGTTGTAGTGGATCAGATTGAAGCCACCAGCCTTATCTCCCTGAAGTTGCCAGTAGAGTAGATTGAAGACAGTGAATCTTATTTCCCTAGCGTTGCAGTGGAATAGATTAAAGCCACAAATTATGGCGGATCTTATCTTCCTGAAGTTTCAATGGAGTAGATTGAAGCCACCAGCCTTATCTCCAAGAAGTTGAGCGGAACAGACTGAAGACAACAAATCTTATTTCCCTGAAGATGCAGTGGAACAGATTGAAGCTACAAATTGGCGGATCTTATTTTCCTAAAGTTGCAATGGAGCAGATTGAAGCCACCAGCCTTATATCCCTGAAGTTGCAGCGGAGCAAACTAAAGACAACGAATCTTATTTCCCTAACGTTGCAGTGGAATAGATTAAAGTTACAAATTATGGCGGATCTTATCTTCCTGAAGTTGCAATGGAGCAGATTGAAGCTACCAGCCTTATCTCCTTGAAGTTAAAGCGGAGCAGACTGAAGATAGCTAATCTTATTTCCCTGAAGATGTAGTGAAACAGATTGAAGCTACAAATTGGAGGATCTTATCTTCCTGAAGTTACAGTGGAGCAGATTGAAGCCACCAGCCTTATCTCCCTAAAGTTGCAGCGGAGCATACTGAAGACAGCGAATCTTACTTCCCTAGCGTTGCAGTGGAATAGATTAAAGCTACAAGTTACGGATCTTATCTCTCTAAAGTTGCAGTAGAGCAGATCAAAACAAACCTTATCTACCTGAAGTTGTAATGAAGAAGACTGAAGATAGCTAATCCAATCTCCCTGAAGTTGTGGCAGAGTGGATCAAAGCGATAAGATGCAGCAGACTGGAATGAAGCTACTTGGGAAAGAGGAACACCAGAGAAATTGAGACTTGGCGAGACCGGGCAAAATTGGTCTTTCTTGAAAGTCTTTGTTCCATTCCCGTTACACGAAAATGAGCAAAGAGGGGCAGCTGTACAAGCCCAATTCTGCCTGGGGCCCATTAAACCCCAAACCCAAAACCAAATCAAACCCCCCAAAAAAACTAAACTAAACTAAAGCTAATTAAACTAAATTGACCCAAACCTGAAGCCCAATAACAAACCCTAGCCCAATACCAAAAAAAAAAAACAGCAAAAAAAAGAAACCCTAGGTGCGCCGCACCTAGGTCTGCCGTCTGACCCCTGTCACGTCCACCACCTTTATCACCGCCATTGCCCTCCACCGCCCACTTGAACCTGCGAAAAAACAGAGAAATCATTACATAAACAAGTTGTAAATGGCTATAAAAAGCCATATAAACCCAATGTAATTTTCTTTAACTTTTGAATAAAAAAAAGATTCAAGCAATAATAAAAAAAAATAGCAAGTGATTGAAGCAAAGAAACAAGGTTCAAATGTGTTTTTTTTATGTTCTTTATTTTACCATTTTCTAACTTATATATATATATATATATATATATACACATTTCTTTATTTTTCCTTTTAAAACTATTTATCTACATATATGCATAAATCTCAAAAAAGAGGAAAAAAGGGAAAACTTATATTTTTTGCCGAAAAAACGTGATTTTTGGACTTCCCGCCACCGCAGACGTTGGCGTTGGCACCGGTGCGGCGACCGACAACCAATCCGGTGGCCGGATTCTAAAAAGGGGGGAGAGGATTTTTTGAGAGAATTCAGTTTTTTTTTAAAAGAAAAGGGGAAAATGAATTTTTTGGTAAAAACTTGACTTTTATAGGGCCCCAAAATGACGTCGTTTTGGAACTGGCCCTAAACTCCCAAAACGACATCGTTTTGCCTCCAACCCGATTACCCGACCCACTCCAGGCCTAGGATCCTCGTGTTGTGAACGGAAGGGCTAATTGTGCTTTTAGCCCTTCCGCTTTTTTATGGTTTTGCAATTCAGTTTATTTTATTTTCTAATTTTGCCCAATAATTTATTTCAGTTTTCAATTTGGTCCTCTCTAATGCTGTACATTTTGGAAGAGAAGGGAGAATTTCCCTTTTAGTCCCTCCTTGTTATTTGTGCGCTCAATGGGGTCCTTTTCCTTTATATTTATTTCAGATTTGCCCCAAACGTTTGTTTTAAGTTCAAATCAGTCCTACTTTGGTTATTTTGGCTATTTTCTTACCTTAATTAATTTTAATATTCTTCTTCTTCTTCTTCTTCTCCTTCTCCTCCTCCTCCTCCTCCTCCTCCTCCACCTTCTTCTTCTTCTTCTTATTATTATTATTACTATTATCATTTTGTTACTCTTATTATTACTATTACTACTACTATTATTATTATTACTACTATTGTTTATTTTATTTTATTACTATTATTATTCATTATTATTATTACCATTATTTATCTGTTTTTTACTACTATTATTCGTTATTACTATTATTACTATTATTATTTTTATTTATTATTATTGCCATTATTATTATTATTATTATTATTATTATTATTATTATATTTACTCGTATTATTATTACTATTATTATTTTTATTTTTATTACTATATTATTACTATTATTATTATTACTATTATTACTATTAATGTATTATTATTATTATTCTTTATTTTGTTATTATTGTTATTATTATCATTATTATCTCATTAAACTAGTTAATTTAGTATTATTATTATTATTATTACTTACATTTATTTATTTATTTAGTTTTACCTATTATTTTTCCTTTTATAACTTGTTTGTTTTATTTCTTTATTTCATTTTATTTTCGTCTTTCTTATTACCGTTCACATTAATGCATTAATAATCATTCTGTTTTGCATCCTAGCTTCGTAATTCATCTTTTTTATTTTACTATAAAATCGTGTTACATTTATATTTGTTCGATACAAAATTTTTTATTAAATAATTTTTTTTGTAATTCGAGACTCGAGAAATCGTACCCTAATTTACTGGGTTTCAATTTTTCTCGTCGAGCCTAAAAAACCGATTATCTTTTTTTAAAAATCAAGCGTATAAGTTAAATAAAAACTTATTCTCGAGAATTCAAAAATATTGTGTCCTAACTCACTGGATGTGACATTTTGTTATCTCGAGATAAGGATTTCTAAAAACAAAGGCAATATTCTATATTTGGAATTTTGAGAAATTGTGCCCTAACTTACTAGGTTCCGATTTTTCATTTGACCCAAATAACCGAATAGCCTTCTTAAATTTAAATGCACGAGTTTTAAGAGTCAAAAGACAAGCTTAGTTTTGAGGATTCGAAATGTCGTATCCTAACTCACTGGGCATGACGTTTTACTTCTTCGAAATAAGAGGGTCTTAGTATCCAATTTAATTTATTCAAGTTTCTTTTCTAAACAAAGAGGATTGTATTTTAAAATCTTTTCAAATTTTCGACATCAAGACGTTAATCAATCAATTCAGTACCAATTTTGGGCGTTACGAGAGTGCTAATTCTTTCTCGTGCGTAGCCGACTCCCGAACCCGTTTTCTCGAATTTTGTAGGCCAAAATCATTTTTTAATAAATCAAAATGTTTTAATAATCAATCTCAAGGTGATCCGGTTATACCTCAAAAAAAGAATTGGTGGCGACTCCATTTTCGTTTTAAAAGTCGACCTAGTGTTTTCCAACAAAAAAATAATATGGAAAATTATGTTTACAATTGAATTCTATCTATATAAATGATTATTTTTAGTTTCTGCATATAATTATTTTATATAAATTTCAATCCTTGTAAAATCCGACTAAAATTAAAAATTTAGGATTTTGTGCTGTTCATACAATTTCAATAAAAAAAAATTTCGGTAAAGGTCACAGAGTGCACAATTGAAATTTCTGCAGTCTCGTATTTTTTGTTCTCTTTAGCAATTTTTTGTTTGATTCAATGTATGACATGCTTAGTTCATATAATATGTTTCGATATATATGTGTGTGTGTTTCGATTATATATACATACATAATATAAGCATGTTTGATTGGTTTATGTATGAATATGGTTGATGTTTTCACACGCTTATTTTGAGGAAAACGCATCAGAATCTGTCGTAATTTTTCTTTCGAGTATTTGGGGAGAATTCAATACAATGTTGATTAAGATTCGCTCTTAAATCTGTGATCGTGGTGGTGTAAGGTGAATTAATATTTCATGTTTAATGTTTTTCATCATAGTTGCTGTTGAATTTTATCAATTGTGTCACTTATTTTAATGTTTTTTTTTTTTGCATAATTGCTTATTTTAAATTTATCAATATTAGTCGATGAATTTCAACTATCTATGCTACCAAGATAAAAACATATATATTTTTTGGTTTTAAGCTTGGTTGAAGAATATTTGGGTTTTACATCTTATTATTTCTAATAATAAGTTAAATTATGTTGATATGGTCTACGGTATGAATTATGGGGTATGCCAACTGTAATTCCCAATTTCTACCTGGGCCCATGTAGACAAAATAAAACCAAATTAAAAACCCAAAACATTAATAAAAATGTCTAATGTCCATTTACACCAGCAAGCCCAAATAAACAAACAGGCCTGATACACCCCTAAGCCCAATCACCAAGCCCAAACTAAAAACCCGAACCCAATTACAATTAAAAAGACCCAAAGACCCAGATTCATGAACTAAAACCCTAGGGTTTCTGCCCTAATGCGCCGCTCCCTCGGTCACTGCCACTGCGCGTTTGTTACACGCGCTCGTGCGTCGCCTCGATGTCACACGCACCTCGTTCCGGCTTCCCACGTCGCGGTCTCCCATGCTTCTGACTCTTCAGTGCCCGTGCGCCTTGGCCCCCGTCTCCACCAGCTTCGCCCATACCCTGCAAAACATACGCAACGAACAGAAACAACAAGAGAACAGGGAAGCATGGAACGAAATGATAAAATATTGAGAAGACAATGTATCTTCGGCTATAAAGCCATTAAAAATCAATGTAATAGGGGTTCGGTTTTTGGCCCTTTCGCGTAGAGCTTTTACAAGAAAACAGAAAATAAAGGATCGAGACCATCTTAAGGTTGATTTTTTTTCCCCCATTTTCCTGTTAATTGTTCATTTGCCTTTTATCTTTTCACTTTGGTTAGTTCGAATCTCTACTGAACAAATATAAAGAGAAAAGGAGTGCCTTACCTGGTTCGAGCGCTGTTCGCGGCGGCTTCTCAGCGGATCCGACAGCACCTTGGACCAAGGGCTGAACCCTAGCAGAGCATCAAAAAAAGGGGGGGCCTTCAAATGTTTCCTGAAATCTGGAAATGAAAATGTTTTGTTAAACACAAGTTCGGGCTTAAGTACAAAACGCGAAACGGCACCGTTCGGGGGAGGGGCAGATCCGCGCGTCGACCCGCTCTTGACCCGGAGGACCCGCGAGTTTGGTTCAAAGGGGATATTTACTACATCAGTCCCTCCCCGTTTATTTTGTTCGCAAATCTCGTTTTGCTTAATTCTAATTTGGCTGTTAAACTTCGTTCCGTTTCCATTTTAGTCCCGAGCAAAACGTGGCGCATGGGAAAGGGATAATTTCGTGTTTGGTCCCGCTCTTTCCACGCGCATTGCAAATAGGCCCTCCCCCCTTTTATTTTCTTTCGAATCAACCCCATAAATTTGTTTTAATCACAAATTGACCCCTTTTTAGTTATTTTGCAATCTTTCAGTCCCTTTATTGTTATTATTGTCATATATATATATCATTATTATATTATTATTATTATTATTATTATTATTATTATATTTATTATTGCTGTTGTTATATTGTTACTATATTATTATGTTAGTATATTATATATATTTTCTAGTATCATTATTATTGTTATTACTACATTATTATCTTATATATATTCTGCATTATTATCGTTGTTATTATTATTGCACCATTATTCGCATATACTAATTTCATTAACGCTGTTATTATTATATTCGTACTCGTATGTTGTATACGCCGCTTATTACTACTAATATTATTATATTATTTTTACCATATCTATAGCAATACGTATTGTTATTATTATTATTACCGTATTTACATTACTATATTGTACATATTTTGTGCTATTTCATCATCATTATATTATCATCATTATTATTGTTATTATTTTTATTTTCCTATCTTCTCGTAAAGCTTTCACTTGGCTTATCATTATTTCGTTTTCTGTTTATTATTCCTTTTAGCATATGGGTTTTACTCATTTTATTTCTATCTTCGTCTTATTGTTATCGCTTGTATTTAACATATTTGTTCTATATGCTTGCTAGCATTATATTTTCATTTTCTACATTTTACTCAACACAAAATTAATTTCTTTCATAAAGGCAATATTTGTATGTTTAGAAGTTCGAAAGATCACATCCTAACGTGCTGGGTGTCGATTTTTCTGTTCGACTAAATGTTCAAATACCCTTCTTCACACGATTTGAAAATCAAAGATGACCTCGATGTCAGAGTTCAGAGGCGTCATATCCTAACGTGCTGGGTATGACAACTTTACCCCTTTGAAGCGAATTAATCTTGAGATTCAATTCCGATTCAATTAACCCATTCTTTTAATTTTTTTTACCCCGAATATTTTCAAGTTTTCAGCATTGGGACATTGATCAATCAATTTGGTACCAATTTCGGGCGTTGCGAGGGTGCTAATCCTTCCTCGCACGTAACCGACTCCCGAACCCGTTTTCTCGAATTTTGCGGACCAAAATTATTTTAATAAACCAAAATGTTTTTTTTAAAATAACCCATCTCAAGGTGACCCGATCACACCCCGAATAAAGGATCGGTGGCGACTCCCTATTTTTTCGAAACCCAAGTTGATTCCCGTTTTTTTAAAAATGGTTTCGACAGCTTGGCAACTCCGCTGAGGACCTCGAGAGTCAGACCGTAAATTGATTGATTTTTGTCCTTTCAACGGAAAATTTGGAAGTTCGTTTTGAAAAATATGTTTCTCTCTGATGCATTTACTTGTGCTATGGTGTCGAGTTTCGTGGAGTACTCCAGCATTGCATTGCATGACCGTTGCTCACACCTTTAAGTGGGAGTAAGAAACTAAGCCTTCGTGAGGTTTTCACCTCCGCATGGGCTAGTGGATTGCTTCCGGGACACATCCGTACCTATGCGCTTCGTGAGGTTTTCACCTCCGTATGGCCATAGGGAAATGTATCCCCTTGAACCAAACTCGGTCCATATGAGCCTATAATGGGTGAGGACCAAGGAATCTGCTGGTTCAGGTACCTCTCTCTAGAACCAAACCCCATATAGGAACCCTAGAGCCTACCCTAGGTAGAATGTTGAAATAGTTACCTAGATAAGTGTTTAATGATATCTTACCTATTTTGATTATGCGATGTTAACTTGTGTTGATTTGTTTGACTTGCATGACATTTCATATAGAAGGTGTCAATTTCTGCTCGGTTGCTAAAATAGGAAGTTTGCTATGGAAAAGAACTTTCTTGATAAAGTAGAGGACAATGCGGCCGTGCGCACGTGGTCAGAAAAGTTGCAATTAGAAAAAGGAGATAGCTTAGTTGAAGGGCATGTGTCGGAGCTAAGGGATTTCTCCCGTGTTAGCGTGACACAAAATGAGCTCTAAGAGTTGCGGGGTATCTGGACCAACTGGGGACGTGAAGTTAAACAGATGTTCTGCCACCGTTACGGTGATATCGCTTCCTTATTGGATGTTAAAATAGATAAACACCTATTTCGGGCTATAGTCCAGTTTTGGAATTCTACATACAGTTGCTTCACTTTTGGGAAGGTGGATTTAGTGCCAACAATAGAAGAATACACCACTTTGCTCCGTATCCCCGAGGTGCAAGTCGACAAGGTTTATATTAGGCCTGCCTATGTTCCTCCTTTGGTGAAGAAATTGGTGAGAATTACGGGAATGAGTGAACAGTGGATCTCGACCAGGATCCAACAGAAGGGCGAGGGGAGGTGTATTTCTTGGGTAAATTTAAGGGATCTGATTTTGACGCATCCTGATGAGAAAAAGAAAGTTGATGTCTTTGCCTTGAGCCTCTACGGATTAGTCATCTTCCCAAAGGCCCTAAGGCACATAGATGAGGCAGTAGTGGATCTATTCGACCGTTTGGATAAACAAGTCATACCAATCCCAGCAATTCTTGCAAAGACTTTCAGATCATTGAATGCATGCAGAAGATCGGGAGAAGGAAGGTTTATCGGATGCGCGCAGCTATTGATGGTATGGTTTCATGGGCATTTTTGGAAGATGGATAAAGTTTCTTGTCGACCCTTTTATAAGGACTATTCACCGATAAGAGAGGAGGTGGCCATGTCAAGGCGAGAAGACATAACAGAAGAAGGATGGATGGCGAGTTTTCAGAATCTTCAAGAAAAAGACATTGAGTGGAGAGCCCCGTGGACGGTGCCCAGAGAAATCCTTTATAGATGCGGAGACTTCAATTGGGTACCTCTACCCAGAATTTGGGGAGTCATTGGGTATGCCCCATTGTTAGCAGCGAGGCAATACCAGTCGAGGCAGTTTGTCCCAATAACACATGGTTTGGATCGAAGCGAATCCTCTTATACGGGAGAGGGTTATAAGAAGAAGATTAAGGAAATCGCGAATGCTTGGAAACAAACTCGTCGAATGAAGAGGTTAGCTGCGGGCGAAGCGGCAACTTCTGAGTACAAAGCATGGCTAAACAAGAGAATCAACGATAATATCCCGGGACCAAGTTTGGATAATGCTCAGTCTATGGAGGAACGATTGCGAGTGATACCAACAGAGTTGGAAATTGTAAAGCGAGATTTCGTGCAGCGGAGTTCGGAACTGGAAAAGAGAATCGAGCAGTTGGAGGAGGACAAGATGTTTTTGAAGTTGGATATAGAGATACAGAAATCGGAAGCGAAAAAGATAAGAAAAGGGAAGAGCAAAGCCAAAGAAGAGTTGGATAGCCTAAAGGGGGACTACAAGAAGCTGCGTCTCTCAATGAGAACGGCCGGACTAGGAAAGACTTCAAGCCAATGGCGGCAAGAGCTACAAGAAGAAAGAGCTAAATCCGAGCAATGGGAAAAGGAGTTTCAAGAAATGAAAGCTCAGAAAGAAATCTTAGAAAAGCAAGTGGCAGAAGGTCAGAATGGAAGAGATGAATTGAAGACAAGGGTGGCAGAGTTGGAAAGGTCCCTCGACTATTACCGAAACCGTAACTCGGTAAGAGAATTAAAGGCAAGTTTGAACAGAATCGAAGAAATGAAGAAGAAGACCGAAGAGTTGGAAATGGAGTTGCGGAATTGTCAGAATCACATTGGATATTTAAAGGAGAACGAAGAACGGAGAGAAGTGGAGCTGTACCATTCCCGGAATCAAGTCAAAGATAGAGATTACCTCATGGGGGAGGCTATAATCAAGATACGAGAGATAGCCGATTATTTACAGACTCTAGCTATACAAGCTGACGCATTGAGCGTACAGTTCGAGACGCAGTCGGATCGTGGGCGAGAGTTGGCTTCCCTACTGACTAAGATTAAAGCCTTAGGCGTTAGAGCAAAGCTGTTCTTGTATCTGTTTTATGTAAAGAGCTTTATTTTCTAAGGAAGTTTCCTATGTGGAATTGAATCAGAGTTGACACCTTTTTACATTCATACATTTGCATTACATCGCATCATACACATCGAATCGCACAAAAGGTTTTCTAAGGAAGTTTCCTATATGGAGTGGAATCAGAGTTGGCATCTTTTTTACATTCATCTCATACATTTGCATTACATTGCATCGTACACATCGAATATCACAAAAGGACCCTAAAATTATGGCAGTTACCCTAGAACATCACTACAGTACGAGAGGAAAAACGAGAATAATGGATCAAAAGATGGAAAGACTAGAACAAATGCAAAAAGAAATCCAGGATTAAATAAAAGAACAAGCGCAACTGCAAGAGCAATTGGCCAAAACCCAGAAGGACATGATGGAGCAGATGCAAAAATCCCAGTACAATATGGTGAACCAACTAATACAATTGCTGTCTAAAGAACGAGGCATTGCCACTAGCTCAGGGAACGACAGTGATAACCCCTCCCTTCCCCTACTAGATGCCCAAACACCACAGGATACGCATCCCCAAAGGGCATCTGTCACTATCAGGCCACAATATCATGCTGATACCACGACACCGACACACCTCCTGACGGGTTCGGGCACTAACCCAGGAGAAAATCTGGTCAGTCCCGGTGTCCCAGATCTGGATAAGATGGCTGAAAAGGCAAAACAAGAACTGCCAAAATGGGTGGAGGAGAGATTCAAAGCCCTGGAAAATGCAGGTAAACGTCGGGGAATAAAGGCCAATGACTTGAGCTTAGTCCCCGACTTGGTGCTCCCTTACAATTTTAAGATGCCGGAGTTCGAAAGGTACAATGGGACAAGTTGCCCAGAGGCCCACATCACTATATTCTGTAGAAGGATGACGGGCTACACTAATAATGACCCGCTGCTGATCCATTGTTTCCAAGACAGCCTAATAGGGGCAGCAGTCAGATGGTACAACCAGTTGAGTCGTGCCAAAATTGGGTCATGGGATGATTTGGCTCAAGCATTCTTGGAGCAATACAGTCACGTAACGGACATGACCCCTGATAGAATCACTCTGCAGAACATGGAAAAGAAAGGGAACGAAAGCTTTAGGCAATATGCACAGAGATGGAGAGAGGTTGCCATCCAGGTCCAGCCACCGCTTATGGAGAAAGAAACCACAATGCTCTTTATCCGCACGTTGAAAGCCCCATTCCTCATGCATATGATAGGAAGCGCAACTCGGAGTTTCTCAGACATCGTAACTACTGGAGAAATGATCGAAAATATTATGAAAAGCGGAGGGATGGAGACGGGGGAGAGTGCCAAAAGAATGCCCCCAAGAAGGAAAGAAAGTGAGGTGAATAATGCGAGCATAGGACACCCGAGGTCAATCACCATAAATCAGCCAAAAGCAACGACCACGGGGCAACAAGGGTTACCTAAGAAAGAACCCGGCACCTCAAGACAAGATAATGAGAAGCCCCAATTCACGCCGATTCCGATGACGTATAAGGAAATGTATCAAACCCTGTTCGACGCACATATCGTGTCCCCTTTTCATCTCAAACCAATGCAACCTCCGTACCCCAAGTGGTATGACTCGAACGCCCAGTGTGAATACCATGCAGGAATCACGGGGCACTCGATAGAGAACTGCTTGGCTTTCAAGAAATTGGTAGAGAAATTTATCAACATGGGTGTGGTCGAGTTGGATGACATGCCAAACGTAACAAATCCTTTACCTAATCACACTAAGGGGGGAATTAACGCGATCAGCGAAAGTGCAGAAAAAAGGATCAAAACAAATGTTGCAGAGGTCAAGACTCCCTTGAGATGGGTCTGGAAAGAAATGGCCAAGCATGGACTAGTCATTGCGGAAGAAAGTCGAGGGGAACTGACAAACTATTATGAGCACCATCAAGAATTGGGACATGAGATCCAGACTTGTGGAGAATTCAGAACCCTAGTGCAAAACTTAATGAACAATAAAGAAGTCAAATTTTATGAGAAAGGGGCAGAAGATAAGAGCATATGCGCGTCAGAATCAACAGCCAAAGGTTCGAAAGTTAATCTTCCGATGATCACTATTTCACGTCCCAAGAATGATAAAACAGGGGCACAGGTAGCGCCGAGAGTGGTTATACGGAGGCCCGCTGCCATTGTAGATAATAGGGAGGCTTCCCAGAATCATGGGTGTGAGGTAGTAGTCGCTGTAAAGGAGAGTTCAGCTAGCAATGAGATAGGAACACGGGTAACACCGAAGGTGATAATACGGAAGCCCGCTGCATTCGCTTACAAAGATAGCAAGGAAGTTCCCTGGAACTACGAGTGTAATGTAGAGGTCACAAAGAGCTCGGCTAATGTGACGAAGGAGGATTCAAATGAAGGCTTCCATACTCGAAGCGGGAGACGCTACGACTTAATAAAAGGGAAAGCTCCAATGGTGGAACAAGAAAGGGGAAAGCCAGCTGAACCCGAGTCGAGGATCAAGGAGCCAGTGACTGAGGAAGAGGCTAAAGAGTTCCTGAAGTTTCTAAAACATAGTGAGTATTGTGTGGTGGAACAGCTACACAAACAGCTAGCACGCATATCTGTATTGACTTTGCTCCAATGCTCAGAAGTACACAGGAACGCACTAATGAAAGTTTTAAATGAAACCTACGTCACTAGTGACATCTCGGTTAATAAGTTGGATCGGTTGATCGGCCATATAAGCGCGGAAAACTTCATTCATTTTAATGATGATGAAATACCCCCAGGTGGTAGAGGATCCACCAAGGCATTACATGTTACCGCTAAATGCAAGGGGCACACATTGCCAGGGGTCTTGATAGACAACGGGTCTGCGTTAAATGTGTTACGCTTATCCACCCTCAACAGATTGCCGGTGGATAGTTCGTACATGAAGGAATGCCAAAGTGTGGTAAGGGCCTTTGACGGAACTCCAAGAAGGGTCACGGGGAGGATTGAGGTACCCTTACTGATTGGCCCAACTATTTACGAAATAGATTTTTTGGTCATGGACATCGAACCTTCCTACAACTGCCTGTTGGGGAGACCATGGATACATTCAACCGGGGCAGTACCTTCATCACTACATCAAAAGGTGAAGTTGATAGCGGATGGCCGACTGATAACGATAAAAGCTGAGGAGGACATCATTGCCACCGTGACCAGTGACATGCCTTACTTGGAGACAAACGACGAGGCAACGGAATGCTTGTTCCGATCTCTCGAGTTCGTGAACGCAACCTTTGTCATGGAAGGAAACAAGATCTGGAAGCCAAAAATCTCGAGGACCACAAGGATGGGTTTGAAAATGACCATGGGAAAAGGCGCTTTACCGGGAAGAGGGCTTGGAAAATACCTTCAGGGGAGAATAGCGGCCCCAATACTGAGAGAGAAACAGAATCACTTTGGCTTGGGATTCAGACCAGATGCAAGGCAAAAGAAGGAGGAGTTAGAAAAGAGACGGGAAAGAAGACTCACCCGTTTGAGTGGGAAGGAAACTAAGTGGGAACCCATGATAATCCCGCACATATCCAAGACCTTTGTGTCGGGAGGGGTAATCCACTCTGAGCAGGGGACACCGAAGGGAGAGGACATCGCGGCAATGTTAGGCAACGTCTATATTAGTGCCCTATCTGAGGAGGCGATTGGCGGAGGAGTCTTGCCAAATATCCAGCCTTATGAATCGGAAAACATCTTGAACAATTGGACTGCGGAAGAAATCCCTGTAGTATTTAGGGCTCCTTCAGAGTAATGTCCAGGACACACTTGTTGCTCCGAGCCTAAGAGCAACAAGATTTCTTTTGTGAAATAGGCACATGTTCACGTATCGTTATATCAATAAAATACATTTTCACCATCATTCGAAGTATACATTTTCTTTTTTGCTTTCTGGTCATTCTTTTAGCATTACCATAACATACAATTGTTCATTTACAAATTCATTCATTCCACTCGTATTTTCTTAAACTGCAACAGGTCCCCGGATGTCGACGACTTGAGCAACGCCGCCTTGGATTTGAAGTATCCTTTTGAGCAAGACATGTGCCTAGGAGAATTACAGGATTTTGAAGATGACACGGACGGTGACCTGTCTCCTGATTGGTTAAGAATGGTAGAGTAGGAGGAGAGACAGATTCGGCCCCATAAGGAGGCAGTCGAAACTGTGATGTTAGAGGAAGGGAAAACGGTGAACATTGGAACATGTATAGCCGGGGAAACAAGGCAGAATCTCATCAAATTATTACAGGAATTCAAGGATGTCTTTGCATGGTCTTATGAAGATATGCCTGGTAGAAGCACCAATATCACAGTACATCGCTTACCCATAAGGAGGGATTGCAAGCCAGTTCAGCAGAAGCTCCGAAGGATGAGACCAGACATCGTGCTGAAAATAAAGGAAGAGGTCCAAAAGCAGTTCGACACCGGATTCCTGCAAGAAATCAAATATTCAGAATGGGTAGCCAATATCGTGACTGTCCTTAAAAAAGACGGAAAGGTGCGAATGTGTATGGATTATAGAGATTTAAATAAGGCTAGCCCAAAGGATAACTTTCCTTTGCCTCATATTGATACGCTAGTTGACAATACAACAGACTTTTCACTATTTTCTTTCATGGATGGCTTCTCCGGATACAATCAGATAAAAATACACCCTGAAGATATGGGAAAGACCACCTTCATAACACTGTGGGGCACCTTCTGTTATAAAGTAATGCCTTTTGGGTTGAAAAATGCAGGAGCTACATATCAAAGGGCCATGGTGACCTTGTTCCACGATATGATGCATAAAGAGATTGAGGTTTATGTGGATGACATGATTGCGAAGTCTAGAACGGAGGAAGAACATATCCAAGTTTTGCAGAACTATTTTTGAGATTAAGGAAGTTCCAATTGAAACTCAATCCTACGAAATGTACCTTTGGAGCTAGATCCGGCAAGCTGTTGGGCTTCGTAGTCAGCAAGAAGGGGATTGAAATTGACTCAGATAAGGTCCGGGCTATACAAGAATTGCCTCCGCCGCGCACTCAGAAAGAAGTTCGAGGTTTCCTCGGCAGACTAAATTACATCGCTCGGTTTATCTCACAGCTAACTGAGAAATGTGATCCCATATTCCGTCTTTTAAAGAAACATAACCCCGGCATATGGGATGACGAATGTCAGGAAGCTTTCAACAGGGTCAAACAGTACTTGTCAAACCCTCCAGTACTGTCACCTCCACGCCCTGATAAGCCATTAATCCTATATCTGACAGTGCTTGGTCACTCTATGGGATGTGTGCTAGGTCAACATGATGATACAGGAAGAAAGGAGAAGGCGATATACTATTTCAGTAAGAAATTCACTGAGTGTGAAATGAGATATTCACCGATTGAAAAACTGTGTTGTGCGCTGATTTGGACAACTCGGAGATTGAGACAATACCTGTTGTATCACACGACCTGGCTAATCTCGAAGTTAGACCCCCTAAAATACATGATGGAGGCGACCGCTTTGAATGGGAGGACGGCTAGATGGCAAATCCTACTGTCTGAATTTGATATTGTATATGTGAGCCAGAAAGCTATAAAAGAGAGCGCGATAGCCGACTTCCTAGCCAGCAGAGCTTTAGAAGATTACGAGCCGTTGAACTTTGATTTCCCTAATGAGGATCTAATGTATGTGGCAGCTGCGGAAGAGGACACTGCAAAAGATTGCCTTTGGAAATTGCATTTCGATGGAGCATCAAACGCCATAGGAAATGGGATTGGGGCGGTCTTGGTATCCCCAAAAGGAGATCACTACCTGTTCACAGTCAGGCTGGATTTTGATTGTACAAACAATATGGCAGAATACGAAGCCTGTATCATGGGACTCCACGCTACTATAGAACGTAGAGTTAGAACACTGGAAGTATATGGAGACTCCGCATTAGTGATCTACCAACTAAGGGGCGAATGGGAAACAAGAGACCTCAAATTGATCAACTATCGAAGGATAGTCATAGGATTAATCAAGGAGTTTGACGATATCACCTTTAATTATCTCCCACAAGAAGAAAACCAGATGGCAGATGCTCTGGCTACTTTAGCCTCCATGATTAAGGCGAGTAAGCAAGAAGATGTAAAGCCTATTCAGATGAGTATTTACGAGGCCCCAGCTTATTGCTGCAACGTAGAAGAAGAAGAAAGGGACGATCACCCCTGGTACCAAGATATATTGCGATATGTGAAAAATCGCGAGTACCCAGATCATGCAACTGAGAATGAAAAAAGGACGCTCAGGAGATTGGCCCTCGAATATGTTTTGGATGGAGACATCTTGTACAGAAAAGGGAAAGATCAAGTATTATTGAGATGCGTCGATGCTTTAGAAGCCAAGATGATCCTAGAGGAAGTCCATGAGGGCGTTTGTGGAACGCATGCTAACGGATTCACAATGGCCAGACAAATAATGAGATTTGGATATTACCGGTCCACCATGGAAGGAGACTGTATCGACTATGCCAAGAGATGTCATAAATGCCAGATCTATGGAGATAAGATTCATGTGCCTCCGTCTCCCCTACACGTTATGACTTCCCCATGGCCCTTTTCCATGTGGGGCATGGATGTTATCGGACTGATCTCACCAAAAGCGTCAAATGGACACCGGTTCATCTTCGTAGTCATTGACTACTTCACGAAATGGGTAGAAGCAGCTTCATACGCTAAAGTCACTAAATCAGCGGTTACTCGATTTTTAAAAAAGGAGATCATCTGTCGATATGGGATGCCCGAAAGGATCATATTAGATAATGCATTGAATTTGAACAACAGTACGATAGCAGATGTTTGTCGTCAATTCAACATTAAACATCATAACTCATCCCCATACCGTCCAAAAATGAATGGGGCAGTGGAAGCAGCGAATAAGAACATCAAAAAGATAGTGGGAAAGATGACAGAGACTTGCAAGGATTGGCATGAGAAATTACCGTTTGCTCTTTATGTTTATCGAACATCCGTCAGAACCTCTACTGGGGCAACACCCTTCTCACTGGTCTACGGAATGGAGGTAGTCCTACCCATTGAGGTGGAAATACCTTCTCTTCGGGTTTTAACAGAAGTAAAACTGGTTGAAGCTGAGTGGATTCAGGCTCGATACGATCAATTGAACCTAATCGAGGAAAAGAGCTAAAGGCTATTCGTCATGGTCAGATGTATCAAAAGCGTATGATGCGAGCCTACAACAAAAATGTTCGCCCAAGAGAGTTTCACGAGGGAGACCTGGTACTGAAAAAGATCCTCCCCATACAAAAAGATTTCAGAGGGAAATGGATGCCGAATTGGGAAGGGCCGTACGTGGTGAAAAAGGCTTTCTCCGGAGGCGCACTGATCCTAACGGAAATGGACGGGAAAAGCTTGCCCAACCCCGCGAACTCAGATTCAGTTAAAAGATACTTCGCTTGAACAAGCTAAGACAGGAAACCACCAAGGACACCTTGATTCCCAAAAAAAAAAAAAGGGGTGGGAGAGGCCAGGGCGAAAACCCACGAAGGGCGCTTTGAGACCAAAGGAGATTTGAGTCGAAAACCTGAAAAGGCGGCTTCAACTATGAAGAAAAATCTCGCTACGCTGGAATGGACAAGGAGGGGTTATGCTACGTCTCGAGGCATCACAAAATACTCAAGATCTCCTAAAGCACATATCAAACTCAAAATGGTCTTCCAAATGCTCAGGCGGAGAAGCCTAGGCTGCGATATCTGGGGCACCTAATTTCTATTCTGCCCATCTTTGTAATTTGTAATTATCTTATTTCAATGAACTTCTTCCTTGATTGCATTTGCTAGTTTGATTTGACCTGTTTTATTTCGGGTTATACTCCCAATCCCTCCTAGGCATTTTACATTGAAATGATGATTACAGAACTAATAATACTTTCATAAAAGGAGTCTTACATATTATTCTGAAAGCCTCTAAACAATACAAGGACTTGAAACATGACTATTGTTCGAAATTCATTCCACCTAAGGTTTAGAAACGTTGGAAATGACAAATGATTGAACAAAGACCAGATGCCTCGTCGGTAACATGCCATTCATGAATAGAGCAATGCCAGTCTAGGCACATAATGAAGGTGTAGCACCATTATTGATTCTACACCTCGAAGTCGCAGCGAGAGGGTTAGAAGAAGACAAAGGTTACTCTCCTGATGTGGTAGTGAGAGGTCCGAACCTTATGTCTCAGGGAGTACAATGGAAAGGACAATGAAATTACGGCGGGGCAAGTTCGTCTCTTTGAGTTCCCTACATCTGCCACAATCGTAGTGCGTCAATGATAGAATCTCGCTATGAGCAATGACGACCTAAACCATAAATGGGGTCTTTCTCACGCATTCATACACATCCAGTTAGGAGCATTCGATCATCCAAGAAAATAATAATAATAAAAAAAAATCATCATTCGCATAACATTCAGCATTCATGTAATTGACACATATAGTTAGGAGCATTTGAGCAATCTCGATCATAACATCCCCGTTATTTGCATAAGCACAAGCATATTCTAAGTGACAGATTCCTCAAAAGGGTGCACCACCATATCGAAATTCGTACTTTGCTCCAGCGGAGCAGTCAAAAGATTGAAGTCTTCCTGAGGGTAGTAAGGAAGCAGGTTAAAAGTTCAGACTTATCACCGTTCGTTTTCGAGAATTTTCAGCAAGAAGATCCAAGTTGTGGGTCTCTTCCGGATTCCTATCACCGTTCGTTTTCGAGAAGTTTCAGCAAGAAGATCCAAGTTGTGGGTCTCCTTTGGATCCCTATCATTGTTCGTTTTCGAGAAGTTTCAGCAAGAAGATCCAAGTTGTGGGTCTCTTCTGGATTTCTATCATTGTTCGTTTTCGAGAAGTGTCAGCAAGAAGATCCAAGTTGTGGGTCTCTTCTGGGTCCTATCACGTTCGTTTTCGAGAAGTTTCAGCAAGAAGATCCAAGTTGTGGGTCTCCTCTGGATCCCTATCACTGTTCGTTTTCGAGAAGTTTCAGCAAGAAGATCCAAGTTGTGGGTCTCTTCTGGATTCCTATCATCGTTCGTTTTCGAGAAGTGTCAGCAAGAAGATCCAAGTTGTGGGTCTCTTCTGGGTCCTATCACCGTTCGTTTTCGAGAATTTCAGCTAAAAGATCCAAGTTACGGACCTCTTCTCTCTGAATTCTTACTACCCAAACCTCCAGTAGAATGGATCAGAGCAAGGAGTTACAGTGAAATTTGAAGATGTTTGAAAAGGCGCGGATCAAGAAGTCAAGGCGTGGCCCGGGCGAAATTGGTCCTTTTATTGTCTTTGCTCTATTCTCGTTTCACGACAATGAGCAAAGAGGGGCAGCTGTAATTCCCAATTTCTGCCCGGGCCCATGTAGACAAAATAAAACCAAATTAAAAACCCAAAACATTAATAAAAATGTCTAATGTTCATTTACACCAGCAAGCCCAAATAAACAAACAGGCCTGATAAACCCCTAAGCCCAATCACCAATCCCAAACTAAAAACCCGAACCCAATTACAATTAAAAAGACCCAAAGACCCAGATTCATGAACTAAAACCCTAGGGTTTCTGCCCTAATGCGCCGCTCCCTCGGTCACTGCCACTGCGCATTTGTTACACGCGCTCGCGCGTCGCCTCGATGTCACACGCACCTCGTTCCAGCTTCCCACGTCGCGGTCTCCCATGCTTCTGACTCTTCAGCTCCCGTGTGCCTTGGCCCCCGTCTCCACCAGCTTCGCCCATACCCTGCAAAACATACGCAACGAACAGAAACAACAAGAGAACAGGGAAGCATGGAACGAAATGATAAAATATTGAGAAGACAATGTATCTTCGGCTATAAAGCCATTAAAAATCAATGTAATAGGGGTTCGGTTTTTGGCCCTTTCGCATAGAGCTTTTACAAGAAAACAGAAAATAAAGGATCGAGACCATCTTAAGGTTGATTTTTTTTCCCCCATTTTCCTGTTAATTGTTCATTCGCCTTTTATCTTTTCGCTTTGGTTAGTTCGAATCTCTACTGAACAAATATAAAGAGAAAAGGAGTGCCTTACCTGGTTCGAGCGCTGTTCGCGGCGGCTTCTCAGCAGATCCGACAGCACCTTGGACCAGGGGCTGAACCCTAGCAGAGCATCAAAAAAAGGGGGGGCCTTCAAATGTTTCCTGAAATCTGGAAATGAAAATGTTTTGTTAAACACAAGTTCGGGCTTAAGTACAAAACGCGAAACGGCGCCGTTCGGGGGAGGGGCATATCCGCGCGTCGACCCACTCTCGACCCGGAGGACCCGCGAGTTTGGTTCAAAGGGGATATTTACTACATCAGTCCCTCCCCATTTATTTTGTTCGCAAATCTCGTTTTGCTTAATTCTAATTTGGCTGTTAAACTTCGTTCAGTTTCCATTTTAGTCCCGAGCAAAACGTGGCGCATGGGAAAGGGATAATTTCGTGTTTGGTCCCGCTCTTTCCACGCGCATTGCAAATAGGCCCTCCCCCCTTTTATTTTCTTTCGAATCAACCCCATAAATTTGTTTTAATCACAAATTGACCCCTTTTTTAGTTATTTTGCAATCTTTCAGTCCCTTTATTGTTATTATTGTCATGTATATATATATCATTATTATCATTATTATTATTATATTATTATTATATTTATTATTGCTGTTGTTATATTGTTACTATATTATATGTTAGTATATTATATATATTTTCTAGTATCATTATTATGTTATTACTACATTATTATCTTATATATATTCTGCATTATTATCGTTGTTATTATTATTGCACCATTATTCGCATATACTAATTTCATTAACGCTGTTATTATTATATTCGTACTCGTATGTTGTATACGCCGCTTATTACTACTAATATTATTATATTATTTTTACCATATCTATAGCAATACGTATTGTTATTATTATTATTATTACCGTATTTACATTACTATATTGTACATATTTTGTGCTATTTCATCATCATTATATTATCATCATTATTATTGTTATTATTTTTATTTTCCTATCTTCTCGTAAAGCTTTCACTTGGCTTATCATTATTTCGTTTTCTGTTTATTATCCCTTTTAGCATATGGGTTTTACTCATTTTATTTCTATCTTCGTCTTATTGTTATCGCTTGTATTTAACATATTTGTTCTATATGCTTGCTAGCATTATATTTTCATTTTCTACATTTTACTCAACACAAAATTAATTTCTTTCATAAAGGCAATATTTGTATGTTTAGAAGTTCGAAAGATCACATCCTAACGTGCTGGGTGTCGATTTTTCTGTTCGACGAAATGTTCAAATACCCTTCTTCACACGATTTGAAAATCAAAGATGACCTCGATGTCAGAGTTCAGAGGCGTCATATCCTAACGTGCTGGGTATGACAACTTTACCCCTTTGAAGCGAATTAATCTTGAGATTCAATTCCGATTCAATTAACCCATTCTTTTAATTTTTTTTACCCCGAATATTTTCAAGTTTTCAGCATTGGGACATTGATCAATCAATTTGGTACCAATTTCGGGCGTTGCGAGGGTGCTAATCCTTCCTCGCACGTAACCGACTCCCGAACCCGTTTTCTCGAAGTTTGCGGACCAAAATTATTTTAATAAACCAAAATGTTTTATTAAAATAACCCATCTCAAGGTGACCCGATCACACCCCGAATAAAGGATCGGTGGCGACTCCCTATTTTTTCGAAACCCAAGTTGATTCCCGTTTTTTTAAAAATGGTTTCGACACCAACAATTCTGAATTTATTTTTGAGATATATTGACTTGAATTTTTCCTTTCAAGTATTCATTTGAATCTCTATTTAATATGAATACAATTTTGGATTTACATGGTATATGCGTGAATTACTTTGGTATTTTGTCTATGCTAAAATTGTGAATACATGTGCTTGTTAAATATTTGGCCTTGAATCACTAAATTATTTTTGTTTGGCTTTGACATATATGGTTTTGGAATAAAAAAATAAGTCAAAAATTAAGGTTTTCGGTTTTTTAATTGCACTATTAAGACATCCTTATTTGGAGTTATTTTGGAAACTGTAGTGCAATAAAAAATGATTTTGACCTTTGACTATTGGGTAAATTTTAAATTTGAATATTGGTATGTTTTATATATATATCTATCTATCTATCTATATATATATATATATTAAAATAACTTAATTGAAATAATAAGTTGCTAAAGTGATCTCTGTTATTGAAATTATTTTGTTTTAAAATATAAAGGTTGTGTGCATGTAACTTAAGTTATGTTAATATTGATAGGCCCAAATGAAGGTTAATGATATTACATGTGCAACTATGGTAATAAATATGTCACAATTATTTGGTTTTACATATGAGCAATAAATTGACCCAAAGAAAGATTTATGGTTCAACATGTTCTTATTGTCAATGTTTGATTATTACACCAATATATTACTTACAAGTTAATATTTTGTCCAAAGATAAAATATTAATAGAGTGTCTGATATCTTGAGATGAGGTTTACCTTTATTCAAATTATTTTGGTTTAAATTTGAAGTCTTATGTGAGGTTGTTTATGGTTTATGATTTATTCAACTATTTTTATATTTCCCAACATCATTGTATGTTGTTTTGAGATAAATATATATACACACACATATATATATACTATTATCTTTTAATTTGATTGAAATATGAAATTAAGAGAAATATTTTGAAACAAATTAATTCAGATTTTGGCTTTAGGTTTAATTAAGGATGTCTAATATTTTAAATAAATTACTTGAAAAAAATGCCGCCAAAGTGACCTCTTTTGCATAGATTAGTTTATTTAAAATATCAAGATAATTATATGTTTTTGTGATTCATGCGTTTATTAATTGACCCAAAGGTAAATTAATATTTGACAGAATTTCAACGACATCAGTGGTGATAAATATGTGACAATTATAATGTAATTTATGTGAACAATAAGTTAGTCCAAAGATTAATTCATTGTTCGACATAATTTATTGTTAATGTTTGATTGTTGCAACAAGAGTACTGTTTACTGTTAATATTACTGTCCAAAGACTTGATATTAATGTTGTGTTTGGCATCTTGAGATGAGATTAGTCATTATCTTGAATTTATTGTTTATTTATGAATATTGATGTGAGCTTGTTTTTATTTGTTTTTGTTTTGTATTTAGCTAGTTCATCTTCTACTGCAACAATATTTGCTAATATAAATTTTATACCCATGCTTAATGGGACTAATTTTAACGAATGGAAAAGGCACTTACTTATAGTGTTTGGTTGTATGGAGATAGGCCTTACACTAAGGGGAGAACAACCTGCACCTCTCACTGCAGAAAACACCCCTGATGTTAAGAGGGATTTTGAGAGGTGGGATCGTTCAAATCGCATGAGTCTAATGATCATGAAACACAACATTCCAGAAGCCTTTAGGGGCACAGAATCTGAAAAAAATACTTAGGCCAAGTGTTTCCTTGACGAAATTGAGAAACGTTTTGCTAAATAAATAAGGTTGAGATGACATCAATTTTGAATTCTTTGATGTCTATGAAGTATAAGGGTCAAGGAAACATGGGGGAGTACATTATGGAGATGTTTCATGTTGCCTCAAGACTTAAGGCACTTAAGATCGAGCTTTCTGAGGAATTTCTTTTTCTTATGGTTTTGGTATCGCTTCTTGCACAGTTTAACCAATTTAAAATTAGTTACATCTGTCAATAGAAGAAATAGACTATAAATGAGTTCATTTCTTATTGTGTGTAAAAGGAAGAAAGGTTGAAACATGATAAGTGTGAAAGTGCTCATTTGGCTAGTGCCTCTAAAGACAATAACTTACATTCTGAATAGAATACCCATTAAAGCAGTTGCAAAAACACCTTATGAGCTTTGCACAGGTTTAAAACCTAGTCTAAAACACTTTCACATTTAGGGATGTCCATTTGAGGTAAGGCCTTATAAGCCACATGAGTAGAAATTAGACAACAAAATAGTGAACAACTACTTTATTAGTTATTTTGAGCGATTTAAGGGCTATGAGTTTTATGATACCACAATAAGGAATATTTTTGAGACGAGAACTACAACATTTTTTGAGGATGTTGAGTTTGGAGGGAGAAATAAAGTTAGAGACTTTTGAGGAGGAATTGAATTCTAACTCAGTTTCTGCTATCACTTTTGACGATGTTCTGGTTCTTATACCCATCATTGATCAAGATGTGAATCTAGAACCTCAATAAGACAATGTTGAACAACTCCCTATTCGAGACGAGGTAATTGTTTTAGAAAAACAAGCTCAACAACCTCAAGTACAAATGCCATCAAAAAGGTCTACTAGAGAAAGGGTTATAATAGTTTTAGTGGAATATTTTGACCTTAAACTGCATTAGATGAATATTAAGTTAATGGTTTCTCAATGGTAACATTGATCATACATTTATATGGTACAACTAGAAAACTTTGTGTCTGATGATGCAAAGTTAATGATTTACAAATTAAATAACTTCATCTATGGGCTTAGCATACTTCTCGTCAATAGTATTACTAATTTTACCAAATGATTATCTCATTCGGCTTAGAGATTAATTTTGTCGACAATTGTACCATAAGTTTAGTGGGAGTAAGGTTCTATATTTGGTTTTATATGTTAATGACATACTGCTTATCAATAATAAGTATAGTCTAAATCAATGCCCTAAGAATGATTTTGAGATTATAAAAATGCATAAGATTTTTTACATTTTAGCAGTGGGAAGTCTAATGTACATTTAGGTTTGTATACATTAGAATATTGTGTACAATGTTGGGATGTTAGGTAGATATTTTAAGCAACCCTATTTTGGACCATTGGATAGCATCCAAGAGGGTTATAATGTATTTTCAGAGAACAAAAGATTACATGCTCACATATCAGTGGCCTAATCAGTTAGAGATCATCAGGTATACAAACTCTGATTTTGATGGAATATGGATACAGGTTTTTGTCACTAACGTGCAAATTGTGAAAACAGATTGCAGTATTTTATTCAAATAGCAACAGGAGCACATCAAAGTCAAAACACGTAGACTTTAAGTTTTTGGTTGTTAAAGTAAAAGTTCAGAGTGGTTAGGTGCCTATAAAGCATATTAGGACAAACTCCATGATTGTAGATTCGCTTACTAAGGGACTACACCCAAGGTTTTTATGAGCACATTACTCATATGGGTGTAATATCATTTAAGGATATTTAGTTTTAGTGGGAGTTTGTACTTTTAAATGTTTTTATGTTATAGACACATTTTCAGTTATTTCATTTTACGGATATTAAGTTTATTTTCTGTAGAAATAAAGTTTATTTGGTTTATTCACACTCTGGTTTTGGTAATGTTTGATCTCACTAAGGTTTGAGGAGGACCAGTTGGAAATAGACATGTTTAGATCATATTGCATGTAATTCCCATGCTACACATCCATACTTGATCTATGTCATTATACGTGATTATTGATGGATTTAGTTACAATATATGTAACGAAAGTCGGCTTAGTTCTATGTTAACATAATTAATGGAAAAGATTGTTTGGAATACCTTTTGAATATGAGAGTAAAATTTTGAGCTCATAAAGTTATATAATGACATGTAATTATAGAGTAATTAGTATATATATGTGGTCCAAGTGGGAGATTATTGTAAAATATGGACATCACATATATAATAAGAGTAATTACATGTTATTATTTACTATCATAATAGGTTAGCCCAAATTAAAAGTGATCTAATTTGGTTATGGTTTTTTGGGCTCTAATTATTAAATAAAGTATGGTCAAATATGTGTAGATACTCTAGTAATTAAGTTCTAATCAATTTCTAAATAATGATGGGCTAATTAGGAATGAGAGCTAATGTGCCAAAGTTATATATATTAGGGTTTTGGTCCCCAAATTACACAACAAGGTAACTTTTCTAATACCCCCATCTTTAGAAAAGAGAGAGCCAACTTCTCTAGATTACTTGTGTGCTAATTTGGAAGATCAAAACCTTAAGATTTGTAGATTTCAGGAAATCGATTAATTAAGGTACGCTTTCGCATCTAGTTTTGTTCTTGATTTATTCTTGATGATTTGACATGATAGATCCTAGTTTACAGTTTTAAGTTTATACTAAATTTTGTTTTACGGTTTCAACATACATAAGAATCCTTGAAAAGTAAGCTTACTTGATTCAATCTTTTTTTTAATGATAAACACGAGATTGATTATACAAAGTCCTCAAAAAGAGACTAACAAATCATCAAAATATTTTTGGTCAAACATGCCAACAAATAAGACAAGTTTCATGTCTAGTGCAATGATTGATTAAAGTGGGCACTTGTCCCACCAAGTATTATTGAATATCGATTTCTTTAACACTTATTATGAGTTTCAATAATGGTAAAACAACAACTCTATCTTGAAAATTTATGTAAATATTTTAAATATTAAATTCCAAAATAAAACAAAAATATTTTGAGAATTGAGATTAGATTTTAATTTAATTTGAAAGTTAAAACTAGTAATAGATAAAATTAAGTATGATTTTAATGTATTAAAATTATCAAATTAACTATAAATTTTTAATTTAATGTTGAAATATTAAATTCTATCTTTTAGTTTTTATATTAAAAACTATCTTTAGCATTTTTATATTTAAATTTTTTTCTAATTTAAAATTAAATAATAATGTCATTAATTATAAAGTAAATTCAAATTATATCAAATATAATCAAATTAATCTTTATGAATCTTGCTCTCAAAATCAACTTATCTAATTCAGATGAAATTAGCACAATATATTTCTAATTTCATAATAATTTATTTTCATAAGCGAAACAACTATTGAGATTACTAAATCATGTAATTTTATTATAAAAATATGAAATAAATTAATAGCAATTTAAAAATCTTCCACTCCCCAATTATAATAAGACATATTTAGAAAAATTGAAAAACTTAAACTTCCTAATAAATTAAAATAAATACTAATAATTTTAAAAATATATTTAAATAAATTTTATTCTAATCTTCTACTTTAATGTTATTTTTGTCATCTTTTTCTTTAATATATCATTCTCGTCATCATCTTCAATCAACATTGGACTTATGATGTAATTAATTACTTTGAAGTTGCAAATCATATAAAACAACTATAAATTATAACAATAAATAATAATTTATTGTTGTAAACTGGAGATTTTTATAAAATTAAAATTAAAATTAAAATTAAAATAGTAATTAAAAAATAACATAAAGTAAATTAAAATTAGTAAGAATGTATAATTATAAAGGTGTATAATTATAAAGGAAAACTTTCGCCTAATAAATTAAAATGAAGGTAAGTTTAAAATAAATTTAGTATAATATGTATAATAAATTAAATAAATGTGTGATGAAAGAATATAATAATTTTATTTCATCATTAATTTAAACGATGATTCATCTCTTCCAGATGACATTGTCATTTGAATATGACTTGGAATTTACCTTTCGAATAACTAATACTTTAATACTTCATTGTTTTCTAGATACTTCAAACTTACCAATGCTAATAATCTCTATTTTTAGTGATATTATTTAGATGTTATTTGTTTGAAAATGTTTAAGTGTTGAATATTATTTATTGATAAATCTGAATTTTAATTATTATATAATTGTAACAATAATTAAATGATATCTAATTTATAATAATATAATAATTAATTAATATAGTCAATTGTGTAATTTAAAACTATAAGTATTCTATGCAAAAAAATAAAAATAAAAATGACCATTTATATGATTTTATCTATTATTAATAATGATTTAATATTACTTATTATTAATATGTTGAATTCAACTTCAACTCAATTATTAGTTGAATAAAAACTCTATACCTTTAAAAAATAAAAACTTATTCTTTTATATAATGTTAATTTAGTAATATAATAAATAATAAAAAACATTCTTATTAATTCAAAAGTTTTTTTAAATTCGTGCTTTTATATATACTAGTCTTCTTCTTCACGTGGGTTGCATGTGATATACACATTTATTTTTTAAATAAAAGATAAAAAATATATAACATATTTAACGTAAATAATATTTTATGAATAGACATAGTTGAATCATAATTTAAGTAATAGTACAATATTGTTTAATGTAATGCCCCAAAATTTATATTTCTGTTTTTCGATAAAGGTGACACAACTGTGTATTTGCTTGAGTGGTTATGTGTTCTGGGTGTGTGTGAGAGGTCTTAAGTTCAAGTCTTAGTTTTGGCAAATTTTGGTATTTTTCTGATGTAAGTTTTACACTTGCTTAGTGGGCTTATATTTAATTAATTGTAAAACCATATCAGAATGAGCCTGCTGGTTCAAGTGGTAAGGGTGTTGGTGTGTTGGAGGTCATGTATTTGAATCCCTACGCGAGCGGGGGAGCTTATTTTTGCTCATTTGACCGAGAGAGTTTTGGTCAAACTGGAATTCTGAAGAGGTTGAGTTGTGGGTTAGTGGGAGAGATTTGTGGGATGAGGGAGTTATCAGAATATTCAATTATAAATTATTATTAATTAATTATGAAAAGTGGCCCAGTTGAGCTGAACCGAGAAAACTGATCCAACCGAGCACTGAGCAGTCAAAAACCGTCCCACATGCTGACCCAATCAGCTTGCTTAGCTGATTATTTAACTTGCAAAATGATCCTTGAAGACTTCTTCAAATTGCATTCAAACCCCTCCACTATTTGTGCCTTTCTAGATTTGCCCTTACCTTAAAATAGCAAGTTTGAATTCTTCAAACTTGCCACATGTGTGGCCGGCCATGGGGGGACTCTATGGCTGCTGATTTTTGCTAATTTTAGCAGCCATCTCAACCTATAAATACCCCCATTTGCTGCTCACTTCAAACACATCTCAACCCTTCTCAACCCTTCTCATCTCTTCACTTCTCTCTCATTTTTCTCTCTTCATTCCCTTCCATTTTTCTTCATTTCCTTCCTCTATTCCCTTGCCGGTTTCACCTCTTGAAAAAGAGTCAATCAACCACCATTTGAAGCAGCATTCAAGTGTTCGTAGAAGCCTCGATTTGACAAGAACAAGCAGAGAAATAGGAGCGGAGCAAACTAGTCAAGCCTCGGAGAAACACTGGATTTGATTCTTGTTCCTTATCCTTTTAATTTTATTTTTGTTGTTATGAACATGTCTATGAATATTTGTGATGTTGATATGTTTAATTTAATTAATATGACTTAAATTTAATTTGTGTTAGGTTGATTGCATTTCGTCTACTTGAGTTATTAAAATTGTGTTTGTGCTGTTATAGGCCTCGGTAAGATGTTTGATTAAGTAACTAAGTTATTCTTGCATTACAATTGTAAGGTAACTAATGAATTACTAATTTAAACGGATTGAAATTGTAATTAATTGACACGATACTTAATCAGTGCATGTTTAATCATCTAAGGTAGCTGAGGGTTAAATTAGCAACGATATCTAACGATACATTAGCCTTGCATAACTTGTAAGATTATTGTGATTAAACTATTTCAAGGTAGAAATACATTGTTACCTCACGTAATCTTTTACATGCTTATGAGATTGAATTAATTGTTTGAATTGACATCGAGATATGTACAAGAGATTATTTTAGTTTCATGAGTATGTATGTGCATCAACACATTTGCTTATTAAAATTTGTTTAATCGGTTGAATTGACATAGAGATATAGTCAAGAGATAAATGGATTTTGGTAAGTAAGTATGTTCATAAGTTTGCAAATTATCGAGTTGCCGTGAATTTATTCATAACAAAATAAACATGAGTTTAGTAATTCTAAGTTAAGAAATGTAATTAATCTAACACAACTATGTCATCTTGATTAAAATCATCTTTTGAAATCGTGCATTGGAACTTTTATTTTATTTTTATTTATTTTACTTAGTTAAAATCCTAGTTTTTAATCACCTCCTCAAATCAAAATATTTTTCTTCGCCAAAGTGTTTTTAAAATTGCATTCATAAATAATTATTTTCACAGTCCCTGTGGGTACGATAACTCGACATTTACTTGTCACTTTATTACTTGTTGTGATTGTGTACACTTGCACATTTCTGTCATTCCAGTGAACAAGTCTACATGAGTAATTCTAGCAGTTTAGAAGTACTTGGTAAAGGAAAGATTTTACTTAAGCTTACTTCTGGAAAAACACTTGCTTTAAATAATGTTTTGTATGTTCCTACTTTACATAGAAACTTGATTAATAGTGGACTTCTGAATAAGGAAGAATTAAACTATTCTTTGAATCTGACAAACCTGTACTTTCCTGTAATGGAAACTATGTGAGAAAAGGTTACCTGAGTAAAGGGTTGTTTGGGAAAAGGTTACAAACTTGTACTTGCACTGTAGAGTCTCTCGATATGTAGCATGTTAGATTAGGACACGTGAATTTTCACTCCTTTAAAATTCTTAATGAGATGAAATTGCTTCCTAATCTAGATAAGAACAACTTTAATAAATTTGATATCTGTGTTAAATCAAAGCATACTAGACCTCACTTCAAGCCTATTGCTGATAGGAAAATTCTACTTTTAGAGTTAATTCATACATATCTAGCAAATTTTAGAAACATAGAGAGTAAAAGAGGAAAATGCTACTATAATACCTCTGTAGATGATTACTCTAGATACGCAAAGGTTTATCTCCTAAGGTCAAAAGATGAAGCTAATAAACTTTCATTCTTTATAAAGTAGAAGAAGAAAACCAACTTGATAGGAGAATAAAATGGGTTACATCCGATAGAAACAACAAATATAAAGCTTGAGTAAGAAGTTAAATTGAAAGTTTGCCTATGATTATCTGATATGAGAGAGTAAGCATCGGACGAGTATGTGACCAAATTTGTTTAAGTAACTTCTGTATATAACACTCTTTGTGATGCCTTTGGTAGGGCAGTTATAGTGCTAACCAGACTAGTAGTTCACGATATGAATATATATGTAAGACCATGTAGTAGAGATCCAAAGTATTATATGATAAGTAAAACATTCACGGTGATGCCTCTAGTGAATTGGATATTAGACTAGCAGATCATGACATGAAAATGAATAAGTCCATGAGGGAGAAACCCATGACACCTTTTGTGGAAGTCTGTCGTGATAGTATACACATGATTCTGTAAATGCCATTATGGAGTATTTGTAAGTTCCTTTGTGGCGTATTCTGTAAGTGCCTTTGTGGCGTATTCTGTAAGTGCTTTTGTGGCATATTCTAGAATGCCTACACGGCAGAATCTGGTTATCTGCCTATGTTGTAAATCTAGGCAAAGTTCTAAGATCTCTTTTATGGATAATATGTTGGAACGATAGAAATGCGTAAGTGTACACAGTTGTGACAAGTAATAAAATGATAAGCATCTCGAATTATCGTCTCCACGGGGACTATTAAGCAATTTTTGTGAGAAGTTAGAATTTATATAAATTGGCTTAAGTAAAATAATATGAGTTAAAAATATGAGGCGAACAAATAAACGTGAATTAACTATTCTAAATTAATAGACAAATAAAAGTATGAAATTGAACACAAAAAATTAGGCAAGTCTCAAGAGTTTATCATAATAGCATATGAGTGTCAAAACAATCATCCTTCCTAGTTTAGAATTGTTCAATTTATTAAAAATGTTATGGTTTTATGGCTAAATCAAACATTTATTAACCCTAATCACACTTAGTAAAATATTTAGCTTAATTAATTATTAAATCTATCTCACATATTTCTATGTTTAATAGATTTAAAATTTCATAAGTAAAACAATTTACAAGGTTATGTAAGGTAGTAATAGTTTTGGTATTATATAGATTTAATCCTTACATGATTAAGCATTACACTATACAAGATTGTGTTGATTAATTAAAACATTGTTTAGATTAATTAATTAATTCATACATTCTTTTACATTAATCATGCAACAAAAACTTAAACGTGATTTTACTTGTATGAATAAATAGATCGAAAAGCACAGAACATCATTTAACATAATTAAATAAAACCAACTAAGAAAATCAAATCATTCCAACACATAAATTTAAGCAATCATGATATTATTGAAAATCAAATGCTTAATTGAAATCATGTTTATGAATTGAACAAAATAAAAGATTAGAAAAGGAAGAGAAAACTCTAGTCGGTTCTGGACGTCCCTGAGGCAAAATTTGTTCACTCTTTCCTTCATTCTTCTGGATTGCCACCAGAACAAAGTAAATTGCTCCCAACAAAGCCGACTAAGAATACTCCCAAGATTATGCAAATGCTCTTTTTCAAGAAAGGGAATGGAAAGGAAAAGGAAAAGCTAGTGGAAAGAAGAGAGATTGAGAGTGTATGAGATGAATGCTTGATGAGTGAATGAGTGAGTATGAGAGGCACTTGAGTGCTCTATTTATACTAATAGGTGAGGGCTAAAAATAGCAGTTAGGATCCTTGAAAAATCTCCCTCAAGTGGTCGGCCATGCTAAGGGGAAGGGGGTTAGGATGTCTGTTATTTTTGGCTTGTGGCTAGAAATAGAAGGCATGAAAGAGGAGGGGTTGGAGCAAAATTGAGAGAAAGGTTAGGGGCTATTTTGAAATTATTAAATCAAATTAAAATGGATGATTTGGAAAGCAAATTAGGTTAGCTTGGGCTTCTCTCTTTCTTGTGGATCAGTCCCCTCTCATTTAATTATTCTGGGCCCTTTTCTCTGCGTGAGGCTACGAATTAATTCAACCTAATTTTTATTGGATAAAATAAACTCTTTAATGAGTCCAAGAAAGCTTATTTGGGGCGTCCATGGTTGTAAAATAATTAGCCATCCTCATGTGACAGATGGTCTAAGAGATGCTTCAGCAATCCTGATCTTTCTCAAGGTGCTTTTAAGATTAGGTTTTCTTCCATCGCGTAAAAATGCTGAAAATAGGAAAAACTTCGTAAGTTTAGCATAAGAATACTTAAAAATAAAAAAAATTGTTTCTAATTTTTTGAATTTATATATTTTGTAAAAAAATTACAAAAATATGTTAAAAGAGCTCAGAATTGGCAAAAATTGTTAGTTAGAAAGTACTAAAAAAGTTTATAAATTTTGAGTTTCCACAGCACCAAACTTAATTCATTGCTCGTCTTGAGTAATATTAACTTAGAAGAAGAACTTCAAAAAATCATTTTTGAGAATTTCCTTTCAGAAAATTAATTTATCCCATAGTTGTGCATTTAGTGAAATTATGCTCAAAAATAGAAATTTGCTACTATGTAGCTTAAGTATATATATGCCATTCGATTATTGTCAATTATCAATATGCTAACAAAAATATGACCTAAATGTCATCTCTTAATTAATGTATATTTTACCATTTCCAATCAATTTATTTCCCTTAATTTAGCTAAGTAGCAATCCCTAGGTTTAAATGATGCCTTCATATGTTGATTTCAACAATTTCTCTCTACTAATCTAATATACATAACAATTCAAATCAATAGATCTTTTGAAAGGTTTTAATGGGGCTAGGTTTCGAGGTAGGAAAAAGAGATAGACATTTTAGGCTAAAATACCTTAAAACTCAACTTACCTTAGGCCTTCAAAACTACATAATCATCCTTTCGACTACCCCTTTCTTTGTTTCTTAATTTTGGAACCATATGTTTGTTTTGCCATTTTTCACAACAACTAATGATTTTTTAAAAATTATTATAAGGGCATATTTTTTATCTGAGTATAAAATTTGGTTTTTAGGTCCCCCAATACTACTTTTGAACTCCCTCAAACTTAACGATAATAAATATCCTAAAATAAGTTGAGTCTAAAGTTCAGTGAGAAAAGTTAAGCGAGTAATTTCGTAATTAAGGGATGATTTGTTTTAATGTAAGGACTTAAAAAGAATAGGTCATTTGGCTCAAAAATAGGTTTCAAGGAATAAATTTTCATAGGGTAGGCTCGAATGGCTCAAACCATCCAAACAAAATTTGCCTAAATCATTTTTAAAATGCTATGCCTCCTAGGATTTCACCTCAAGAAAGTTGTAACACCCCAAGCCCGGTCTAGACGTTATGGCCGAATTTAGCGATGTCATGATAGTGCTTTTATCAAAACGTGTTGTTTAATCATTTATTGACCATTTTCAAAACATTGTACGTTTGGAAGCTTTTTAAAAGTAATTTGCGAATTCGTGTGTTTTTGATAAAACATTTGTTTACTTTGAAGACTCGAGTCGTGTCCTACTGCTAGCAGTTCATCAAATAATAATCCCAAATTTAAGTGAAAATCCGTAAAGGACTTATTACAAGAAATATACGTAAAAATAACCAAATCGTAATTAAAAATAAACCGTAAATACGTGTCTGTAACTGTGGTCACCGCTGAGTTCTCCGTTGCACTGATCCGTCTACTGTTGGGGATTACCTAAACATATTAAACAGAAAAGGGTGAGTTTTCGCAAATTCAGTGTGTAATCCCCATTGAAAACATACACACAGAATATCAGATAACAGACATAGATTCACAGTTTGGGTCTGAGCCCATTACAGAAACGGTGTGAACTTTAGCCCACTCAGATGAAGAATCAGATATGATCTAGGGCCTTAGCCTATTTCAGCATAATAAACAGATCAGGCAGAATAGCAGAATCCTACCCACCAGCCTCTACACACCAACTCCATCCAGCCCTGCACACCATGTGGGGATAAAATCAACCCACCCATACCTACACACCATGTTGTGTCGAATGCGGCACATAATCAGAAAGTTGCAACTGGGCTGCCAGATAACAGGCTTGAGAGCCTTTCAGAAACTTCCTCCGAATTATCAACCCACCCCGATGCAATGCAACATACATAAAATGTCATGCTATTATGCAAACACAGTTCATACATTCAAATATTAGAATTCATGCTCGGTACAGAAATCAGAAAGTCAAGTCACAGAATTAGGGGTTTAGGTAAAGCTTACCGACCCTACATTAGGCCCATAGTTGACTAGGACCCGTGCAACCTTACAGAACATTACAGAAAAATGGGCTCACATGCCCACGTGGCCTGCCCGTGTCGGCCTACACGCCTGTGCGGTCCACACGGCCCAAATTGGCCTTGGCCGTGTGGATTACTGCACGACCGGGCTCGTCGATCACATGGCCTGGCCCAGAATCCCACACGCCCGTGTGGCCCACACGACCCAATTGGTCGAGCCTGTGTGCAGCACACGGCCGTGCCGCTCACGCACGGCCTGGCTTGTCGGTCACACGGCCGTGTGGTGACTAACAGTCTCGCACACGGCCTATTGCACGGGCGACCACACGCCCGTGTGGCATCGACAAAATGGTTTTTAACTTCCGCTGAAACCTCGTTTTCTGTATTTTCGGGTGCACACCTGGTTCGTTTTTGCTCTTAAGGCAATCCCGAGATCACCAGCACCTATAATTGATCAGTAATTCACTCAATTATTCACTTAATCAATGAATCGAAACCAAGCCAAACGAAATAATTAGCCAATGAGCGATTAAAACTTACCCCTAACGCTTCAAACTCAGTTTATTAGTGAAGCAGTACGAAAAGAGCCTTGATCGCAAAGATTTAATGTTGCCAAGACATCAAAATAAATACCCCAATCAAAGTTTAGGCTCATAAATCACAATCCACAAGAACTACTTACCGAAGTAATTCAGAGAAACGCCATAGATAGGGGAGGAAGTACGATTGCCGTGCAAAACGGAAGCAAAAAGAAAGCAAAAAGGAGGGTGAGGAGAAAGGAGAATTTCGGCTGGAAAGGGAAGAACAATGGTATTTTCAGCAGGTAGAAATTTTGGAAAACGCAACTGCTCAGGAATTTTGATCCTTTCCTAATTTTCCTCCCACTAATTATATTCACAAACCACCACCCAGTCTCCCATCTTAGCACAACTCTAGCTGAAACTAGGAGTAAAAATTAAAGCCATTGCCGTCCCATTGACTTGAACCCAAGACCTCCTTCACACCAACACTCCACTTAACCACAAGACCAACAGGCCCATTCTGTTAATTACATACACACTTTTACTTAAAAGCCTACTAACCAAAGTTTGGGCTTTATTCATAAAAATACCAAAATTCACCCAAATTGAGACTTGAACTTGGGACCTCCCACACACACCCAGAACACATAACCACTCAAGCAGACACTCATTCATGCCAAAATTACAAAAGCCGAAAATAAGCAAAAACCGGGGCGTTACAAAAGTTATTGAATCAATTCTAAAAGCTTAAACCTTCATGCATACCTAATTTTACTAAGGAAAAAATTTCATGGTTGATTTATACACATTTGTTAAGATAATACCTAATTTTACTAAGGAAAAAATTTCATGGTTGATTTATACACATTTGTTAAGATAAGTATTTTTGTCAAAATTCAGCTAACATAAAAATAATTGAAATAATGAAATTTTATATAAACAAAAACTAACATAATTTAGTCAAAAATCTAAAATTTTCTAGCAAAATTTACTTAATCACAACTTTGATGGAAAAAAAATTAATTTTTGTCAAAAATCTCAAAACAATTTGCAATTTAGAGATCCTAGAAAAATAAGAAAAATCCCATAAAAATAATAAATTTTAATTTCTAGTCCCCCACTTAGGTGAAACAATGTCCCCATTGAAAAAAAAAAAAAGAAAGGTAAAAGGAATGTTTATAAAGAAGTGACTGTATACTGTACACCAGGTAAGATCCCAGGAAAGAGAGATGAGTCAAATTTGACTGATTAAATACCAAGCCTTTCCTAGACAGATCAAATCCTAAACTTGTACATATTCATTGGCACACTTATTTTTCAAGAATTTTAATAAATAAAGCACAATTTATTCAATTTTGTTTATGATTCCAACTTAGAGTTGATTAGGCAAGAAATAAAAATAAAAGTAAAAAATAACATGTAATAAACTTAAAATATCCTAAAAGAAAAGACTTTTGCTTCATCATTGTTGTTCTTGCATGAGTCATCTTGTTCCTTCTTCGACATTGGAGTCCATGGCCCAATAATAAAGTTTGGAAATGCACGCACAAAAACAAACGGATTATGAAATATTTTCTTAAATGCATCTCTGAATAAATCATCTCGTATTTTTTAGTATCTCCAAAAAGCTTGTTGTTGTCATTGCATGTGCTGCAAAATGTCCATTATATTCAACTGTTCACTTCATGGAATGGTACTCAATGAAGTAACTCTAAGTGTCAGAGTTTTCCCTTTCTAGTTCAAGAACCGTTTCAGTAGGTTCTGCCACGTTAGGAATTTCAACCGGCTCTATTGGTTCTAGTTCTGCAAGAATTTCCTCGTTTTCAGTTTCATCAACTAGTTCAGACTACTTTTAAAAGATAACATCTCCTGCTACTCTAGAAAGGTCCCAATTAGTAATTTTTCCTTTATTATACCCTACCATCTTTACAGCTAGACAGACACGAGCTTTCATACATAGTTTCGTGATTATAGAAGGAAAATATATTGAGCCAGAACGTCTTACAGCACAGTCTCGAATTTCCTTTAGGATAATTTTTCCCACATTAATAGTTTTTGCTATCATAATGGAATATAACAAAACCATTCATTCCACAGAAATTGTGGTACCATGTGAGATAGGCATTAGACTAAAACATATGAAATAAAACCATACCTTTGCTAATGAGTAAAATTTTCTCTGTGATGAGAAGTATGACTCACGTATCTCGACAGAGTCCATTTAGACATAGGAATTGTAAGTGTTTTTATAATTTTTTGCAACATCTCCTTTTCGACATTCTTCATTATAGAAGAATAATCGTCATCTTCGAAGTTAGGTAAGTCAAAGAGATCATTAATAGTTTTCAAATTAAAAGGTACCTTAACTCATCAGACAATTACTTCTATTGCAGTAGAAGATGTCAGATTTGTATAGAATTCTTGAACTAATTTAGGATCTGGGTTCAGATTCTTGTCACAAAAAACTTCCAAATTTAATGCTTCAATAATGTTTTGAATGCTCGCCATGAAGTTAGTGTGATTACTTTCTCTCAAAGTAAATCCTTTTTCTGGAAGCATTTGTTGTTTCTTGAAGATGTTTTCATATCTTGCTTTTGCTCCTTCAAAATGAAACTTGTTTTGTGATTCTTCGATTTGGACAAATGTTCGAGTTCTTTTCTGAGGCAGGACACAACCTGAACTTGGTATAATATGGAAACAAGTGATAATTTCCCAAAATTTAATGAGAATTAATTTGATATTCAAAATTCATGCACAACTGAAATGTTAAACAAATCAATTTTTTTTTTTGGACAAACAAGCTTTTACCACCTTTGCAACTAACCGAAAAAACTCAAGATGACAACTACAAGATGCGACAAATAGGTGTGTCTGTTTCGGGTGTAGGATGGTAATTGGGGTGGTTGTGAGTTTGGAGGTTTTAAGGGTGGATGGTCGAAGGTAGGGGTGGTGATTTGGAGAGGTGTTTAAAGGTTTTTGAAGGTGTGAACTCTAGTTGTTTTGGGAGTTGATGGCTGCGACTATTCGAGGGATTAAGGTGAGTGGTTGGTGGTTGAAAGAGAAGGTTAGGAGGGAGATGTGTGGTTGCTACTGTTTATGGCTAGGGGACGTGTGGCTGTTGCTAATTGTGATGAGAAATTGCTATAGTGTCGTGGTGGTGAGAGGGCACAAGGTGCTGCTCGGTCGAATGAAGGCTACAGCGGTGGAGCAATTTCCTAGGGTGGCCAATGGTGGAGAGGATGTATGGGTGATGATGGAGGTGACGTGGAGAGGGAGAAAAGGTGATGGTATTTAACAAGCTATTAAGAAGATGTTAACACAAACTCTTAATAGAAATAACCTTAAAATATCACTATTCCTAGTTCTACACAAACTTTAATAACAAATAATAATATATATAATACATATAATACATGTGTATATATGTTACTATTATTATTAATATTATTATGGGCTACTGGAAATATTTACAAATTAGAGCCTTTTATTTCAAAAAATTTAATTTAGGGCTACATAAAAAATAAATCAAAGAGAACATTAAAATTAACCATTAGGTCGGAACAAACCCTTTATTCAGAAAAACGAAAACAAGAATAAAAATTTATTAAGACACTTACAAAATATTTTCTCGAAAAAGTATATAAAAAGCAATTCCCAAAAAAGATTGGAGGAGCCACAAATGGTCCCGCTTAAAATCCAACCTCTTAGACTGAATTTCTTTTAATATACTGATCAAGAAAATAATTTCTAAGTTAATTTATTCAAAATCAAAGTGAAAAATTAGGGTCCAATAAAGTGAGTGAGCTTTTATTCCACTTAACTTTATTGTACGAAGAATGTTTAAGGTGTTGACCATTGACTTTAAACTTACCTCGCTTACTGTCATATAGCTCCATGACCTCATATGGAAAGACTTGACAAAGGGTGAATTGACCGGACCAACGAGATTTCAACTTACTAGGGAATAACTTCAATCTGGAATTAAATAGCAAAACTTGTTAACCAGCTTCAAACTCACGGACTCGAATGTGTTTGTCATGCCACCTGTTTGGTTTCTCTTTACATAGCTTAACATTTTCATTTGAAAAAAAAATCCAAAATTTGTCTAATTCATTAAGCTACAACATTCGCATCTCTCTAGCAAGCTTTAGGTCCAAATTAAGCTACTTAAGAGCCCAGTAAACTCGATGCTCTAATTCCAAAGGCAAGTGACAAGCTTTCCCAAAAACTAATCAATAGGGAGACATCCCTAAGGGTGTTTTGAATGTTTTCTGATAGGCCCATAAAGCATTATCTAGTCTCTTGGACCAATCTCACCGGTTTGACTAGACTACCTTCTCGAGTATGTTTTTTTTCTCCTTGTTTGCCAACTCAACTTACCCGTTTGTTTGTGGATGGTAAGTTATGGTAATCTTGTTCTTCACTCCATGTTTATCAAGAAACCATTTCAATCATCTGTTCACAAAGTGGGACCCTTCATCACTGATGATAGCCCTCGGTGTTCCAAACCTTGTGAACACATGCTTCTGTAAGAATTTCATCACTACCTTGGCATCATTTGTCGGATATGCCTCGTCTTCAATCCATTTGAATACGTAATCAACTACTACTAGAATGTATCTGTGACCAAAAGAAGGAGGAAAAGAACCAAGAAGTCAATACCCCAAACATCAAATAATTCTACCTCAACAATGTTCATTCGTGGCATCTCATTCCTATTGGTTATATTTCACTCCTTTGGCATCAATCACAACTTTTTACATAAGCATACGCATCTTTGAACAGATTCTACCAAAAGAATCTGGCTTGTAATGCTTTGGCTACAGTAGTGATCCTTCGAAGTGTCCCCCACTCAAAGCTGAATAACAATAATATAAAATTTTTGCATTGTTTGAACAAGTACGACTCATCCCAAATATAGTACTTCACATTGTGGAGAAACTTTTTCCTTTGTTAATATGTCTTATCAGACGACATCAAACCACAAGCTAAATAATTAGCAAAATCAACAAACCAAGGGGTATTATGGATGTGATTTACCTTAAGTATGTGCTCGTCCGAAAATGTCTCCTTTTAATGGCTATCAAAGGAGAAGCCCCTTCTTGCTGCTCAAATCTGGATAAGTGGTTTGCTAGTTGGTTTTCTATCTTTTTTTTTATCTTAAATTTCTAGATCGAAAAGTAGAAGTACCCATCGGATCAATCTCAGTTTGACATCTTTCTTGGCAAGTAAGTATTTGATAGCCGAATGATATGTAAAAACAATCACTTTGGTACCTACAAGATAAGATTGAAACTTGTCAAAAGCAAATACAATAGCAAGTAGCTTTATTTTTGTTACCTTGTAATTCAGTCGAGCTCCCGTTAAAGTTTGACTTGCATAATAGATGGGATGAAAGATCTTGTTCCTTCGCTGCCCCATTACGACTCCCACAGTAAAGTCACTTGCATCACACATTAATTTAAATGGAGACTCCCAATCCGATGTAACAATGATTGGTGCTGAGACCATCCGACTCTTCAAATCATCAAAAGCTCTCAAACATTCTTCATCGAAGTTAAATGTTGCATCCTTCTCCAATAATTTAAATAAGGGTTTAGAAATTTTGGAGAAGTCTTTGATGAAGCTCTGATAAAATCCAACATGTCCCAAAAAACTCTTAACACCCTTAACAAATATTGGAGGTGAGAGTTTCTCAATAACATCTACTTTTTATTTGTTTACTTCAATCCCTCAACTTGTTATTCGGTGTCCCAAAATAATACCTTCGTGTACCATAAAATGACATTTTTCTTAGTTGAGCACAAGGTTTGTTTTTTTTTGCACTGCCTCAGTACCTTGGCTAGATTGGTTTGGAAATCATCGTAAGTATATCCAAACATTGAAAAATAATCCATAAAAACTTCCAAAAACTTCTTAACCATGTCAGTAAAAATTGCCTTCATACATCTTTGAAATGTAGCAAGTGCATTACATAAACCAAAAGGAATACATTTAAATGCAAACGTACCATACGGGCATGTGAATGTTATTCTGTGTTGATCCTCCGATGCTACTATGATCTGGTGAAATAATCACTTGCAAAGTAAAAGCGTCACCTAATTAAGTTCTACTGCTCTTTAGTTAGTTCTGTTGTAATAATCACAGGCATAGTAGAAGCATCACCTAAATAAACATATTTTAAGTGTGAAGGAAGTACCTTAAGTTCTAATTTAAGTGTGAGAAGTTAGAATTTATACAAATCGGCTTAAGTAAAATAATAGGAGTTAAAAATATGGGGCAAACAAATAAACGTGAATTAACTATTCCAAATTAATAAACTAAAGATTATCTAAGTATGAAATTGAACATAGAAAATTAGGCAAGTCTTAAAAGTTTACCACAATAGCATATGAGTTTCAAAACAATCATCCTTTCTAGGTTAGAATTATTCAATTTATTAAAAGATGTTACAATCAGGTCATGCCAAATCATGGTATCATATATGTATTCAGTATAGTTTTAACAGCATGCTCAAAATACAGTCGTACATGTATATATATGTATAAAGTACATGGATATAAGTCATTTAGTCAATTAGGGATCTAGGTAATCTTACCGACCCTACAGTAGGTCCACAGTCGACTCGGGCGACCCGTGCAACCTTAGTAGTCCAAACAGTAAAAATGGGCCCACAAGCCCATGCAATTTGCCCATATGGGCCTACCGCTCGTGTGGTTCACTCGTGTGGGGCCCACATGGCCCAATTCGGCTCAGCCCATGAATCGCACGCCCGTGTCTGATCACACGGCGGTCGCCCGTGTGGCGTCGACTTTCACGTTTTTGACTTTTCACCAATTTCTATTTCCAGAGTCGTGTTTACACAGCTAGTTTGGATTCGCAACTAAACACTTTCGAGCTCGATAATACCTAAAAAAAATTGATCAACACACTCTCCATTAATCACCTTAGTAGCCGAATTAAACCAACCCAACCACTTACTCAATTTAAAAGCGATCAGAATTTACCCCTAACGCCTCAACTTGGTTTGCTTACGAAGAAGTATGGGAAAGGTCTCGATCCATACGATTTGCTGCTGAAAATAAAGCGTAATTACTAACAAAAACATAAGAAATAAAAAAAAAACTGTTTTTCACGAAGAAACGACTACCACAAATCATCATAACCTACCCATTACTTACCGACGTATAACTAGCGAAGGAGGAACGCACACCTTGTCTCGAACGATCGAAAAGGATGCACAAAGATAAGAAAGATTTAAGGGCCAATTCAGTAGCACCAGGGAAAATGGAGAAAAGAACAGTAGGGATAAAGAAAAGTGTCAGAAAGAGAGAGCATAAAGTCGAAATTCAGCTAAGAGAGCAAAAAAGGTGCGTGCGGTAGCAAAATTGGAAAAGAAAGAAAGAAACTATGCCAAAGCACCGAATTTAGGAGAGCGAGAGTGGAGAAATGGTAGCACGTGGGGGAAAAATGTAGAAATCGGTAGAGAAAGACCAAAAGCAGAAAAAAAAGAAAACTGAGAGAATGAGTTGAGTAGCCGAGTTTTCCACCACCTATTTTGGTTACCTTCAAACTCTTCTATCCTTATTTTTCTCCCCGAATCCCTCATTCTACTCCCCAAAAACCGTCCACCCCTCCCTTAACCATCGAATTCAAATTTCACTCAAACTTTTCAGTATTTCAGCTTAGCCAAAACCCCACACGGCACAAGCAGCAAAATAAAACACTCCCCTGCACGCACAAGGACTCGAACTCAAGACCTCCAGCATCTTGGCACTCCACTTAACCACCAGGCCAGTAGGCCCATTCTGACATATTTTACCAACATTTAATTATAAGACTACTGATCTGAGATAGGGGTTTATTCATTTAAAAACAAAACAAATGCCCAAGCTAAGGCTTGAACCCAGGACTTCTCAGACACTCCCAGAACACATAACCACTGAATCAGATAGATATTTGTGTCACAAATATACGAAAATAAATATTAAGGATTTTTGGGGCGTTACAACTCTACCCCCTTAAAGAAAATTTCAGCCTCAAAATTTTACCTGATCAGAACAGATGGGGATATTGCTGTCGTATCGCATCTTCAGACTCCCACGTGGCCTCCTCAGAACTATGATTACGCTAAATAACTTTAACCAGTGGGATAGACTTTCTTCTTAGAACCTTTACATTGCGATCCAATATTTGGACTGGCTCCTCTTCAAAGGTAAGATCTAGCATAACCTTTATTTCCTCAACTGAAACAATATGCGTGGGATCAGAGCGGTAGCGTCTCAACATAGAAACGTGGAACACGTCGTGAATCCACTCCAACTCTGAAGGTAGTTCCAACTGATATGCTACTGGCCCCACTTGTTTCAGAATGTGATAAGGCCCAATAAATTTAGGGCTCAGCTTACTCTTACGACCAAACCTCAGTACTTTCTTCCATGGTGAGACCTTGAGAAAAACAGAGTCCCTCACTGAATACTCTATCTCTCGACGCTTTAGGTCTGCATAGGACTTTTGTCTGTTAGATGTCGCTTTCAGTCAGTCTCGAATCAATCTAACCTTGTCCTCAGTATCAGAAACTAGTTCAGGGCCCAGAACACGTCGCTCACCCAACTCAATCCATCACGAAGGTGTGCAACACCTACGACCATATAGTGCCTCGTAAGGTTCTATCTGAATACTAGACTGATAACTGTTGTTATAAGCAAACTCTGTTAGTGGCAGGTAATCCTTCCAACTGCCTCGGAAGTCAATCACACAACTCCTCAACATGTCCTCCAGCATCTGAATCACTCTCTCAGACATCTGTTTGAGGATGGAACGTAGTACTAAAGTCCAACCTTGTACCTAGAGCTTCATGTAGCTTCTTCTAGAATCGAGAAGTGAAGCGAGGATCCCTATCAGATATTATCGAAATCGGTACCCCATGCAGTTTCACTATCACAGACACATATAGTTTAGCTAGCTGCTGCAAAGAGTAGTTAGTACGAACCGATATGAAGTGGGCAGATTTGGTCAATCAATCCACGATGACCCATACAGAATCCTTTTTAGTGGGTGTGAAGAGTAACCCACTAACGAAGTCCATAGTTACATGCTCCTACTTCCAAAGCTGAATCTTGATTGGCTGCAACAACCCCGAAGGTAACTAATGCTCAGCCTTAACCTGCTGGCATGTCAAACACTTGGCCACAACTTTAGTAACCTCTCATTTTAGTAACCTCTCATTTAAGACCTGGCCACCAGTATAACTCACGAAGGTCTCGGTACATCTTGTTTTCGCCAGGATACATAGCATAAGGGCTACTATGCACCTCTCTCAGTATAAACTGCCTCAATTTAGTATCTTTCGGTACACAGATTCTCCCACAGAAAGAGAGCACCCCTTCCCTATTCAGTCCAAAATCCTCAGTATTCCCACTCTCAATTTTTTGAAAGCGAGGACCCAAAGACTCATCCTCTAGCTGTTTACCCTTAATATGCTTTATCCACGTCAATTTAACTTGAAGTTAGCCAACAGACTTCCATCATCAAATAAACTGAGATGAGCAAACATTGCCCTCAGATCTATCACAGCCCTACGGCTCAGTGCATCTCCACCACATTAGCCTTGCTAGGGTGGTATTCAATCGTACAGTCATAGTTCTTAAGCAGCTCAATCCATCTACAATGCCTAAGATTTAGCTTTTTTCTGAGTGAGGAGGTACTTGAGGCTCTTGTGATCAGTGTAAATGATACACTTCTCACCATACAGGTAATGCCTCTAGATTTTTAGTGCAAATATTACCGCGACCAACTCCAAGTCATGCGTCAGATAATTTACCTCATGAGTCTTAAGCTGACGAGACACATACGCTACCACCCTCTTGCATCAACACACACCCCAAATCAACATGTGATGCATCGCTAGACAGTAAACTCTTTTCTAGACTCTGGCTGTATCAGAACAGGGGTCTCTGTTAGTACAGTCTTGAGCTTCTCAAAGCTCTCTTGCTGTGTGTCAGTCCAGTTAAACGACACAACCTTACGTAGCAGCTTAGTTAAGGGTGCAGCGATCAGTGAAAACCCCTCTACAAATCGTCTATAATATCCTGCTAGTCCCAGAAAACTACGGATCTTAGATACAGTCTTAGGCTATTTTTATTCCAATACCGCCTCTATCTTTCGAGGATTGACCCTAATCCCCTCAGCAGAAACCACATGTCCTAGAAATGTTACTTCATGTAACCAGAACTCACATTTACTAAATTTGGCGTATAGTTGTTTCTCTCGTAGAATTTGCAGAACCACTCTGAGATGCTCATCGTGCTCATCCTCAGTTCTTGAATACACCAGTATGTCATCAATAAATATCACTACGAATTGATCCAGATAGGGCTGGAACACTCGGTTCATTAGATCCATGAAAGCCACTGGTGTATTCGTCAGTCCAAATGGCATCACTAGGAACTTGTAATGGTCATAGCGAGTCCTAAATGCCGCCTTATGCACATCAGCCTCTTTATCTCTCAACTGGTGATACCCTGATCGTAGATCAATCTTAGAGAAAATTGAAGCCCCTCGGAACTGGTCGAATAGATTATCTATCCTCAGTAGAGGGTACTTATTCTTAATGGTCAGCTTGTTCAGTTGACGATAATCGATACACATATGCATGGATCCATCTTTCTTTTCACAAACAGAACCGGTGCTTCCCACGGGGACACATTAGAGCGGATGAACCTATGATCTAATAGCTCTTAGATCTGAGCCTTAAGCTCCACAAGCTCCTTCGGTGCCAATCTATAAGAGGCGATGGACACCAAAGTTGTACTAGGAAGGAGCTCAATCCCAAACACCACTTCACGATTTGGAGGTAACCCAGGCAGGTCCTTAGGAAAAACGTCTAGAAAGTCCTTAACCGTCCTTATATCCTTAACTAAAGAATCCCTAGAATCTGAAACATTGATGTAGGCCAGATACGCCTCACATCCCTTACGAACCAACTTTTCAGCCCTCAATATAGAAATCACATTCAATAAGTAGTTTCGACGTTCCCCAATTACGACTACCTCGCTGTCCCCCTCAGTTCTCAGTACAACACTTTTTATGGCACAATCTAAGCTCACTCGATGTTTAACTAACCAATCCATTCCTAGTATTAGATCAAATTCTCCAAAAGGCAATTCCATCAGATCAGCAAAAAAGATAGCTCCTTGAACCTCTAGAGGAACGTCTCTAACAGTTTGTAAAACCTTATTGACTGCCCCAATGGACTCAGTACAGTGACCTTACTCATAGTGCTCTCAACCAGTATACCCAACTTTTCAGTTACGGTACAAGCTATATAGGAGTGAGTGGATCCGATATCTATCAGTGCAGTATAAGGTACATTATAAATAAAGAACGTACCCGTAATGACGCCCGGAGCATCACTCTTCTCTCGGTGATGTGCAGCATAAACTAGAGCTGGCTGCCTCACCTCAGTATGATTAGCACCATTGCCCGGTACTCTCTGACCACATCCCAAACCATCCGCACCTCTGGTCTAACCACGGCCTCTCGGTCGCTGCTGAACTCCCCTCGGTGGTGGTACAGTACCCATGCCAGAAGCTTGCATCTGATCGGACCTCCGCAGACAATCCCTAATACGGTGCTCCAAAGAACCGTACCTCAAGCATGCTCTAGTCCTTTTCCAACACTCGCCATGATGGTGTCTACCGCAATCAGTACACGGCGGCTATCCAGTAGCAGCAATAGGAGCCCCAACTCTGGTCGGCCCATCAACACTGGCTTTTTCTTAGGCCTCTGAACAGAATTCGAGGGCTCTGAATCCTTCTTATTACTGCCTCTCTCTCTATTTTAGCGCTCAGTGCGCTTCACTTCCTCAACGATCTTCGCCTTATCAACCAGTGTAGCAAAGTCTCGCTCCCTCTATAGAGCTATCAGAACCCTCAGATTATCCCTGAGGCCATCCTCGAAGTGAACATATCGCTCATACTCAGTCGCCACCATTCCTCTTGCATAGCGGCTCAGTCGCAGAAATTCTGCCTCGTACTCGGCCACTGATCTATCCCCCTGAGTTAGATTCAGGAACTCCCTCCCAAGGGCATCCACATAACTGGCACCCATATATTTCCCTTGAAAAGCAGTCTTAAAGAGCTCTCAGGTTAGTCGATCAGGCTGAGTGCCCTCCTTAACCGTAAGCCACCACTGGTAAGCCTCATCTCTCAGCAGTGACACTACACCCTTTAGTTTCTGCTCGGGGGTGCAGTCCAAATCATCCAAAATCCTTTCTGTGGCCTCGATCCAGTATCATCCACGTTAGGGGCAACTCCAACAATACCCCTAAAAATCTCGGCTCCATTAGACTGGAGTCATTCTGTAACCAACCCTCGGACTCCAGCTCCAGTATTGGGCCTAGCGACCTTCTCTAGAATCCTTAACATCGCTTGGGACAGTGCGTCGTCCCCAACCACTTAATCATGAAACCCAGTCTCAACCACAGGTGAAGCCGACGTCTCACTAGTTTCCAAATTAGGTATGTGGCCAGATGATGAGGACCCAGCTCGAGCACCTCTACGACCCCTACCATGGCTTCTTGTACCCCGTCCACGAGTACCTCTTGCGCTCATTTTCTAATTGTGGTTTATCTGTATTAACAATTTTTATGCATCAATTTACAGTTCCAGTGTTTATTAACAAATATTTTATGAAAACAGTATCAAAAGTATAAGGTTTGTTTTCGTACGACGCAGTGTCTATCAGTGTCTATCGGCTTTACTATAGTATAAGTATACACTATCCTGAGTGTCTTCAGTGTAGTCTATCTATAGTAGTCGTAGTATATACTATCTATAGCAGTTTCAGTTTAGAACATATAACAGTATCAGTGAACGTACGAGATCAGCGCCGAAGACTCGATGTACTACACATACTGTGAAAATATTTCAATCATTCGAAAATCAGTGATTTAAAATAAAACCAAATTTCAAAGCCCAAATCCACAGCCGAGTTTTGCAACCTGGCTCTAATACCACCAAACCTGGCCTATAAGTTATGGCCGAATCTGGCGAAGTCACATGGTATCGTTTTTCGTAATAAATGAGTTGCCGTAAAAAACCTCTTTTCTATTTAACCTCTTTACAAAATCTTATGTTAATTCTCGGATGCGTTATTCAGTTAAAAAAATGTAGTTCATTATCACAAAATTTTTCTTCTTTAAAACGTTGTGAATTTTCAAAACGTTACTTATCACAGAAGCTTTTTAAATCAGTTTGCGTATTTGAGTTTATTTTGTTAAAGCATTTGATTCTTTTTGAAAACTCGATTAACCCTACTACTAGCAGTTGTAAATCAAAATAATAGAAATCCCAAATTAACCATGAAAATCCAAAAAGGCCATTATTATAGCAAAATACCCCAAAATAAACTTAAAAATCATTATTAAGTACTACATCAAATAATTTAGGTCGTATGGCCACCTTTGAGTCCTCCGCCGCACTGATCCGCCTATGTCTGGGGATTACTTGTACAGTCAAATCAGAAGGGTGAGTTTTCAAAAACTCAGTGTGTAATCCCAAATAAAGCAAACAGACAGAAAGCAATCACAGTCCGGGCCTGAACCCTTTTCAGTATTAGTGATAATATCAGTTTGGGCTTTAGCCCATCTCAATACAGAAGTGGTCATGTGTTTGGGCCTTGCCCCATTAAATTGACAATAGTCAGTACAGTAATAGATCATACAGTATACAGGTTCTACCTAGCCAGCCTCTACACTCCATCTCCGTCTAACCCTACACTCTATGTAGGGATATAATCAACCCACCCATCCATACACACTAGAAAGTATCGAATGTAGCACTAGATAGTAGTTTGCAGTTGACCTACCAGTAAGTTAGGCTCGAAGCCTTTCAATACACTTCCTCCGATCCACATAAACCCATCCCCATGCAATGCATCATACAATCATGTCATGCCAAATCATGGTATCATATATGTATTCAGTACAGTTTTAACAGCATGCTCAAAATACAATGCACATATATATATAAAGTACATGGATTTAGGTAATCTTACTAACCCTACAGTAGGTCCACAGTCAACTCGGGTGACCAGTGCAATGTTAACAGTCCAAACAGTGAAAATGGGCCCACAAACCCGTGTACGGCCTAGACGGCCCAATTCAGCCCTACCCATAAATCGCATATGGCCTGCCTCGTCGATCACACGCCGGTGTCCGATCACACGGCCTACCACACAGGCGACCGAACGCCCGTGTGGTGTTGACTTTCACGTTTTCTGGCTTTTTATTGATTTCCATTTCCAGAGTCGTGTTTACACACCTGCTATAGATTCACAGCTAAACACTTCCAAGCTCGCTAATACCTAAAAAAGATTGATCAACACACTCCCCATTAATCACATTAGTAGCCGAATTAAACCGACCCAACCACTTACTCAATTTAAGAGCGATCGAAACTTACCCCTAATGCCTCAACTCGGTCTGCTCACGAAGAAGTACGGGAAGGGTCTCGATCCACACGATTTGCTGCTAAAAACAAAGCGTAATCACTAACGGAAACATAAGAAATAAAAAGAAACGATTTTTCTCCAAGAAACGACTACCCCAAATCATCATAACCTACCCCTTACTTATCGACATATAACCAGCAAATGAGGAATGCACACCTTGTCTCGAATGATCGAAAAAGATGAACAAAGATGAGAAATATTCAAGGGCCAATTTGGCAACACCAGGGAAAAGGGAGAAAAGAACAGTAGGGATAAATAAAAGCGTCAGAAAGGGAGAGCATAAAGCCTAAATTCAACTAAGAGAGCAAAGAAGGTGCGTGCGACAGTAAAATCAGAAAAGAAAGAAAGAAACTATGCCAAAGCACCAAATTTAGGAGAGTGCGAGGAGAGAAACGACAGCACGTGGGGGGAAAATGTAGAAATGGGTAGAGCAAGACCAAAAGCAGAAAAAAATAAAACTGGGAGAATGAGTTGAGTAGCCGAATTTGCCTCCACCTATTTTGGGTACCTTCAAACTCTTCTATCCATATTTTTCTCTCCAAATCCCTTATTTCACTCCCCAAAAACCGTCCACCCCTTTCTCAACCACCAAATTCAAATTTCACACAAACTCTTCAGCATTTCAGCTTAGCCAAAACACCCACACAACACAAGCAGCAAAATAAAACACTCCCCTGCACGCACAAGGACTCGAACTCAAGATCTTCAACATCTTGACACTCCACTTAACCCCTAGACCAGCAGACCCATTCTGACATATTTTACCAACATTTAATTAAGCCTACTGACCTGAGATAGGGGTTTATTCATTTAAAAACAAAACAACTGCCCAAGCTAAGGCTTGAACCCAGGACTTCTCAGACACTCCCAGAACCAATAGCCACTAAAGCAGATAGATATTTGTGTCATAAACATACGAAAATAAATATTAAGGATTTTTGGGGCATTACAAAATAGATCATTTTCTATCAAATATTCATTCGATTTATCCTTGCTGTCCTATTGATCAGTTGATTTAACAAATATTTTGTTAAGGAATAACGTAAGTAAGAGATGATATTAGGTATAAATCATCACTACTTCCTCATCTTTTTATTAATAATCGAAAGAAGTAGTAGTGTAGGACATCGTTCTTCTCTAATATTAGCATCTCGTATATTGTCTTGTTGAAGGATCGATTGCTAATAACTTGGACCACCCTTGACTTTTGAAGTGAATCACATCTCTAATTCTACTCGTATAAGCGTAAGTATGGTATTGGAAATCAAAATTGAACCATTTATTATTAAAATGGATAACTTAAGTGACGATTTAGTTATGGATTTTGTTTCGTGCTCAGATCTGATAACAATATAATTAAATCCAAGAGTGGGTGTTCGAAGGATTGTAGTTTTACATTGGATCTACGAAGCTCAGGTGTGGATCTAACTTAATATAAAAATTATATGAATATATGTTAAGTAATATTTATTAATGATTGATACTTTTATCAGTACTCTGAAATGTAACTATACGTGAATACACTATGTATTCAAGTTGGATGATAAATACTTTAAAATGGATGATTTCCAAGTAAGTGATTTTGAACTGGTTATTTGTGATGTTATAAATGTATTTGTGTGTTATATTGATAGGTGAAATATTATGTATATGTTCTGGCACTCATGTTATGTGATTTAATAGCATTATTTGATTAAGCAAAAATTGATATCGTGATATACCATTAGCATTGCAATCTATTTTGATAAGTATGAAAAATAAACCATGCCATTAATTTTGTTAATGGAAATCCAATTTGCATGTTAAGCATGCCCACTGAAAATTTTTGTTTCTGTGTGTCATATCACATGGATGGGGTTGGGACGATATTGAAAGGAGGAAGATTCTGGCAGTTTAATGATCTACACATTCTAGTGGTTTAACCCTATTTTTTGGCAATTTATCTGCGATTCTGGTGGCTTGTCCATATATATCTGTATCTAGCAGCTTGTCTAGATTATCTGGTTGTTTGGTGATAAACAGTAAAAGTAACATATTTTAATCCCACATTTAGCATATTTTCGAATGATTTATTCCTTGATTCATGTAAAAAGGTGCTTTTAATCCTTTCTTTTCATGTCTTATACTCAGGAAAGCACATGAGGATGAAAAGAACGTAAAACGGGCCCAAAACGGAGTAAATGGGCCATATCACTAAATCCACACGGCTTGGGCCCAAGACCACATGGCCGTGCCTCAATTATTTACTAGAACGCGGCCTGATCCCGATTCACACGGCCATGCCTCATTAAAGAAGTCCGAACATGGCTTAAAGACCGTTCACACGGGCGTGTGCCATGCCCATGTCCCTGTCGTGGAGAAGAGTAATTCTACTCGGAAAAGGATGCTTAGAGGCGAAGAAACCTATTTTGAAAGCCTATATAAACACCCTAAGTGTTACTTGAAAGGCGGCGGTGAGCTAGGCCAGGGAGCCAAGCTGAAAAGGTCAGATTTGTGGGAATCACTCGAAGATAGCCAGTTGATCCATCTCTAGAAGCCGGAATTCTACTAAAGACGGCGGATTTCTCCTTCAATTCCTTCAGGGGGTTTTAGGGATTTCTTATGTTTTTTTTATCTTTTCTTCTGAGATGTTTTCTTTATTTTTTATGAACTAAACCCTTCAGATACCTGAAGGGGATGAAACCTAAGACGGATCTTGTTATTGTTTTCTGAACTATATGATAAATACTTGATTTGTTCTTAATTATGTGTGCTTAATTCTTACGTTAATATTTCTGGGATATTGATTCAAGTTGGATGTGCTTAGGTGGTGGAGCAAAAGTCCCTGCTTAAGAGTAGATCTATCATAATTAAGCGGAGTTGATCGCACGCCTAGAGATAGGTTGACGAGATTTTGCCGGATTAGGGTGAAACCTAATATGGGAGTTCATAGATCGAGTTAATGCGATTCTAGGGGTTTTAATTAGAAAGAGATTTCAATTAATCAACCTAGGGTTAGACGTTATTCGCCTCGAGAGAGGGTTTAATATAACTTAGGGAATCTTACGGATCAAGTCAAGTGAATAAATCGCCTGGTTCAGTGTTAGATAACAAGTGAAGTCTAGGTGGATTCTTCCTAAGGGTATCGTCTTAATCAACTGAGTTTTTCCATCAGTATTTCCCCAATTCATTCTTTTTGTCTTTGTGTCTTTAGCTTAGTAGTTAGTTAGATTTAGATTAAATAACAACTTCACTTTATTTTATCTTAGATAATAAAAAGAAAGTTAGTATTAGTACTTTTAGTTCCTTTGGGTTCGACAATCCGGTATTGCCTAAACTATACTACTATTCGATAGGTGCACTTGCCTTAAATCGTTGTCAGAGTTAGTTTCCAGGTTCGATCATTCTCTTTATAAATTTTAAAACTCTAAAATCTACGATCATTTGGCCACAATATTGGTGTGTTATTGGATGGACGAGTTCGGGGAAACTCTTTTATGGTGTGTAGTGGAGTTGGGTAGGAACAATTTCTAAAAACTTTGCACTAATTTCTAAAAAAAATTTGCATTGACACCATCATGCATATTGCTATCTGGTGAAATTGTGTTGTTATATAATTTCTATTATGAAACGTATGTCTTAAATTCTGTTGCTACTTAAGTTAATACTCACAGTGGACTTAAATAGCTCACTCTATAAATTTTTGACATTTCAGATAACCCCCGAGGTTAGGACATGGACACAACTGTTGGAGGAGTACCTGGATGAATTTTAAATAAACGCTTTACACTTTATTATTTCGGTATTTTGGATTGTTTATTATTGTGTTTTGGACTGTGGCATGGGACATTGTTTTGGGAACTTTTGGTTAATTTTGCATGGTTTAAGTTTTAAACAATCTTTAAAACGATTTATCGATTTAATGTGGCAAATCGATTTTTGGACACAAATATGATTTCAACATAAATCTATTATAAATTCAAGAGTACGATTTTACAAGACTTCATTCTATCTTATTCAAATAATTTATCTTTTAATGAAATATAATAAATAATTATTTTTAGCAAAAAAAAATGTTTTTATCAATTTCCATGTGATATTTTTAAATCTGTCATTTTCTTCAAATATTCAAATGTAGTCTTTTCTAAAATATTCAATTTTTGACGATATAACTCCAAAGAAGCTTAATGAGATTATTTGTAGTTTTTCAAACAATTCAAAACATGCAACGATTTTAAATAAAACATTTATCGTGCCAACTCAATGGCCAATGCAATATTCTAGATTTGGCCATAACGTCTAGGCCGGGTTTAGGAAGTTGCAAGAAGTGTAAGATTGATGAGGAAATCCTTTGAAAGTGAGTTCTGTATAAACATTTTTTTGAAAAGTACCTTCATTATTTCAAGAGTGAAGAAAGGTAGAAATCATCTGGTAAGGTTTGGAATCAGCCAAGTAATGAAGCGAGAGATGATACGTTAAGTATGGTATTTGGTGTATAAGTATATATATATATATATATATATATATGATATTATGAGTGTATTCACCAAAGATAGATTAGTAATCCAAGATCTTCAGGATGAAGAATTCAACTGGAAAGGTCCCAAGGTTTTTAGTATTAAAACTCACTAAGTTCGCGTGAACTTACAAATTTTTTGTTTGAGAATGAACTCGCCTAGAAAGGACAAGCTAGGAATGCGCCAGGGAAATGACAAGTTGGGATATTATGCATATAAAGAACACTTAGGACTGTAGCATATAGATCTCTACGCCAAGGAGAGTCTGTTTTAACAAATTTTTGTGTTGTAATATAATATATTATTTTAAGATTATGATGTATTCTGGAACATTTTGTTTTATCTCTTTTGTTTAGAAAACCTTTATTAAAATAATAAGAATTAAGCTAAAAAAGGATTATGCGCAAATGGTTTACAATTTATGTTAAGTGTTTGTATGTGGTAACATTTGATATCAGAATCCGGTAATTCAGGTCGGGTAGAGGGTGTTACAGGTTATGCCCCTAATTTGCAATACTTGAAAGTGTGGGGACGCTTAGCTAAATTAGGTCTACTTGCTTTTAAAAGGAACACCATCGGGTCTAAAACTTTTGATTGCAGTTTTTATTGGTTATGCTTTAAACAGTGCGACGTATAGATTTATGTCCTTGCACGATCATTCTATTTTCGAATCTAGAGATGCTATGTTCTTCGAAAACATCTTCCCTTTAAATAAATATGTTATAATGCATGACATATAGTTAGACGAACATGCTTCTTCCGCTTCCAGTAAACACGCTAGGGATGCTCAATATGATGATGATCCTAGGAGTAAAAGATTAAAAATTGCAACTAGTTTTTTTTCCTAACTTCTTTTATAATTTAAATTGTTGACTTAGACTCAATAAGTGATTCTGTTGCTCATACTTTCCTAATAGATGAGGATCCAAAAACATATGATAAAGCTATAAAACCAATTGATGCTTGTTTTTGGAGAAATGCTATTGACGATGAGCTAGAGTGTATTATGTCTAATCATACTTGGGAGTTAGTGGACTTGCCTAAAGGTTACTGTAACATCCCAAAAATCGAGGGTTAGTAGAATCGGGTTTGTGAATTGAGAGAGAGTGATCATGCCTTAATTTTTTAAAATTATCTATGCACTTTAAGGAAATAAATGAGGTATTGGTTTTTTGGTTAAGTGTTAGTGTAACGTTTCTTGAAACCCAAGTTCAAATACCTTCTCTCGCAACATTTTTTTTTTTATTTTGCAAATTTTGCCTTAAACCCTAGTATGTGACATGCCTTGTTTTTTAAAATAAATATTTCAAATTATATCAAGAATGAGTTATTGGTTTGATGGTTAAACATTAGTGAATTTATCCTTGAGGTCCTAACTTCAATTCCTTTCCTATGTAAATAATTTAATTTTTTAACAAAAACCCCTTGTTTTTATTGTGTGGGCCATCCAAGCCTAGTTAACCTAGGTATAAATATTAATTTTTTAGTAATAATCAGCCTTTAATCCTCCTCCTCATTGCTCACCGTTTCTCTCATCCTCTCCTTCTCTTTGATTTTAATTTTTTTTCCTTTCCTCCATTGTTGTCATAGCCTACACCTAATTTTACCATCTCTTTCTCTTTTTTTTTCTTTTAATTTATGCCACAAGATTCGTTAACTATTCTCCACCATATTTCAGTCATTTTCCTCATTAAAATCAGCCCCAAATCTAAAATCTTGAACTCCAAGATCGTTCCCGAACATTGCCAAGAAAGTGCCATTGCCGTTTCTCTCGACTAGCTTGGGTAAGGTCTCCTCTCTCTTCAATTTCTTAATTAATCTTGTCCATTAAAAACCTAAATTTCTAGATCTATAATTTGGGGGATTTTAAATAATTTCAAAGGTATTTTTCCAGAATTTAATGAGATCTCAAACCATTTTAAAATTCAGCCCCAATTTTGGCCATTATGGGTGGTGGTGCATGCGCCTATGTGCAAGAAAGGGGGCTGTTTTGTTTCTTGGTTCTTGCCTATATTTTTCCAGAATTAATTTAAGTTCTCGAACCCTTCTAATCAGCTTTTAAACCCATTTCAATTAGGGAAAAATGTTCTTGATTAATTGGTCATTAAGATCCCACAAATCATGAAGCGTAAGTGCTATTAAGGGTAACTAGTTTGTTATTTCGACATAGTTGTTGGGTAAAGGTTATGAATTGATTAAATGAATAAATTTAATCATTAATTCTCTACTGATTTTTAAGTATATTATTGAATTACTTGCTGACCCAAACACCCCAAATCATCCATAAAGGCAAAGAACGATTATACGTATGGTTTGCTTCGATACAATGCAAGGAATCTAACTAGTTTGGATTCATAAAATAGTTATAATTTCAACGATTGGTTTGAACTCATAAGTGGGTGTTTGGGGGCTGGTTTAATGGTAAATTGATTGAATTTATAATGAATTTTGGTTTAGGTTTGTTTAAGGAATTATTAAGGAAAATTGGAAGATACGCTAGTGTGCTGCAAGGAAGCGAAAAATAAGGTGTGGGTCCTAAACCCATAAAATTTTTTGAAAATGTTAAATATCATGTTATATATGATAAATTAGCTTTCTTATTGGATTATCTTAATAGCCAAATTATTGATTTTGTGAGTGGCTGAACCAGGTATGTTTCGAGCCTTAAAAGATTGACATGTTGGCAAAATTGCTAGTTTGATAGTATGGATGTTTGATTGAGTTTGTAATTGCATATTTGAATTATGAGATATGAGAATGTTTGACTGAATGATATAATTGTTGAGATATTAAGCTTATGTATGATTTAAATGCATGAGATATGTAACATCCTTAAATAGGGGCTATTATAGTTGAACTATTTGCATGTGTATGGCCTGATTTGTGTTATTAATTGAGGTGTTTTAGAGTCTAGATATAAGCCAAGGGTAGGCCCGAACTATGGGAAAAAATTTTATTTTTTAAGCTTTGGTTAAGGGGAGCTGAAGGAGCTAGGGGTTAAGAATATTTTGTGGTAAATTTAAGCACAAGAAAAGCCTTGGTAAAGTGGCAAGGAGGCGCCACTTAGGGCCTTGAGGAGTGACGCCACAAGCTGAGGAAGGGATCTGAGGTTCAAGCTGCAGGAATCCCTCTTTGGGGATTTCCTTTTGACGCCACAGAGGGGAAGAGTTGTGCTCAGTTGGAACTCTGATGGATAGTTGTTGATCAAGTCAACAATTTCAAACGGGTGGAGAAGAGAAAATTTAGGAGCTTGAGCAATTCAAACTCGTTTGAATGATTGGCCAGGAGAAGTCTGAGGATTTGGCCGAAATTCAAACTCTAAAGAGGAAGGGAGAAGTCGGTTTTGGGTGCTTTAGAGTGGTGGCCGAATATGTCTTGGAAGGGAGTGCAAAGTCGACTAGCTAGGGAGTGTTTAGGTAGTCCTTGTCGTTTCTTTTTCTTTTCTTTCTTACCTCTCAAGACCATAGCCGCATTCTTTTTCTTTCTTAACCATAACCGAATGTGCATCTAAAGCCCCACTTCTTTTCTTTTCTAGTTTAGGTAAAAGCCGAAAACATCTTCTCTTCTCAATCTCTGCTTGTTTCTTTTTCGAAACCCCTTTGGCTGAATCTCCTTAAAGCCGAACCTTTTCCATTGTTTTTCTCTTCTTCTCACCATCATTCAGCCCGAATAATCCCCTTCCATTCTCTCATTTCATGTTGGCCGAATCTCCTTTGATTTCTTTTCTTAAGCCATAGCCGAATCACCTTGATCACTCTACCCCATTACCGAAATCTCTTTACTCTCCTCTTCTTGTTCTAACTTTTGACCGAATATCAACCAAGCATAGATCTCTCTTGTTGTCTTCTCTAATCGGTTTTGAAGGGGGTAAGTATTCGTGGCCGAATCTCTTTTATCTTCTTCCCTTTTCTCTGTCGAATTATACAGAACAAAACCCAAATTTCGGTATTTGTCTTGGTTCTCATTCATCTTTGGAATCAGTTCTCCTAGGTTCTTCGGGATTTTGAAGTAGTGGATCGGGGTCATCCACTCCCTGTCAACCGGTTTCGATAAGTCAGTGGTAAGGTTTCATACAGATTCAATCTTTCACTTAGTTATTTGAAATGCCGAAGGCTATCAAGTTTAAGTTGTTAGTGTTGGCCGATTGTAGGGGGAAGCATAATCTCGCATACTTCGGGTTGTGGCTAGTGCTCGAAAGGCGATAAGGTAAGGGTGGTAATCCCATGCGTTAACTTTTCGGGATTTACAAGTGAAGCCGAATGGCTTTTGCTAATGATCTTGGTATTGGCCGAATGTAGGAAAGGGGGGATCTAGTGCGTTAGATATTGATCTTCGGGATTCAGTAGTCGCATTAGTAACCAGGTGTGTATTTTACACACTTCATAACTTATGTAAATGCGCTAATAACCTAAACTATGTTAAAAGCCGAAACTGTGTAGATTTCGATATGGTACCCTTATGGGTATGAGTAAGGATTTCGGGTAAGTCCGTTTGATGAGTTAAGATACTTGATTCCGATGATATTGCATATGTTATGTTTCACTATATGTTTAATGATTAAGCATGATGGCATAATATGTATATGCATTGCATTATTGTGGGTGATATGAGAGGAGAGGGAAGATTGATATCTGTGACTTTGGGTCACCAGTGGTTTGGCACCACCAGTGGTTTGGTACCACAGTTGAATTCGTAACTTTGGGTCACCAGAGGTTTGGCACCTCATAGCGACTCATCCCAGTGGCTTAGCACCACAGTGGGTTGGCCCCACATTTGATAATCGGGATTGTCGCCAGTGATTTGGTATCACAACGTGGGTTGGCCCCACAATTGGATTGTTCGTGACTTTGGGTCACCAGTGGTTTGGCACCACAATTATATTGATATCAGTGACTTTGGGTCACCAGTGGTTTGGCACCACCAGTGGTTTGGTACCACACGGGGTAGAAAAAGGAATTATGGATGGCTAGGTTGGGTGCATGATATATTTACCTGGTTATGACTTGTGTAAGACTGTTGCTATAATCGGGAGGAGGTTATGCACTGAGTCTTGGTGACTCACCTTCTCCCATATCTTTTCAGGTGATTCGTAGATCGCGGATGAGGAGCTGGGTGGACTCGAGGTGGCCATGCGATATTTGCTTCGGTTTTACATGGACTTTTGACTTGGGTATTTTTCTTTAAATTTCGGTTTTTATTTGGGTTGTAATAAGGTCATTACCTAATTTTATTGTGGGTTTTTATTTTATCTGCTTTAAGTTTTTCAATTATGACTCAGTAAATTGCTTGACTTGTTTTAATAACCTGAAACACAAAGTTTTCTAAACTATAAGACGCAATGGGTTTCTGAACTTTACCATCGGGCAATACAAATCACATGATAACAAAGCCAACTTAAATGATTTTCAAATCTAAGTCTTTCCAAAACTCAAACGCAAACGGTTTTAAATTAATCAAGTTAATTTTACTCGGGTTTTAATAAACGTGAGTGTTTTAAGTAATGAATGGCAAAATGTCTTAAAAGAGAATTATTTCCGGGTTTTCCAAAACAACAAAACGTTTTCACTATACATACACAGGATTTCTCCAATACAAAGCAATAAAAGAGTTTTTCACTGAAGTTAAACCAGCAACTTGTTTTCTTCGAAACGTTTTCACTCTGTGACATGCCAGATTCGGTCGTGGTGTGTTGACCGGGTTTGGGGTGTTACAAGATATTTGTTATGTTGTGTACTGAAAAGGGTGCTATTTATGCACAATGAAAATCCGTAAAGTATGGGAAATTGAACGATATTGATTGATACCAACAAAATGGTAATTTGAAAGATTGGAACACTGTTTCCATTTACTGAAGGTATTTGATTATTGAGGACATGCTGAGCATGCCAAATGAATGTGAAAAGTATTGAGATATGATTATGTATGAGATTGGGATTTTGTGGTTGACGGAGGAATTCCGTGGAGTACCGGTGGCATATTAAGTCCTCATTATTCATAGTCAGTGCAGTGCACCAAGAGTACCGAGGGATTGGCAATTTTATCGTATATTATATGTTATTGGCGATTATATCACACTTGTAACAGCCCGTTTTTGAATGGTGTCGAAAATAGTAGTTTCGGGACCACCAAATTCGACAAGTTTGTAAATACTATATTTAATATTTACGAGTTAATTGTGATTTTAAAAAGGTTTTTGATATTGTGATTTTTTTTATAAGCGATTTATTAAGTTCAAGTGGTATGACCCTAAGTTCAAGTGGTTTTGGAAATTGAGGTATCGGGACCTCATTTTTTATAAAATGAGTGTAAATATTTTTATAAATATTTACGGAGTGTAATTAAGGTGGTATTAAAGTTTTGTTGGAAAATTTTTTCGTTTCAATAGTTCATCAAGCAAAAAGGAGTAAATCACGTAAAGTGCAAAATTTGAGTTCTAATAGCTAAAGGTATTAAATAGCTATAGAAATTTAAAGTGGAAGTCCTTATATGGAAATTATACCATTAGAGTTGGTAATGAATGGAAATGGTTTGGCATTATTGAAATTTTGGTTGGTTTTCAAGGTTAAATAAGTAAATAATTAATAAAGGTTAATAATTAAAGAAACAAAATGACACATACATCTTTATTTTTGTTTCTTCAACCGAATAGCAATGTAAGAAAGTAGCCATGAATGAAGCTTCATTCGGCCATCCCTATTTGTGCTTGCATGTGAGTATTTTTCGTCCTGTTTTTAATAATTTTTATGTTTTTGAGATCGTTGCAACTAGGTCCAGCTAGCCCGTACCTTTGATTTTGAAACTGTTAAAGATTTTGAATGTTTCCATTGATGAATCTTGTGATTTTTGATGTTAGATGATGAATTTAGAATGTTGATTTATATTTAAAAGTATTTTGTTAAGTGATTTTGATGAATTTTTTGATTAGGAACTAATTTGTTAAATTAATAAAAGTACAAGGATTTAATGTGAAATTGTCACATAAATGGGCTGTTTTTTATATCATGAACATTTGGCTAAGCTCAATTCTGGTTAAAAATGGTTAATTTGCATGTTTTGGGCTTAGGGACTAAATTGAATAAAAGTAAAACTTTAGGGGTAATTTTGTAAAAATATAAAAATTACCAAATTGTATGAAATGAATTATTTTATTGTCTAAATTAATATATTGAATGAAATTATTAATTTAGATCAAGATCGGGTGGAAAATCGAGGAAAACAAAAAATTAGAAAAAATGCCCCTAAACTTTGGTATTTCTGCAATTTAGCCAAGTAAGTTCATATAAACTATACTATGTATATTGTTGATTAAATTGAATATTATTATATGAAATTTTATTGAAAATGAATCGATATATATTATTATACAATTTGGCTTATAATGAAACGAGGGAAATTCAACTACGCACGACGACTATCGAGTTCCGTTTGAACCTTAGGAATATTTAGGATACAAATGACATGTCATTAGGGGTTACCATGTTTTGGGTGCTGGTCCCGTACGCTCTACCGGTGGCTGAGTTTTCCGGTATGTGTTGCGGTTACTTGTCAACTTGTGTGAGCAGCACCTTGTAGTTACGTCTTGACTGTCAGCTTGTGTGAGCAGACCCGGTGATAGCTCGAGAGTGAGCATCCATATGAGATATGAGATAGAGATGGTTTTGACCATGTGTTGGCACATAGTGTGCGAGATTTCCCGCGTATCCGATATTATTCTAAGTGGTTCAACAGGAAATGTGCTGTTATGAGACGATATGAGTTCGATACGAACTAATACAGGTATATACATGAAATACATGGAAATGATGGTACATGATATATTGATCTATTGAAATGGGTTATATATGTTTATAATGAAACGGTAAGATAATGATATGTATCATGACATGTACATATATTAATATCTTTGATATATTGATACATGGTAATTATGTAAGTTGAGACGAGTAATGAACTCAAGTGTGACATGTTGAGAAAATAAGGTTATCAATGTTGAATTTATATGAAATATGTTCAAGTATGCTAACACATGTTGCTGTTTGATGCTTAGGAAAGTGCCAAGCTGTTGGTTGAATGGTATTATGTATACTTATAAGTCGTATTGAAAAGGTAAGTGCTCAAATGAAAATATGCTTGTACTCATGAAAAAGTGGTAAGGTTTAAATTATGCAAATTCATATGAAATGGTTTATCATGTGATCAATTCTAAAAGAGTTATGTTTAAATGGACTATCTTGTGGCTATGGTTGATGATATGCTTGTGTCTTGTGTATTATGCATATGAAATAAGTGATGAAAAAGGGAATGATGAGTTGAATTGATGATGTTAATTAAGCTAAAGAAAGTAAATGTAATGGAAAGTAATGACATGCAAACGAAAGGAAGAAAATTGAAAGAGACTTAAAGTTTTTTTATAAAATCCTACTTTGTTAGGGATGATAGGTATAAGTGATGCTGTGGAATTATTCAATTTGTGAATTGTTGAATTTGGTTTCATGAATCGTGTGGTATCGGTATATGATTATTCTTGAATTGTATAAATTTCATATTTGAAATGGATAGATATGATTAAAATTTATATGAGCTTACTAAGCATTCATTGCTTACGTAGTTATTTTTCTTTACTTTTCAGACTATTGGAAGCTCAATCGGGTTGAAAGCTCATTAGAGATTTATCACACTATCCAGCGATTATATCGGTAGATGTTGATGTCTTGGTTAAGGTTATAATGGCATGTATAGGTATTTTGGCTAATGTTAGCCTATGTGCTTTGGTTGTAGAATTAACCATTTGGTTAGTTTGCATCGTGGACTTGTGTTGGTAAAATGATATATATTATAAGGTGTATATAAGTAGCCTTGCAATGGTTGATATATGACTTGTTATGGTTGAATAATGGTAGATAGAAAAGTAGTTGAATGTGGATATTAGATATGACATACTTGTTGTGAATTGGTGTTTTGCCATAGTAAGCATATACGTATTTTGATGCTAGTGATTATGTGGTACAGTTGGTACCAAATGGTATGTTTTGGTAAGTGATTTACATGTTGTTTAATGATGCAAACTTAGTTAGAAGTTAATAAATTATTTTGGCCAAATTGAGTACATGGTTATACATGTTTTAATGTTGTCATTTGATGTGTCTTTAGGCATATTGGTTGGATGTTATTATACCATATGTGTTTGGCTTGATTTTGCATGATGTTGATGCCTTTTGAGGGCATATGTACATGTGGAAAAGGCATTATAGGTACATGTTGAAAAGGGTGAGAAAAATGGCTTGTAAAATAGCCTATTTTCGTCCACATGGGCAGAGACACGGGCATGTGTCTCAGCCGTGTGTCACACACTGCTAGGTAGCACGGTCGTGTGTTCCCTGTAGTTTTCAAAGGGTTGCAAGTCAGGTTTTACATGGCCTAGCACACGGCTTGACACACAGGATGTGAGGTTATTTCGAAGGGTACACGGCCTAACACATGGGCGTGTGGTTTGGCCGTGTGATTGAAGCCAGTGAGTTACACGGGCACAGACACGGGCTGGGACACGACCTTGTGTCCCTATTTCGAATGCCTACACGGCCTAAGACACGAGCGTGTCTCTTGGCCGTGTGAGTCACATGGCCTGGCCACACGGTCGTGTGACCCATGCAGTTTGTACATTTTCATCTTTTCCCTAAAATTTCTATATGTTTCTGATTTAGTCTCGATTTGTTTCTAATGTGATTTTAGGGCCTCGAGGGCTCGTATAACGGACAATGTGTATGCTATTGATTGGTTTTGATGTGATTGATGATATGAATTAAATGTTTTAAATTTTTTTATAGTTCTGAAATGTAAACTCTGGTAATGCTCCGTAACCCTATTTTGACGACGGGTACAGGTTAAGGGTGTTACAACACTATTTGACTCCGAAAAATTTTCTGTATTGTTGATTATTCGGTGGTTTTACCACATCGAGCTATGCTCATAATGTATTGGATTTTGGTAGATGGGTTCTGGGGAACTCGTGGTGTGCAGCGGATGGTATGGGTAGGAACCTTTTTGCATTGCATCATGTGCATGACATATTCGAATGTTATTGATTTATGCTAAGCATTGTATTTTGTTGTATTGAATGGTATCAAAATTAATGGTTGTTACTCGAATGAATGATGACATATGCTCATATACCGTTTGACATCAATTTGATAATGGCTATGTAATGACATGAAATTACTATGATGGTTCTATTTTCTTCTATTGATGCTAATATGTTTCAATGTATTTGATGTTTTTGCCCATTTAAATAATTACTCGACTCACATTGTGCTTTTCATAAGCTCACCCCGTAATATTGTTTAAGTTTTCAGGTAAACCTCAAAATTAGGACCGAGGTCGACATTCAAAGAATCAACTTAGACATCAGATTATTATTTTTAAATTAAGTATTATTAAGTCTTTATTGGTTTTGGCTTGTAATTTTTAATTATTTCTGGTCTGTGGCTTGGTAACTTTTCTTTTGGGGGATTTTTGCATGCGTGGATTACTCAAGTATAATAACTGGATAATGCATGATATCAGGCTTAAGTAAAATTTGATATTGTTCCCTAGTTTTTGCTACATTGTAAAGGAACTATTTTTGAAAAACAAATCGATAAGGCAACTAATTTTCCAAAATGACTTGAAAAATGGTTTTTTCGCTGCATTAATTTAACTTCAATTTTTTTAAAGAAATAAAATGAATCCTAAGCATACACAACCTAATGAATGAATGCTTTTAAGCTAACTCAAAGTAAAACTATTGTTTTCTCTAAAATGAGTTTATTTAAAGTCTTAAAAAGTAACGTAAGTTAGCTTAGCCATTTCGGTAGCTAATGTAGCCTTCTCAATTTAGCCATAACGTCTAGGCCAAGTTTGGGAGGTTACAGTTGCAAACCTATTAGTAATAAATGGGTTTTTAGAAAGAAATTAAGACCAGACGGATCAATCCAAAGGTATAAGGCAAGACTAGTTGTAAAGGGATTTACTCCAAAAATTGGAGTTGATTTTTTCAATACATACTCTCTCGTTAGTAAGATCTCAACCATTCGTGTTTTGTTTGATTTAGCTTCCATTCACAGCTTACTTGTGCATCAGATGGATGTGAACACTACTTTTGCAACAGTCCGGTTTATATCCTAGTCGGAACAGTGGTTTCGGGACCACAAATCCGAGCCCGTATAATTTTTTAATATTATTTTCTGTGTTGTTGATATGTGACTAAGCATGTGTTAAATTTCCGTAAGCTAAATTGTCCATTTGTGTGTTTAATTTGACAAAAGGATTAAAATGCATTAAATATGAAAGTTGCTTGCTATTTGTTAAAGTGCTTATGTATTGTGGCTTTATAAAGAAGAGGCCTTATGAGGCAAATGAGCCAATAATTAGTTAGTGGATGACTAAAAGTCATTAATGGCCTTATGTTTATAGGTTATAAATATTTTTTAATAAGGATAATATGGTAAATTAGTATTAATATGAATATTAGTAAAAGAAACAAATGAAAGATGATGGTATCATCTTTTTATGAGCGTCGAATAAGCTAAGAAAGAAAAGAAAATCATAGGCAAGGGGTTCGGCCATAGTTTGGTCTAATTCAAGGTATGTTTTCGTTCGGTTTTCGATAATTTCTACGTTTTTGTAATCGTTGCTTCGAGAACTATCAAACCCATGTCTTAATTTTGTGTATTGATGATGTTTGTGAAAAATGCCATTGATGATATGTTGAGTTTTATGATGATTTATGGTGTTAAATGAAAGATTTGAGCTAGATGAACATGTTTTGTTCTTGAAGTTTTGATGAATTTAGCTAAATAGGGCTAAATTGAGAAAATGGTAACTTGAGGGACTAAATAGCAAATTTGATGGAAAATATGGACTTGTATGAGATGTATATGCATTCGGCTAAGCATGTGTATGTGTGAATTTTGTGAATTTGATGTTTTGAGAAAAATGGACTAAATTGATAAAGTGTGCAAACATGAGGGTTAATTTGTAGATAGCCCTGAATGTGTGTTCTTGGATTGAATTGAATGAATTAGTGAATAAAAGGATTAATTCTGAATATGTTTAAATCAAGAACCGAGGAAAATGGACCTAGATCGTGGGAAAGCGAAAGTAAACGAGTAGCTGTTTCCATTTCCGTAAAATCAAATCTGAGGTAAGTCACTATGCAAATAAACATATATGTATGCAATTGTAATTGTTCATATGAATAATGATGATAATGAATGTTTATGAGAGGTTATGCATTTGAATTCCGAGATAAGTTCGACATAGTGACCAAGTCCGAGAAGCCCCGTACGAACCTAGGAATAGATAGGATTGGCTAAGTCACGACATAGATATCTGTTATATATTTATCATGTAAGACCATGTCTGGGACGTTGGCGTTGATTTGAGACTCGTGTAAGACCCTGTCTGGGAAAGTGGCATCGAGATCTGATTTTGTGTAAGACCACGTCTGGGACATTGGCATCGATATGAACTTTACGTGTAAGACCACGTCTAAGACATTGGCATCGGTATGATCCTTACGCGTAAGACCATGTCTGGGACATCGGCATCGTATTGATTCGTATAAGACCCTGTCTGGGACAGTGGCATCGATATCTGAGTGCATGTAAGACCTCGTCTGGGACGTTGGCATTGTACGACTATTCCGAGCATTCTGAGTATCCTACTAGAATCCTATTGGTTCAATGGGCGAGTCTGTGATACAAATTGCAAATCCGAGCTATGAACAATTATGTGATTGTGAATTCGTTTCTGGTACGCTAAATATACACTAATTGTGTATACAAGGTAAGCATCTTTGTGATCTTACTACAATGTTATGTATATGGAATTGATGATATGATATGTAAAGTTTTGGCTAGACGAGCTATGTGCTTATATGATGCTTGAATTGTGAAAGTGGCAAATGTGGTCAATAGCATATGAATTAAAGCATACATGTGATAGATTGCTAAGTGTTTGATATGTGCCAAAGTAATTATTTGCGACTATGACTTCCATACCAAGTTTGTTGTATATTGACTTACTCACCTTTTGAAAAGCTTACTCTGTGTGTGTTTTTCTCTGTTTTATAGGGCGTCAATGCTACTGAAGGCTCGGGACTGTCAAGGATCGTCATCACACTACTAAACTCATTTTGGTACCCTTTTGAATATGTATATAGCTAGATATGGCATGTATAGGCTAGTATTGGTATAAGTTGTTATATGAACTTAGCCATGTGATTTGGTTAGTTATGAGTTGGGAAACTATTTTGAATGAATGTGATATGTGATGCAAGTTTTGGCATGGTTGATGATACATGAAAGGGTTAAGCTTTTGAGTAAGCAAGTGAATGAATTATGCTTGTGATGATATGAGTTTTAGTCTTTGAAATTGTCTTGGTTGGAATTGGTATTGAATGTATGGTTTGATTGGTTATATTTGGTATGTCTTTGGTGGTCATATGTTTATGAAAAATGAGGGCAAATGTTGCTTGTAAGTGAGACCCAAGAGGGTGGCATTTTGGCCTTGTAAATGGCCTATAATGTCACACACCATGGCACACGGGCATGCCTAGTGCCGTGTCAGCAAATCAGTGTATAGCCTTATAGTACGTCCTTGGCACAGGGGTGTTGAATAACCGTGTTGGTTTTGGCAGGTTCAACCACGGTCAGGGCACACGGGCGTGTTGTGACCGTGGGGGCCAAGTCAGGATAGTCCACGGCCAAGACACACGGGCGTGCTTGGTGGCCGTGGGAGGGTTGTCAAAATAGACCACGGGGAGGACACACGGGGGTGTCTAGCAGTCGTGGTGAGCACATGGTCTTCTCCCATGGGCGTGTGTCCCCTGTATTCTTGAAAAAGTTTTAATTATCCATGAAATTTTGTATGTGTTTCGGTTTAGTCTCGACCCAATTTGTAAGCATGCTTAAGGTTCCGAGGACCCATTTAAGGGACACTATGCTTGAGAATGACGAATGAATGTATGAATTTCTGTAAATGCTTTCCGATTTGTCTGCTAATGCTCATAACCCAAATCCAGCGGCGGACACGAGATAGGGGTGTTACATTTGGTTGGTATCAGAGCTACGGTATAGTCGATTCTCGGACTAACGTAGCGTGTTAGAGTCTAGCTATACATGCCATATATCTGAATTGTGATAGTGTGATGAATCCTGACGTATAAAATGTAATTCTGTATATTAATGGATCTCGAAAGAGCCGTAGCTGACGACGTAAAAAGTAATGCGCCTGCTCCGCGCAAGGGACAGCTCCCTCTGATTCGAGACCGGCTACGAGCGATCAAGAGGGAGAAGCTAAACAAGCTTTCTTCCAGATGATGAGTGAGTGGTTCACTCAATTTGTAAAGAATAACCAGACTGTTTCACAACCCCCGCCCCCGGTTAATCCTCCTCAGACATCCGATATACCTCCGACTGCAAATTTGAATCCGTAGAATAAGCCTCCGATTGACAAGATCCGTAAGTATGGAGTCGAAGAATTCCGGGATACTAAAGAGGATGATGTTGAAAAGGCTGAGTTCTGGATTGAAAATATTATCCGGGTATTTGATGAGATGTCTCTGACTCCGGAAGAATGTATAAAATGTGTTGTATCTTTGCTTCGTGATGTGGCATATCAATGGTGGAAATCCTTAATTTCTGTTGTTCCGAAAGAGCGAATTACATGGGACTTCTTTCAGATCGAGTTCCGGAAGAAATATATCAGTGAGAGATTCGTTGATCAGAAACGAAAGGAATTTCTGGAATTGAAACAAGGCCGTATGACTGTTTCGGAATATGAACGAGAGTTTGTGAGACTGAGTTAGTATGCTTGAGAATGTGTATCATCTGAAGCTATAACCTGCAAAAGATTCGAAGATGGCCTTAATGAAGATATTCGTTTGCTAGTTGGGATTTTGGAAATAAAAGAGTTTGTTGTACTCGTCGACCGAGCTTGCAAAGCTGAGGCACTCGGGATAGATAAAAGAAAAGCTAAGTCTGAAGCTGGAGATGTGAAAAAGAGATTTCAGAGTAAATCATTTCAATCTGCTCTGAAAAGATTCAAAGATGATCAAAGCTGTTCTAGAGATAATGTGGGACATTTGAACAGAAATCGAGCTAGATCGCAAATGAGTTCCAAAACTCTAGCAACTTCAGTGGCCAGCATTGGTAGTGTTCGATCCTCGAGACCTGGATGTAAGCATTGTGGAAAAAGGCATCTGGGAAGCTGTAGATTAAATGACAGAGCTTGCTTCAGATGTGGATCGCTTGATCATTTTATCCGTGATTGCCCTGAGTCTGTCGAGCCAGAGACTATTCAGAATTTGAGATCTGATAATGCACCTGGGAGAGGTAGACCATCGAAGAATGGAAGAAATGTTAGTGGTAGTCAGAGAACTACGAGAGACAATGTTGTCAGATTTGAAGCTAGAGTGCCTGCCAGAGCGTATGCTATTCGAGCTCGAGAGGAAACTTCATCACCTGATGTTATAACTGGTACTTTTACACTTTATGATACTTCTGTGATTGCTTTGATAGACCCTGGTTCTACGCATTCATATATATGCATGAATTTAGTATTTAGCAAGACTTTGCCTGTAGAGTCTATTGAGTTTGCTATAAATGTATCGAACCCCTTAGGTAAAAGTGTCCTTGTTGACAAAGTATGCAAGAATTGTCCGTTAATGTTTCGAGATATCTGTTTCCCTGCTGATCTGATGCTTTTGCCATTTGATGAATTCGATATTATTCTGGGTATGGATTGGTTGTTCATGCATTATGCTGTTGTGAACTGCAGAAGAAAGACTATAGATTTGAGATGTTTGAATAATGAGATTGTACGGATTGGGTCTAATGATTTGAATGGATTGCCTGTTATGATATCTGTGTTGAAAGCTCAAAGTTATGTGAAAAAGGGATATGAAGCATATTTTGCTTATGTGATTGATTCAAAAATGTCTGAAAGGAAAATTGAGTCTGTACCTATTGTCTGCAAGTTTTCTGATGTGTTCCCTGAAGAGTTACTGGTTTTGCTTTTGATACGAGAAGTAGAGTTTGATATTGATTTGTTGCCTGGTACGACACCTATTTTGATAGCTCCGTATAGAATGGCACCAACAGAATTGAAAGAGTTAAAGTCACAGTTGCAAGAATTGATTGAGAGAGGGTTTGCTAGATCGAGTTTCTCACCTTGGGGTGCTCCTGTTCTGTTTGTGAAAAAGAAAGATGGCACGATGAGGATGTGTATCGATTATCGTCAGTTGAATAAGGTAACAATAAAGAATAAATATCTGTTGCTCTGAATAGACGATTTATTTGATCAATTAAAAGGAGCTACTGTGTTTTCCAAGATTGACCTAAGATTGGGATACTATCAGTTGAGAGTGAAAGATTCAGACATTCCAAAGACTGCTTTCAGAACAAGGTACGAGCATGATGAGTTTTTAGTTATACCTTTTGGATTAACCAATGCTCCTACTGTTTTTATGGATCTGATGAATAGAATTTTTAGACTGTATCTAGATCGATTTGTTATGGTGTTCATAGATGACATCTTGATTTATTCACGTGATGAAAATGAGCATACTGAACATTTGAGAATCGTGTTGCAAAATTTGAGAGAAAAGCAATTGTATGCAAAATTCAGCAAATGTGAATTCTGGTTACATGAGGTTAGTTTTCTGGGGCATATTGTGTCAGCTTCTGGGATTCGAGTTGATCCAAGCAAGATTTTTGCTATTATGGATTGGAAACCTCCGAAGAACGTGTCTGAAGTCTGAAACTTTCTGGGACTTACCGGTTATTACTGCAGATTTGTAAAAGGCTTTTCGATGATAGCTACACCATTGACTAGATTACTTCAGAAAGATGTTAGATTTGAATGGTTGGATAAATGTCAGAAAAGTTTTGATCAGTTGAAAACTCTGTTAACAGAAGCTCCGGTGTTAGTACAGCCGAAATCGGGTAAAGAATTTGTTATTTACAGTGATGCCTCATTAAAGGGTCTGGGATGTGTTTTGATGCAGGAAGGAAAAGTTGTAGCTTATGCCTCGAGACAGTTGAAGCCTCATGAAAAGAACTATCCGACACATGACCTTGAACTTGCTACGATCGTGTTTGCACTTAAACTTGGAATCATTATTTGTACGATGAGAGATGCCATGTATTTTCAGATCATAAAAGTTTGAAATATTTGATGATTCAAAAAGATTTGAACTTGCGTCAGAGAAGATGGCTTGAGTTATTGAAAGATTACGAGGTTGTCATAGATTATCATCCTGGTAAAGCAAATGTTGTTGCAGATGAGTTGAGTCGGAAATCAGTGTTTGCACTACATGCTCTGAATGCCCAGATAGATTTGACTGATGATAGTTCTGTGATAGCTGAATTAAAAGCAAAACCGTTGTTCTTACAACAGATATGTGATGCTCAAAAATCTGATAATGAATTTCTAGTGAAACGAGCACAATGTGAAGTGAATTCCGAATCTGAATTTCAACTTTTTGATGATTGTTTGAGATTCCAGGATCATATCTGTGTTCCGAGAAATCCAAAGTTGATTCAGTTGAGTTTGAATGAAGCGCATAATAGTCGTCTATCAGTTCATCCAGGAAGTACTAAAATGTATCATAATTTGAAACGTCACTACTGGTGGTCTGGTATGAAACAGGACATTTCTGACTTTGTTTCAAATGTTTAGTTTTCCAGCAACTGAAAGCCGAATATCAAGTTTTGTCTGGATTGTTACAACCGATTCTGATTCCCAAATGGAAATGGGATAGAGTGACAATGGACTTTGTTTCTGGTTTGCCCCTGACTCTGAGAAAGAAAGATGCGATATGGGTCGTGGTTGATAGATTAACGAAAACTACCAATTTTATTCTAGTAAGATCTGATTATTCACTTGACAGATTAGCTGAGCTTTATATTTTTGAGATTGTGAGATTGCACGGGGTACCACTATCTATTGTGTCAGATAGAGACCCGAGGTTTACATCGAGATTTTGGAAGAAATTGCACGAAGCTTTGGGCACGAAATTACACTTCAGTACAGCTTTTCATCCGCAAACAGATGGTCAGTCTGAACGAATTATTTAGATTTTGGAAGACATGCTAAGATGCTGTATACTTGAGTTTCATGGTTCATAGGAACAATATCTGCCATTGATCGAATTTGCGTATAATAATAGTTTTCAAATGAGCATCAAAATGGCACCATATGAAGCTTTGTACGGACATAAATGTCATACACCTCTGTATTGGACCGAGCTTAGTGAAAATAAGCTACACGGGGTCGATTTGATAAAAGAATCAGAACAGAAAGTGAAACAGATCCGAGATTGTTTGAAAGCAGCATTTGATCGTCAGAAGTCTTATGCAGACTTGAAACGAAAAGATATAGAATTTGAGATCGACGATAAAGTATTTTTGAAAGTGTCTCCGTGGAAGAAAGTGCTTCGATTCAGACGTAAAGGCAAATTAAGTCCGAGGTTCATCGGACCGTATGAGATCATTGAACGTGTCGGGCCTGTTGCATATAGATTAAAGTTGCCCTCTGAGCTAGAAAAGATACACAACGTATTTCATATCTTGATGCTCCGTAGATATCGATCCGATCCGTCACATGTGATTGCCCCATCCGAAATTGAAATTCGATCTGATATGACATATGAAGAGGAACTGATTAGTATCTTAGCTCGAGAAGTGAAAGAGTTGAGAAATAAGAAAATTCCATTAGTGAAAGTATTATGGAATCGGCACGGAATTGAAGAGGCTACTTGGGAGCCTGAAGATTCAGTGAGACAACAATATCCGACTCTGTTTAACAGTAAGATTTTCGGGGACGAAAATCCTTAAGGGGGAGAATTGTAACAGTCCGATTTATACCCTAGTCAGAACAGTGGTTTCGGGACCACAAATCTGAGCCCGTATAATTTTTTAATATTATTTTCTGTGTTGTTGACATGTGACTAAGCATGTGTTAAATTTCCGTAAGCTAAATTGTCCGTTTGTGTGTTTAATTTGACAAAAGGATTAAAATGCATTAAATGTGAAAGTTGCTTGCTATTTGTTAAAGTGCTTATGTGTTGTGGCTTTATAAAGAAGAGGCCTTATGAGGCAAAGGAGCCAATAATTAGTTAGTCGATGACTAAAAGTCATTAATGGCCTTATGTTTATAGGTTATAAATATTTTGTAATAAGGATAATATGGTAAACTAGTATTAATATGAATATTAGTAAAAGAAACAAATGAAAGATGATGGTATCATCTTTTTATGAGTGTCGAATAAGCTAAGAAAGAAAAGAAAATCATAGGCAAGGGGTTTGGCCATAGTTTGGTCTAATTCAAGCTATGTTTTCGTTCAGTTTTCGATAATTTCTACGTTTTTGTAATCGTTGCTTCGAGAACTATCAAACCCATGTCTTAATTTTGTGTATTGATGATGTTTGTGAAAAATGCCATTGATGATATGTTGAGTTTTATGATGATTTATGGTGTTAAATGAAAGATTTGAGCTAGATGAACATGTTTTGTTTTTGAAGTTTTGATGAATTTAGCTAAATAGGGCTAAATTGAGAAAATGGTAACTTGAGGGACTAAATAGCAAATTTGATGGAAAATATGGACTTGTATGAGATGTATATGCATTCGGCTATGCATGTGTATGTGTGAATTTTGTGAATTTGATGTTTTGAGAAAAATGGACTAAATTGATAATGTGTGCAAACATGAGGGTTAATTTGTAAATAGCCCTAAATGTGTGTTCTTGGATTGAATTGAATGAATTAGTGAATAAAAGGATTAATTTTGAATATGTTTAGATCAAGAACCGAGGAAAACAGACCTAGATAGTGGGAAAGCGAAAGTAAACGAGTAGCTGTTTCCATTTCCGTAAAATCGAATCCGAGGTAAGTCACTATGCAAATAAACGTATATGTATGCAATTGTAATTATTCATATGAATAATGATGATAATGAATGTTTATGAGAGGTTATGCATTTGAATTCCGAGATAAGTTCGATATAGTGACCAAGTCCGAGAAGCCCCGTACGAACCTAGGAATAGATAGGATTGGCTAAGTCACGACATAGATATTTGTTCTGTATTTATCATGTAAGACCACATCTGGGACGTTGGTGTTGATTTGAGACTCGTGTAAGACCCTGTCTGGGACAGTGGCTTCGATATCTAATTTTGTGTAAGACCACGTCTGGGACGTTGGCATCGATATGAGCTTTACGTGTAAGACCACATCTGGGACATTGGCATCGGTATGATCCTTACGTGTAAGACCATGTCTGGGACATCGACATCGTATTGATTCATATAAGACCCTGTCTGGGACAGTGGCATCGATATCTGAGTGCATGTAAGACCTCGTCTGGGACGTTGGCGTTGTACGACTATTCCGAGCATTCTGAGTATCCTACTAGATTCCTATTGGTTCAACGGGCGAGTCTGTGATACAAATTGCAAATCTGAGCTATGAACAATTATGTGATTGTGAATTCATTTCAGGTACGCTGAATATACACAAATTGTGTATACAAGGTAAGCATCTATGTTATCTTACTATGATGTTATGTATATGGAGTTGATGATATGATATGTAAAGTTTTGGCTAGATGAGCTATGTGTTTATATGATGCTTGAATGTGAAAGTGGCAAATGTGTTCAATAGCATATGAATTAAAGCATATATTTGATAGATTGCTAAGTGTTTGATATGTGCCAAAGTAATTATTTGCGACTATGACTTCCATGCCAAGTTTGTTGTATATCGGCTTACTAAGCTTTTGGAAAGCTTACTCTGTGTGTGTTTTTCTTTTTCTTATAGGTCGTCAAAGCTACTGAAGGCTCGGGACCGTCAAGGATCATCATCGCACTACTAAACTTATTTTGGTACCCTTTTGAATATGTATATAGCTAGATATGGCATGTACAGGCTAGTATTGGTATAAGTTGTTATATGAACTTAGTCATATGATTTGGTTAGTTATGAGTTGGGAAACTATTTTGAATGAATGTGATATGTTACGCAAGTTTTGGCATGGTTGATGATATATGAAAGGGTTAAGCTTTTGAGTAAGCAAGTGAATGAATTATGCTTGTTATGATATGAGTTTTAGCCTTTGAAATTGTCATGGTTGGAATTGGTATTGAATGTATGGTTTGAATGGTTATATTTGGTATGTCTTTGGTGGTCATATGTGTATGAAAAGTGAGGGCAAATGTTGCTTGTAAGTGAGACCCAAGAGGGTGGCATTTTGGCCTTATAAATGGCTTATAATGTCACATGACCATGGCACACGGGCGTGCCTAGTGACTGTGTGAGCAAATTAGTGTATGGCCTTATAGTACACGTCCTTGGCACGGGGGTGTTGGATAACCGTGTTGGTTTTGGCAGGTTCAACCATAGTCAGGGCACACGGGCGTGTTGTGACCGAGGGGGCAAAGTCAGGATAGACCACTGGCAAGACACATGGGCGTGCTTGGTGGCCGTGGGAGGGTAGTCAGAATAGACCACGGGGAGGACACACGGGGGTGTCTAGCAGTCGTGGTGAGCACACGGTCTCCTCCCACGGGCATGTGTCCCCTGTATTCTTGAAAAAGTTTTAATTATCCATGAAACTGTATATGTGTTTCGGTTTAGTCCCGACTTGATTTGTAAGCATGCTTAAGGTTTCGAGGACCCATTTAAGGGACACTATGCTTGAGAATGACGAATGAATGTATGAATTTCTGTAAATGCTTTCTGATTTGTCTGGTAATGCTCCTAACCCAAATCCGGCGACGAACACGGGATAGGGGTGTTACAACATTCTTGAATGGTTATTTAGATGAGCAGATCTATATGGAGCAACCTTCAGGCTTTGTCGCACCTAGGAAGGAAGACAAGTATGAAGACTCAAGAAGTCTCTATAAGGTGTCAAACAAGCTCCAAAACAATTGTATGATAAATTTCATAAATATCCTTAGTTATGACTTTGTTGTCAATGGTGATGATGCATGTGTGTTCAAAAATGTTTGATTCATATTGTGTTATCATAAGTCTATACGTGGATGTTTTATTGATTTTTAGTACACACATAGATGCCATTAAGGAAACAAAAAATTTCTTATCAATTGAATTCAAAATGACTAACTTGGGACAGGTAGATGTAATCTTAGGGGTTAAGGTTACTAAATCAGATAAGAGATTTTCTTTAAACCAATCTCATTATATTGAGAAAGAGTTAAAGAAATTTAAAAGTTTTGATGTAATCCCTATGAAAGCTCTTTATGACCCTAGCATACATTTGAAAAAGAATAAAGGGGAGAGTGTATCACAATCTGAGCATGCTAAAATTATTGGGAGTCTTATGTTCTTAATGAACCATACTCGACGAGATATTGTCTATGCTGTTAGTAGATTGAGTGGATATACCCATAACCCAAGTTGTAACACCTCTAACCCGTATCTTTCACTAGAAGAGGGTTACGGAGCATTACCGGAGTTCACAGAACATTTACAGATAAATCATGTCAATCACTATTCATTTTCCAAGATTTTTCATAACGTCCCTTAAATGGACCCTCGAGGTCTAATATGATCATTGAAATCGAGTCGAGACTTAATCACAAACCCTAAAATTTTTTCGCAAAATTTCAAAAATTTTCTACGTTACAGGGCTCACATGCCCGTGTGACCCTAGGACACGCCCGTGCTATAGGCCGTGTCCAACCCCTGTAACTCTCTAACTTGTGCCACACGGCCGGCCACACGTCCGTGTGCTAGGCTGTGTGGTTAATTAAATTCTTTGAAATTAGGTGCAGGTTTCGCATGGCCAAGACACACGCCCGTGTTCTAAGCTGTGTAGGTCCAACAGCTGAGACACACTCCCATGTCTATGCCCGTGTGCTCAATTCTGAGCATTCTGTTTCTCAAATTTAAGGTGCTGGGGACAGACGGCCTAACCATACGCCCATGTACCAGGCCATGTGTCACACATGGTCTAGACACATGCCCGTGTGTCTGCCTGTGTGGACGAAATAAAACCTTTTCTAGCTTCATTTCTCCCCTAAAAATCTTACTAATGACCTGCACTAAAACTTATATCCATAAACCAACAAATTCTAACATTCAAATTAAGCAATTTATATCATTCAACATGGCATATCATTACAAGCATATATATTTATAAACTTACCTTGGTTTAGTCCATATTTTAGACATAATTTGATCAACTAGTTGATATATATGTAGCTACCATAGTATGACATTACAAGTATATCAAAACAAACCATTACTAGCAATTCTAATGGCTAGAATACAAGCATCATTTTCAAGCCCATAATGGCCAAGTTATCCTATACATGCCATTATATCAAAATGATTATATTATATATACCCAAAATAAGCTAGTGGATAGTGTGATGATGCTCCAACTAATTTCCAACCTTCGTGAGCTTCCGAGTACTATAAAACAGAGAAAATAAAACTAAGTAAGCATTACATGCTTAGTAAGTTCATATAACGGGATTTAAAATTTACCAATTTACATTTGTTAACATTAAGTATTCAATAACATGCTCTTTCATCAATTTGGAAAGTTTACCTATACACATACACTCAATCAAACAAGTTAGCTACATAAGTGTTCACACATACATCAAGTAAGCATAGATGAGCTCATCATACTATATTCCTTCAAGACATCATTCATTTCATTCCTTAATTCTCTTATCATGCCAAGAGTTTTGTTCGTTGAATCATTGAAATTCCGATGGATACTCAAGTAGTACTTTCAAGGTGCAAAATTCAATAGCCGTCAATTCTTATTCAAGAGTACCCATTGGGGCACCAAATCAAATAACACACTCTCGAGCCACATATCATACAACAGGATTACCAGTCCAGGCTAAATCCTTTATGTAACGTATGCTTAGAAGAGCTCAATTAGGATTACCAGTCCAGGCCAAATCCTAATTGTAACTTATACTTGACAGGTATTATATCAGGATTACCCATTCGGGCTAAATCCTTTTTATAATAAGGTCAATAGGATTACTCGTCTGAGCCAAATCCCGTCAGCAACAAATGCAGGACCTCATTCATTTTAGGAAAGCACATGTATTCATCGGAATTCAATATTCAAATGGAAATTAACCCTTTTTCCCTGTTTCAGGCATGTATTCAATTCTTCATTATAGCAACCAAATAATTCATGTCAATATAAGTCACATTCCATACAAACAAAACATTCAAGTTAACATATTTATATGCTCAATTAAGTTACACGAACTTACCTCGACACTTGTTCGCATTTAAAAATCTACTAATCTAAAACTTTTCCTTTTCCTCGATCTAACCTTGAATTTGCGTTGTCTGGATCTATATAAATGAATTTATTCTTCAATTTATCACATTTCATATTCAAGTGAACTCAATTTACATCCTAGGCAAAATTACCATTTTGCCCCCAACTTTTACATAAATTTCAATTTCATCCCTAGGATCGAAAAATGAAATTTATGCAATTTACTCCATATCCCAAACCTAACCGAAACTTTAATATAGAATTTACAGCACATATATTCTATAAATTTTAGAAATTTTCTTCAATTTTCATAACTTTACATTTTAGTCCCTAAATCATGTTTCCATCAAAAATCACTTTGTAAAAGTTGTTTATCTAACAACAACCTTTCATTTTCTAGGATAAATTTTAAAATTTTAGCATATTCATCCATGACCTAATTTCCATACTTTGATAACTTTTCAAATTGATCCCCCAAATAGATAGATTAAGCTATCTCGATTTCAAAAATGTCAAAATTACTAAAAACGGGACAAGAAAACTTACCCAATTAAGCCAAGAAAGTTTCTTCTCTCTCTCCTAGGGTTTTCATATATTTTGGGGTTGAAGATGACATAAAATAAGATGATAATTCTTTTATCATCTTTTAATTAATTTAATTAATTCAATTTCCAATTTAGTCCTTGCTCTTTTTCTACATTTCCATGGATGAGTCACCAAAATATCTACATACTTTTCTTTAATGGTATAATTACCATATAAGGACCTCAAGTCTTTCCATAGCTATTTAATTCTTCTATCTACTAAAATTCAACTTTTGCATTTAATGTGATTTAATCCATCTCGTTATTAAGCACTTAATTGATAAAATTTTCTTATCAGAATTTTCACATGACATTTCTAACATTATACGGACCATGTAATGAGATAAAAATAAATTTTATTTTCGACTCAGATTTGTGGTCTCGAAACCACTGTTTCGATTTCACTGAAATTGGGTTGTTACACAAGTAGTGAACATTAGAATGCTCTTAAGTATCTGCTTTAGTACCTCAAAGGTACGATGATTGAGGGATTGCAATTTGTTGTGTGACAGCCCGATTTAGGGGCTATTCAAAATAGTGGTCAATGGACCACTAATTCGAGGTCAAATAAAATTATTTTAATGTTATTTTATGAGTTATAGCATGATTATAGAGGTTCATGAAAATATTGGTGCTTTAATTTTAGTGATTTCATGCTTAATCGCGAAAAAGGACTAAATCGTATAAAGTTAACATCCTGAATTTTTGGGCCTATGCGTTTAATGGGTGAACATGTGTAATGAGTTAAATTAAGTGTTAGGGGTCCAAATTGGGCTCAGGCTTAGGTAGAGGCCTTCATTAAAATTATCTGTTTGGGCATTATAGGGTTTAAAAGGTAGTGTCTGTGTTTAAAATACCAAAATGGGCTTGTGGCCCAATATTAGGAGGTGACGCCACACAAGGGAGTAAGGGGCCCAAATTTAAGTTTTATGGAGTTCAATTATTTTAATTTAAGTTAGCTAATTTTCAGCATTAGGGTTAGGTGAAGTGGATGGCAACAAGGCTCAAAAATAGGAGGATTTATATGGATTTTATAATTGATAAAGTAGAAGATAAAAAGGAGAAAAGATAGGAGCCTATCTACAAGGAAGGTGATGGCCAAAAATCCACCACTTAGAGGAGCAAAGAAATCGGCTACTGCATGGCAAAGGGGTGCTGAATTTTCCCTTTCATTTAGCTTGAATTTTAATTAATTAGGAAGGGCATTTTCGGTTTTATACAGGAGGTGCCGAAATTCCTATAAATAGGGGGGATAGTTCCTTGATTCTGGCATTTAAACCCTAATTCTCTCTTCACTTTTTGTGCCGAAATTCTTAGCCTCTTCCTTTCCAATTTCTTTTCTTCAATTTCTTCAAAAGCCGAAACCTCTTCTCCATTCTTTTTCCTCTTGTGCCGATTTCTCTAAAAAGCTGAAATCTTCATAGTTTTTCTTTATTCATCCTATTTGAGAATTAGTTCTATTCTTCCGGCATTTAAATCTTTTCTTTGACATTGCCGAATCTTCTCTCCAAGTGCTAGCCGAATTCCCTGTACTAAGGTAAGTGTCGTCTTCTGTTAGATCTCATGTTCTATTTCGGTTCTTGAAAGGCAAAAGCCGAAAAGCTAATAGTTTAATGGTTCTATGTTGGGCGGCATTCCGGGATTTGAAGGAAACTTGGTCGTCTAGATCTAAAAGCCAAAAATCACTAGTCTCCAATTTCGGGATTTTAAGGTAAGAAGATTTCCCTAGATTTCTGCTAGATTTGTTCATTGTATACAAGATCTTAACTTTATGATGAGGATTAACGATCAAATATTGAGATAGTAGTTCTAATAAGGACTTGTGATGGAATTAAATATGGATCAGGCAAAGGAGAGAATCCCTAAGTTTAAGAAACGAGCGGTACCTACCGTTCGAGATTGGCCACTTGGTGTGGACCGGCTTCTGAACAACACCTTAGGCAGATAGCAGTGGTGTTGGCTACGGATAGCGTCAACTTAGAGGGTCTCGTTCTAACGGTAATCAGGTGTGTAGATCCTTATCACATAAGTTTTATTTTGTATTATACCTGTTAGGGGCTGAAAAGCCGGAAAATGAGGCTGTATGAACAGTCGTGTGTAGATGTCTAGCACACTAATAATCTGTTTGAATATATATATGTTTATGTTATGGGCTAAAACTGGAAAATGGGCTGTGTAAACAGTCGCGATACCCAGAAAGGGTAGGCAAAGGATGCCAGGTATGTAACCATAGAAACTTCTCTATGTGTATCGATGTATGTGAAAGACTGTAATCTCTTAGGTAGTATATTGTCTGATTTTGCATGAATGTATGCATGGGATGGGTTTGATATGAAAAGGGGAAGAGCATGATTGGTCACATGGTGATCGGTGGTAGAAAACCCACGTAATGAAATGATTGGTCACATAGTGATCGGTGGTAGAAAACCCACGTAATGAAATGTTAAAGTCACATAGTGATCGGTGGTAGAAAACCCACATAATGAAATGTTAGGTCACTTGGTGATCGGTGGTAGAAAACCATGTTAAAATTCCTGATTGATAGGAATAGGCAGTGTGTAGCGGATGAAGGGTTGATTGTAGAAATCCCCAAGGTGTGATGGTTGGTACGGGTTGGTGTGTAGAGGATGGAATTCTACGATGGGTTGGGCTTTGCATCATTTATTATCTGTCATGTGATTATGATTGTTGCCATTGTGTATGGGCCAGGGCTCATAATGTGTTTGTGGGCCCAAGCCTTTTATGTGTTTTCGGGATTTACACACTGAGCCTTGGTGACTCACCATATTATTTTTCCCTAACTTTTCAGATGAGCAGTAGATCGTGGACATGGGAGCCGAGACGGACTCGAGGGGCCATCAAGTTTTTATTTCAATAGATTATTTTCGATTTTCCTTTAAGTTTTGTTTTGGGAATATTTAGGTAATAAGGCCCCATAGTTTATATTCGCCTAAGTAGTTTTTTTAATATTTGCAACTTATGAATTTATGTCAGGGGTTTATTTATACCAAATAATAATAATACAATGTTTTTTCCAAACGTCATTTATTATTCAAATATTGTCTAATTCTCTTACGATTTCCAAAACCAACAAAGCAAAAGTTTACAATGTACAGCCCGTAGCATACCAGATTCGGTCGAAACGTATAGGCCGGGTTTGGGGTGTTACATTTTGGTATCAGAGCCCAGTTCAAAACTCGGGCTGTGAAATGGGCCTAGTAATGTTTTGTAAAGTTGATGTGAATTTGAAAAAAATTCTGGAAGAAGATATGGCCTTCGAGTCTACCGGCACCCGATCCACGCAGGTAAGTATTCTAACCGTTGATGTGATATACTTGTTGGGTTGATGGGCTTTATGGACGTAGACGAGTATGATAGTATTGATGGACCTTAGGCTTAGTTAAACAACTCTTCAATTTCATAAGACTTAATTCAACTAAACAAACCCGTGAACAAGTCGCTGGGTTAGGGTGTGGCAACAGGCATGCGCATGTCTAGGATTGGATTCAGGGAGAGCTTGGTACTTAAGCAGTCCTAGTGACTCACCTCCTCTTCGCTGGAATCCTACCTGGTGCGTAGTGATTGTTCACAGTATCCACGAGGACTTGTTGATGGGCCAAAATCTATAATTAAAACCCGAAAGGGATCAGCCACCCTATTTTGCAAAATTTCAAAATACCCCTGGTTTGTCAAATTTTCAAAATACCCTTGATTTATGAAAATATTCTCGAATACCTTGGATTCGTAAAACTACCAAAACTTGTGGAATTACCAAAACACTCCGGTTGGCAAGATTTTCAAAATATCCTTGGTTTGTGAAAATTTCCAAACAACCGTGATTTTATAAAATACCTAAGTTCTGCAAATTTACTCAAAAATAGATTTACAAAAGAACCCGATTTGTAAAAGAAAAAAAAAACCTTCCAAGGTATCCCTATTTATAAAAAAAAAGGGAACAAAACAACAACGACATCAAAATATCTCTACTTCGAAAAATAAAACTTGTTTTCCAAAAGACCATTGCTTTATAAAAAGAAAAAAAAATGTACCCAAAGTACTTCTAATTCAAAGAAAATCACCAAGATACTTTATTTTGGAAAATACCCTGTATGAAAAAACTACGGAAATACCCCCGGGTAGAGAAATGATGAAAAAAAAACCCTTATGCGATGAATGTATGTGGTTTCTAGAATTAGGAGATAAACTTGAGACTGAAACTGTAGATAGGTTTGAATTTGAAAGAACCACTCTTAAAATTACTTTCCATAAGATTGTTCGTGGTTAATCAGTGAAAGAAATTAATAATTCATAAAATTTCTAATTCAGATAATACGAGAATCAACAATGAGCGCTAGAAGAGGAAGAAGAGGCCGCGGCCGAGGCCGTGGAAGTGTTAGGACTGATGTGCTGACTCAGCTAGTTAGGGAGGTACTGAAGGAGGTTAAAGAAATTGGTGAAACACTTCGGGTTGGGTGCGTGGACTGTAAGAAAAAAAGAGATCGTAGTTTTCTAGGGTTACAGTCTCGTTCTGTGAAGCATGTTAAGGTACGTCCAAACTTTTGGGTTTGTGAATATTGCAGAAGGCATCATCCGGGTGAATGTTGGAGGAAGTCAGGAACGTGTTTAAGATGCGGGTCTGAGGAGCATAAGGCTCGGGATTGTTCAATCACCATTAAGTCGGGTATGTTTTGTGTGGATGCTATATTTTTGGGTATAGAAACTGTATGTGTGCAATGTTTAAATATTATTAAATTAGAGTGCGCAGCGAAAGCATAGCGGTGAGACTTGGGTAGTACGATTAGTAGTTAGTTGGAAATTTCTTGAAGGGGTAGAACTATAACATCCTGAATTTTTGGGCCTATGCATTTAATGGGTGAACATGTATAATGAGTTAAATTAAGTGTTAGGGGTCCAAATTGGGCTCAGGCTTATGTAGAGGCCTTCATTAAAATTATCTGTTTGGGCATTATAGGGTTTAAAAGGTAGTATCTGTGTTTAAAATACCAAAGTGGGCTTGTGGCCCAATATTAGGAGGTGACGCCACACAAGGGAGTAAGGGGCCCAAATTTAAGTTTCATGGAGTTCAATTATTTTAATTTAAGTTAGCTAATTTTCAGCATTAGGGTTAGGTGAAGTGGATGGAAACAAGGCTCAAAAATAGGAGGATTTATATGGATTTTATAATTGATAAAGTAGAAGATAAAAAGGAGAAAAGATAGGAGTCTATCTACAAGGAAGGTGATGGCTGAAAATCCACCACTTAGAGGAGTAAAGAAATCGGCTACTGCATGGCAAAGGGGGTGCTGAATTTTCCCTTTCATTTAGCTTGAATTTTAATTAATTAGGAAGGGCATTTTCGGTTTTATACAGGAGGTGCCGAAATTCCTATAAATAGGGGGAATAGCTCCTTGATTCTGGCATTTAAACCCTAATTCTCTCTTCACTTTTTGTGCCGAAATTCTTAGCCTCTTCCTCTCCAATTTCTTCAAAAGCTGAAACCTCTTCTCCATTCTTTTTCCTCCTGTGCCGATTTCTCTAAAAAGTTGAAATCTTCATAGTCTTTCTTTATTCATCCTATTTGAGAATTAGTTCTATTCTTCCGGCATTTAAATCTTTTCTTTGACATTGCCGAATCTTCTCTCCAAGTGCTAGCCGAATTCCCTGTACTAAGGTAAGTGTCAACTTCTATTAGATCTCATGTTCTATTTCGGTTCTTGAAAGGCAAAAGCCGAAAAGCTAATAGTTTAATGGTTCTATGTTGGGCGGCATTCTGGGATTTGAAGGAAACTTGGTCGTCTAGATCTAAAAGCCGAAAATCACTAGTCTCTAATTTCAGAATTTTAAGGTAAGAAGATTTCCCTAGATTTCTGCTAGATTTGTTCATTGTATACAAGATCTTAACTTTATGATGAGGATTAACGATCAAATATTGAGATAGTAGTTCTGATAAGGACTTGTGATGGAATTAAATATGGATCAGGCAAAGGAGAGAATCCCTAAGTTTAAGAAACGAGCGGTATCTACCGTTCGAGATTGGCCACTTGGTTGTGGATCGGCTTCTGAACAACACCTTAGGCAGATAGCAGTGGTGTTGGCTACGGATAGCGTCAACTTAGAGGGTCTCGTTCTGATGGTAATCAGGTGTGTAGATCCTTATCACATAAGTTTTATTTTGTATTATACCTATTAGGGGCTGAAAAGCCAGAAAATGAGGCTGTATGAACAGTCGTGTGTAGATGTCTAGCACACTAATAATCTGTATGAATATATATATATGTTTATGTTATGGGCTAAAACCGAAAAATGGGCTGTGTAAACAGTCGCGATACCCAGAAAGGGTAGGCAAAGGATGCCAGGTATGTAACCATAGAAACTTCTCTATGTGTATCGATGTATGTGAAAGAATGTAATCTCTTAGGTAGTATATTGTCTGATTTTGCATGAATGTATGCATGGGATGGGTTTGATATGAAAAGGGGAAGAGCATGATTGGTCATATGGTGATCGGTGGTAGAAAACCCACGTAATGAAATGATTGGTCACATGGTGATCGGTGGTAGAAAACCCACGTAATGAAATGTTAAGGTCACATAGTGATCGGTGGTAGAAAACCCACATAATGAAATGTTAGGTCACTTGGTGATCGGTGGTAGAAAACTACGTTAAAATTCCTGATTGATAGGAATAGGTAGTACGGCTGTCGTTTTGGTGTGTAGCGGATGGAGGGTTGACTGTAGAAATCCCCAAGGTGTGATGGTTGGTACGGGTTGGTGTGTAGAGGATGAAATTCTAGGATGGGTTGGGCTTTGCATCATTTATTATCTGTCATGTGATTATGATTGTTGCCATTGTGTATGGGCCAGGGCTCATAATGTGTTTGTGGGCCCAAGCCTTTTATGTGTTTTCAGGATTTGCACACTGAGTCTTGGTGACTCACCCTATTATTTTTCCCTAACTTTTCAGATGAGCAGTAGATCATGGACATGGGAGCCGAGACGGACTCGAGGGGCCATCAAGTTTTTATTTCTATAGATTATTTTCGATTTTCCTTTAAGTTTTGTTTTGGGAATATTTAGGTAATAAGGCCCCATAGTTTATATTCGCCTAAGTAGGTTTTTTTAATATTTGCAACTTATGAATTTATGTCAGGGGTTTATTTATACCAAATAATAATAATACAAGGTTTTTTTCCCAACGTCATTTATTATTCAAATGTTGTCTAATTAACTTACGATTTCCAAAACCAACAAAGCAAAAGTTTACAATGTACAACCCGTAGCATACCAGATCCAGTCGAAACGTATGGGCCAGGTTTGGGGTGTTACAGTGCAAAAGTTCTAATTTATAAGCTAAAGGTGCCTAATAGCCATGGAATATTAATTGGATGCCTCTAATGTGCAATTTGATTCTTAGAGATAGGGTGGCCGGCCCTAGGGGACAAAGAAATCAAAATTAGTCAAAGTGGGTGAAGTAGGTAGATTAAATTGATGAAATAAAATAAAATAAAGAAAATATGATGTCCTTCTATTCACTCATCTTCTTCCACCAAAAATTAGTAGCAAATAGGGGTTCGAAAACTCAAAAATTTCAGCAAGCTCTCCTCTTTTCAAGTAAGTGGTTTTAATGGTTTTTCTTGATGATATTTATACTTTTGGGACCCCTAAAGCTTAAGCTAGCTAAAGAGAGGACTATTTTACAAAATGGTTGAAAGTTTAGAGTTTCTCCATGTGGGAATTTATTTGTTTGCTGAATTTTTATGGAAGAAAATGAGTCTTAGTTGTTATATAAACAACTTTTGTGAAGGGTGGTTCCATGAAAACACCTAATAGGACGTTTTTGCAAAGGTTGTATAATAAGAGGTAAATGTGTGAAATAATGAGTATTGATGGTTACCATAAGAGTAATAAATGTTCATCTAGGCTTGTAAAAGGAGGAAATTTGATTAGAATCGAATTACGAGCCTAGGGGTAAAATAGTTATTTTGTGAAAGCTTAATGGCATAATAGTAATTTTGCCAAAGTATGATTATTGAAATATGTTGATAAATGTGATTATTAAATGAACTAATTTGCTATTATATAGATCAAGAAGAATGAAAGATTAACCTTGACCGAGGAAAAGGCAAGGTATCGGATTAAATCGGCAAGTTGGCCTGTTTTGAAGCCGAGGCAAGTTTGTATGTAATAAATTTAACATCATGCTAGTATGTTTAAAAATGTTTGGTATTATAATGATGCATAATATTTTTATGAAATTGAGTAATGGTGTTGAACGAGAAAATGATGAAAAATTGTGATGTTGAAGTCCCAGTTAGACTATAATAAATGATAGAATACCATTATCAACACACGAGATGGATAAGGTACCATGTAAGACCATGCTTGGGACATGGCCTCGGCACCGAATTGAGATCCTGTAAAAGACCATATCCAGGATACGATATAACAGCCCGATTTTAGGGCTAGTCGGAACAATTGTTTTGAGACCACTAAATCGAGGCAGGGGAAAATTATTTTGATGCTATTTTATGTGTTATAGCATTATTATAAGGTTATGTGAAAATTTTAGTGCTTTAATTTTAGCAAAAGCATGCTTAATTGTGAAAAAGGACTAAATCACATAAACTGATAAAGTTCTATTTTTCAAGGTAGAGGTACCTAATAGCTATAGAATGTAATTTGGAGGTCTTTAAAGTGTAATTAGGCCATTTTGGAGTGCGATGGCCGGCCATAGGATGCATAGGGGACAAGAGCGTTAAATTTTAGTCAAATTTGGTGATAGTTGGTGACTAATTGACTAAAATATGATAAAATAAGGGGAGGCTATCATCTTTTTCTCTCCTCTTCTTCCATCAATTTTTACATTCAAAGAAGGCTTTTGAATGCTTTGAAATTTCAGCAACTTGTCCTCACCCAAGTAAGTGATTTAGATGGTTTTATTTGATGATTTTTGTGTTTTTGGAGTCCCCAAAGCTGAAGCTAGCTAATGAGGGGTCCAATTTGCAATATGGTTGAAAGTCTAAGGACTTTCCATGAGAGAGTTTATGTTGTTAGTTGAGTTTTTATGGAAGATAATGAATGTTAGGGAGATGTGAAACAATTTTTGTGAAAGGTGTTTTCATGAAAACACCTAAATAGGACTTAAATGCAAAGATTGAATTTGTGTCATAAATGCATGAGATTGTTGATATTGTGAGTAGTTGTAACAGAAATAAGTGTTCAGCTAGGCTTGTTTAATGAGAAAGTGAGTTGAAAAATGATTTTGCTTAAGTGTAGATTTTGATGCATTATGATCATAGAATGATCTAAATGAGTAAATTATATTGTTATACATCAAAAACAGCGCAGAATCAACCTTGACCGTGGAAAAGGCAAGGTTACGGATTAAACCGCAAATCGAAACGTTTTGCACCTAGGTAAGTTTATGTGTAAACGATGCATTTTATATACACATAGTTGTTGATTGATGCATGGCATGTTTGAGAACATCTATCATTCAAGTGGATTGAATTTGATAGTTATTGTATAGTTTCGTATGAATGACGAAATAGTTATGTAAATGTGTAATAATAACACTCGACAGTGGGCTAAGTACGATACCACCTGATTAATTAACTATGATGGGCTGTGTGCGGAGTCATCGTTTATTATATTGTTTAGTGGGCTATGTGCGATACTACTATAATTACCCTTTTTGGTGGGCTTTGTGCGATACCACCCTATTAACGATTGTTTAGTGGGCTATGTGCGATACCACTATAATTACCCTTTTTGGTGGTCTTTGTGCGATATCACCCTATTAACGATTGATGGTGGGCTAAGTGCGAAACCACCGAGTGATTTGGCATTGTGGTTGAATTAGTGAGAAATTATGATGTGTTGTATCATGAGAATTTGTGATGTTAAGTGCAGGGATGCAAATGAATGAATTTAAGCATTAAGTTTGTGACATGGTTGGAATGAGGTAAGGGATAAAATGAGTAAGCATGATTGTGAATGTGGATTGCTTTTGTTTAGTATAATGCTAATGGTTGTTTACTACATACTATGATGATATTTGTTTACATGTAAACTTACTACGCTTAAAGCTTACTCCCCTTTTCTTTTCCCTTGTCTTATAGAGATAAAGAACCGAGTCGGGATACAAAGATAATTTGAAAGATCGCCCACACTATCAGCTTATCTCAGTATATCTAGGCTTAGTGATTTTAAGTATGGCATGTATAGGGGCTAGACTAGGTTTATTGTTTTGTTATTTTGGCTAAGTGTGTGTTGGCCTCCTTTTATGAGAAACTCTTGTGTATATAGCCATAGTTGTTGGCTCTTGATATTTATATATGAAAAGATGTAGTTATTCATGGAAGTTTATATTGCAAAATTTGAGTTGTTTTGTGATATGTTGATATGGCATGAGTTAGGAGGATGAAAAGAGCTTGGCAAATAGCCTTGGTCTTGTCCACACGGGTAGGCACACGGGCGTGTGTCTAGGTCGTGTGTAACATATTGTCAGCCCCATGGGTGTGTGAATTGGCTGTGTGTCCCCTGCATGTTAGTGTTGTAAGTCAGTATCGACCACGGGCTAGCCACACGGGCGTGTGCCTAAGCCGTGTGACCCTTATAAGGTTGCTGACGTCATAAACAAAATACCAAGTTTTTACACACGAGCAAGGACACGGGCGTGTCTAGGCCGTGTGGAGCACACAGGCTAAGCACACGGGCGTGTGTCTGGCCATATGAAATCCCCTGTAGGTTTGAAATGAAAATAAATCCCACACGGGGTAGGGACATGGGCGTGTGTGACCTCACGGCCTGCCCCCACGGGCGTGTCCAATTTCACACGGGTGTATGACCCCTATTTAGGTGAAAGATTTTAAGATCGTAATGGTTATTGATAGGGTTCCGAAACCCCTCGTATGTATGTTTAAGGCCTTGTAAGTCCTTAATGAGGTTGTTGTGATGGCAATAGAGATATGTCAGGTTGGGACTAAAGTGGTGTGATTAAGTAGATTAAGTCTGGTAATGCCCTCGAGCCCGGTTCTGACATAGGATAATGGTATCAGAGCTATGGTTTAGTCGGTTCTCTGACTACCGTAGCGTGTATAAGAGTCTAGCTACACATGCCATAAGAATATGGATCCTGATCAAACGGCTGTTGATGACGCAGCTAGTAATTCGCCGGCTCCCGTGCAAGGGACCGCGCCTGTGCAGAGTGGACTCGAGACTAGGGGTCAAGGAGAAGAGGCTCAGGAAGCCTTTCTCCAAATGATGAGTAACTGGTACACGGAGTATGCATGAGCAAACCGTAATGCTCATCCCCCTTCACCCTCTCCTATACCTCAGCCAGTTCTTGTGGCCCCTCAAGCTATAGATGTAGTGAGAATTACGAAGCCCCCGGTAGACAAGATTCGAAAGTAAGGGGCTAAGGAGTTTAGAGCTAATATAGATGATGATCCCGAGAGGGCAGAGTTCTGGCTTGAGAACTCAGTGAGAGTATTTGATGAACTCTCCTATACACCTGAGGAGAGCTTAAAATGCCCCGTGTCTTTACTGAGGGACTCGGCATACCATTGGTGGAAGAAGTTAACATCAGTGGTTCCTAAGGAGAGGGTAACGTGGGACTTCTTTTTAAAGGAGTTCCGAAAGAAGTATATAAGTTAGCGATTTGTTGACCAGAAACGAAAGGAATTCCTTGAGCTAAAGCAAGGAAAAATGACCGTGGCGGAATATGAGCGCGAATTTGTTAGGCTCGGTAAGTACTCGTAAGAATGTGTGTCAACAGAAGCTATCTTATGCAAAAGGTTTGAAGATGGGCTGAATAAAGATGCCGGACTTTTAGTCAGAATTCTAGAACTAAAGGAAATTGTTGTATTGGTGGATAGGGCCAGTAAGGCCGAAGAATTGAGTAAGGAAAAGAAGAAGGCCGTGAGTGAGGCCCGAGATGTAAGAAAAAGGCCGATGAGTAAATCCTACCAAGCTCAATTGAAGAGGTCCAAGGAAGTGAATCCTCGGACTACTACATCAGTTGGATATTCGTAAAGAGAGCGAGGCAACACGTCTCGGGTTCCAGAGTTCAAGGCACCTCGATGGCAAGTGTAGGTAATGCAAAGTCCAAACCGGAGTGCCCAAGTTGTGGTAGACATCACACTGGGGCGTGTTGGGGAAACAACCAAAATTGTTATAAGTGTGGGTCCCCCGACCATTTCATCCGAAACTGCCTTGAGAGGGATGACAAGGAGAAGAAGCAAGAGATAAGATCAAGCAATGTATCTTCTAGGGGTAGGCCACAAAAGAACTCGGAAGGTGGGGCTAGTGGTAGAGGTGCATCAAGAGACTCTGCTGTGAGACCGGATGGTCGGGCACCTGCAAGAACATATGCCATTCGTACTCGCGAAAGGGCATTATCTCCAGATGTAATAATGGGTACTTTTTCTTTTCATGACACCGGGGTCTACCCATTCTTACATTTGCATGAGATTGGCATCTAGTTTGAGTATGACTGTTGAGTCTACGGAATTTGTGGTAAAGGTGTCAAACCCGTTAGCTAAACATGTGCCAGTTGACAAGGTGTGTAGGAGTTGTCCTTTGACAATTAGGGGTCATTGTTTTCCGACAAACCTTATGTTGTTGCTGTTTGATGAATTTGATTTGATTCTTGGTATGGATTGGTTGAGTACCCATAGTGTTTTAGTGAACTGTGGTAGTAAATTTATTGAATTAAAATGTGAAAATGGAGAAGTTATTCGGGTTGAATCATGTGGGTCAGATAGTTTACTAGTGATGATCTCTTCCCTGGTGGCTGAAAAACATTTGAGAAAAGGATGCGAGTCTTATCTCGCTTTTGTACTGAATACTCAAGAGTCTGAAGTAAAGATTGAAACAGTGCTGGTGGTATGTATTCTCAGAAGAGTTACCTGGATTGCCTCGAGTTAGAGAGGTCGAGTTTGGGATTGAGTTAGTTTTAGGAACGACACCTATTTCGATTGCTCCGTATAGGATGGCACCATTAGAATTGAAAGAACTGAAGGTTCAGTTGCAAGAGTTGACGGATAAGGGTTTTACGAGACTGAGCTGTTCACCGTGGGGTGCTCCGGTATTATTTGTGAAGAAGAAAGATGGGTCGATGAGATTGTGCATAGACTCCAGATAACTCAACAAGGTGACGGTGAAGAATAAGTATCCTTTACCAAGGATAGATGATCTATTTGATCAACTGAAGGGAGCTACGGTATTCTCCAAGATAGACCTAAGGTCTGGCTATTACCAGTTGAGAGTTAAGAAGCAAGATGTGCTGTAGACTGCTTTTCGGATGAGGTATGGCCATTATGAGTTTCTTGTAATGCCATTTGGTCTAACGAATGCCCCTGCGATTTTTTTGGATTTAATGAACCGTGTCTTCCGACCGTATTTAGACAAGTTTGTAGTTGTCTTTATCGATGACATACTGATTTATTCTCAGAATGATAGTGATCATGCAAAGCATCTGAGAACTGTCCTATAGACATTAAGAGACAAGTAGTTGTATTAAATTTAACAAGAGTGAGTTTTGGCTCTGAGGGGTCGGATTCCTAGGACATGTTGTGTCGGGTGATGGTATTAGAGTTGATCCAGGAAAGATCTCGACTATTGTGGAGTGGAAACCACCGAGAAATGTGTCAGAGGTTAGAAGCTTTTTGGGTTTAGCGGGGTACTACAGACGATTCGTAAAGGGATTTTCTATGATTTCTACCCCGATGACGAAGCTGTTGCATAAAGATGTTAAGTTTGAATGGACTGAGAAATGTCAACGGAGTTTTGAGAGATTGAAAACATTGTTGACTAAGGCGCCGATGTTGGTTCAACCACAATCGGGGAAACAGTTTGTGGTCTACAGTGACGCATCGTTTAATGGTCTTGGTTGTGTGCTGATGCAAGAGGGTAAGGTAGTCGCTTACGCCTCGAGGCAGCTAAAACCTCATGAGAAGAATTATCCGACTCATGATTTGGAGTTGGCTGCGATTGTTTTTGCATTAAATATTTGGCGGCATTTCGAATCTTCACGGATCATAAGTGTTTGAAGTACTTAATGGATCAAAAGGATTTAAATTTGCGGCAACGATGGTGGCTCGAATTATTGAAGGACTATGAGCTAGTAATCGATTACCATCTGGGAAAAGCGAATGTGGTTGCGAATGCCCTGAGTAGGAAATCCCTGTATGCTTTGAAAGCTATGAGTACGAGTTTGGCATTGTCTGATGATGGTACTATATTGGCCGAGTTGAGAGCTAGGCTATTATTTATTCAACAAATATGTAAGGCTCAAAGGAATGATAGTGAAATACAAGTTAAGAGAGCTATGTAACAACCCGAATTTGGGCCCAGTAGAATTGGGCTTATTGGGCCTTGGGCACGGGAGCGTTTAAAATTTTTGAGAACAAGAGAATGACTCTAATGCAAGTTGGACCTATTAGGTGAGTGATTTTGGAAGGTTGGGGGGCTTTCATGAAGTCCCGGGATCAAACTTGGGTTTTAGGAAAATTTTGGTTTTAGGTGAATAAAACCCTGGGAGTTAGTAAGTAGGCTTTAAGAATAAAATGTGGAGAAAAATGACACAAAAGGAGTTGTGGTTTAGTGGCAAATGACGCCACATGGGAGACAAGGAAGTGACGCCACACAAGGAAGCAAGGGGTCCAAGGTTCAAGTCTTGGCACTTGCATTTCATTTTGATTTATTTTTAAGTGAACTTAGACGTTGGTCCAAAGACTTATACTTAGTTGCGCATGATTTTAGACACAAGAGGAGCTTGTGGCCTAGTGGCTAGCGGCGTGGATTAAGTTATAAAGGAGCCTGAGTTCGAATCCCATCGCAAGCAAAAAGGGATATTTATTTTGCTAAGTTGGGACGGCCAAAGTTTGTGTTGGAATTAAACTCTACTGATGGAGGGATCCCACATCGGGAAGCTAGCAAGAGGGAAGGTGAGAAGCTGGCTTTAAATAGAGCAATCTATGAGGAGAGTAAGCATACCTGGGTTGGCGCTTGGGCATAGGAGTGTTTGAAGCACGGATCAACTCCAGATTCCTATCATGTGTGTATTTCGCACTACTCTAGCTGTAGAGTGGCAAATGTCGAAATGTCGGTCACACCGCAATGGTAGCGACACGAGCGTACAAGCGCACGTGGGGGGCTTCGACGCGATAGTTGAGGCCATCATGAGTGTTCTTGTGGGTTAAGCTGTTTGGGCCGTAATGGGCCATGTGGGGCTCGTGGGCCCATAGGAATAATTTGTATGATTATGTAGTAGATAGTGAACTGGTCTATGTGAATCTCATATCCGTGGCTAGATTTGGGCTAAATGGGACACACAAACATGTGGGTCCATTTGGGCCGAGAATGGGCCCTAGGCCCATTCGCATTGTTATCTCTGTTTAGAATTCCTTGGTTTACAAAATTACTAAAATACCGTTGGTTTACAAAATTACTGAAATACCCTCGAACTGCAAAATTACTGAAATACCCCTAGTTTGCGAAATTACCGAGATACCCCTAGTTTGTAAAATTACCGAAATATCCCAGTGTGCAAAATTATTGAAATACCCCCGGTTTGCAAAATTGCCGAAATACCCCTGGTTTGCAAAATTACCGAAATATCCTTGTTTGTAAAATTACTGAAATACCCTTGATTTATGAAATTACTGAAATACCCTCAGTTTGTAAAATTACTAAAATACCCCTAATTTGCGAAAGTATCGAAATACCCTCAAACTGCAAAATTACCAAAATACCCTCGACGGGTAAAATTACTGAGATGCCCTTCAAGGGCGAAATGACCGTTTTACCCCTAACCAATTAAATGACCGTTGTACCCTCGGGGTAGTACTAATGTTGTATGTGTTAATTGTATGATGAATTATGTTTGAGATGCACTGCATACATGGATTAGTTATGAGTAGAATTACCGAATTACCCCTGTAGGGTAGGATTACCAAAATACCCTTATAGGGTAAAATGACTATTTTGCCCCTAAGGGTAAAAGACTGATTTTGGTGCCATGATTTGACTGTGATTGTATGACTGTGGTTTAACTGACTTGACTATAGACGTGTGTCTGATTTGCTGTTAATATGTGTTGAAATGACTGTTACAAAGCATGGCCATTTTGCATACACGTGTAATGATTGAGTATGACATACACGACATACTGCATTGGGTTGGGTTATGCTAATGGAGGAAGTACTGTACTAGTGGCTATGCCATGTTATACTGATTCAGTGGCTCTGCTACGATATACTGATTTTAGTGGCCCAGCCACGTATACTATTACTGGCAGCTTAGCTGCGTTGATACTGGCAGCTCTACTGCGTTCTTGGTGTGTAGGACTGGGTGGGTTGACTTGGTCCCCACATGGAGTGTAGGGCTGGTAAAGATGGTGTGATGGTTGGATTGGGTTGGGCTGCATCCTCATACTGTTGCATACTTGTTTATGAGATCTGTCACTGTACTAGGCTAGGCCCAATTGATTCTGTTATGGGATGTGACCCAAATGATATTGTAGTGTGCTTTGACCCACGTATGCTCTAAACTAGACTGTACTGTTACTGTTAAAGGGCTTTGGCCCAGACTGTTAGATTTCTGATTCTGTATACTGACTGTTACTCTAGTAAGGGGATTACACACTGAGTTTTCATAAACTCACCCCATTTTTAACTGTGCAGGTAATCCCCAGCCTTAGACGGATCGGTGTTGCGAACGACTCGAAGGTGGCCACATGTTCTCAAGTTTTTCCTTATGGCTAGCCTTTCAAATAATTTACTTTGGGTTTGATATTTTTGTAATAAGGCCATTTGGGATTTAAACTTTTATTTTCTATTCTTTTTTTTATCTACCGGGCTAGAAAACACGGGTTTTCCAAAACAATAATTGCTTTCAAACACTACGTCTCCGCAACCCAATTTTTAAATATCATGTTTCCATAAATCATTTATTTTAATTAAGCTTTCATAACTGAAAAAGATTTTACTAAGTGATTAATAACATTTTCAAAAGGGAATTGTTTTTATATAAACCATGTTTTCAAAATAAATGAACGCAAACGAAAACACAGTTTTCGAGAAACACTTCAATGTGACACGCCAGTTTCAGGCCTAACTGATATGAACTCACCTAAGAAGCCTGTGACGGAAGTCAACCACAAACCAATCGAGCTACCTAATGGGCCAATTACGCGTGCCTGTGCTAAACAATTCAAAGATGCCACGTCAGCTTTGGTGGCACAAATTTGGAATACAGATAGAAAAGAGCCCAAGAGCATGCTGAACTCTTACAATTTATTTGAAGTTGAATATACTAGCTAGTTCGACTGCTAGTTTGTTTAACACTTTATTATGCATGTTTGATTTATCTTCAGTCATTTATTAGTTTACTGCATTTTCTTAGTTCATGTTAATTTATCTAGATAGTACAAGTTTTTAATATTTCCTTTGTCGAAGTTGAATGTTAGTGTGTTTTACCTAGTGTTTAAATAAAGTGATTAAATTCTGTGTCAACTATGTTCAGCTGAATTTTACTAATGTTGGTTTATACGTTTTGTAGTTTGCTCCACGTTTTGATGCATGTTGGATGATCACAAGTTATAAATAATTAAGATAAAGCATTGGGAGTGGATGAAGGACATGGATAGCATGTGTGCACTACTTGGGCAAAAGGATGATGGAAGTCATGGAAGGATGGTAGCTAAAAGACAAACAAGATGGAGCATGAATGAAGAATATTTAAAGCAAGTTGGAAGCATCTTGGACAAGTATTGGACAACACTATGTGGATCATTTAGATGGAATATTATGGGTAGAGTTTTGAGATACTAAAATATTGAAGCATGCTTGGGTGGGTATAATAAAATAAACAAAAGCTTGAGCAAGGGAATTGGGTGCATGGACGGCAACAAAGGGGATTAATAGATGGACACTTTTTGAATAAACTAAGAAGCTATCTTATCCAAGCATGGACGGCACAACTATGGTGGATATAAACAATTAAGAAATGAAATGTGCTTGTGTGTGACTAGTGGAGGCATGGACGGCTATAGTGGGAATAAGAAATAAGGTGTGTGCATTTGTGAAACAATTAATTAATCAAGCATGTGTGTGATAGTGGAAATGCATGAAATTAAAAAAAAAAAGAAAGAATGTGCAAGTTATTTGAAGCATGAATGGCACAAGGCATTGACTTTGGAATAAATTAATCAACATGGTGGAATTTACAAGATGAGCATGCGGCACTAGCTTACAAGGATGAGCATGATGGAAGGGAATTTAAAATTCTAGCACTTGGGGTATGGGACGGCAAGATGGAACATTTTTTAATTGCTAGATTCTTTTTTTTTAATTGAGCAACACTTTCATGAAATTATTATTTATCAAAGCATGGGGGCGGCTAAGTTGGTATATGCCTTGGCAGAATATTATGTCTTCATGAATTTAAATTCTTGAAGAGCATAAGACAGCTTAAAGCATTAAGAGTTGAGAAATATTTGTAATCCCGGTATCCACTTGTCCTATAAATAGGTGGACCTTTGTCATTTGTTGGGGTTGAATTTTGATGAATGAATATTTTTCTTTTGGTGAGTTTAATTTACTCTCCTAATTCTTCAAGGTTCGAATTGACTTATCTAGTTCCTAGTGGCGTCATTCTATCCTTGTTTCGAACTTATCATCCTATCGGGTGTGGCGTTCATTTATCGTACCGTTGGTTCCTATCTTGCTAGATAGTGGGTCTCGGTTTTTATTCAAAACTCCTTTCATCAATTTGAAGCTTATAAGATTCGGGTCATTAAGTTTTATTAAAGGTTCTTTCTTGTTTCAAATTCGTATCCACCTTAACCACTTACCTATCTTTATTTTTCAAAGACATTATCAATAAAATTACCCCTTTTGTTATCTAACCGAAAAACTACCTAATTTACGATCGGGCAACATTTACGATTCGTTTTCAAACCCGAGACGATTCGTATCAGTTGGTATCAGAGCCAATTAAATTAGGCACGTTTTGATCATCTCGAGTTTTTCCGAGTAAGTAAAAAATATTGTTGTCGTAATATCTGGATTTTCAAACTCTTCATAATTCATCACCTCTACTATCGAGTCTTACTTTTTGACGCCACCTACCAACCTTTCTACCCTTTTAAAGCCTACCTTTTTTCGAAACAATTTTACCCTTTTTAACTCCTTGAAACGACCTACGAGTTGCTAGTAAGTTGAAGGCAACCTTCTAGAATCTAGAGGAGTGAATTCGAGTGGTAAAAGGCAGGAGAGATTACATTGAAAGAAAAGCCAGAAATTAAGTAAAAACATGAGTGTGAGTGTTAATAATTATTTCCTTGTGAGTGAACAAGTGAGGATTGTAGTGAGGTTTCATTAATCTTGTTTAACATGTCTAGGAGTCCCGAACGAAGAATCGTAAGCGACGAAGCATCAGATGCCGCCGGGGGTGGAAGAGGATTGCAACCCCGAAGGAATGATCCTGAAGGAAGAGATCCTGATTTGCAAACCGTAATGCGAGAAATCACACGTTTGTTCCAATCAATCAAGGAGCGATTGGACCGAAGAAATGAACAGTGACCTCGAGCAAACACCCTCCAATTCTGAGAAGGGGACAAGAACAACCTTGGTTACATGACAACAACATCTACGAACCGAGTGAAGCTGACAGCAATCCAGCTTTTTAACACAATGAGCGGAGAGGAGGTCCACGAGTCCGTGAGCAAAGAGATCGAGAATGGGCTGATGATGACTTGAAAAATATTAAAATGGCGATTTCTGCTTTTCAAGGGCGGTCCGATCCGTAAGCCTACCTTGAGTGGGAAAAGAAGGTGGAGTTAATCTTCGAAAGCCATAATTACTCAGAAAATAAGAAGGTGAAACTTGCTGCCATCGAATTTTCTGATTATGCCATTATCTGGTGGGATCAATTAACAACGAGCCGAAGACAGAATGGTGAACGTCCAATATCTACGTGGGCGGAAATAAAGGCACTAATGCGGAAAAGATTCATCCCAACTTACTATCACCGCGAATTGCATCAAAAGTTGCAAAGCCTAACTCAGGGTCATCGTAGCGTGGAGGATTACTACAAGGAAATAGAAGTGGCCATGATCCGAGCCAATGTAGATGAAGAATAAGAAGCCACAATGGCACGCTTTAGCGCTGGCCTTAATCGAGATATCGCAAATGTTGTAGAACTACACCATTACATTGATATCATCAATATGGTTCACATGGCAATAAGGGTCGAAAAGTAGCTAAAACGAAAAGCTACGTCTAGAGCAATTCCCAATAATGCTTCAACATCTAAGTGGGGGCAAGTGACCAACAAACGGGACATACCAGGCCGAACCAAAGAAGTAAGTGGTGCACCTAAGTTTAACAAGCCAAGCGGTGAGACGAGCAAGGGCAAAATGGAAGCTATTCCGAATCGATCCCAAGACATTAAGTGTTTCAAATGTTTAGGGCGGGGCCATATTGCAAGTCAATGTCCAAACTGAAACACTATGTTTATTCGAGATAATGGCGAGATTGAATCCGAAAGTGAAAGGGAAGATGATGCCAGTGAGACGCCCCAAGACGAGGAAGAGATAGAACAAGCCGAAAATGGAGAGATCTTAGTGGTAAAAAGGAGTCTTAGCTTACAAGGCATCGAAAATGAACAACACGAAAACATCTTCTATACGCGTTGCCAAGTACAGGGGAAGATTTGTTGCGTCATTATTAACGGAGGAAGCTGTACTAATGTGGCCAGCACCATATTGGTGGAGAAACTCGGATTGACTACCACCAAACATCTCCACCCGTATAAACTGCAATGGCTTAACGACGGGGGAGAACTTAAAGTCACAAAACAAGTTTTGGTCTCCTTTGCAATAGGGAAGTATCAAGATGAGGTCTTGTGCGATGTGGTATCGATACAAGCGGGACATCTCCTGCTTGGGCGACCTTGGCAATTAGACAAGCAAGCGATCCATGATGGCTACACCAATCGGTATACCTTCAAGTATTCGGGCCGGAACGTAACACTAGCTCCGCTAACACCCAAGCAAGTTTACGATGATCAATTGAAGATGAAGGCATCAATTGAAAAATCAAAAGAAAGTGAGCGAAAAAATGAGAAAGAAAAAGAAAAGAAGAAAGGCAAAAGAATGAGTGATAAAAAAAGAGAGTTCGAACACAAAGAAAAGGAAACGAAAGACGAAAGTGAAAAAGAAAGTTTTTATGTTAAAGAGAAAGAGATCTGGAAGTCTATGTTGTTAAAACAGCCTCTGTTGGTACTTATGTACAAGGAAAGTCTCTTTAGAACTAACGATTTCGATGACAAGATACCTTCTCCTGTTTTGTCTTTATTACAGGAATTCCGAGACATATTCCCGGAAGAGATTCCAAGTGGGTTACCTCCTATTCGTGGAATAGAACATCAGAAAGAATTTGTACCGGCAGCCGCAATTCCAAATAGACTAGCTTACCGAAGCAATCCAGAAGAGACGAAGGAACTTCAAAGACAAGTGAATGAACTTCTTGAAAAGGGCTATGTACGCGAGAGCTTAAGCCCTTGTGCTGTGCCAGTCTTGTTAGTTCCCAAGAAGGATGGAACATGGAGGATGTGCGTAGATTGCCGAGCCATCAACAAGATCACGATCAAGTACCGACACCCTATCCAGCGATTGGATAACATGCTCGATGAATTGAGTGGAGCGAGCTTATTTTCAAAGATCGACCTTAAAAGCGGATATCATCAAATACGTTTGCGCGAGGGTGACGAGTGGAAGACTGCTTTGAAGACGAAGCAAGGACTCTATGAATGGATCGTTATGCCATTCGAGCTAACAAATGCCCCAAGCACGTTCATGCGAATCATGAACCACGTGTTACGATCATTCATCGGTAGATTTTGTGTCGTATACTTTGACGACATACTTGTCTATAGTAAAACTTTAGATGAGCACGTGAAACATTTAAAGTCTGTTCTAGAAGTTCTGCGAAAGGAAACCTTATATGCAAATTTGCAGAAATGTGATTTTTGTACTAACAAAATTGTGTTTTTAGGATTTGTTGTCAGTTCAGAAGGCCTTGAAGTTGATCAAGAGAAGGTTAAAGCAATCCAAGAATGGCCCCGTCCGACAAATATTTCCCAAGTTTGAAGCTTTCATGGGCTGGCTAGTTTTTATTGACGGTTCGTACCGAACTTCAGCACATTGGTCGCACCATTGACCGGTGTAATCTGTAAGAATTCTAACTTTGTTTGGGGAGAAGAACAAGAGAAAGTGTTTTTGAAAATTAAAGACTGTTTGACTCAAGCACCATTATTAGCTTTACTAAACTTTGACAAAACTTTCGAGTTAGAATGTGATGCCTCAGGGTTAGGTATTGGTGCTGTACTTATGGAAGATGGACGCCCCATTGCGTAATTCAGCAAAAAGCTCAACGGTACTGTCTTAAACTACCCGACATATGACAAGGAATTGTATGCTCTAATTCGAGCCTTGGAGACATGGCAACACTACCTACTGCCCAAAGAATTCGTGATTCATACCGACCACGAGTCATTGAAGTATTTAAGGGGGCAACATAAACTCAACAAGCGTCACGCTAAGTGGGTAGAATTTCTCGAATCATTTCCTTATGTCATTAAATACAAAAAAGGTCAGGAAAATGTAGTAGCTGATGCACTATCCCGAAGGTATGCTTTGTTAAATATGTTGGATTCTAAATTGATGGGGTTTGTATTTCTTAAGGACCTATATGTGAATGATACTGACTTTGGTGAATTTTTCAAGTTATGTGAAAAGGGAGCCTACGCGAAATACTACCGCCATGACGGATATCTGTTTCGAGAAGGTAAACTATGCATTCTGCAAGGATCTGTGCGAGAGGTGCTAGTAGATGAGGCTCATTGTGGCGGATTGATGGGACATTTCAGAGTTGCTAAAACTTTAGCCACCCTCCAAGAGCACTTATTTTGGCCTCAGATGCGACGAGATGTAGAACGATATTGTGGGAGATGCGTTACCTGTAGAAGGCTAAATCTTGAACTAATCCGCACGGTTTGTATAAACCTTTACCCATTTCTTAAACTCCTTGGACTGATGTTTCTATGGATTTTGTACTTGGCTTGCCAAGAAGCAAGAATGGACGAGATTCGATATTTGTGGTTGTGGATAGATTCTCTAAAATGGCTCACTTTATATCTTGCCATAAAACTGATGATGCTGTGAATATTGCTAATCTTTTTTTTAAAGAAGTGGTTAGGTTGCATGGAATGCCTAAGACGATCGTGTCCGATCGGGACGCAAAATTTCTTAGCCATTTTTGGAGGACACTGTGGGGACGATTAGGAACCAAGTTACTATTCTCTACCACCTTCCACACGCAAACAGACGGTCAAACCGAAGTGGTAAATTGAATTCTTTCAACATTGCATCGAGCAATCATTTGGAAGAATTTAAAGACATGGGAAGATTGCCTACCACACTTGGACTTTGCTTACAATCGCTCTATCACTCTGCTACTAAGTTTTCCCCATTTGAAGTTGTGATGGTTTTAATCCATTAACACCGCTTGATCTAATACCTTTGTTTTCTAATCAACTTGTGCATGTAGATGGAAAACGCAAGGCTAAATATATTAAACAGTTGCACCAAAAGGTTAGAGACAACATAGAGGCAAAAACTAAGGAGTACGAGCAACGAGCCAACAAAAGCCGTAGGCACATTCGCTTTGAACCGGGGGACTGGGTTTGGGTTCATATGCACAAAGAAAGGTTACCCGTGCAAAGACGATCCAAACTTCTTCCGAGGGGAGATGGTCCATTTCAAGTCCTTGAGCGAATAAATGACAACTCTTATAAATTGGACTTACCAGGTGAGTATAATGTGAGTGCAAGTTTTAATGTCTTTGATCTGTCTCCTTTCGATGTAAGTGATGATTCGAGGATGAATCAACTTAAAGAGGGAGGGGATGATACGAACTCACCTAAGAAGCCTGTGACGGAAGTCAACCACGACCCACTCGAGCTACCTAATGGGCCAATTACGTGTGCTCGTGTTAAACAATTCAAAGATGCCACATCAGCTTTGGTGGCACAAATTTGGAATACAGATAGAAAAGAGCCCAAGAGCATGCTGAACTCTTACAATTTATTTGAAGTTGAATATACTATCTAGTTCGACTGCTAGTTTATTTAACACTTTATTATGCATGTTTGATTTATCTTCAGTCATTTCTTAGTTTGCTGTATTTTCTTAGTTCATGTTAATTTATCTAGATAGTACGAGTTTTTAATATTTCCTTTGTCGAAGTTGAATGTTAGTGTGTTTTACCTAGTGTTTAAATAAAGTGGTTAAATTCTGTGCCAACTATGTTCAGCTGAATTTTACTAATGTTGGTTTATACGTTTTGTAGTTTGCTCCACGTTTTGATGCATGTTGGATGATCACAAGTTATAAATAATTAAGATAAAGCATTGGGAGTGGATGAAGGACATGGATAGCATGCGTGCACTACTTGGGCAAAGGAATGATGGAAGTCATGGAAGGATGGTAGCTAAAAGACAAACAAGATGGAGCATGAATGAAGAATATTTAAAGCAAGTTGGAAGCATCTTGGACAAGCATTGGACGGCACTATGTGGATCATTTAGATGGAATATTATGGGTGGAGTTTTGAGATACTAAAATATTGAAGCATGCTTGGGTGGGTATAATAAAATAAACAAAAGCTTAAGCAAGGGAATTGTGTGCATGGATGGCAACAAAGGGGATTAATAGATGGACACTTTTTGAATAAACTAAGAAGCTATCTTATCCAAGCATGGACGGCACAACTATGGTGGATATAAACAATTAAGAAATGAAATGTGCTTGTGTGTGACTAGTGGAGGCATGGACGGCTATAGTGGGAATAAGAAATAAGGTGTGTGCATTTGTGAAACAATTAATTAATCAAGCATGTGTGTGATAGTGGAAATGCATGAAATTAAAAAAAAAGAAAGAATGTGCAAGTTACTTGAAGCATGAACGGCACAAGGCATTGACTTTGGAATAAATTAATCAACATGGTGGAATTTACAAGATGAGCATGCGGCACTAGCTTACAAGGATGAGCATGATGGAAGGGAATTTAAAATTCTAGCACTTGGGGTATAGGACGGCAAGATGGAACATTTTTTAATTGCTAGATTCTTTTTTTTTAATTGAGCAACACTTTCATGAAATTATTATTTATCAAAGCATGGGGGCGGCTAAGTTGGTATATGCCTTGGCCGAATATTATGTCTTCATGAATTTAAATTCTTGAAGAGCATAAGAAAGCCTAAAGCATTAAGAGTTGAGAAACATTTGTAATCCCGGTATCCACTTGTCCTATAAATAGGTGGACCTTTGTCATTTGTTGGGGTTGAATTTTGATGAATGAATATTTTTCTTTTGGTGAGTTTAATTCACTCTCCTAATTCTTCAAGGTTCAAATTGACTTATCTAGTTCCTAGTGGCGTAACTTATCATCCTATCGGGTGTGGCGTTCATTTATCTGTAATGTTGGTTCCTATCTTGCTAGATAGTGGGTCTCGGTTTTTATTCAAAACTCCTTTCATCAATTTGAAGCTTATAAGATTCAGGTCTTTAATTTTTATTAAAGGTTCTTTCTTGTTTCAAATTCGTATCCACCTTAACCACTTACCTATCTTTATTTTTCAAAGACATTATCAATAAAATTACCCCTTTTGTTATCTAAACGAAAAACTACCTAATTTACGATCGGGCAACATTTACGATTCGTTTTCAAACCCGAGACGATTCGTATCACTAACTTCTAGGCCGGGTTTGAGGTGTTACAAGCTAAGTGTGAATCGGGAAATGATTCTGAATTTCGCGTGGGTTCAGATGGTTTTTTGATGTTCCATGATAGAATTTGTGTACCCAGAGATGATGAGTTGATCCGAGAAATTTTACATGAGGCACATAGTAGTTATTTGTCAGTACACTCGGGCAGTACGAAAATGTACAATGATCTGAAGAAATTTTATTGGTGGTCGGGTATGAAAAGAGACATCTCGGAGTTTGTAACAAGATGTCTGATTTGTCAACAAGTGAAAGCTGAACATCAAGTACCTTCAGAATTGCTTCAGCCAGTGATAGTTCTCGAGTGGAAGTGGGATCGGATCACCATGGATTTTGTGACGGGGTTTCCTATGACACTGAAGAAGAAAGATGTTGTGTGGGTTTTCGTTGATAGACTAAAGAAGTCATCACTTTATACCGGTACGTGTTGATTATTCACTGGATAAGTTAGCCGAGTTGTATATTGCGAAGGTGGTGAGATTACATGTAGTGCCTGTGTCTATTATCTCGGATAGAGATTCGAGATTTACTTCAAGGTTTTGAAGGAAGTTGCAAGAGGCTTTGGGTACAAGGTTGAATTTTAGTACTGCATACCATCCGCAAACTGATGGTCAATTTGAAAGAGTAATTCAAGTTCTCGAAGACATGCTCCGATGTTGTGTACTAGAGTTCGAAGGTAGTTGGGAAAGATACCTACCTTTAGTCGAATTTTCTTACAACAACAGTTATCAGTCGAGTATACAGATGGCACCATATGAAACATTGTATGGTCGTAAATGTCGGACTCCTTTGTATTGGACCGAGCTTAGTGAGAAGCAAATTTATGAGGTCGACCTGGTTAAAGAGACTGAAGAAAAAGTGAAAGTGATCTGAGATAGTCTGAAAGCTGCTTCAGACCGACAAAAGTCGTATGCGGATTTGAAAAGAAAGGAAATCGAGTTTAAAGTGGGTGACAAGGTATTTCTGAAAGTGTCCCCGTGGAAGGAAATATTGAGATTTGGTTGAAAGAGGAAATTGAGCCCGCGATTCATAGGGCTGTATGAGATCACCGAAAGGATTGGGCCAGTGGCATACCAGTTGGCCTTGCCATTAAAGTTAGAGAAAATACACAATGTGTTTCATGTATCGATGTTAAGGCATTACCGCTTCGAACCTTCGCATGTGATTCCTCCGACAGAAATTAAGATACAACCGGATATGACATATGAGGAGGAGCCGATTAAGATCTTGGCTCAAGAGGTGAAACAGTTGAGGAATAAGAACATAGCCTTAGTAAAAGTGTTATGGCAAAAACACGGTGTAGAAGAGGCTACGTGGGAACCGGAAGAAACTGTCAGAGAGCAATATCCAAACCTCTTTACCGGTAAGATTTTCGAGGGCAAAAATCTCTAAAGTGGGGAGAGTTGTAACAGCCCGATTTTGGGGCTAGTCGGAACAGTGATTTTAAGACCACTAAACCAAGGCTGGGGAAAATTATTTTGATGTTATTTTATGTGTTATAACATTATTATAAGGCTATGTGAAAATTTAGTGCTTTAATTTTAGCAATAGCATGCTTAATTGTGAAAAATGACTAAATCGCATAAAGTGCGAAAGTTCTATTTTTCAAGGTAGAGGTGCCTAATAGCTATAGAATGTAATTTGAAGGTATTTAAAATGCAATTAGGCCATTTTGGAGTGTGATGGCCGGCCATAGAATGCATAGGGGACAAGAGCATTAATTTTTAGTCAAATTTGGTGATAGTTGGTGACTAATTGACTAAAATATGATAAAATAAGGGATGGCTAATCATCTTTTTCTCTCCTATTCTTCTTCCACTGATTTTTACATTCAAAGAAGGGTTTTGAAAGCTTTGAAATTTCAGCAACTTGTCCTCACCCAAGTAAGTGATTTAGATGGTTTTATTTGATGATTTTTGTGTTTTTGGAGTCCCCAAAGCTTAAGGTACCTAATGAGGGGACCAATTTGCAATATGGTTGAAAGTCTAAGGACTTGCCATGAGAGAGTTTATGTTGTTAGCTGAGTTTTTATGGAAGATAATAAATGTTAGGGAGATGTGAAACAACTTTTGTGAAAGGTGTTTGCATGAAAACACCTAAATAGGACTTAAATACAAAGATTGAATTTGTGTAATAAATGCATGAGATAGTTCATATTGTGAGTAGTTGTAAGAGAAATAAATGTCCAGCTAGGCTTGTTTAATGAGAAAGTGAGTTGAAAAATGATTTACGAGCCTAGGGGCAAAATCTTAATTTTGCCATAGTGCAAAGGCAAAATGGTCATTTTTGCCTAAGTGTAGATTTTGATATATTATAATCATAGAATGATCTAAATGAGTAAATTCTATTGTTATAGATCAAGAAGAGCGTGGAATCAACCTTGACCATGGAAAAGGCAAGGTTACGGATTAAATCGCAAACTAAAACGTTTTGCACCGAGGTAAGTTTATGTGTAAACGATACATTTTATATACACATCATTGTTGATTGATGCATGGCATGATTGAGAACATGTATGATTCAAGTGGATTGAATTTGATAGTTATTGTATAGTTTCGTATGAATGATGAAATAGTTATGTAAATGTGTAATAATAACAATCGACGGTGGGCTAAGTGCGATACCACCTGATTAATTAACTATGATGGGTTGTGTGTGAAGTCATCGTTTATTATATTGTTTAGTGGGCTATGTGCGATACCACTATAATTACCCTTTTGGGTGGGCTTTGTGCGATACCACCCTATTAACGATTGATGGTGGGTTAAGTGTGAAACCACCGAGTGATTTGGCATTGTGGTTGAGTTAGTGAGAAATTATGATGTGTTGTATCATGAGAATTTGTAGTGTTAAGTGCAGGGATGCAAATAAATGAATGTAAGCATTAAGTTTGTGACATGGTTGGAATGAGGTAAGGGATAAAATGAGTAAGCATGATTGTGAATGTGGATTTCTTTTGTTTAGTATAATGCTAATGATTGTTTAGCACATACAATGATGATATTTGTTTACATGTAAACTTACTAAGCTTAAAGCTTACTCCCCTTTTCTTTTCCCTTGTCTTATAGAGATAAAGAACCGGGTCGGGATACGAAGATAATTTGTGAGATCATCCACACTATCAGCTCATCTCGGTATATCTAGACTTAGTGATTTTGAGTATGGCATGTATAGGGGCTAGACTAGGTTTATTGTTTTGTTATTTTGGCCAAGTGTGTGTTGGCCCCCTTTTATGAGAAACTCTTGTGTATATAGCCATAGTTGTTGGCTCTTGATATTTATATACGAAAAGATGTAGTTATTCATGGAAGTTTATATTGCAAAATTTGAGTTGTTTTGTGATATGTTGAATAGATCCATATGGTATGAGTTAGGGGGATGAAAAGAGCTTGGAAAATAGCCTTGGTCTTGTCCACACGGGTAGGCACACGGGCATGTGTTTAGGCTGTGTGTGACACATGGTCAGCCCCATGGATGTGTGACTTGGTCGTGTGTCCCCTGCATGTTAGTGTTGTAAGTCAGTATCGACCACGGGCTAGCCACACGGGCGTGTGCCTAGGCCGTGTGACCCTTATAAGGTTGCTGACGTCCTAAATAGAATACCCAAGTTTTTACACATGGGCAAGGACACGGGCGTGTCTAGGCCGTGTGGAGCACACAGGCTAAGCACACGGGCATGTGTCTGGCTGTGTGATAACCCCTGTCGGTTTGAAATGAAAATAAATCCCACACGGGGTAGGGACATGGGTGTGTGACCACACAGCCTGCCCCCACGGGCGTGTCCAATTTCACACGGGCGTGTGGCCCCTGTTTAGATGAAAAATTTTAAGATCGTAATGGTTTTCGATAAGATTCCAAAACCCCTCGTATGTATGTTTAAGGCCTTGTAAGTCCTTAATGAGGTTGTTGTGGTCGCAATAGAGATATGTTAGGTTGGGACTAAAGTGGTGTGATTAAGTAGATTAAGTCCGGTAATGCCTCGGGCCCGATTTCAGCATAGGATACGGTTAAGGGGTGTTACATATGGCATCAAAAATCGATATGAGATCCCGTATAAGACCATATCTGGGATATGGCATTGACATGTAGAAGTGACCCCATGTAAGACCACATCTGGAATGTGGCATTGGCGTCGTGTTTATGTGAATGATGATGATCATGGATCTTAGAATATCCCAAGTGATTCAATGGGGCAAATAGTTAAGCTTGGAATAGAAATGAGATTAGCACTAAAGCTATGTGGATAAGTGAATACAGGTACACGTGAGTAATTCACGAGAAATTGTTTACGTTATGTGACATGGTATGTATGCGATAAGAGCAAGCACGAATAAGTTATGGCAAAGTGCTTAAGACTTTGTGTTTTTATCCAATGCCATGGATGGATGACACTATGAGCTTTATGTTGTTATTTATTTTCAGAAATTACACTATCGACTTCTCTTTGGTATAACAAAGTTAGATTTATTTTGAGTATGGCATGTATAGGACTTGGTCTTTTTGTTATGTCATATTTGTTAGCCAAAATGTTGGCTATTAATGCTACTCAATTTATTTTGTAATTGGTAATTGGAAATTTGGCCAATACTTGACAAGTTCATATATTCAATGATGATGACATTTATGAAGTGCATTATGGTTATGTTGTATGTTGAGTTGAATTGGTATAAGTATGATTGTTTTGTAGGGTGGCATTTGGCTTGGTAAATAGCCTTACAAATGTCCACATGGGTAGACACACGGGCGTGTGTCTAGGCCGTGTATGACACACGGTCAACCCCATGGGCATGTTGATAAGTCGTGTGTCCCCATGCATGCTAGGTTGGCAAGTCAGTATGCTCAGTAGTAAACACATAGGTAGAGACACGACCTTGTGTCTCAACTGTGTGGGAGACACGGCCTAAAACATGGGCATGTGACCAGGCCGTGTGAAGCCTGCACTTGAAATTAGGAATTTAATTCGACACACGATCTAAGGACACGGGCGTGCGCCTTGGCCATGTGGCCATATTGAGATGATGACATCATAAATAGAATGCCAAGGTTTTCACACACGGGCGTGTCATGGCCGTGTGAGAGATACGGGCCAAGGACACGGGCGTGTGTCTGGCCATGTGAAAACCCCTGTAGGTTCGAATTGAAAAATAATTCCACACGGGTGTGGAACACGGGCATGTGATAAGCCACACGGGCATGTCCCACTCTTTACACGGACGTGTGGCCCTGTTTTAGGTCAAAATTTTCTAAGTGTTTGAAAGGTTTCGGTTTGGTCCCGCACCATTCCGAGTGTAAGTTTAGGGTCTCGTAAACCTATATTAAGGACATTATGGTCTCGAATGGAAATTTTTAATTTGAAATGAAGTTTTTTTGGATCGATATTGTAAGATTGAGCGAGTTAAGTTTTGTAATGCCTCGTGCCTGCCTCAAAAGTCAAATACGGGTAAGGGGTGTTACATGTTGGATATCCTACAGTTCTAGAGGGATACTGTGATGCAAACTGGGCATCTGATAATTATAAGGTCGGCTCTACCAGTGGCTATGTGTTTACTTTGGGTGGAGTAGCTATTTCTTGTAAGATTGCTAAACAGACGTGTGTTGCTTGTTCCACCATGGAATCAGAGTTTATAGGTCTTGAATTAGCCTGGCGAAAGGCCAAGTGGCTCAGGAATCTGGTTGCAGAGATTCCTTTATGGGGAAATCTTACACCTCTTATGTCCTTATTATGTGATTCACAAGCCGTCATATGTGTTGCTCAAAACCAAACTTACAATGGCAATAAAAGGCATATACTAATAAGACATGAATGTGTGACACATTTAATAAAGAATGGAGTATTCACCATGGAGTACGTAAGATCTGAGGGGAACCTAGTTGATCCACTAACCAAAGGTTTATGTAGGAAAATGGTTCTTGATTCATCGAGAGGGATGGGTCTTAAGCCCATTGGTTGAGGAATTGATGGAGAATACCCAACTTAGTCTTTTAAGTTCAATGTGGTCAAACGAAACCATGGAAAGACTCATAGTGTACATCTTTACCTATCTGTATGGCACACAATGTACATGCATAAGGATGGGCTCCTTGCTCTTAATAAGTTCATACCAGAGTTTGGGTGTTCATGTTAAGACGAACTTGATGAATTCACTAAATTTATAGGATGAACTACTAGATGCTTTTAATGATTTCATAACCCAGGGTTTGGGTGGTCATATTAAGACGGGCTTGATAAATCTATTGAATTTATAGGATGAGCCACTAAATGTTCTTAATGAATTCATATTCCATGCTTTGGGTGGTTCTATTGAGATGGACTTGATGAATTCACAAAATATTTAAACTGAGAGCTTGATCTTATTAAATGATATTAATGATTTCATAGCCCTACTCCAGGTGGTCTATACTGAGATAGACTTGATGAAATCACCTACATAAGTGTTAAGGATTAGCCAGCTTCTATGAAAGACGTTGGGTGATTGTTCTAAAGCATTTACTTGGATCTAGAGGTATATTGGTTAAATTGTTGATCTATTGCAAAACTAAATTGGACCTGAGTTTAGTCATGTTTTGAGTTTACTCCTATTTTAACGAGTTCTAGATTTGTTCACTTGTTAAAAGAAGAATTTCTCATTTCGCTATGTATTAGTGCCAATCTAACATATACTAGTACTTAAGCGGTTCATTTTGCTATTGCTCTTTTTCCCATTTTTTCAAAAATCTTTATTTCTTTGAATTAGTGGGGAAATATGGGTAATGCAAAGAAATCCCACATTGATAAAACATTGGCCATTACAAAGGTTTAGACATAGTTTTTTGGGGTTTACTCCCATTAAGTAATAAAAGACTAAGCCCATTCATACGCGATGCCGCCATCACCCGTCCGGTTCGTGTTCGTGTTAACACGTACGCACGTGTTTCTTTTTAAGTGCGGTTTGCGTGAATTTATCAGAAAAATATTTTTTATCTATAAGATTTTCTAAAGTTTGGTTGTTTCATAAAATAAATAAATTTTAAATTGAATGTGCGATTTATTGGAAAAATGGGTTTGGAAAACGCAACGGAAAATAAATTTAGGGAAAAATTAGAGTTTTAAATTTTTTTCTAAAACAATATCTTGGTTGTGATATCGAAAGTAATAAACGCTTAATCAAAATTGTACCTCTTTGATTCGTCTATGATGAGTTCTTCGACCAAGTAGTCTTCTCTGCTATCCTCAAGCTCACGTCTGCCAAGTGTGGGCTCGCTTCGAGTCAGAAAATTTTTCACAAAACTTACCAGTGGGGTAATTTTACAATTTCTCTAAACTTTTGAGTCAAGTTGTAAATCAGAAAAATATCTCTAGAATTTTTTTGGAATAATCTCTTCAGAGAATTTTCTCTCTACAACTTTCTCTTGAATTCAAGTGTCTGTAAATAATGACCCAAGACTCTCTTTACATAGGGAGAGTTTAGAGAGTTCAACGATGATTAAACTTAATCACTTTAATATTAGATTAAATGTTATATTAAAATTAATATTAAATATTATCAAAATAATAGAATGTTGTCTACAAGATAACCATGCAATTAAATTTAATATTAAGATAATCATATTAATATTAAATTAATAAAATACTATTAAGATAAGTATTAAATTAAATTTAATATTAAACTATTAAAATAATATTATTTTTGGTATAGTTAATCTGAAATCAAATTCTCTGGTAAAATCTTAGTAGGAGTGTAACTCTTCCACTGCTCAACCACCGATGACCATCCGTTGTCAGCTATCGAGATGCCGTTGTCAGCACTGCGGTGTCCGATGATGCAGGTGCAACACCCCGAGCCGATTCGGCTCCTACTGATTCGGTCCGGGTCAATGATGACCCGGTCGATCTGATCTAGCCACCAGTTGGACTATCGGCACGGTTTCACATATCAAACTCGGTTTTAAGCTCCTGGGCCCAATTTACGATCTTAGGTCCAATTTTCAAGTTCAATTACTCTTTGGGACAATTGGCTGACTTGAAAATTAACTTCCAAAAATATATATATTAATTTTAATTGATCTGATTAATTTAAATTTATTTGATTAAAATTAATTTTTCCAAAAATCACTTAGATTTTCCAAATTAATTTTTCAAGAAAATTCTTTAATCAAATTCTCTAGTTGAACAATTCTTACGACCACCTAATTTAATTCCACATCGAATAAATCAACTCAATTAAATTATTCCCAAAGTCGTAGAATTTTCTGTTGATTCAAATGTAGTCCGATCGAGTTTTTGTTGAGCTAGCGGAGGGACCAATTGGACAGACACAATTAGGCTATAGTGATTGTAATTATGTCCAGAAGCATCATTTCAATAATTCGCAATTACTTAATCATGGTGCCAGTCCACAAGAAATACCATGATTGAAAACTCCTTATTGTATACACTATACAAAAACAATTCAAAGCTTGTTCTTTTAACCACATCTTTTGGTATGCTTCCCAAATTAAAACTTCTACAACATTTCCACTATTAACAAGAATCCTTTTAACCTCAAATCCAACAGTAGTTGTTGTCACCACCATAGGGTCATTTCCTTCCTCGTCACACATTGACTCCTCATCTTACTCACTAAAATCCTTTTAACCACAAGCCCGAGTGACTAGCCCGTGTACCCTTCGAAATGGCCTCACACGCCCGTGTGCCAGGCCTTGTGCTAGGCCGTGGGAAAACTGTAGGTTATATTGACTTGTGCCACACGGCCAAACCACACGCTGGTATGTTAGCCGGTGTGAAGCTACTGACTTTGTTTCTAAATAAGTGTCAAGGAACACACGCCCGTGTCACCTAGCCGTGTGCCGTACACGGTTGAGACATACACCCGTGTCTCTGCCCGTGTGGAGAAAAGTAGGCTATTTTCCAAGCCATTTTTCTCACCCAAATTTGCATCAACCTAAACACATCAAATAGCATATGACCATATCATCAATAGGCATTCAAACCAATCACAACCATGTCCAAATCATGCTATACCAATACCAATAATAAATAATGTTCATAAACATCACATTTGGACATCAAAATCATACCAATAGCGCTTTCTAAAATCACCTAAATGGTAAAATGTATACATTAGACATTGTGCCTAAAACTTAGCATGAAATTTCATCTCAATTCCAACCATTTGGTACCAAAAACACAATTTCACAAGAAAGGCATTCATATAGCAACTATACACCACATTTCACAAGACCATTTGTACATATATACAATTCAAAATATATTACTACTTTACAAGCAAATTCAAATGGCCAAAACTCATAAGACATATAGGCTACATTAGCCAAAAGACCTATACATGCCATATAACAAAAATACACAAAGTTCAAAAGTACCAAAACAACGACCGGAGCAAGCTTCGAAATAACTATAAAACATGAAAAAGTAAACAGAGTAAGCTATTAAGCTTAGTAAGCTTGTATGGCTAATAAGTACAACTTACCATTCATTCACAATATAAAGAAGCATAAGGAAACATAGGTAAGTTATAATCAAATCCAAAGGTTAGCACATAATCATAACCATGTTAGTCATATATGAGTACATCAACTATGAATTACTTGACATACTTCTCACAAATACTTGAACTGGTTCGTATCATATCTTATATCCTCGTACCATCATCTTCGACCGTTGCACCATTTAGAATACTATTAGATACTCGAAAATCTCACACACTAAGTGCCAATACATGGTGGAAACCCTCTTTATCTCATATCTCATATAAATGCTCACTTTCGAGCTATCACTGAGTCTGCTCACACAAGCTAACAGTCAAGACGTAGCTACACGATGCTGCTCATACAAGCAGATGAGTAACCACAACACATGCCAGAAAACTCAGCCACCGGTAGAACATATATGACCAGCACCCAAAACACGGTAACCCTAATGACATGTCATTTGTATCCTATCTATTCCTAAGGTTCAACCGGGATCTCATACATTGCCAAATCTTCATCGAGTATTTTCGTGAAGTCATATTTATCAAGAATGCAATATTAAAGCATTTAACATACGATTATTAATGCTTATTAACATACGAACTAACCTTGAATTAATACGGAGAAAAATTGAACGATCAATCCACTACTTTGTTTTTCCCCCGATCTAATTCTGAACGTAGCTTTTCTTGATCTATATATAATCAAATTTAACTTATTTAAATAATATAATCTAAAATTCATATTATGGCAAAATTACTATTTTGCCCCTAAACATTTGACATCTTTACAATTTAGTCACTAGCTCATAAAAATGCAAATTCATGCAATTTAATCCACACTCATGCTAGCCGAATTCTATACAGATCCATAGCGTCCCATAATTTTCATTATTTCACACATTTACAACATAATTTTCACATTTCACAAATAAATCCCTGATTTGCAATTTTATTAAAAATCACTTAATAAAACCATTCATTTTCTACCATTAAACTTCAAAACACATACACATTCAACAATGGTGAAACCCTAATACTTTAACAGTTTTGCAAATTAGTCCCTGGGCTAGCTAGACTAAGCTACAACGACTTTAAAAACATAGAAATCATTAAAAATCAAGCAAAATTGCACTTACATGCATAATATGCTCTTGGCTGAACCTTCAAGCTCCTTCAATGGAGTTTTCAAGTCTAAATTTCTGTGGTAGATAGGAAGAAACAAGATGATGGCTTTGGTTTAATCATTTTACTATTATGTAATTATTAAATCACTAAATTAACCTTATTAATTAACCTTTGAAAACATCCATTTAGTGTCCATAAATGTCCACTCACTATAACAATGGTCTAATTACCACATAAGGACCTCCACTTTAAATTTCCATAGTTATTAGACACCTTTAGCTATTAAAACACATCTTTTGCACTTTATGCGATTTAGTCCTTTTTATCAAACTAAGCATGCAAATGATAAAATTTCTTGACGAATTTTTTATACAATCATACTATCATGATGTAGACCTCAAAATAATAAGAAAATAAATATTTACACTTCAGATTTATGGTCCGAAACCACTGTTCTGATTTCTCTAAAAACGGGCTATTACAACTTTCCCTCCCATAGGAATTTTCGTCCTCAAAAATCTTACCAGAAAATAGGTTAGGGTACTGTTTCTTCCTAGCTTCTTCAGTTTCCCTCATAGCTTCTTCGACACCATGTCATTGCCAAAGTACCTTCACTAAAGCTATGCTTTTGTTTCTTAACTCTTTAGTCTCCTGAGCCAAAATTCTGATCAATTCTTCGTTATACGACATGTAGGGTTGAATTCCAATCTCTTCCAAAGAAATTATGTGCGATGGGTCCAATCGGTACCGTCATAACATTGACACATGAAACACATTATGAATATTTTCTAGCCCTGACGGTAACTCAAGTTGATAAGCTACTGGCCTAATTCTCTCGATAATCTCGTATGATCCGATAAATTGCGGACTCAATTTTCCTTTGTGACCAGATCGAAGAATCTTCTTCCACGACGATACTTTTAGAAACACTCTGTCGCCAATTTGAAATTTAATATATTTACGTTTCAAATCCGCATATGATTTATGTCGATTTGAAGCTGCTTTCAAACTGCTGCGAATTACTTTCACTTTCTCTTCAATCTCTTTGATCAAATTAACCCCGTGAATCTTTTTCTCGCTAAGCTCAATCCAGTACAACAGAGTTCTGCATTTATGACCATATATAGCTTCATATTGTGTCATCTTTATGATCGATTGAAAGCTATTATTATATGCAAACTCAACCAACGGTAAAATTTTTTCCCAGTTGCCTTCAAAATCTAAAACACAGCAACGAACCATATCTTCGAGAATTTGAATCACTCTCTCAAACTGACCATCGGTCTGATGATGAAATGTAGTGCTAAAATGCAACCGCGTACCCAAATCCTCTTGCAATTTCTTCTAAAATCATTATGTAAATCACGGATCTCTATCCGAAATAATAGAAACTGGCACCCCGTGCAATCTGACAATCTCAGAAATGTACAACTCAACTAATCTATCAAGTGAAAAGCCTGTACATACTGGAATGAAATGTGCAAATTTCGTTAAACGATCAACAATAACCCAAATTACATCTTTCTTTTTTGAAGATAGGGGTAACCCCAATATGAAATCCATCGTAACTCTATCTGATTTCCACTCAGGTATCATCATTGGCTATAATAGTCTCGAAGGCACTTGATGTTCGGCTTTAACCTATTGACAAATCAAGCATCTCAACACAAATTCTAAACTGTCTCATTTCATGCCCGACCACCAGTACATCTGTTTCAAATCACTGTACATCTTAGTACTCCCCGGATGAACAACCCAAATAACATCTTTCTTTTTCAGAGATAGGGGTAACCCCGATATGAAATCTATCATAACTCTATCTGATTTACACTCAAGTATCATCACTGGCTGTAATAGTCTCAAACGCACTTGATGTTCAGCTTTAACCTATTGACAAATCAAGCATCTCAACAAAAATTCTGAAATGTCTCTTTTCATGTTCGACCACCAATACATCTGTTTCAAATCACTGTACATCTTAGTACTCCCCGGATGAACAGATAAGCAACCACTATGTGTTTCGTGTAAAAAAATTTGTATAAGATCAGGATTCCTCGGCACACAAACTCTACCACGGAACAGCAAACAATGATCGAATCCGATCTGATACTCTGGATCAGTAGTCGACTCGCCCTGTACTCTTTTAGCTTACAATTCATTGTCACATTTCTGAACTTCATAGATTTGCTGGAGAAACACCGGTTTAGCTTTTAACTCAGCTAAAATCGAACCATCATCAGATAATGTCAATCGTGTATTCATCGCTCTCAAAGTAAATAAAGATTTTCTACCCAGAGCATCTGCAACTACATTCGCTTTTCCCGGATAATAATCAATCACTAACTCATAGTCTTTCAAAAATTCGAGCCATCTTCGTTGTCGTAAATTCAAATCTTTCTAAGACATCAAATACTTCAAGCTCTTGTGGTCGGTAAATATGCGGCACTTCTCACCAAACAAATAATGTCGCCAAATTTTCAATGTGAAAACAATAGCGACTAACTCTAAATCGTGTGTCTGGTAATTCTTTTCATGCAGTTTTAACTGTCTGGAAGCATAAGCTATCACTTTGCCTTCTTGCATTAAGACACATCCCAAACCGTTCAATGACATATCACTGAAGTTTACAAATTCTTTACCGACTCAGGCTGAACTAAAACTAGTGCTTCAGTTAACAGTGTTTTCAACTGTTCAACACTCTGTTGACATTTCTCAAACCACTCAAACTTCACATCTTTTTGTAATAAACGAGTTATCAGTGTAGCTATCATCAAGAACCCTTTTACAAAACGCCGATAATAGCCAACTTTCCCAGAAAACTTCTGACCTCGGATACGTTTCTTGGTGGTTTCTAGTTAACAGCAGCTGAAATCTTACTCAGATTAACTCAGATGCATTCTACTGAAACAGTGTGTCCCAAACCAATTTCTAGGAGCCAAAACTCGCACTTACTGAATTTAGCAAACAGTTGATTATCTCTCAATGTTTGTAACAATCTCCTCAAATGCTCAGCATGTTCAGACTCATCTCGAGAATAGATCAGAATGTCATCAATGAATACAACAACGAATCTGTCTAAATACGGTCTGAAAATTCTATTCATCAAATCCATAAAAACTGCAGGGGCGTTAGTTAATCCAAATGGCATAACAAGAAATTCATAATGCATGTACCTGGTTCTGAACGCAATTTTTAGCACATCCAAATCTTTAACCTGCAATTGATAATAACCAGATCTCAGATCAATCTTCAAAAATATTATTGCTCCTTTTAACTAATCGAACAAATCATTAATTCTTGGGAAAGGATACTTATTCTTAATAACCTTGTTTAGCTGTCTATAGTCGATACATAATCTCATTGATCCATCTTTCTTCTTTACGAACAGAACTGGTGCACCCTAGGGCGAGAAACTAGGTCATGCAAAACCTCTATCTGTTTACTCTTGCAACTGAGCTTTTAGTTCCTTCAATTCTATTGGAGCCATTCTGTACAGAGCTATTGATATCGATGATGTTATCAAACTCGACCTCTCTGATCGGCAGCAATCTGGGTAACTCTTCTGGAAACACATCTGGATATTCACAAACCACTAGCACTGATTCAATCTTTGATTCAAACAATTTTGTACGCAAGGTAAGCATTACAACCCTTTCTCACATATTTTTGTACTAGCATCATCGATATCACAACAGGCAACCCACTCGAATCATCGGATTCAATACAAAGAATTTCACTATTCTAACATTTCAACTCAATAGTCTTTCGTCTACAGTTTACAATAGCATCATGTAGAGTCAACCAATCCATATCCAAAATCACATCGAATTCATCGAACGGTAAAAGCATCAAATCGGCTGAAAACAGTAACCCCGTGACATCAAAGGACAAATCTTACAAACTTTAACAATTAGAACATACTGGCCTAAGGGGTTCAATACTTTAATCACAAATTCAGTAGACTCAACAGGTAAACTTTTACTAGACACTAAATTCACTAGACTCAACAGGTAAACTTTTACTAGACACTAAATTCACATAGACATATGAATGGGTCGATACAGGATCAATCAAAGTAGTTACATCAGTGTCATAAAGAGAAAATGTACAGGTGATAACATCTGGTGCCGACGCATCTTTGCAAGCGCGAATAGCATAAGCTCTACCTGGTGCTAGAGCCTCGGATCTCAAGGCAGAATCCTTTGTTGCACCTTTGCTACTATTCACATCTCCAGTATTTTTAGGTGGTCTCCCTCTGGCAACTGTATTACTCGGCCTTGTATTTAGAAATTTGTCTTTTGCAAGTAACTCAGAGCAATCACGAATAAAATGATTTTGCAAGCTACATCTGAAACAAGCTTTATTATTCATCCAACAATCTCTAAAATGTCATCTTCCACATTGTTGACACTCAAGTTTGTTGGCTTTGACACTACCAATGCTCGATAGTGAAGTGGCTTGAGCTTTTGGACTTGTGAGTTGCTTCCCACGATCTCTGGTGGAATACCCCACTGAAATAGTCGAGCGGTTATAAGAATCTCTTGATTTCTTTGACGATGAATGATACGATTTACCCATTAACCTCTTTCTCGAATCTCTAGCCTCAGAATCAGCTCTTCTCTTTTCTTTGCTAAGCTCATCGACTTTGCAAGCTCTATCAACCAAAACAACAAATTCTTTTAGTTTCAGAATTCCTACTAAAAGCTTGATATCTTCATTCAACCCATCTTCGAATTGCTTACACATAATTTCTTCAATGGAGACGCATTCTCGAGCATACTTACTCAGTCTCACGAATTCTCTTTCATACTCAGTTATGGTCATATGACCCTGTTTCAATTTTAGAAATTCTATTCATTTTTTATCAAGACACCGTTGACTTATATATTTCTTTCTGAACTCAGTCTGAAAGAATTTCCATGTGACTCATTCTCTCGGCACCACAGATATTAAAGTGCTCCACCACTGGTATGTAGTATCTCTTAGAAAAGAAATAACACATTTAACACATTTCGCTGGTGTACAAGATAGTTCATCAAAAACTCGAGTTGTATTCTCAAGCCAAAACTTGGCTCTCTCAGGATTATCATCAACTGTAGCTCTAAACTCTTCAACCTCATACTTTCGAATTTTATCAACAGGCGGCATACTCATACGCAAAGGATTCAAACCTTAAGGAGCTACGGGAACCGGTTGGGGAATAGGTGGGGGTGGAGGTTGCTAAACAACTGGATTTATTCGGACAAACTCAGTGAACCATTCATTCATCATTTGGAAGAAGACTTCCTTAGCCTCTCCTCCATGACCCTTAAATACGGGTCTCGATTCAGACGGCGCTACTCCGTGAACGGAGGCTGGCGCTTTACTTTCTACATCATTGAAAACTGCTTGATTAGGATCCGTTACTATATGAAAACATAATTTAAAGCTGTCAGAAGATATCACACTATCACAGGTTAAATATGGCATGTATAGCTAGACTCACACACGCTATGTTAGTCTTAAAATTGACTAAACCATAGTTCTAAAACCAATAAATGTAACACCTCTAACCCGTATCCATCGTCAAAATAGGGTTACAGAGCATTACCAAACTTATCTCTTAAATAATCACAAATTTCTCATATCTAAACAAAAGTCATTCAAATACAGTTCTATAGTCCCCAACACAAGCCTTCAGGGCTTAAAACAAGCAATAGACGTGGTTCAGAACTAAATCGCATACTTAATAAAGTTTTAGAAAAACATAGAAAATTTTCAAAATACAAGGGACACACGCCCGTGTCACGGGCCGTGTGGACATTCGAAATGGGATCACACGGCCGTGTCCCAGCCCGTGTCTGACCCCGTGTAACTCATTGACTTGGGTTACACGGCCAACCACATGCCCGTGTGACTAGCCCGTGCACCCTTCGAAACTGGCTCACACGCTCGTGTGCCAGGACATGTGCTAGGCCTTGGGAAAACTAGAGGGTATACTGGCTTGTGCCATACGGCAAAACCACATGCCCATGTGTTAGGCCGTGTGAAGCTACTGACTTCGTTTCTAATAAGTGTCAGGGAACACACGACTGTGTCACCTAGCCATGTGTCATACACGGTTGAGACATATGCCCGTCTCTCTGCCCGTGTGGACAAAAATAGGCTATTTTCCAAGCCATTTTTCTCACCCAAATTTGCATCAACCTAAACACATCATATAGCATATGACCATATCATCAATAGGCATTCAAACCAATCACAACCAAGTCCAAATCATGCTATACCAATACCAACAATAAACAATGTTCATAAACATCACATTTGGACATTCAAAATCATAACAATATCACTTCCTAAAATCACCTAAATGGTCAAATGCATACATGAGACATTGTGCCTAAAACTTAGCATGAAATTTCATCTCAATTCCAACCATTTGGTACCAAAAACACAATTTCACAAGAAAGGCATTTATATAGCAACTATACACCACATTTCACAAGTCCATTTGTACATATATACAATTCAAAATATATGACTACATTACAAGCCAATTCAAATGGCCAAAACTCATCAAGACATATAGGCTACATTAGCCAAAAGACCTATACATTCCATATAACGAAAATACACAAAGTTCAAAAGTACCAAAACAACGGCTGGATAGTGTGATGAGATTTCTGACAACCTCCAATCCGAGCAAGCTTCGAAATCACTATAAAACATAGAAAAGTAAACAGAGTAAGCTATTAAGCTCATTAAGCTTGTATGGCTAATAAGTACAACTTAACATTTATTCACAATTTAAAGAAGCATAAGTAAACATAGGTAAGTTATAATCAATCCAAAGGTTAGCACATAATCATAACCATGTTAGTCATATATGAGTACATCAACTATGAATTACTTGACATACTTCTCACAAATACCTGAACTAGTTCGTATCATATCTTATATCCTCGTACCATCATCTACGACCATTGCACCATTTGGAATACTATCGGATACTCAGGAATCTTGCACACTAAGTGCCAATGAAATCATCTCTATCTCATATCTCATATAAATATTCACTTTTGAGCTATCACTAGTCTGCTCACACAAGCTGATGGTCAAGATGTAGCTACACGGTGCTGCTCACACAAGCTGATGAGTAACTGCAACAGATGCCAAAAAACTCAGCCACCGGTAGAACATACAAGACCAGCACCCAAAACACGGTAACCCCTAATGACATGTCATTCGTATCCTATTTATTCCTAAGGGTCAACCGGGATCTCATAAGTTGCCAAATTTTTGTCGAGTATTTTCGTGAAGTCATACTTATCAAGAATGCAATATTAAAGTATTTAACATATGATTATTTAATGCTTATTAACATACGAACTTACCTCGAATTAATACGGAGAAAAATCAAGCGATCAATCCACTACTTTGTTTTTCCCCCAATCTAATTCCGAACGTAGCTTTTCTTGATATATATATATATATAATCAAATTTAACTTATTTAAATAATATTCTATTCAATTTAAACCAAATTTTATATTATGAAAAAATTAGTATTTTGCCCCTAAACATTTAGCCTCTTTACAATTTAGTCCCTAGCTCATAAAAATGAAATTCATGCAATTTAATCCACACCCATGCAAGCCAAATTCTATATAGACCCATAGTAACCCATAATTTTCATTATTTGACACGTTTACCACATAATTTTCACATTTCACAAATAAATCCCTAATTTGCAATTTCATTAAAAATCACTTAACAAATGTTGTTTATCTAACAACAACAATTCATTTTCTATCATTAAACTTCAAAACACATACACATTCAACAATGGTGAAACCCTAATACTTTAATAGTTTTGCAAATAGTCCCTGGGCTAGCTAGACTAAGCTACAACGACTCTAAAAACATAGAAATCATTAAAAACCTTGCAAAATTGCACTTACATGCACAATATACTCTTGGTCAAATCTTCAAGCTCCTTCCATGGAGTTTTCAAGTCTAAATTTCCATGGTAGATAGGAATAAACAAGATGATGGCTTTGTTTTAATCATTTTACTATTATGTAATTATTAAATTACTAAATTAACCTTATTAATTAACCTTTGAAAACATCCATTTAGTGTCCATAAATGTCCACTCACTATAAAAATGGTCTAATTACCACATAAGGACCTCCACTTTAAAGTTCCATAGTTATTAGACACCTTTATCTATTAAAACACATCTTTTGCACTTTATGCGATTTAGTCCTTTTATCAAATTAAGCATGCAAACGATAAAATTTCTTAACGAAATTTTTATACAATCATACTATCATGTTATAGACCTCAAAATAATAATAAAATAAATATTTTTACTTCGAATTTGTGGCCCCAAAACCACTGTTCCAATTTCACTAAAAACGGGCTATTACATGCGTTTTCCTCTTTGTATTAGACGTTGCCCATTCTTCATATATACAAATTATGACATGTATCATTCCCCTGACCTTCTGCTTACCCTTATCACCACCTCGCGAACTCTACCCAGATGGTAAAGCCTCCTGTGCTACAAAATCCTTTAGTTCGCCATTTCTAACACCCTCTTCTATAGCATCCTCGAAAAAGAAACAATCATTGTCTTGTGCTTCTTGTCATTGGGAAAAATACATGTCTCTTTAGTTGGACCTCAACTGACTAGGTTGCACAGGTGGTGGACTCGACAAAATTTCTCAAGCTTCTCACCTGATTAATAATATAGGTACGTGAAGCATTTAAAAGAGTGTAAACTTCAAATTTTTCATGGGGAACATACCTTCCCGTGTGCTCGCCCTGAGGCCTTTGGAATGTCATTTGTTATTCATTCTGTGAATAATTCCTCTGTTTTCCCCCATCTTGGACTCGTAGATTTTGAGAAGAAGGACTTTGTTGGCCACGCACACTCTAACAACTCCTAAACTGCCTATCATCCCTCTGAAAGGTATTGCGAGCTTCCCTTTTAATTTTCTCAACCTCAGTAAATTTATGCGTCCTCTCATATAAGTCTGCCAAACTCTATGGTCTATTATCAATAAATGAGTACTGAACATGCTTATTTTTAACTCTCATAATGAAGACATCACTAGCCCATTGGTTCTCTAAATTATTCATGTTTAACGTGGCTACATGAAATCGTTTCACATAATTCTGTAAAGATTTTCCATCTCTCTGCTTCACTGACATTAATGCCATTGGGGTGCTCATTATTGTCCTATGGGCACTGAACCTACCCAAAAACATATGACCCAACTGTGAGAAGCTTTGAATGAACCCTATGGCAAAGATAAATACCAATCCTTCGCACTTCCCTTGAGTCATTGAGAGAGCCTTACACTTCGTTGCGTCAGAAGCCCCTAACACATTCATGTAACCATAATATTGCATGAGATGTGATCTTGGGTCCCTTCTACCTTTAAACATCTCTTTCGGTACTTTGAACTTTTATGGCAGGCTCACAGCTACAACATCTAGAGACAAAGGGTTGCTGGAATAAAACAACCAATCCATGTCTTGTACATCAGGGTGTAATGCTTGAACGTCTCTACACAAAGCATCCATCTCATTTTGCCACAGCTTTGCATGTGCTCCAACAACCTTCTCTATCCTAGAGATTGGAATGGTCAAATTGCATATTTCTCTTTAACTCTTTATTTTATTTTAGTAGCTCCTAGTGAAACAACTGCATTGCTCAAACCTAGTACTCTACTGAGTCATCTATTATTTCATTAACCTTAGTTGTTCTTGTAAACCAAATAATTGCAGCGGCAATGCTCCCTAATCAGATGGAAAGGATGGCCCTAACCAGAAGGAATATTAAGATCAAAAGAATTAAAGACACCTCATTGGCCTGAGTTGCTTAAGTTCTCTGGTCGATTAGGAAACTAACCAGGAAAAAGGTCCACCACTCGAGGCTAATTGTCGATGTCAGAACCTCCAACTTGACATGATGGGAAGTTTTTAGGGAAGTTCTTGTTAGGGTCAGTCATCTTTTTTTTCTGATTTTCTGATGGTCAGAAGCCTGTCCATGCTCACCACACCAAATTGTTGAGTGTTTTCGTGAGTCTATCTCTCAATGAGGCCAATTCCCTATTTATATGATACAGTTCTTGGATGTGACATCCTAGGTAAGCCCCTATGCATGCCATAACATATCCTATTCTAAGATTAACACGTGTTCCCTAAGTGTGGGTTTGCTTGCATGATGATGTGAACCCACCACATGCGAACTCATGTAATGTAAATTATGCAGGCGATCACTACTAAAGTAAAAAGGATCGGGCTAGTCCCTTTCGGGTAAGCAAGTAACGAGTCAGTAATGCTGGACACTATAACAAAGGTTAATGTGAAAAGTAATATATAAGGATTATGGTCCCCAAATTACACATACGTAACTTTTTTGATATATCATATTCAGAAAAGAGAGATTTGTTTTCTCTAAAATAATTGTATGTTAATTTGGAAGATCAAAACCATAGAACTTGAAGATTCTAAGATATTGATGGATTCAGGTATATTTTTGCATCTATTTTTTTGTTCTTGATGACCTAACATAATATATCCAAAGATACATACATGGATGCAGTGAAATTTATTAAATTCCATTCACCGAAGTTGCCAATTTTCAAGCTTGGGAAATCAATAGACTCATGATAGCTTTTTAAATAGGATTTTGGCATTTCTAGGTTGAGATGTCTTCATGTAGTTTAGATATATATCTCTTAGCTTCAAAACACACTTTGAATCACTCAATTTTAAGTTCGAGAGCTCAAGTTATGACCATTTGAGTGAAGACTGCGCGAGAAGAATTTTTGGACGGGATTATGATAGAAATTACGAGTTTTGGGCTTTTAATTCATGTTTAAATCATATTGGGTTTGAGTTTTTGGCTTAATTTTTATTATATATGAGCCCAATATTGTATTTATCAACTCTTATTATTTTATTAGTCCGAATTTTTAATAATTATTAATTAGTTTAAGTTATTTAGGAGTTTTATGTCAACAAGAAAGTTTAGTTTAAAACTACTTCTTATTTAGATTAATTAGAGTTATAGTATACTAAGATTTTTATTTAGATTTATTTAGCTAGCCTATATATAGGCCTTTGCATTGTACACAAATCATTAAAACTATTATTAATCAAATTCTCTTTGAGTTTTTCTTTTCCAGAATTGTTCTTGAGTTTCTTTTAGAAGAGTTTTAACAATCTTTTAGATTGTGGGGATCATCTTCAAACTTTTTCTTGCTAAGGTTTCTATCTTGAAAGGGAAATTAGAGCCGCTTGAAGGGGGTTGTGGATTCTTCGTGTTTCTGAGGCTTCTTAGGACTTCTACATATCACGTTCTATCTTTTCAATCTATCTTCTTTATTTTCTTTTTTAGTGTTCCAATCTTTGATTTATTATTCTATTTATTTACCTTAGTTATTTATTTTTATTTGTTTTGTTTGACTTGGCTTTGATGGTGTTTCAAGTTGTGTCAAAATCCAAATTTCTTTCCGAATGACTAAAGCCCTAAGTCAAATCCGCGACTTGAACAAACTTTAGGATCCGCTTCCGCGTTCATTCGTAATCATCCGTATCATCTAAATTTATTACATTTTGTATCAAATTTTTACAATTTTGACAGAAAAAAATTATGATCATTGTAAAACTAGTGCATCATACCATTACTGCTAAAAATAGTACACAACAAGGGTTGAACCTATAACCTCTAGCATTTAGAGAATTCATGGTACTTTTATTGCCCAAAATCCCACTACATCTTAAAAGGTCTTGAATTCAAACATTGAAGGGTGAAAAAATGGTTGCTAAAAAGCAAACACATAACACTATGAGCACTGAAAATATAGCACATGGCAGGGTAGGAACCCATGACATGGAAGATAAAGAGGATTCACAAGTGAACTAAGGTACCACTCTAGTTGCCCGACGTACTTTATACTCGAGAGATCCTAGGTTCAAACCACTTTGTGCTCTTCAATGTTATGTTATGTGCTTGATAAACCGTAAAAGTAACATATTTTAATCCCACATTTAGTATGCTTTTGGATGATTTAAGCCTTGATTCATATAAAAAGGTGCTCTTAATCCTTTCTTTTCATGTTTTATACTCAGGAAAGCACCCAAGGATGAAAAGAACGAGAAACGGGCTTAAAACGGACCAAACTGGGCCAAGAGAGAAATCGACACGGCCTGGCCCAAAGCTAACACGTTCGTGCCTAATTAAAAGTCTGAGCACGGCCTGGCCACGATCCATACGAGCATGTGTCATGGCCGTGTCCCTGTCGCTGGAAAGAGCAATTTCATTCGGGAAAGGATACTTGGAGGCAAAGAAACACATTCCAAAGCCTATTCAAACACCATATTAGGAATTCTACTTAAATTAGGATACTTAGGGGCCAAGTAAGGCACCACAAAGTCTATATAAATACTTTAGGAGGCAACTTGAGAGGAGAGTTCGGCAGAAGCCAAAGGCATCGAAAGCGGCCAAGGAGCCAAGCCGAGAAGGTCAGAGTTAGGGAATAACACGAGGATAGCCAGTTGATCCATCCCAAGAAGTTGGAATTATACTCAAGACGGCGAAATTCTCCTTCAATTCCTTCAGGGGGTTTTAGGAATTTCCTATGTTTTGTTTTATCTTTTCTCTTGCGATGTTTTCTTTATTCATTATGAACTAAACCCCTCAGATACCTGAAGGGGATGAAACCTAGATGAATCTTGTTATTTGATTTTTAAGTTATATGATGAATTACTTAGTTTGTTCTTAATTATGTTGCTTAATCCAAATCTAATGTGCTTAGGTGGAGGAGGAATAGACCCTGCCTAAGAGAAGATCTAACATAATTAAGCGGAGTTGATCGAACGCCTAGAGATAGGGTTACGAGATTTTGCCAGATTAGGGTGAAACCTAATATGGGAGTCAATTGATCGATTTACTGCTATCCTGGGGGTTATTATAAGCGAATGAGAGTTCCACTAATTAACCTAGGGTTAGACATTATTCGCCTCGAGAGAGGGTTTAATATAGGTTAGGGAGTCTTACGGATCAAGCTAAGTAAATAGATCATATAATTAAAAGTTAGATAACAAGTGAAGTCTAGGTGGATTCTTCCTAAGGGTATCGTCGTAATCAACTGAGTTTTTCTTCTAGTTATTTCCCAATTCTTTATTTTTGTCTTTGTGTCTTTAGCTTAGTAGTCGTTTAGATTAGATCAACTTCACTATATTTTGGGCTAAATAATAAAAAGAAAGTTAGCATTAATACTTTTAGTTCCTTTGGGTTCGATAATCCGGTCTTGCCTAAGCTATACTACTGTTCGATAGGTATACTTGCCTTTAATCGTTGTCAGAGTTAGTCTCCAGGATCGATCATTCTTTTAGAAATTTTAAAGCTCTGATTGCAGCGATCAAGTTTTTGGCGCCGTTGCTGGGGAACTAAAATATTAAGAAAGCTTAATTTTTATTACTTTAGCCATTTTTTTATTGCAATTTTTTTATTTTTTTATTTTTACTTTGCTATTTTTTCTTTGCTTTGACAGGTAATTTTAGTTTAGATGGCACTAAATAACTATTACTGGCAAGTTATGAGGACAATGCCAACAAAAGCCGCCAGTGACTCCAACCTCAACATGGTCACCAGGTTATCTAACCAGCTAGAGATTATGAATAAAAAGATTGGTGGTTTGTATAGTTTCTTGTAGGTACACTCAGTAATGCAATATGAGTCGAATCTAAGAGGAGTGGTGAATCCTGAGTACCCACCCTACGGATATGGCATGGAAAATGAGCAAGCTCACTATATGGGTAACTATTCTAGACCACAAAATAATTTTTATAATGACACTTATAACGCAGGTTGGAGTTACCATCCCAGTTTCTCGTGGGATGATCAAAATAGCCAAAGACCGAAACTTCCTCCAAACTTTCAACAACCACCTCACCAACAGGAAGAGGAGTCGCACCTTGAAGAGATGCTGACAAAATTTTTGGCAGACACAGAGAAATGTATCCAAGAAACTGAGAGAACAATCAAAAGCAATGAGAGCCGAATCGTGGAAATTACTAAGTCAGTCAAGGAAGTCACTAACGCAGTCAAACAACTTCCAAAGCTGATGTCAGAACGACCGCAAGGGCGTCTACCTAGTAACACGGAGATTAACCCTAAGGAGCAAAATCAAGCCATCACCGCTCAGGACAGTAAAGGGTTAGATGAACCCAATGCAATACCAGAAAACAAGGTAGACAAAGTAAAACAGAGGTAACACAAGAAAAGCCAAAACCGGTAATCAAAAAGTACCAACCTCGCATACCTTATCCCGAATCAATGAAAAGAGACGATTTAGAAGAACAATTTGGTAAGTTTCTTAAACTTTTAAAGAAATCACATATTAACTTACCTCTTCTTGAAGCTCTTTTTCAGACGCCAGACTCGAGGAAATTCTTAAGACAACTCTTGACAAACAAACGCAAATTAGATAAGGAGCACCACATGGAATTAAACGCAACATGCTCAACAATGTTACAGAATAGACTACCGCAAAAGCAAAAAGACACAGGGAGTTTTACAATTCCATGTTTAATTGGTAGTTTATCTATTGATAATGCTTTAGCTTATTTAGGGGCAAGCATCAATGTTATGCCTTATAAAATGTTTAAACAACTAGGTCTAAGGAAACACAGACAAACTAGGATGAGCATTCAGTTAACTGATAAAACCATCAAAATTCCTAGGGGTATAATAGAAAATGTTCTAATCAAAATTGATAAATTCATATTCCCAGTAGATGTTGTTGTCTTAGACATGAATGAGTACAATTCGATTCCTTTAATTTTAGGAAAACCCTTTCTAGCAACTGCTAGGACTAAAATTGATGTTGGTACAAGAGAACTCATTCTTCATGTAGGTGACGAATCAATCAGTCTACAAGCTTTTGACTCGGCTAGGACATCTAGTGATGAAGGTGAGAAAGTAAATTCAGTTGATAATCAAATTGTTCAACTTTCACCACAGGAAACACCACAAGGCTACAAACCTGAGCCGAATCATGGGCCCTAAGCCTTACAAGCTCATAATAGTGAATTGTTAGTGGAATCTGACCCAAGGCAAGAACCTGTGGTAAGTGAAGGTAAGGTTGAGGTAAGCCATGATATACCAAAACCAGCAATTACAGAGTACCAACTTCGTGTGCCATATCCCGATACAATAAAGAAAGACCACACAGAGGAAGAATTTGGTGAACTCACACTTCGTGTAGACGACGAAACAATCACTCTTCGAGCTCTTGACTCAGCTAGGACATCGAGTAATAAAGGTACGAACATTAATTCTATTGATAATCATTTGGTTCAACCTTCTTTACAGGAAGCATCACGAAATCACCTAGCTGAGCTAGATCTTAGACCTCATGCCAACAAAAAAGAATTGTATGAGGAACGAAGCCTTAGGGTCGACAAATTAGAAGAATGGAAAACAAAACTTAAAGAAGAACTGGAACCACACGAAGTGAAACCAAAGGAGCCTCCAAACGAGCTGATAGGAACAACGAATCACTTTAAAGTAGGAGATCAGGTATTGTTGAATAAGGAAGACCCTCGAATCACCAATTCAGACCTCAAGACAAAAGAAGAAATCACTTTTGAGGTACATAATGTCTTCATATACGGCACAGTCGATGTAAGCAATCCTAAATTCGACACTTTTAAGGTAAACATTACTCGACTTAAAGTATATATCCATAACCGAAGTGATCGCATGAGAAAAGATTTTCACCTCCTCAAACCACCATGACCATACGAATGAGAGGTAAAGTCTAGCTTAAGACTATAAACGAGCGCTTCTCGGGAGGCAACCCGAGCACTAACCCCATTTTTACATTTTTTTTATTTATTTTTTCTTTTAGCACCTAACCATAAACTAACAAAAGAGCAGATTTCTAGGCCACACGGCCCTACACACGGGCGTGCCCGTGGCCGTGTGGAAGCCAGGGGATGAACCATGGGCGTGCTAGTAGCCGTGCACGACATAGAAAAATTTCTTTTCCCGACACGGGTGGCGCTAATAGTCTACGCCCGTGCCGACGCCCCGTGCGAGGTTACTGAATTGTTAAGCACAGGGTAAACACGGCAGTGCCTTCCAACCGTGCCAACATTCTGACTTATCGAACACGGGAGGAGTATGCCTGTATTAAATGACCAAGTGAAGAAAGACACGGCACCACTACACCCATGGCTGTGCCCGAACACCCTGGACGCACCCAAAATTCAAAATCCCAAAACAAGGGCTACATCTCTATTTAAACCTCATTCTCCCTTTTTTTCTAGTTGTCTTTCATTTTCCATTATTTATTTTTATTTTTATTTTTATTTTATTTTCATTTCATTATTTTTTTACTTTATTTTATTTTCTTCTTCTTATTCTTTTTTATATTTAGATTTAGCTTAGGATACAATAAAATCAGACCGGCCGCTTCGAGGATTCAATTTCAAATGGTTCGAGAAGCTTCTCCATGTTCACCACTAATCCTATCCGATTTCTTTTCATTGACTTCATCCAAAATTCAGGAAGTTTCACTTCTCTCCCCATCTTATGATTTTTATGATTATTTGATATTATCTATCGTTGTACATTGAGGGCAATGTACAACTTAAGTGTGGGGGGTTAACTACAGTATTATTTGAAAATCCCTGAATTATGCCTTGTTTAAAAGTAAAGCTTCTCATACTATGATTAGAATGAAATTTCCCTGATTTATGATTTTTATTGATATGTTTTGGATTAAGTCATTGATAATTGTGCATTGATAATTAAATTTGAAGGATACTAGAGAATCAAGCATGATAAGTCTATTTTTCAGAAATTTAAAACTTTTAGGTTGCCTACCTGAATCTAAATGTTACCTTGAAGTTTGAAATTTACAAGGTTGATATCAAAAACCCATAATTTTTGTGAGATCTTGAGCCTTATAGAGCATACATTTTTTCTTGCTCACTTTATTGACTATGAGTGTGTCAACATTGATTTGTTATTCTAGAACTTGCATTGATTATACTTGTCGAGACCACACCTATGATTTGATATACCGAGATGATAAAGACACCTAGGTTTTATTCCACTTACTCCACTAAAAGCCTACCTTCATAATTAACCCCTAGTGAACCCCGTTGATCCTAACAACCCTTTTTTATTGACTCACCTATTAATAACCCAAAAACCCCTTTGTATTTGTTACCACCCTTTCTTTTGACTATCCTTTAATCGAGATATAATTTGATTAGTTACCGAATTATATTATGCTATGAGCTGAATTCATTCAGTATTACTTAGTTTGTTCTAAATAAAAAATAAAAGAAATCGAAGTATATTTAGTATTAGTGGTGAGCTTATAAGTTAAAGTTTATTTTTCAAAAAAAAAAGAAAGAAAGAAAGAAAGAAAAGCTCGTATTGTTAGGATTATTATCAGTTGATGTAAATATTATTTCAGTATTCCTAGGTAGATACTTGTCAATTCAATCTCGATTCTAACCTTCTAATTTTAGCCTTTATCCACACCTTAACCCTAGCCCCATTACAACCCTAACAAAGACCTTTTTATTTGTTTATCATATCATATTTTAGTGGTGGAGAGTTGATTTTCATGCAAGCCTATGGGATTAACTTTTCATGTTCGACTTTTGAGAGCTTAATTTTGAACCTTAAACACCTCGAGTGATTTGAGTGAATCTTTAGTGAGGATGTCAATCCTTGTCGATTTTGAATTAAAGGTAATTATTTAGATAAGGGGAGGCACCTACATTTTTGTGCTACAAATGTATGACCTTGATTATTTGAATCTTTAGGACTCTTTGAGTTGAGTTATCCATGTATGAATTATCTTTGAATTACGATGAAACATTATTGATGAATACTATGAATCGAGGAAGTCCGTTTTAATTATGAGTTGAGAATTTTGCTTGAGGACAAGCAAAAGCTTAAGTGTGGGGGTATTTGATAAACCGTAAAAGTAACATATTTTAATCCTACATTTAGTATGCTTTTGGATGATTTAAGCCTTGATTCATATAAAAAGGTGCTATTAATCCTTTCTTTTCATGTTTTATACTCAGGAAAGCACCCAAGGATGAAAAGAATGAGAAACGGGCTTAAAACGGGCCAAATTGGGCCAAGAGAGAAATCGACACGGCCTGGCCCAAAGCTAACACGGCCGTGCCTCATTAAAAGTCCGAGCACGGCCTGGCCACAATCCACACGGGCGTGTGTCATGGTCTTGTCCCTGTCGCTGGAAAGAGCAATTTCATTCGGGAAAGGATACTTGGAGGCAAAGAAACACATTCCAAAGCCTATTCAAACACCCTATTAGGAATTCTACTTAAATTAGGATACTTAGGGGCCAAGTAAGGCACCACAAAGTCTATATAAACACTTTAGGGGGCAACTTGAGAGGAGAGTTCGGCAAAAGCCGAAGGCATCGAAAGCTAGGCCATTGAGCCAAGCCGAGAAGGTCAGAGTTAGGGAATAACACGAGGATAGCCAGTTGATCCATCCCAAGAAGCCGAAATTATACTCAAAACGGCGGAATTCTCCTTCAATTCCTTCAGGGGGTTTTAGGAATTTCCTATGTTTTGTTTTATCTTTTCTCTTACGATGTTTTCTTTATTCATTATGAACTAAACCCCTCAGATACCTGAAGGGGATGAAACCTAGATGAATCTTGTTATCTGATTTTTAAGTTATATGATGAATTACTTAGTTTGTTCTTAATTATGTTGCTTAATCCAAATCTAATGTGCTTAGGTGGAGGAGGAATAGACCCTGCCTAAGAGAAGATCTAACATAATTAAGCGGAGTTGATCGAACGCCTAGAGATAGGGTTACGAGATTTTACCGGATTAGGGTGAAACCTAATATGGGAGTCCATTGATCGATTTACTGCTATCCTGGGGGGTTATTATAAGCGAACGAGAGTTCCACTAATTAACCTAGGGTTAGGCGTTATTCGCCTCGAGAGAGGGTTTAATATATGTTAGGGAGTCTTACGGATCAAGCTAAGTAAATAGATCATATAATTAAAAGTTAGATAACAAGTGAAGTCTAGGTGGATTCTTCCTAAGGGTATAGTCGTAATCAACTGAGTTTTTCTTCTAGTTATTTCCCAATTCGTTATTTTTGTCTTTGCGTCTTTAGCTTAGTAGTCGTTTAGATTAGATCAACTTCACTATATTTTAGGCTAAATAATAAAAAGAAAGTTAGTATTAATACTTTTAGTTCTTTTGGGTTCGATAATCCAGTCTTGCCTTGTAACATCCCGAATTGGGCCTAGTAGGATTGGGCCCAATGGGCCTTGGGCGTAAGAGTGTTTAAAATTTTGAAAACAAAAGAATGGAATTATTGCAAATTGGACTTATTAGTTAAGTGAATTTGGAAGGTTACGAGGTTTCTATGAAGTTCCGGGTTCGAGTTGGGCCTTAGTAAAATTTTGTGATTAAGCCTATTAAGGAGAGATTGTAAGTGGCATCAAGGCTTATGGAAATAAATGAGTAAATGGTTAGCATAAGATGAGTAATTGGTAAAGAGGTTATGACATTAAGTGATGTACCTTGAAGGAAGAGGTTCAAATCCCATTGTTTGCAAATTTGACTATTATTTTTGCTTTCCTTCCTTATGTGTCGGCCAAGAAGTATTTTTGGTAAGTGTGGACTTCATTATTTTGGTAAGGTGGCTAAAAGAATATGGCAAGGTTAAAGTTTGGGAAAGGAATCAAGAGGAATGGGAAAGAAATGGGGACAAGAGGCTAATATCGGGGGAGGTGTTTTGGAAAATATGGGTGGCCAAACTCTTATCCTAAGGGAGGATGCATGTGGACTGTTTTGAGGTAGATAGGTGGCTAAAAATTTTATTTGGCATTTGGAAAAGACTTAGCTTTGTTTTGGCCAAAATTCCTTTGACAACTTTGTGTCATTCTCTCCCAATTTTGCAACTCTCCTTGCCGAAACCTATTAGCACAATAGTGCATTTTCTTTCTCTTTTGTTTGACCACAAACTCATTTTCTTTCCACCTTCTTTGATAGCCGAAATTCTCCATTGCCTTTTGATTTAATTTTTGGTGCTTGTTAGGCCAAAAACCTTTCTCTTTGCACTATTTGGTACTCTCCAATTTTCTTTTGCTTTATGCCGAATTTACAAGCCATTGGTGAGCACACTTTCTTCATTTCTTTTCTTGGGGGCTGAAACCTTAATCCATCTTTCACCATTCTTTTTGTTGTCGAAATACTCACATTTCTTTTTGGTTCATATTTCTTTTAGTGTCGATCGAAACATTCCAAACACCTTGATACACCTTCTCCATTCTTTTAATCATTTCTTCTCATTTGTGTTGACATTCACTCCTTTGATCAATCGAGTGATAGTGGAAGGTTGAAACCTTGACTCATCCGTAGCCATTGTACAATCGTTAGAAATCGGAACTATATCGTTAAGGTAATGGATTCATCATGGTTCTTTTGGATTTATTTCGTTGACCGGTTATTTTGCTTAACGAAATAGTGGTTGTGACTAATCGATTATATTTTTAGGGACTAAATCGCTCGATCTATCCCTCGTAATAAGAGACACGGATTGTTGGTAAGTGATAGATTGTTAATCAATCACAATATTTGGTTGAAGTTGTAAATTGGGTTTTGGACTAATAGTTGACCGGTTGTACCTTTAGGTGCCGCGGAGAGTATCGTGTTACGGATTCCGAATAAGGTGTGTAATCCCGTACCCTTCCGAATATATGTTTGAAATGGTGAGTAAATCTCACATCTCTCTGAAAGTTTACATGAAATATTCTGTGATTCGGTAGAAATACCGAAGAAAACCGATAACCGGCATCCGTGATCACTCGGACGTGCGTATGCTCGTAGTGGTAATCATGTTTTGTAATAAAATAGTTTCTGTCAGAAACAGTGGCGTGTATTTGAAAAATCACGAAAAATTGGATCAAAGGAATTACAAAGTGAGTAAGATATCAGATTAAAGCTTACTGTGTCTATTTTAATATGGAAGAAACGGAGAAGGAAAAGGATTATTATATTCTGAGATATGTTAATTTTAGTGAGACTGGTTCTGAATGACTTCGGGGTATTCTGTTCTGTCTTGGAAAAATCGTATAAAATTGTACAAAGTGAATTAAGAGTTATAATTGATATGTATGGATTCCTTAGTGAACCTATTTTCAATAGAAACAAGTGGGAGAAGTATATGAAAAGCGTACAGTAAGATATTTGATATTAAGGTAAGTGAGGTCAGAATCGTTGGACAATGAAACAAGGGGAACTTTAAGGAATAAACTGTACTAAATGGTTAAGCTAAAAATTCTGGAAAAATTATAGGAGAAAGATATATGAGTCTAGTTTCAAGGAAAATTTACGGATTTAGATTTTGAGTTTTCTAACTCGAGTTATAGTCAGTTTAGTCAGTACGATGCAGATGGATAGTTTCGATTTTTATGCCCCAAATTAGTAATTAAGCCTAGGTTACAAAAAATACCATCATAACCTTAGAGGGTAAATTACCGAATTACCCTTAGTGGGTACGATTACCGAATTATAGAAATGCCCTTACGGGCCGAATTATGAAATGTCCCTATGGACCGAATTACGAAAATACCCTCTATGGGCCAAATGTGATATGTTGCTATATGGGCCGTGTGATAAAAAGTGATATATGGGCCTCATGTTGCTTAATGGGCCAAATTGCTAGATTGCTTAATGGGCCAAGTTGCTAGATTGATTAATTGGCCGAATTTGCTAGATTGATTAATTGGCCGAATTGCTAGTTTGCTTAATGGGCCGAATTGCTAGATTGCTTAAGGAGCCGATTTGATAAATTACCATATGGGCCAAAATGAGAAATGGGCCAACTTGTAGTATGGGCCTTATGTTGAAATTATTATATGAATATTGTTATGCTTTGTATATGTATACATGATTTCATGGGTGGGATAAAATTGAAGAGAAGATCTGGTGGCCCTGCCACAATCTAGTTCGGGTGGCTCAGCCACAAACATTTTAAATGGCTTTATGCCTGCGATTGGTGTGTTGGCGGGGTGGGTTGACTTGATCCCCACAGGTGTGTTGGTTGGTACGGGTGGTATGTAGCGGATGGAAAACTAGGTTTGGTTGGGAAATTGCATAACACATGCATGTTATATATATGATATTATGCTATGATTGTAAATGGGCTTAGGCCCAAAATATTGCTATGTGTGTTCCGACCCAGTGGATGAGGGTAATGGGATTATACACTGAGTTCTTGTAACTCACCCCCTCTTTTCTTAATCCCTGTAGGTGATGCTCAGTAACGTGGACTTGGGCCATGGATGACTCGGTGGAGGCCATACTTCAGAAATGGTGTTATTGAATTTAAATTTCTATTTCCGTTTATTTTATTATTTTGCTATTTTGGTTTAAGTTGTAATAAGGCCTCTGAACTATTTATATTTTTGCTTTATGGTTGGGATGTTTTTATTATTTTTCTTAAATTGTTTAAAACGAGAATTTTTTAAAAAAACGTAAATAAAGGTTTTCCAAAATCGATTAACAAATGGATTTCAAAATAAACTTTTACAAATATGATTTAACTCGAACTTTCTTTCGAATTATTAACGACATTTTCAAAAGTCACGGATTTAAAGTTCAATTCCTTGATTTGTGATTCATCAATCAATCTTTCAAAAATACTTGTATTTTATCAACGTTTCCGCAATGTTTCAAGATGTTTTTGCAACTCTATTTCAAACGTCACTTTTTCGTAAATCGCTTATTTCAAATATGCTTTCACAACCAAAAAGGTTTATTAAAGATAATTATGTTTTCACGTAGACATAATTGCTTAAGTGTTTTAGGTTTTAACAAAGAGGCTGTAATTCTCAAACAAGTTTTTAACAATTGCAAAGATGGTTTTGAAAAACACTTCCATGTGACACGCCAAATTCGGGCTTACCTTCTAGGCCGGGTTTGGGGTGTTACATGCCTAACCTATACTACTGTTCGATAGGTACACTTGCCTTCAATCGTTGTCAGAGTTAGTCTCCAGGTTCGATCATTCTTTTATAAATTTTAAAGCTCTGATTGCAGCGATCAGTGCTCGTTTTCCAATGATGATCATGATCTTGCTCTTTAGTGACATCGAGAGATGCCTTTAAGCTCTTTTTAGAGTCAGGGACAAACCTTGAAAATGTAATACTTTTCAATGTAACAACACTTAAAAGAACCAATAAGTAGTTGGAAGTCATGGAAGTGGACTTCCTCCCTAGACATTTGAACGAAGTTTGAATCTTAGAGTCATCATTGTTGGAAGGGTTGTACCTGAATACCACCCCGGCACAAAACTATACTCAAATCATCAAACAGATGAGAACATTTGTGGTTTATTAAAAAAAAAACAAAACTTAAAAGAAAACAATACATTTACATTACGTCAAATTATGCTATTAGACCTTGTACTTTGAGTAAGTTGTGGATTTAATGCATGTACTTTAATTTAGTCATTTTTAGTCTCTATACTTATAAAATTTTAAAATTTTAGCTCAAACTAAATAACAACTATTAAATTCATTAAGTTAAGTTCTATTATTTTTTAAAATTTGATATGTCAAACATATTATCTCATGTGTAATACCATGTTATCTTACCATCTCCATTTTATTACTCACAAAAGAAAAACCAATTATTAGATCTAATGGTTGTCATTTATATTAAGACTAAAATTTCGAAATTCAGAAAATATAGCGAATAAGAATGATTCAGTTGGAAAACAATGAGTAAATCTCTAAATTTAATTATAATACAAGACTAATAGTAGAATTTAACCAAACAAATTTAACTGCTACCATTTGATTAGAACTAAATTTTCAAAAATTGAAAAGTTTAGAAACTAAATTTGATAAAATTAAAATTTAGCCTTTACGCTATCAACAACATACACTATAACAAGTTATTTATTTTATTTTAAATATTAATAATTATAAAAAAAAATTAAAATATCAAATAATAAAAAATAAAGAAAATGCTTTTTAAGGTCAAATGGTGAAACCTGATCTTAATTGAAAATTTCCCTGACCATCTGAATGTATGACTCAATGCATCAAAATTTCTTATAAAAATCTAGGTTCAACTCGCCTAGAACAATTTTTCATTGTTAAGTGCAAATCACAAGGTGTAGAGTTAAAAAGAGAAGAATATTGGCATAATAATTTATTTGAACCTTTAATTTAAAAAAAGATTATTTTAGTTCTTATTTAATTTTTCATCTCTTTTAGTTTTTAAATTTATATTATTTATCAAATCACCTAAATGAATAGAAAAATTAACTTTATTAATTTTGTTGATGTAATATACACATAAATTATCATGTGGATACCACATCAACATTTAATTAAATTTAAAAAATTTAAAATGTGATTAATATGTTTAGATTTCAAATATTCAAATTGTGTCGTAATCTCACACTTACAACCATACTCAAGATTCAAAAATGAAAACATAATTTCAATCCTAACTGTTTTTTAAATAATCTTAGATTTTGAACAGAATCTCAAAGTTTTTAGCAATTTTTTGCTTTTACTATTTAAAACAATTTTAACTTTTTATGGAAAAAAATGTTAAGTTTAATCAAAAGAAAAAGAAAAAAAAATCATATTATTCTTTTCCTTTTTTATCCAAATAGTGAATTTTTGGTTTTTTTCTTAGTTGGTTCAATAATATGAATACGAATAACTAATAATTATAAATACACACAATAGCTATATATACACACAAGATTACGATATATGTGTATATACACCCGCAACACTCTTGTCACTTAAACATACAATCTCTCTATATTTCAAATACATAATTAATATATTATTTTTTATTAAATAAATATAAAATTTTATAAACACAAAGGATTCATAATCATATAAATAAATTATCATAATGATGTTGAATTGTTCAAAAAAAAAAAAAAAACTCAATGGTTGTTGGATTGAATCTAGATGTTAAAATCAAGATGTAATAAAAATGAATTTCATTAATATATTATAATTTTATAAAAAAAATGAGAATTAAAAAATTCAAAGATTCAAATTTGTTAAAAAAATTTTATGCTAATGACAATTTAGTAAAATATGTTTATAGATAATCTTAATTGTATTAACTTATAACTTAATTGCATTATATATATTTGAAACTATGTCTTTTATTTTAAATTTGCTTCAAACTTCAAAATATTTTAATTACATTCTTAAACTATCAATGTTATATGAATTTAATCTTTCAATTATAAAACCCTTAATTTAATCATTAAATGACACATTAAATTTTATGTAGTATAATTTAAAATAAAAATTTTAAATAAAAATGAATATTGTAGAAATGGATGTTATAAAAATCTAGTGGTGTTAGTCAGGTACCGATAAAATATTTTTAAATGGAAACATATTTTTTTTTATTTTCAGAACATATTTTTATTATTATTTTTAGAACATACGTTAACAATCTATTAGGTATCAACCCAAAAACCTAATGGTGTTGGTTAGGTACCAATAAAAAGTACAAACTTGGCTTATGATTTCTAAAGTTTATGTAACACCCGGATATCTAATTACCCAGAAATTTCAGACAATTGGAGGACCAAATTAAGAGAGATCGCAAGTTGGTAGCCTTTATTGAAAAATCAAGAAAAGTTAGAAACTAGATTGGACATAGTTGAGAACTTAACCTGGTTCGGTTAGAAAGGAACCAGTCGATTCCATGGTGGGAGACAATGATTGTGAAGGCACAGTTCTCATGAGGTTGGTAATAGAGCAGGAAGGACTATAAATAGTTGGGAAATGGCTTCTCAGAGATGATTTCCTGCCTGAATCTATTTCATTTTCTTTCGTTCTTCATCCTCTTTGATAACTTGAAGAAGAAATAGCCATGGAAGGTACTGCATGGAGCAGACTTCATGAGGATGGAGATGGAAAAGTAGGAAAACTAGCAAGTTGGAATGATTCTAAGACCTTCAGTATATGTAAGGTTATGTAAATAAAGTCATGGATTTTCAAAACCATTTTAAGGGTTTTGCATGCTTATGAAAGTCTAAGCTTTTAAGATGAAAAGCAAGTTTAACCAGTAGAATTTTTGTTGTGATGCTTAGCTACTAGAAGAATGGAAGCTCTGGCGTTCGAGAAAGCTAAGCCGTGGAAATGATGAAGCTTTAGGTGAGTTTCTAAAAATCCAACCATGGAAGTTATGATCTATGTTGTCTGAGTATGTCTTGTTTGCATAAACATGAATATTCGTGGATGCATATCAGTAAGCATGAAATGATCATAATATAATGTGCATCACATAGTCATGAAAAATGATGATATGTGCATGTTTTGCATGAAAACTGTGGGAAAACATCAATGGGATATATGAAGTTAGGATGGGAAATTGGGAGTGAAACTTTTAGAAACTGCCACAAGTGAAGCTTCGGGCCTTGTGAAGGGAACACTACGGTGTTCAAGCATCAAGGTTAGGTGGTGTATAGGAGGTAATAGGAGGAAGATTTAGGAAATGAGAACCATGGAAAGGTATTTACCACGACGTGGTATCGACTAGTCCTTCAGGGCAACACTGTGACAACGGTATATGGTGTAAGACCATAGATGAAAGATGCTATGGCAGTCTAGTATTAGGTACGTAGCGTAAGACCATAGATGAAAAATGCCATGGCAACATGGTACAATGTACAATGTATAAGGTATACTGTGTAGGAGCATAAATGAAAGATGTTATAACAGTCAGTTATAATGAGTAGGACCATGGATGAAAGACTCTACGGCATCATATGATAGTACATCATGATGGCGAATCAGTGAAAGACCATGTATGAAAGACTCCATGGCATCCACAGAGATAAATCGCTAGGGCAGTAAACACAGAAAAAAGATAGTCCGATGGGACAGTAAACACATGACAAAGATAGTCCACTAAGATAATAAACACAAAATAGACAGTTCGCTAGGATAGTAAACACAAATAGAGTTCGTCAGGATGGTAAACACGAGGTAAGTATATCAGGACAAGGGAAATGAGGTAAGAAGGGTGTAAGACCACAACTCGACTATGGCAACCCATAGAGTCCACTAAAGAAAATGCAGAAAGTCTACCAGGACCTCAAGTGAAGGATATACTGCCAGGGCGACAAGTATGAGAACCACACAGGTAGAAAAAAAGCCCAAAAAAAGTGTAAGTAGTGGCAAACAAATCTTGAGAAATCTGCCAAAAATGATGAAAGTGGTAAAGATAGATGTGAAAACCAACAAGGCATGGGTGAAGACCCAACAAGAATTAGAGGAAGATAGGCTGTGCGAGAGCTGGCTTAATTATGGAAAAGTAAGAGGGGAAAATTGTCCGAGAGTCGCAAGTAAGGATCTGTCATGAAGAGCCACTAGGGGTGGCTCAAAAAAGTTGTACGTGAAAGGCAATCCCATGGAAAGGATGGAAATTTCTCCTCCAAGATAAAGATTCTATTTAGGGACAAATTGTCTTTCAAGATTATCCATTTTTGAGAAAGGCCGAATGCGGGTACATCACCACGATGTTAGCACAGTAAGGAGAAATCAAGCAAGTCAGTTAGCAGACTTGTATAGTGGCACGTGTGATAGCCAGTTGGTTCGGCAAGTTAGACCGACCTTTACTTATGGGATAGATGATTTCCCAAGTAAAGGTTGGAGTAAGGGGAAGATTACTTGAAGTAATCCCTCCATTGTTACCAATAGGGTGGAATGACAATGGGTTCACCAGAGAGGCGGTGATTGATGTAAGTCAGCCTAATACGAGAATGGCAACAAGTTCTTCCAGGCTATAGTATGAAACAAAAGGAGTCTACCAAGGACTGGCCTGACCAGGAACGTCCACCAAGGAAGGTATGACCTAAGGAGATAGGGAAGTTACCATAGAGGTCTTCAAACACCCTGTATGTGGGGTGTATGAAAGGAAGAAAAAATGAAAAGTAAGGATAGAATTCATTGATGTGGCGAGGTGTCTAAATTACAATCAAGTGGAGAGTTCGATCAAAGGAAGGCCTTGTAGTGAGCTGAGTAGCTCGGAGGATCGGGTAGAGTCCATGTAACAGCCCATTTTTAGTGAAATTACAACAGTGGTTTCGGGACCACAAATTCGACATGAAAATATTTATTTTATTATTATTTTATTGTCTACAATATGTTAGTAGTGTCGTATAAAAAATTCGTTAAGAAATTTCAACGTTGGCATGCTTAATTAAGTAAAAATGGCTAAATTGTAAAAGGTGCAAAATTAAAGTTCTATAAGCTAAAGGTATCAAATGATTATGAAATTAAATAGTAGAGGGAGTTATGTGGTAAATAGACCATTTTTATTATGAGTGGACTTTTATGGACATCATTTAAATGATGTTTAAGGTTAATGGTAAAGGTTAATTTAGTAATTTCATAAATTAAAACTAAAATAATGAAAAAAGGGTATCATCTTCTCAATGGAAGTTCACCGCCGAAAATGAGAAGAAGGATAGCCATTTTTAGAGCTTAAGTTTCAGCTAAGATTATAACCTTGCATGTAAGTATGTTTTTGACCCATTTTTTAATAATTTTTATGTTTTTGAAGTCATTGTAACTTAATCTAGCTAGCCCAAGGACTAATTTGCAAAACTGATAAAGGGTTAGGGTTTTTGCCATGAAAGTATTCATGTGGTTTTTGATGTTTTATGGAAGAAAATGAATCTTTTTTGATTAATAAACAACTTTTGTAAAGTGATTTTTATTGGAAATGTAAATTAGGGATGTATTTATAAAATGAGTAAAATACATGGTGAAATTATGAAATAATGAATTGTATGAGTTGTTATGGGTGTATGTTGAATTCGACTAGCATAATAAGTGGATGAAATTGCATGAATTTCATTTTACGAGTTTAAGGACTAAACTGTAAAGAAGTTAAAATGTTAGGGGTAGAATTATAAGTATGCAAAAAGATGTGTTTTGTGGATTGAATTGAATAATTGAGATTTATTGAAACATTTAATTGAAAATACTTATTTTTTTTAGATCAAGATATATCTTAGCCGGTAATAAACCGAGGGAAGGCGAAAGTCACGGATTAGCTCGATCGTACTCCTACGCGCTAGTTGTCAATGTAAGTTCATAGTATTTAGATGTATAATTGAAATTCCATATACATATTTTCATCTTATAACCATGTAATAAAATACTTATGTTAACTATACCTAAATGCACATACGTGCCCTTATTTGTACTTTGGTACCCCTGATTGCACATACGGTATATGCCCCTATTTATACTTTGGTAATTTCAATCGAGTAAAATAAAAGTTTCATTCAATTGATGATAATTTTATACGTTTTTGTGTATTATTTTGTATATCATTATGGTTGACTTTTGGACGGATCGAATCTACGGCTCACACTATCCATCGATGTTGGTAGTTCTTGTTCTCTTTAAGGTTGTGGCATGTATATGTGGCTTTATAGGTTGTTTTGGTGTAGTATGGTGAATTACCAAACTAGGTGAATAGATATCTTTTGGTACAAATAGGATGTTATGAAAGTAAACACTTATGTATTGTTTTGGTTTGTTGATGAATTTAGTTGATATGTTTGGTTTATGAATATGGTATATTGGTTAGTGTGCTTTTGGCACTTTGATGCTTTGTGGATTGGTATGGATATGACCAATTTGGTATGTTTGATTTGTGGTTAATTAGGAAATTTTTTGGTATGAAGATAAGCTAGTTGATGAATGGTTAAGTGTGATCATGTTTAAGTATGTTTTATGTATGTGTTTGAAGTGCCTAAATGGCATATTGGTTGTACGGATTATTATCCTATTGTATGGATTTTTTTTATGCAGGTTTTGAGCATGTTTAGAAGTTTTCAACATGTGTGCCAAAGTGCCTAAGTTTATGCTTGTGAAGGGTGAAAGAAATGGCTTGATTTTAGCCATTTTCTTGTCCACATAGCCAAAGACATGGGCGTGTGTCTTAGCCGTATGTGACATACAGCCATGTGACATGGTCGTGTTTCCACTGTAGGTTTCAAAGGATTGCAAGTCAAGCAGTTACATGGCCTAGCACACGGCCTGGCACACGGGTGTGTGAGGCCATTTCGAGAGTTACATGGCCTGGCACACGGGTATGTGGCTTGGCCATTGACCCAAGTCAGAGAGTTACATGGGCACAGACATGGGTTGGGACACAGCCATGTGTCCCTACTTCGAATGTCCACACGGCCTGAGACACGGGCGTGTGTCTCAGCCATGTGAGCCACACGGTCGTGTGACCCCTGCAATATGAAATTTTTTAACTTTTTCCTTATTATTTCAAATGTTCCTGAATTAGTCCTAAATTATTTTTAAAGTATTTCTAAGGCCTCAAGGGATCGAATAAGGGATGATATGTATGCATTTGAATGACTTATGATATGATATATGAAATTTTTGAAAATGAATGATTTAAGTCGCATATTTATGGTAATGCTCTGTAACCCTATTCTGGCGACGGATACGGGTTAGGGGTGTTACAACCCACCACCCTGATAAAGAACACTTGCCTCGAGCGAGCAAGGAGGAAATTTATGTTTAGTTTAATTTACATTTGTTACCTTCGTGCGATAGGGTTAATTTATGGTGCAGTGAAGGAACTCACTAAGTTCATCTGAACTTATAAGAGTTTGTCTGATGTTCGTAGGATTTGCAAGGTTAATTGAGGACTTAGAGAATGGACCTAACTAGACAATGACAAGATTGGGGATTGTAGGCAGTTAGAGTCATACATATAGGAAGGGGGTACCATTGGAGGCTTCGCCTCAAGAACAATAACAACGAAGCCAGATAATATCCCTAAAATCTAGATTTTTGGGATAGTTAGCCCTTAGCTGAATTTTAAGAGTTATTTTGTAAACAAATAGTTTGTATAGTGGCAGAAACCTTGTGAGACCAAGCTTTTGGATAAGCTTGACGCTTTTGATGTAGGAAGCATTATTGTTTCAATATAGTTTGTTTTATAACAGTTAGCCGATAGAATTTAGGATAAGTTAATCAGGTCATACCCGGATCTGGCAAATGGGTCTGGTTAAGGGTGTTACAGTTTAGGTATCGGTTAAATGTCCCCAAAAAATACAAAATATGTACAAATTGCCAAGTTTAGGTGCCATCGTATATATACCCTTAGAATGTTTTAAAGTTTAAGGATCAATTTAGAATGAAAGTATAATTTAATGATGTCTAATGCAATTAACTCTTCAACTTATGGGTAAATTACACTATTAGTCACTGAACTATGGGTAAATTTTCATTTTGGTCACTTAACTAAAGAAAGTTACAATTTGATCATTGAACTATTCGAAAGTTTTCATTTAAGTCATGAACTATTCAAGACTTTTTATTTAAGTCACTAGATTCATTTTTTAAAAAAACTTTCACTAGCAAGCTCCAAGCGACGATTTGATGATCGATATAGTGGATCAGTACCCATCGACGAGTAGAACATACCTTAGATCCAAGTTGATTTGATGGTCAACGTAACACCCCTTACCCGTATTTTACGTCGGAACCGGGTATGAGGCGTTACCGTACTTGACGTACATGGTCATACAACTTTGGGTTATCAAATTCCACTCTAAATTAAAACTTTTCCATTATCATATCTAACCTCCTTATAATAGGCCTACGAGGTCCTAAACATACTTCCGGAAGGTTTCGGAAATAAATCGGAAACTTTTATGCACTTAGAAAAATTTTACCTAAACAGGGGCCACACGCCCATGTGGGCAAGCCGTGTGGCCACACATGCCCATGTCCCTCACTCGTGGTCGACACTGACTTATTTCATACGGCCGGACACACACCCGTGTCTAGGGCCCGTGTCTCTTACACAGCCTCGACACGCCCGTGTCTCAGCCTGTGTGCCAAAACCTTGGCATTTTGTTTATGACGTCATCACTTCACTATGGTCACATGACCAAGGCACACGCCCGTGTCCTTAGACCATGTGTCAAATTAAATTCCTAAATTCAGGTGTAGACTTCACACGGCCTGGGCACACATCCATGTCTTTGGCCGTGCCTCCCACACAGCTGAGACACATGGTCGTGTCTCTGCCCGTGTGTTTACTACTAAGCTTACTAACTTGCAATTCTAACATACAAGGGGACACACGACCTGGTCACACACCCATGCAATTGATCGTGTGTCACACATGGCCTAGACACATGCCCGTGCGCCTACCCGTGTGGACAAGAACAAGGCTATTTGCCAAGCTCTTTCATCACCCTAACTCACTCAAGCATAATTCACCCACTACCATCAATTCATTCATGCATATTCATTCCCAAAAAACCCAGCCATATACTCTACACACTTATGAATAACCTTTCATTCCATTGATTGACAGTAAAGAGCCATTTACTATGGCCATATAGAAAAGATTTCATCTATAAGGAGCCAACACATTTGGCCAAAATAACAAAACAATATACCTAGTCTAGCTCCTACACATGCCATTGCCATACTCAAAATGCTAGTTCTAAATATACCGAGATGAGACCAATTATCTCTGTATCCCAACTTGACTCTTTGTCACTATAAAACAAGGGAAAAGAAAAGGGGGTAAGCTTTAAGCTTAGTAAGTTTACATGTAAACAATAAACATCATAACATGTGCTAATCAATAATAGCATTTCACAATCAAAGATCATGCTTACTCATTCATCTCTTACCACAATCCAACCATATCACAACCAAATGCTCTTATTATTTAACATACATCCCTGCACTTGATCACCACATGATCACATGAAACAACACATCACAATTACACAATAAACCATTCTAGTAATACCAAACACTCGGTGGTATCGCACTTACCCACCATTTATTATTAACAGGGTGGTATCGCACATAGCCCACCAACAAGAATATTTACAGTGGTATCGCACTTAGCCTACAAATAATAATACTAACGATGCTATTGCACACAGCCCACTGTGAATAAATGATAAGGTGGTATCGCAATAGCCCACCAACAAAAATAATTAAGGTGGTATCGCACATAGCCCACCATTATTTACTACGGATAATATTCCACACCTACATATTTATTTCAACGTTCATATGAAGTTTATTCACTTTCTACCAAATTTCCATCCATTTAAATTGTAAGTGTTCTCAATCATACAATGCACCAATAAGCAATTACATGTATATTTAAGATGCATCGTTTACACATAAACTTACATCGGTGCAAAACGTGTTAATCAACGATCTATTCCGTAACCTTGCCTTTTCCTCGGTCAAGGTTGATTCCACGCTCTTCTTGGTCTATAACAATAAAATTCACTCATTCAATAACCCTTATTTCCTCTCAAATTATCAAATAAAACTACCAAAATCACTTACTTGCAAGAGATTTGTTTTGCTGAAAATTTGAACTCCAATAACCTTTATTTCCTCTCAAATTTTCGGTGGTAGAAGAAGAAGGAATAGTAAAAGATGATATCTCATCTTTTTGTCTTATTTTATTCATTTTTTTATCACCTAATGTCACCAAATTTTGACTAAAATTAATGCTCTTGTCCCCCTAAGCAACATGGCCGGCCATCACACATCCAATGGCCTAATTTCACTTTAAGGACCTCCAATTTGATATACTTTGGCTATTAGACGCCTCTACCTCTTATAATGGAACTTTCGCACTTTATGCGATTTAGTCCTTTTTCACAATTAAATATATAATTGCTAAATTAAAGCACCAAAATTTTCATATAGCCATATATTAATGCCGTAACACAATAAATAATACTAAAATAATTTTCCTCAACCTCGGATTAGTGATCCCAAAACCAGTATTCTGACTAGCCCTAAAATCGTGCAGTTACAACTCTCCACTCCTTTAGAGATTTTCGCCCTCGAAAATCTTATCGGTAAAAAGGTTTGGATATTATTCTCTCATAGCTTCTTCCGGTTCCCACGTAGCTTCTTCCACACCATGTTTTTTCCATAACACTTTTACTAAAGCTATGCTCTTATTCCTCAATTGTTTAACCTCTCGAGCCAATATCTTAATCAGCTCCTTTTCATAAGTCATGTCCGATCGTATCTTAACTTTCGTTGGAGGGATCAGATGCGAAGGATCGGAACGATATCGTCGCAACATTGACACATGAAACACGTTGCGTATTTTCTCTAACTCTACCGGTAAAGCCAATCAGTATGCCACTGGCCCAATCCTTTCAGTAACCTCATGCAGTCCTATGAATCGCCAACTCAATTTGCCTTTGCGACCAAATCTCAATATTTTCTTCCATTGGGATACCTTTAAAATACCTTGTCGCCCACTTGAAGCTCAATTTCTTTCCTTTTTAAATTTGCATAGGACTTTTGTCTAACCGAAGCATCTTTCAGACTATCTCGGATCACTTTCACTTTCTCCTCGGCCTCTTTAACTAGATCGACCCCATGAATTTGTTTCTAACTTAGCTCGATCCAATACAAGGGAGTTTGACACTTGCGACCATATAAAGCCTTGTACGGTGCCATCCGTATACTCGACTGATAACTGTTGTTGTAAGCAAACTGAACCAAAGGTAGATATCTTTCCCAATTACCTTCAAACTCTAACACACAGCATCGGAGCATATCCTCAAGGACTTGAATCACTCTTTCAGATTGGCAGTCAATTTGAGGATGGAACGCTGTACTAAAATTCAACCTGGTACCTAATGCTTCCTGTAACTTCTTCCAGAATCTCGAAGTAAATATAGGATCCCTATCCAAGATAATAGATACAGGCACTCCATGTAATCTCACCACTTCAGCAATATACAACTCGACCAACTTATTGAGGGTATAATCAGCACGAACCGGTATAAAGTGAGTCGACTTCGTTAGTCTATCCACAATAACCCACAAAACATCTTTCTTTCTCGAAGTCATAGGCAACCCCGTTACAAAATCCATAGTGATCCGATCCCACTTCCACTCGGGAACCATTACCGGCTGAAGTAATCCTGAAGGTACCTGATGCTCGACTTTCACTTGTTGCCGAATCAAACATCTCGTCGTGAACTCAAAGATGTCTCTTTCCATACCTGGCCACCAATAAAACTTCTTTAGATCATTGTACATTTTAGTGCTACTGGGATGTACTGACAAATGACCGCTGTGTGCTTCATGTAAAATTTTCCGGATCAACTCATCATCTTTTGGTACACAAATCCTGTCGTGAAACATCAAACAATCATCTGAGCTCACCCGAAAGTCAGAATCATTTCTCGATTCACACTTAGCCCTCTTAGCTTGCATCTCATTATCATTCTTTTGAGCTTCACAAATTCACTGAATAAATAGCGGTCTAACCCTCAACTCGGCCAATATAGCACCGTGCTTCGACAATGTTAAGCTCGTACTCAAGGCCCTTAAAGCATACAGGGATTTTCTACTCAAGGCATCCGCCACTACATTTGCTTTCCCCGGATGATAATCAATTGCTAGCTCATAGTCCTTCAATAATTCGAGCCACCACCGTTGTCGCAAATTCAAATCCTTTTGATCCATCAAATACTTCAAACTCTTATGATCAGTGAAGATTCGGCACTTCTCACCATATAAATAATGGCACCAGATCTTCAAAGCGAAAACGATCACAGCCAACTCCAAGTCGTGAGTCGGATAATTCTTCTCATGCGGTTTTAGCTGTATCGAGGCGCAATTGACTACCTTACCCTCTTGCATTAACACACAGCCAAGACCGTTAAATGAAGCATCACTGTAGACCACAAATTCTTTCTGTGACTCCAGTTATCCGGTGCCTCAGTCAACAGGGTTTTCAATCTCTCGAAGCTCTGTTGGCATTTCTCAGTCCATTCAAACTTGACATCTTTATGCAACAGTTTCTTCATCAGGGTAGCAATCATGGAAAACCCTTTACAAACTGTCTGTAATACCCCGCTAAACCCAAAAAGCTTCTGACTTCTGACACATTTCTTGGTGGTTTCCACTCCACAATAGCCGAGATCTTACTCGGATCAACTCTATTACCATCACCTGATACAACGTGTCCTAGGAATCTGACCTTTCAGAGCCAAAACTCACTCTTACTAAATTTAGCATACAGCTGCTTGTCTCTTAAAGTCTGCAAAACAATTCTCAGATGCTGTAACACCCCTTACCCGTATTCTACGCTGGAACCGGGTACGAGGCATTACCGTACTTAACTCACATGGTCATACAACTTTGGGCTATCAAATGTCATTCCAAATTATAACATTTTCATTCACACATCTAACATCCTTATAATGGGCCTACGAGGCCCTAAACATACTTCTGGAAGGTTTCGAAAATAAATTGGAAACTTTTACGCACTTAGAAAAATTTTGCCTAAATAGGGGCCACAAGTAAATTTTGCCTAAACAGGGGCCACACGCCCGTGTTGTTCAAGGGACACGCCTGTGTGCGCCTGAGACATGCACGTGCTCCTCACCTGTGGTCGACACTGACTTAATTCACACGGCTGGACACACGCCCTTGTCCCTAGCCCATGTCTCTCACACGGCCTCGACACGCCCGTGTCTTAGCCCGTGTGCCAAAACCTTGGCATTTTGTTTATGACGTCATCATCTCACTATGGTCACACGAAAAAAGCACACGTCCGTGTCCTTAGACCGTGTGTCGAATTAAATTCCTAAATTCAGGTGCAGACTTCACACGTCCTGGGCACACGCCCATGTCTTTGGTCGTGCCTCCCACACGGCTGAGACATACGGCCGTGTCTCTGCCCGTGTGTTTACTACTGAGCTTACTGACTTGCAATTCTAACATGCAAGGGGACATACGGCCTGATCACACACCCATGCAATTGATCGTGTGTCACACACGGCCTAGACACATGCCTGTGTGCCTACCCGTGTGGACATGAACAAGGCTATTTGCCAAGCTATTTTGTCACCCTAGCCCACGTAACATGATCTCATACAACAAATCATCAAATAAGTCAATCTGTGCAACAACACTTTTTTGAATAACCTTATATTTTCATTGATTAAAAGTATTGAGCCATTAACTAAGGCCATGTACAAAAGAATTCATCTATAAGGAGCCAATACATACTTGGCCAAAATAACAAAACAATTCACCTAATCTAGCCCCTATACATGCCATACTTAAAATGCAAATTCTAGCTATACCGAGATGAGCTGGTAGTGTGGGTGGTCTTCCAATTGTCTTCGTATCTTGACCCGGCTCTTTGACACTATAAAACAAGGGAAAAGAAAGGGAGTAAGCTTTACGCTTAGTAAGTTTACATGTAAACAATAAACATCATAACATATGCTACTCAACAATTAACATTACATACTAAGCAAAAACAATTCACATTTCATAGTCATGCTTACTCGTTTCATCTCTTACCACATTTCAACCATATCATGAGCATAATGCTCACATTCATTAACAATCATCCCTGCACTTATCATCACAAGGTCACATGATACGACACATAACAATTCCACAATAAGCTATTCATAGTAATACCAAACACTCAGTGGTTTCACACTTAGCCCACCATTACTCTTTAACAGGGTAGTATCGCACATAACCCACCAAATGATAATATAAACGATGGTATCGCACACAGCCCATCGTAAATAAGTAATAAGGTGGTATCACACATAGCCCACCATCAAGAATAAATAATAAGGTGGTATCGCACACAGCCCACCATTATTTACTACGGACAATATTCCACATCTACATATCTATTTCAACATTCATACGGAATTTATTCATTTTCTACCCAATCCAATCCATTTAAATCATAAGTGCTCTCAAACATACAATGCACCAATATGCAACAACATGTGTATTTAAGATGCATCATTTACACATAAACTTATATCGGTGCAAAATACGTTAATTTTGTGGTTTAATCAGAAACCTTGCTTTTTCCCTGGTCAAGGTTAATTTTGCACTCTTCTTGATCTATAACAATAAAATTTCACTTATTCAATCATTTTATAATCATAATACATCATAACCTCTATTTAGGCAAAAACGACCATTTTGCCCTTATACTATGGCAAAATTATAATTTTTCCCCTAGGCTCGTAAATCATTTTTCACCATATTTTCTCATTAAACAAGCCTACCTGAACATTTATTTCTCTTACAACAACTTACAAAACCATTTATTTCATGCATTTATTACACAAATTCAATATTTGCAAACAAGTCCTATTTAGGTGTTTTCCATGACAACACCCTTCACAAAAGTTGTTTCTCATCTCACTAACATTCATTTTCTTCCATAAAAACTCAACTAACAACATAAAATCTCTCATAGAAAGTCCTTAAAATTTCAACCATTTAACAAATTAGTCCCATCATTAGCTAGCTTAAGCTTTGGGGACTCCAAAAGTACAAAAATCATCAAAAATAATCATCAAAATGACTTACTCGCTGAAAATTTGAACTCCAAGAACCCTTTCTTCTTTACGAAAAGCACAGGAGCACCCTATGATGAATAGCTCAGTCTTGCAAATCCCTTATTCGTTAACTCTTACAACTGAACCTTCAGTTCTTTCAACTCTAATGGTGCCATCCTATACGGAGCAACCGAAACAGGTGCCGTTACCGGAATTAACTCAATTCCAAACTCGACCTCTCTAACTGGAGGTAATCCGAGTAACTCTTCCGAGAATACATCCGGATACTCACATACCACCGGTACTGATTTAACCTTTATTTCTGATTCTTAGGCATTCAACACAAAAGCGAGATAGGACTCGTATCCTTTCCTCAAGTATTTCTCGGCTACCATAGAAGAAATTATCACCAGCAAACTATCTGACTTACCTGATTCAACTCGAATAACATCTCCATTTTCACATTTCAATTCAATAAATTTACTATCGTAGTTCACTAAAATACTATGAGTAGTCAACCAATCCATACCAAGAATCAAGTCAAACTCATCAAACGGCAACAATATAAGATTTGCTGGAAAATAATGACTTCTAATTATCAAAGGACAATGGGTAGACCCCAGATTAATTAAAGCAATAACAGAGGTATCATGAACAGAAAAAGTACCCGTTATCACATCTGGAGATGATGTCTCTTCGCGAGCGCGAATGGCATAGGTCCTTGCAGGTGCTCAACCCTCTAGTCTCACAACAGAATCTCAAGGCGCACCTCTACTACTAGTCCCACCTCCCAGGTTCTTTTACGATCTACCCCTCGAAGATATATTGCTTGATCTCACTTCTTGCTTTCTTTCCTTCTCCTCCCTCTCTGGACAATTTCGGATAAAATGGTCGGGTGAACCGCACTTGTAACAATTCTGATTGTTTCCCAACACTCCCTAGTGTGCTGCCTACCACAATTTGGACACTCCAGTTTGGTCTTCGGATTGCCTACACTTGCCATCGAAGTGGCTTGAACTCTCAAGCCCGAGTATGTGTTACCTCGATCTCGATATGAATGTCCAACTGACGCTGTCGTCCGGGGGTTCATTTCCTTGGACCTCTTCGATTGAGTTCGGTATGATTTACTTATCGGCCTTTTTCTCGCATCTTAGGACTCACTCATGGCTTTCTTCTTTTCCTTATTCAGTTATTCGGCCTTACATGCCCAGTCAACTTTAACTCTAAAATCCCAACTAGCAGTCTAATATTCTCATTCAGCCCAACTTCAAACCTCTTGCACAAGATAGCTTCTGTAGACACAGACTCTTGTGCATACTTGCTGAGCCTAACAAATTCACGCTCATATTCTGCCACATTCATTTTTCCTTACTTCAATTCAAGGAATTCTTTCCATTTCTGGTCCACAAACCTCTAACTTATATACTTCTTTTGGAACTCCTCCAAAAAGAAGTCCCACGTCACTCTCTCCTTTGGAACCACCGACGTTAACGTCTTCCACCAATGATAGGCTAAGTCCCTCAGTAAAGACACAGCTCATTTGAAGCTCTCCTCAAGTGTGCAGGAGAGTTCATCAAATACCCTCATTGAGTTCTCAAGCCAGAACTCTGCCCTCTCAGGGTCATCATCTACATTGGTTCTGAATTCCTCGACCCCTTGCTTCTGAGTCTTATCTACCGAGGGCTTGGTTATTCTCACTAAATCTATACATTGGGAAACCACAGGAACTGACTGAGGTATAGGAGGGGGTAGAGGAGGTTGAGCATTAGGGTTTACTTGTACATACTTCGTGTACCAATTACTCATCATTTGGAGAAAGGCTTCCCAGGCCTCTTCTCCTTGACCCCTAGTCTCGGGTCCACTCTCTACAGACGTGGTCCCTTGTGCGGAAGCCATGCGTTACTAGCTGCGTCATCAGTAGCCGCTCGATCGGGATCCATTTACTATATAAAAATAAAGTTTAGAATTGTCAGAAGCCACTACCTATCAATATACGCTTATCGCATGTATAGCTAGACTCTAACACACGCTACGATAGTCTGAAAACCGACTAAACCATAGCTCTGATACCACAAATGTAACACCCCTTACCTGTATTCTCTACCGGAACCAGGTCTGAGGCGTTACCATACTTGACTTACATGGTCATACAACTTTGGGTTATTAAATTCCACTCCAAATGAAAACTTTTCCATTCTCATATCTAACCTCCTTATAATGGGCCTACGAGGCCCTAAACATACTTCCGGAAGGTTCCAAAAATTAATCAGAAACTTTTACGCAGTTAACATTTTTTTACCTAAAAGGGGCCACACGCCCTTGTGAAATAGGATACGCCCGTGTGGGCAGGCCGTGTGGTCACACATGCCCTCACCCGTGGTCGACACTGACTTATTTCACACGGCCGGAAACACGCACGTGTCCCTGGCCCATGTCCTTTACACGGCCTCGACACGCCCGTGTCTCAACCCGTGTGCCAAAACCTTGGCGTTTTGTTTATGACGTCATCACCTCACTATGGTCACATGGCTAAGGCACACGCCCATGTCCTTAGACTGTGTGTTGAATTAAATTCTTAAATTCAAGTGCAGACTTCACACGGCCTGGGCACACGCCCATGTCTTTGGCCGTGCCTCCCACACAGCTAAGACACACGGCCGTGTCTCTGCCCGTGTGTTTACTACTAAGCTTACTGACTTGCAATTCTAACATGCAACGGGACACACGGCCTGGTCACACACCCATGCAATTGATCGTGTGTCACACACGACCTAGACACACGCCCGTGTGCCTACCCGTGTGGACAAGAACAAGGCTATTTGCGAAGCTCTTTCATCACCCTAACTCACTCAAGCATAATTCACCCTCTACCATCAATTCATTCATGCATATTCATACCCAAACAACCCAACCATATACTCTACACACTTATGAATAACCTTTCATTCCATTGATTGATAGTAAAGAGCCATTTACTATGGCCATATACAAAAGATTTCATCTATAAGGAGCCAACACATTTGGCCAAAATAACAAAATAATATACCTAGTCTAGCTCCTATACATGTCATTGCCATACTCAAAAAATTAGTTCTAAATATACCGAGATAAGCTGATAGTGTGGGTGATCTTCCAATTATCTCCGTATCCCAACTCGACTCTTTGTCACTATAAAACAAGGGAAAAAAATGAGGTAAGTTTTAAGCTTAGTAAGTTTACATGTAAACAATAAACATCATAACATGTGCTAATCAATAATAGCATTTCACAATCCAAGATCATGCTTACTCATTCATCTCTTACCACAATCCATCCATATCATAACCAAATGCTCTTATTATTTAACATACATCCCTGCACTTGATCACCACATGATCACATGAAACAACACATCACAATTACACAATAAACCATTCTTAGTAATACCAAACACTCGGTGGTATCGCACTTAGCCCACCATTTATTATTAACAAGGTGGTATCGCACATAGCCCACCAACAATAATATTTACAGCGGTATCGCACTTAGCCTACCAAATAATAATACTAACGATGGTACCGCACACAGCCCACCGTAAATAAGTGATAAGGTGGTATCGCACATAGCCCACCATTATTTACTACGGATAATATTCCACACCTACATATTTATTTCAACGTTCATATGAAGTTTATTCACTTTCTACCAAATTTCCATCCATTTAAATTGTAAGTGTTCTCAATCATACAATGCACCAATAAGCAATTACATGTATATTTAAGATGCATCGTTTACACATAAACTTACCTCGGTGCAAAACGCGTTAATCAACGGTCTATTCCGTAACCTTGCCTTTTCCTCGATCAAGGTTGATTCCACGCTCTTCTTGCTCTATAACAACAAAATTCACTCATTCAATCATTTTCTAATCATAATACATCATAATCTCTACTTAGGCAAAAAATGACCGTTTTGCCTTTGTACTATGGCAAAATTACGATTTTGTCCCTAGGCTCGTAAATCATTTTTCATCACATTTTCTCATTAAACAAGCCTAGCTGAACATTTATTACTCTTAAAAATAATCATAATTCCAATTATTTCATGCATTTTTTACACATTTTCAATCTTTGCATTCAAGTCCTATTTAGGTGTTTTCATGCTAACACCTTTCACAAAAGTTGTTCCTTAACTCACTATCATTCATTTTCCTCCATAAAAACTCAGCAAACAACATGAAAAATCTCATGGCAAGTCCCTAAACTTTCAACCATTAGCAAATTAGTCCCCTCATTAGCTACCTTAAGCTTTGGGGACTCCAAAAGTACAAAAATTATCAAATAAAACCACCAAAATCACTTACTTGAAAGAGATTTGTTTTACTGAAAATTTTAACTCCAAGAACACTTATTTCCTCTCAAATTTTCAGTGGTAGAAGAAGAAGTAATAGTAAAAGATGATATCTCATCTTTTTGTCTAATTTTATTCATTTTTTTATCACCTAATGTCACCAAATTTTGACAAAAATTAATGCTCTTGTCCCCCTAAGCTACATGGCCGACCATCACACATCCAATGGCCTAATTTCACTTTAAGTACCTCCAATTTGATATACTTTGGCTATTAGACGCCTCTACCTCTTATAATGGAACTTTCGCACTTTATGCGATTTAGTCCTTTTTCACAATTAAACATACAATTGCTAAAATTAAAGCACTAAAATTTTCATATAGCCATATATTAATGCCGTAACACAATAAATAATACTAAGATAATTTTCCTCAACCTCGGATTAGTGGTCCCAAAACCACTATTCCGACTAGCCCCAAAATCAGGCTGTTACAGTCAATATCAAAGATTAAAGAAAAAAGTTAATTGAATTTTGGATCGCAAATTGTGATTTCCAAAATTTTTTCATAAAAAAATTGTAAGAGCCCGATTTATGCCCTAGTCGGAACAGTAGTTTCGGGACCACGAATCTGAGTCCGAATAATATTTTAATAGTATTTTATGTGTCTCTGATAAGTGATTATGCATGTACTAAAGTTTCGTAAGTTAAATTGCTCATTTGTGTGTTTAATTTGATAAAAAAGATTGAATTGCATTAAAAGTGAAATTTGCATGTTATTTGTTATAGTACTTATATGTTGTGGCTTTGAAAAGATGGAGGTCTTATTTGGCAATTAAGCCTTTCATAAGTTGGTGGTTTGTTAAAGGTCATAAATGACCATGTAACTATGTGTAATATATATATTATTATGAAAGGTTATTATGGTAAATTAGTTTATATCATATTATTAAGTAATCAAAAGCTTAAAATAAGCTTAAATGTTATGTTTTGCCACCGAATGCATGAAAGAAAAGAAATAAGAATAGCTTTTTACATTCGGCTAGATTGAGGCACAAATTCAAGGTATGTTTTAGTCGATTTTTGATAATTTCTACATTTTTACAATCGTTGCTTTGAGAGCTACATGCTTCAATTTTGTTTATTGATGATATTTGTGAGATATGCTTCAATTTTGTGTATTGATGATATTTGTGAGATATGTCATGGGTGATAAGTTAAGTTTTGTGATGAGTTTAATGGTTAAATGAAAGATTTGAGCTAGATGAACATACTTTGTTCTTGAATTTTTGATGAATTTAGCTAATTAGGGCTAAATTGAGAAAATAATAACTTGAGGGACTAAATTGTAATTTGATGGAAAATATGGGCTTGTATAAGATGTATGAACATTCGGCTAAGCATGAGCATTGTACAGGCCCAATTCATACCCGGGGCCCAAATCCAAAACTAGAATAAACAAATAATAAATAGTCCAAAATAAATGTCTATTTACAGTTTAGCCCAAATCAAACAGACCCAAATTGAATTATACCCAACAAGCCCAAACCTGAAGCCCAATTACCCAATAGTCAAACTAGGGTTTCAGAAAAGCTAAAACTCTAGCTTGTCTTCTGACCCCTCTGCGCCGCAGCCTTCTGACCGCCACCATTGTCGCACGCCACCTCCATGCGCCTCTGACACCTGCAGGACAAATGAAACACGCAACAGCAGCAACCAAGACAAGGAGAAGACGACAAAAAACAACAGAAAAACAAATAGAAGAAAACAAAATTGAATCTGTAAAAAAATTGGTTATAAAAACCGAAGCGAAACCATTGTAAATCTTCTTGTCCTCTTCACAAACAATCAAAAATCAAAAAGCAAAAAAACATTAAAGGTTGATTTCATTTTTATTTTCCATTATTACTTACTGTCGTTTTATTTATTTTTATTTTTTTACTATTCTCGAATCTTTATAAACAAAAATCGAAGAGAAAAAGAGAGAGGACCTTCACCTGAACCCCCACGGATGCGGCGTCGGAGGGCTTTGTCGTCGCTGCCTCCGATTTTGAAAAGGGGACCAAAAGTCTCCTCTTTCATTTAGGACGGAGCGTCGAGGGCTAGCCTTCGAAGTGGGGGCTTCAAACAGGGCTAAAGGCCCATCTCTGCGCATTGTCGGCCACCGTGTAAGGTAGTGGTGCGACGGGCGGCTGGAGGGAGCCCGAACGTCGGGAACAAAAGAGGGGAGAGAAGGCTGTCACTTTGGTTCTTTTGAAAGAAATGGGGGGGAGGGGCCTTTGTTTTTTTTTCTCAGAAACACTAAAAATGAACCTGAGAAAAAAAATTTTCTGATTTAAATAATAGATGAAACGACACTGTTTCATTCAAGGTAGGAAACCCGCACGTCGACCCGAATCCGCCCCTGGGTCCGCGCATTTTTGCTCTAATGGGCAATTTGCGCGACAGGTCCTTCCCTCTTGCAGCGCTATGTGACCAGACCCATCCTTTTTTTCCTTTTTTCGAATTTTGCCCTGTTGTTTTATTTTGATTGCGATTCGGTCCTTGTTAAGGCTGCGCGTTTTGATGGACGGGGATAATTCCCCATTTGATCCTCGCGCAACTAGCGCCTTTTCATTTTGGTCCCTATTCGTTTATTTATTTACAAATTTTGCCTTAAAATGCATTTCTGTCCTGATTTAGCCCAGACCTCTTTGATTTTGATTCATACTTACAAATTTGTTGCTTCTTTATTTATTTTAAAACTTTTTATATTTTATTTTTGAATGGTTTTGTCATTATAAATTTTTATATATATATACTTTTTATTTTTTATTTTTTTAAAATTTTATATACATTATTTATTTCCAAATTTTTTTATATTTACTATTTACTTAAACTTCTTTCTACATGCATTATTTTTATTTTTATTTAAATCTATTTTTTAATATTATATATACTATAGTTTTAAATTATTTTTATAAATCACTTACTTTAAATTGCTTTTTGTGGTATCTATTTTAAATTTGCTTTTTTTTTGTACTTATTTGAAATTGTCTTATTATTCATTTTAAATTGTCTTATGTTATTTATTTCATTCTTTAACTATTAATGTTGGTATTTAAATGACACATGGGTGTGATTATTGCTATTGTGTATATTATAATTCGTTTATTTGTATTTTTATGTTATTACTATTTACTTGTATAATATTTTATTCATGTATTATTATTCCAAACTCATCACTATATTATTATGTCATCGCATCGTGCATTAAACCCTAACACATTTATTCAACTTAGATCGTCGTATTTTACTTCAAACAAAATAAATGTATGCCTTTACATGTTGTATTCGCTATTATTCAAAAACGAAAAATTTTCAAAATAAGGTAATATTTCGCGTTTTGGAAATTCGAGAAAATCGTGCCCTAACTTACTGGGTTTCGACTTTTCTCGTTTAGCCTAAATAACGGAATATCCTTTTAAAAGAAAATACGAGTTTAAAATAAAAAGCTTATTATTGAAAGTACAAAGTGTTGTGCCCTAACTTATTGGGTGTGACATCTCGTTACCTCGAGATAAGAATTTCTAAAAATGACAATATTCCGTATTTAGAAATTCGAGAGACCGTGCCCTAACTTACTGGATTTCGATTTTTCTCGTTTAATCTAAATAACCGAGTATTCTTTTAAAATTAAAACACACGTGTTTTTAAATAAAAGGCGAGCTTATTCTCAAGAATTCGGAGTGACGTGTCCTAACTTACTGGATATGGCATTCCATCGCCTCAAGATGAGACGGTCTTTAATGGTTATCCCAACTCATTCAAGTGTTTTAAAATCGACAATAATAAAAAAAATGGTCGTATGTTTAAAGTCGTCTCTCGGTTTTCAACTTTTGACATTAAGACACTAATTAATCGATTTGGTACCAATTTTAGGCGTGACGAGGGTGCTAATCCTTCCTCGCACGTAACCGACTCCCGAACCCGTTTTCTCAAATTTCGTAGACCGAAAATGTCGTTTTAGTAAACCAAAATGTTTTATTAAAACAAAGGTCATTCGATAACACCTAACAAAGATCAATGGCGACTCCCGTTTTTATTTTCGTTTTTGCAACCCTAGTCGATTCTCGTTTTCAAAAAAATGGTTACGACAAGCATGTGATAATTTTCTGCAATTGATGTTTTGAGAAAAATGGACTAAATTGATAAATTGTGCAAATGTGAGGGTTAAGTTGCAAATAGCCTAAAATGTGTATCCTTGGATTGAATTGAATGAGTTAGTGAATAAAAGGGATAATTCTGAATATGTATAGATCAAGAACTGAGGAAAACGGACTTAGATCGCGGGAAAGCGAAGGTAACCGAGTAGCCATTTCGATTTCCGATAAATCAAATACAAGGTAAGTCATTATGCAAATATACGTGTTTGTATTGAATTAAATATGTTCATATGACTATTGGTAACAATGAATGCTTACGAGATGTTATGTATATGAATTTCGAGATATGATCGACATAGTAGCAATATCCGAGAAGTCCCGTACAAACCTAGGAATAGATAGGTTTAGCTATGTCATGACATAGGTATCTGATTTGTTTTATCATGTAAGACCACGTCTGGGTCGTTGGCATTGATTTGAGATTTCGTGTATGCATTGATATGAGCTTTACGTGTAAGACCATGTCTGGGACATCAGCATCGTATTGATTCGTGTAAGACCCTGTCTAGGACAGTGGCATCGTTATCTAAGTACACGTAAGACCTCGTCTGGGACGTTGGCATTGTACGACTATTTCGATCATTCTGAGTATCCTATTAGATTCTTATCGGTTCAATGGGCAAAATCTGAGCTAAGATCAATTACGTGAATGTATATTTGTTTCAGGTACGTATGGTATGCACACTAAATATGTATAAAAGGTAAGTACCTATGTGATTTTGATTTGAAGAAATGTATGATTGAATATGAGAATGTGACTGAGATGCAAGAATGGTTATGAATGAGTTATGTATATATATATATATATATATATATATATGATTCTTGAATTGATGAATATGGCAAATATGACCAAGAATATGGACCAAAGCATATAAGTTAGAAATTTGCTATGTATATGAGTTCTACCAATGTTTCTACATGCTTATATGCTTTATATGTTAAGTTTATTTGTATTATGACTTACTAAGCTTTTGGAAAGCTTACTCTGTGTGTTTGTTTTCACTGTTTTATAGGTCGTCAAAGCTACTAAAGGCTCGAGACCGTTAAGGATCGCCATCACACTACTAAACTTATTTTGGTACACTTTGGAAATGTATATAGCTAGATATGGCATGTATAGGCTAGTATTTGATATAAGTTTTTTATATGAACTTAGCCATGTGATTTGGCTAGTTATGAGTTGAGAATTTGCTTGAATGAATGTGATATGAGAAGTATGTTTTTCGCATGGTTAATGGATACATGAAATGGTCAAGTTTTGATTAAGCAAATGAATGAATTATGCTTGTGATGAGATGAGTTTTAGTCTTGTAATGTGGATGGTTATTTTGGTATGTTCTTGGTTTCCAAATAGGCATGAGATGTCTTGATGATTTTGCTTGTCGGTAAGACCTATGTGGGTGGCATCTTGGCCTTACAAATGGCCTATAATGTCACACGGTTGTGGCACACCGGCATGCATAGTGATTGTGGGGCTAAGTCAGTAGCTAGTTAAGAGTGCACGGTCTTGGCACACGGACGTGCCTGGTAGCCGTGTGATATTTGACAGGGTCAACCACTGCCAGAGTACACGGGTGTGCTTGGTGGCCGTGGAGTAAAGTCAGTTTCGACCACGGGGTAGACACACGGGGGTGTCAAGTAGCCGTGGGAGGCACACGGCCTGCCTACATGGGCATGTATCCCCTGAATCTTTGAAAAGTATTAAATTTTCTAGAATTTCTGTATGTGTTCCGGTTGAGTCTCGACCCTATTTCTGAGCATGCTTAAGGTCTCGTTGACATCAATAAGGGACATAATGTTTGTATTCGATGTGATACTTGATGAATTGTCTGATTAAGTTTCTGATCTATCAGGTAACGCTCTTAACCCTAATCTGGCGATGGACATGGGATAGGGGTGTTACATTTAGTTCGTATCAAAGTTACGGTTTAGCTAATTTTCGGACTAACATAGCGTGTTAGAGTTGAGCTATACATGACATATATCTGAATTGTGATATTGTGATGAATCCTTACATATAAAATGTGATATCTGTATAGCAATGGATCCCGTAAGAGCCGTAGCTGACGACGTAGAAAGTAATGCGCCTGCTCCCGCGCAAGGGCAGCGCCATCTAAATCGAGACCAGCTACGAGTGGTCATGAGGGAGAAGTTAAACAAGCTTTCTTCCAGATGATAAGTGAGTGGTTCACTCAGTTTGTAAAGAATAACCCGACTGTTTCGCAACCCCCGCCCCCGATTATTCCCCCTCAGACTACAGTTGTGCCACCGGTTATGTATCCGAATCTGTTGAATAAACCTCCTGTTGATAAAATCCGTAAATATGAGGCAGAAGAGTTCAGGGCTACTAGTGATGACGATGTCGAGAAAGCTGAGTTCTGGTTAGAAAACACGATCCGGGTATTTGATGAGATGTCTCTGACTCTGGAAGAATGCATAAAGTGTGTTGTATCATTACTCCGAGATGCAGCTTATCAATGGTAGAAAACTTTGATTTCTGTTGTTTCGGAAGAGCGTGTTACTTGGGACTTTTTCCAGATTGAGTTTCGGAAGAAATATATTAGTGAGAGATTCATCGATCAGAAACGAAAGGAATTTCTGGAACGAAAATAGGGCCGAATGACTATTATTAAATATGAACGAGAGTTTGTGAGATTAAGTTAGTATGCCCGAGAATGTATATCATCCGAAGCCATAATGTGCAAAAGGTTCGAAGATGGTCTTAATGAAGACATTCGTTTGTTAGTCCGGATCTTAAAAATAAAAGAGTTCGTAGTACTCGTTGATAGAGGGTGCAAAGCTGAGGCACTTGGGAAAGATAAAAGAAAAGTTGAGTTTGAAGCCCGAGATACGAGAAAGAGATTTCTGAGCAAATCATTTCAGTCTGCTTCAAAGAGATTCAGAGATGATCAAGGTCGTTCAAGAGATAATGTGGGACATTCGAATAGAGATCGAGCTAGATTGCAAGTGAGTTCCAAAACCCCAACAACTTCAGTGGCCAGTGTTCGTAATGTTCGATCCGAGTGACATAAATGTAAACATTATGGAAAGAGGCATTCGAAAAGTTGTAGATTAAATGATAGAGCTTGCTTCAGATGTGGATCGCTTGATCATTTTATCCGTGATTGCCCTGAGTCTGTCGAGCCAGAGACTGTTCAAAATCTGAGATATGACAATGCACCTGTGAGAGGTAAACCTTCAAAGAATGTAAGAAATGTCAGTGGTAGTCAGAGAACTACAAGAGACAATGTTGCAAGATCTGAAGCTAGAGCACCTGCTAGAGCGTATGCTATTCGAGCTCGAGAGGAAGCTTCATCACCAGATGTTATAACGGGTACTTTTACTCTTTATGATACTTCTGTGATTACATTGATAAACCCTGGTTCTACGCATTCGTTATATGCATGAATTTAGTATTCAGTAAGACTTTACCTGTAGAGTCTACTGAGTTTGTTATAAAAGTATCGAACCCCTTAGGTAAAAGTGTCCTGGTTGACAAAGTATACAAGAAATGTCCGTTAATGTTTCGAGATATCTGTTTCCCTGCTGATTTGATGCTTTTGCCATTTGATGAGCTCGATATCATTCTGGGTATGGACTGGTTGTCTTTGCATGATGCTGTTGTGAATTGTAAAAGAAAGACTATTGATTTGAGATGTCCGAATGATGAAATTGTACGGGTTGAATCTAATGATTTGAATGGTTTGCCTGCTGTGATATCTGTGATGAAAGCTCAAAGTTATGTGAAAAAGGGTTATGAGGCATATTTCGCTTATATGATTGATTCGAAAGTGTCTAGGAAGAAAGTTGAATCAGTGCCTATCGTCTGTGAATATTCTGATGTATTCCCTGAAGAGTTACCGGGTTTGCCTCCGATACGTGAAGTAGAATTTGGTATTGATTTGTTGCCGGGTACTACACCTATATCGATACCTCCGTATAGAATGGCAACAACAGAGTTGAAAGAGTTAAAGTCACAGTTGCAAGAATTGACCGATAGAGGGTTTACTAGACCGAGTTTTTCACCTTGGGGTGCTCCTGTTCTGTTTGTGAAAAAGAAATATGGCACGATGAGAATGTGCATCGATTATCGTTAGTTGAATAAGGTGACTATAAAGAATAAATATCCATTGCCCAAAATTGATGACTTATTTGATCAGTTAAAAGGAGCTACTGTATTTTCCAAGATTGATTTGAGATCTGGATACTACCAGTTGAGAGTGAAGGATTCAGATATACCGAAAACTGCTTTCAGAACAAGGTACGGGCATTATGAGTTTTTAGTTATGCCGTTTGGACTAACCAATGCTCCTGCTGTTTTTATGGATTTGATGAACAGAATTTTCAGACCGTATCTAGATCGATTTGTAGTGGTATTCATAGATGACATTTTGATTTATTCACGTGATGAAAATGAGCATGCTGAACGTTTGAGAATAGTGTTACAAACTTTGAGAGAAAAGTAATTGTATGCGAAATTCAGCAAATGTGAATTCTGGTTACACGAGGTTATTTTTCTGGGCATATTGTGTCAGCTTCTGGAATTCAAGTTGATCCGAGTAAGATTTCTTCTGTTCTGGAATGGAAACCTCTGAGAAATGTATCTGAAGTCCGTAGTTTTCTGGGTTTAGCTGGTTGTTATCGTCGATTTGTAAAAGGATTTTTAGTGATAGCTACTTGTTGACTAGACTACTTCAGAAAGATGTTAGACTTGAATGGTCTGATAAATGTCAGAAAAGTTTTGATCAGTTGAAAACCCTATTAATAGAAGCTCCAGTGTTAGTACAGCCAGAATTGGGTAAAGAATTTGTTATATTCAGTGATGCTTCGTTAAACGGTCTGGGATGTATTTTGATGCAGGAAGGTAAAGTTGTAGCTTATGCCTCGAGACAATTGAAGCCTCATGAAAAGAATTACCCAACTCACGACCTTGAGCTAGCTGCGATTGTGTTTGCACTTAAGATTTGGCGCCATTATCTATATGGTGAGAAATGTCACGTGTTATTAGATCATAAAGTCTGAAATATTTGATGACTCAGAAAGATTTGAACCTGCGTTAAAGAAGATGGTTAGAACTGTTAAAAGATTATGAGCTTGTGATTGATTATCATCCAGGTAAAGCAAACGTTGTTGCTGATGCCTTAAGTAAAAAATTATTATTTGCACTAAGTGCTTTGAATGCTCAGTTAGATTTGTCTGATAATAGTTCTGTGATGGCTGAATTAAAAGCAAAACCGTTGTTTATACAACAAATATGTGATGCTTAGAAAGTTGATAATGAGTTGTTATTGAAACGAGCTCAGTGTGATTCGAATTCTGAATTTGAATTTCGAGTTATTGATGATTGCTTGAGATTTCGAGGTCGTATCTGTGTTCTAAGAAATCTGGAGTTGATTCAGCTGATTTTGTATGAAGCTCATAACAGTCGTCTATCTGTTCATCCGGGGAGTACGAAAATGTACCATGATTTGAAGCGACATTATTAGTGGTTTGGTATGAAGCGTGATATCTCTGACTTTGTTTCGAAATGTTTAATCTGTCAGCAAGTCAAAGTTGAACATCAAGTTTCATCTAGGTTGCTACAACCGATTCTGATTCTCGAGTGGAAATGGGATAGAGTGACAATGGATTTTGTTTCTGGTTTGCCTCAGACTCCGAGAAAGAAAGATGCGATTTAGGTCATAGTTGACCGATTGACGAAATCTGCCCATTTTATTCCGGTAAGATCTAACTATTCACTTGATAGATTAGTTGAGCTTTATATTTCTGAGATTGTTAGATTGCACGGGGTGCTACTATCTATTGTGTCAGATAGAGATCCGAGGTTTACATCGAGGTTCTGGAAGAAATTGCAAGAAGCTTTAGGCACGAAACTGCATTTCAGTATAGCTTTTCATCTGCAAACAGATGGTCAATCCGAGCAGATCATTCAGATTCTTGAAGATATGTTAAGATGTTGTGTACTTGAGTTTAACGGTACGTGGGAACAGTATCTGCCATTGATTGAATTTGCATACAATAATAGTTTTCGGTCAAGCATTAAAATGGCACCTTATGAAGCTTTGTACGGACGTAAACATCGTACACCTCTGTATTGGACCAAACTCAGTGAAAATAAGCTTCATGGGGTCGACCTGATAAAAGATTCAGAACAGAAAGTGAAACTGATCCGAGATTGTTTGAAAGTAGCATCTGATCGTCAGAAGTCTTCTGCAAACTTGAAATGAAAAGATTTAGAATTTGAGATCGGTGACAGAGTATTTTTGAAAGTGTCACCGTGGAAAAAAGTGCTTCGATTTGGACGTAAAGGCAAGTTAAGTTCGAGGTTCATCGGACCATATGAAATCATTGAACGTGTCGGGCCTGTTGCATATAGATTAAGGTTGCCCTCTGAGCTAGAAAAGATACACAATGTATTCCATGTCTCGATGCTTCGTAGATATCGATCCGATCCGTCACATGTGATTGCCCCGTCTAAAATTGAAATTCGATCTGATATGTCTTATGAAGAAGAACCAATCCGTATCTTAACTCGTGAAGTGAAAGAGTTGAGAAATAAGAAAATACCATTAGTGAAAGTATTGTCGAATTGACACGGAATTGAAGAAGCTACGTGGGAGCCGGAAGATTCAATCAGACAGCAATATCCGAACCTATTTGATGGTAAGATTTTCGGGGACGAAAATCCCTAAGGGGGAGAATTGTAACAGTCCAGTTTATGCCCTAGTCGGAACAATGGTTTCAGGACCATGAATCTTAGTACGAATAATATTTTAATAGTATTTTCTGTGTCTCTGATAAGTGATTATGCATGTACTAAAGTTTCGTAAGTTAAATTGCTCATTTGTGTGTTTAATTTGATAAAAAGGATTGAATTGCATTAAAAGTGAAATTTGCATATTATTTGTTAAAGTACTTATATGTTGTGGCTTTGAAAAGATGGAGGTCTTATTTGGCAATTAAGCCTTTCATAAGTTGGTGGTTTGTTAAAGGTCATAAATGACCATGTAACTATGTGTAATATATATATTATTATGAAAGGTTATTACGGTAAATTAGTTTATATCATATTATTAAGTAATCAAAAGCTTAAAATAAGCTTAAATGTTATGTTCTTCCATCAAATGCATGAAAGAAAAGAAATAAGAATAGCTTTTTACATTCGACTAGATTGAGGCACAAATTCAAGGTATGTTTTAGTCAGTTTTTGACAATTTCTACGTTTTTGCAATCGTTGCTTTGAGAGCTACAAAACCCATGCTTTAATTTTTTGCATTGATGATATTTGTGAGATATGCCATGGGTGATATGTTAAGTTTTGTGACGAGTTTAATGGTTAAATGAAAGATTTGATCTAGATGAACATACTTTGTTCTCGAATTTTTTATGAATTTAGCTAATTTGGGCTAAATTGAGAAAATAATAACTTGAGGGACTAAATTACAATTTGATGGAAAATATGGGCTTGTATGAGATGTATGAACATTCAGCTAAGCATGAACATGTGATAATTTTGTGAAATTGATGTTTTGAGAAAAATAAACTAAATTGATAAATTGTGCAAATGTGAGGGTTAAGTTTCAAATAGCCCAAAATGTGTGTCCTTAGATTGAATTGAATGAGTTAGTGAATAAAAGGGTTAATTCTGAATATGTATAGATCAAGAACCGAGGAAAAAGAACTTAGATCGCGGGAAAGCGAAAGTAACCGAGTAGCCGTTTCCATTTCTGATAAATCGAATCCAAGGTAAGTCATTATGCAAATATACGTGTTTGTATTGAATTAAATATGTTCATATGACTATTGGTAACAATGAATGCTTATGAGATGTTATGTATATGAATTTCGAGATATGATCGACATAGTAGTAAGGTCCGAGAAGTCCCGTACGAACCTAGGAATAGATAGGTTTAGCTATGTCATGACATAGGTATCTGATTTGTTTTATCATGTAAGCGTAACAGACTGGTTTAGACCTTGGTCGGAACAGTGGTTTCGAGACCACAAATCCGAGGTCATAAAAATAATTTAATGATATTTTCTATGTGAATAGTATGTGACATAGCCTGTGTGAAAATTCTGTGTGATTATTTTTATCGACTATGTGCTGATTTATGAAAAAAAAAAGGACTTAATTGCATAGGGTGTAAAAGCTGTGTGCTGATTTATCAGTGCCAAATTGTGGATGGCTTTTTAAAGTGGAGGCCTTATGTTGTTAATAAACCATTTTTAAGATAGTGGTTGGCAAAATTACATATTAGCCTTAAATTATATTTGTTTTATATGACTAATAAAAGGGTAAAGTTGGTATTTGATTTTTTTTAGTTAATTTATAATAAAACAAAGCATCAAAATAGGCCATTTTTCTATTTCATTTTGCATTGAGAATTTGAAGAAGAAGAGAGGTTTTAAGCTTTGGAAATTTCGGCTAGGAATTGGCTTAATTCAAGGTTAGATTTTGTTCGGTTTTTATTAATTTCTACGTTTTCGTAATCGTTGTTTCGTGCTCTAACTAACCCATGTTGTAATTTTGTAAATTGATGATGTTTTTGTGATGAGCCATTGATGAAAGGGTGAGCTTTGTGATGAATGTTGGTGTTAAATGAAAGATATGTGATTAATGAACAATTGTTGTTCTTGAATTTTTGATGAATTTAGCTAATTACGGCTAAATTATGAAAATAGCAATTTGAAAGACTAGAATGTCAAATAAATGAAATGTGTGGGTTTATATAGACATTAGTAAAAATTCGGCTAAGCTTGTGCTAGGAGAAATTATGTGAATTTGATGATTTTGTGAAATAGGGACTAAAGTGTTGAAATGTGAAAATGTGAGGGCTATTTTGTAAAATGCCCTAAATGTGTGTGTGTGGACTAAATTGAATGAGTTGGTGATTGAATGGATTGAATTTGAATTTGTATAGACCAAGAGAAGAGGGGTTCGGATCAAGATTGAGGCAAAGATAAAGCGCTCGATTAATCGACCGTATCGATAGTTCGACATCCGAGGTAAGTTCGGACATAATACGTGTAGTTAGTTATGTTTAATGTTTTGAAATGAATGGTATGATAATATTGAAATGTAAATACTATGTGATAGATTGAGTTAAATGGCACTAAGTGTGCGTATTTAGAAATGTGACCAAGATAAATAGCACTGTGTGTGTGGAATAATACAAGCTTCGGTTTGTGGTTGGCACTGTGTGTGCGATACCAATTTAAGATCGGTTTAATATGGATGCACTGAGTGTGCGATGCTAATTAAGCTTTGGATAACTATTTAGGCACTAAGTGTGCGAATAAATTGAAGAAAAGACGAATATTTATCGAAGTGATTCATGAGCATTGAATAGCTTAAATATTTGACAACTAGGTGTTGGCTAAGGTACGTTCTGAACCTATGTGGTTGATGAATTTACGAATAAGTTATGAAAGGTTAATTGAAATTACTAGCTTTGGATGATATGAAATATTAGATTGTGAAATAATCTAAGTGATGATATGTTTTGATTTAATGTATTTTGTTACGAACTTACTAAGCTTTTGGAAAGCTTACTCTGTGATTTGTTTTTCTGCTTTGCAGTGTCAGTAAAGTTAGCTCAGATCTGGGACCGTCAGCTTCTCAATCACACTATCGGCTTTCTATTTTGGTACTTTTGAAAGGATGTACATAGTGGAAATATGGCATGTATTGGCTAGTTATTTTGAGATATATTTGGGATGTGTAAATAGCCATATGATGTGGCTAGATATATGCTTGCATTGAGCATGAATGACTTTGATATATGATGCATATTTCGGTATGGCTTGTGGGAAAAGAGAATGGCCTATGAATGGTAAACTTTGTGTTGGTATGATGCTAGTATGATTTAGTGAAATTGGGAATGAATCATGGTTGGTATTGAATATGTTCAAGTGGTGTATGTTAGTTTCTAAGTTGACCTGTTTAGAAATGAGATTGTATGAGATGTTATGTTGATCACTTAACATGAATTTGGTTGCTAAAGTGTGTGTGGGATTATGCTTAAATGTGCTTGTAGGATTGACCCATGTGGGTGACATTTTGGCCTTGGAAATGGCCTATAATGTCACACGGCTATGGCATACGGGCGTGCCTAGTGACCGTGTAAGCAAATCAGTTTATGGCCTAGTAGTACACGACCTTAGCACGGGGGTGTTGGATAACCGTGTTGGTTTTGGCAGGATCGACCACAGTCAGGGTACACGGGCGTTCTTGGTGACCGTGGGGGCCAAGTCAGGATAGTCCACGGCCAAGGCACACAGGCGTGCTGGGTGGCCGTGGTGCTAATTCAGTTTCGACCACGGGGAGGACACACGGGTGTGTCTATCAGCCGTGGGAGGCACACGGCCTACCCCCAAGGGTGTGTTTCCCCTGTAACCTAGAAAAGTTTTAAATTTCTATGAAATTCTGTATGTGTTCCGGTTTAGTTTCGACCGCTCTATAGCATGCGTTTAAGGTCTCGTACGCCTTAATAAGGGACTAATTGTTTATGTTTGATGTATTATGATAATGATTGACTTTGTGTCATAAATGAGTTGTGAAATGATTTTATTGTCCGATAATGCCTCTTAACCCTAATCCAGCGATGGTTTTGGGTTAGGGGTGTTTCAATTTTATTGGTATCAGAGCCAGGTTTAGTCGATTCTCGAACTAACGTAGCGTGTGTCAGTCTAGCTATACATGTCATATTATGAAATTGCGATAGTGTGATGAATTTTGACAGTTGAAAATGTATTTTAATATAGTAATGGATCCCGATCGAGCGGTTACTAACGATGTAGAAAGCAATGCGCCTGCTCCCGCTCAAGGGACAACGCCGGCCACATCTAGGCCGAATGATAATGGTGAGGGAGGAGAGGCTAAGCAAGCCTTCTTCTGAATGATGAGTGAATGGTTTACGGAGTTTGTTCGAACGAATCCGACTACTCCACAACCTCCACCCCCACAAGTACCTATTGTGCCACAAGTTGTAAATCCGATCAGATTGAATAAACCACCTGTAGACAAGATTCGAAAGTACGGGGCCGAAGAGTTTAGGGCCACAACTGATGATGATGCTGAGTGAGCTGAGTTTTGGCTCGAGAATGTAATTCGAGTATTTGATGAGATGTCGTTGAATCCTGATGAGTGTATTAAGTGTGCAGTTTCCTTGTTGAGAGACGCGGCTTATAACTGGTGGAAAACATTGATATCTGTGGTTCTGAGAGAAAGAATCACTTGGGACTTCTTTCAAGCTGAGTTTAGAAAGAAGTATATCAGTCAGAGAAAGAATCACTTGGGACTTCTTTCAAGCTGAGTTTAGAAAGAAGTATATCAGTCAACACTTCATTGATCAGAAATGTAAAGAGTTTTTAGAGCTGAAACAGGGCTGATTGTCTATTACTGAGTACGAGCGGGAATTCGTAAGATTGAGTCAATACGCGAGGGAATGTGTTTCGACCGAAACTACTATGTGCAAACGTTTCATAGAGGGATTGAATGAAGACATTAAACTGTTGGTTGGGATACTTGATATAAATGAATTTGTTGTGTTAGTTGAAAGAGCATGCAAAGCTGAGGAGCTCAGTAAAGAAAAGAAGAAAGCCGATTCTGAGGCTCGTGATGAAAGAAAGAGATCGATGAATAAGTTCTCTCAACCTTCAGTGAAGAGATATAGAGATGCAAGCAACCGTTTAAATGCTTCATTTGGACATCCAAGTAGAGATTGTTCGAGACAAAGTATTGGTCCACGAATTCAAGCTCCGAATGAATCAAGTGTTGGCAGCATTAAGAGTAATAAGCCTGAGTGTAGACAATGTGGGAGGTGACATGTGGGAGAGTGCTGGGGCAAGTATAATAATAGAGTTTGTTATAAATGTGGAGCTCGAGATCATTTTATTCGAGATTGCCCAAAGATGGTCGAAGAAGAAAATGTTCAGAATGAAAGACCAAGTAATGTTACGGCTAGAGGTAGACCACCCAGAAACAAAAGAAATGTGAGCGAAAGTCAGAGGGGGACAACTGACACAGCTGTGAGGTCAGAAGCGAGAGCACCTGCTCGAGCCTATGCTATACGTGCACGAGAGGAAGCATCATCTCCCGACGTCATCACTGGTACTTTTACTTTATTTGATACTGATGTCATTGCATTGATAGATCCAGGATCAACTCATTCCTATGTGTGTATGAACTTAGTATTGAATAAGAATCTACCTGTTGAGTCTACTAAATTTGTGGTTAGAGTGTCGAACCCCTTAGGCAAGTGTGTCCTGGTGGATAAAATATACAAGAATTGCCCATTGATGCTTCGTGATATATGTTTTCCGGCCAATTTGATGTTACTACCATTCAATGAGTTTGACATAATTTTGAGTATGGATTGGCTTACTCTGCATAATGACATCGTGAATTGTAAAAGAAAGAGTATTGAGTTGAAGAGTTGGAATGATGAGATAGTTCGAATTGAATCTAATGATATGAAAGGATTACCAGCTGTTGTATCTGCGATGAAAGCTATGAATTATGTGAGAAAAGGTTGTGAAGCTTATTTGGCATACGTGATTGGTACAAAGGTGTCGGAAAATAAAGTTGAATTTGTGTCTGTAGTATGTGAGTTTCCAAATGTGTTTCCTGAAGAGCTGCCGGGATTACCTCCAATTCGAGAAGTGGAATTTGGTATTGAATTAGTGGTGGGAACCACTCCCATTTCGATAGCTCCATATAGAATGACACCAACAGAATTGAAAGAGTTAAAATTGCAGTTGCAGGAATTGACTGATAGAGGATTTGCACGACCGAGTTTTTCACCCTGGGGAGCTCCTGTGTTATTTGTGAAAAAGAAAGATGGAACTATGAGAATGTGTATTGATTATCGACAGTTAAACAAAGTGACGATAAAGAATAAATATTCGTTGCCTCGTATCAATGATTTGTTTGATCAGTTGAAGAGAGCTAGAGTGTTTTCAAAGATAGACTTGAGATCTGGTTACTATCAGTTAAGAGTTAAAGAGTCTGATGTGCCGAAGACTGCTTTCAGAACGAGGTATGGACATTACGAATTCTTAGTGATGCCTTTCGGACTAACAAATGCTCTTGTAGTGTTTATGAATTTGATGAATCGGATATTCAGACCGTATTTGGATCACTTCGTGGTGGTGTTCATTGATGATATTTTAATCTATTCGTGTGATGAGGCGCAGCAAGCTAAGCATTTGAGAATCATGCTACAAACTCTACGTGAGAAACAGTTGTATGCAAAGTTTTGCAAATGTGAATTTTGGTTGCGTGAGGTTGGGTTTCTGGGACATATTGTATCAGCTGCAGGAATAAAAGTTGATCCGAGTAAAATCTCTGCTATTTTGGAGTGGAAGCCTCCGAGAAATGTGTCCGAAGTCCATAGTTTTCTGGGACTAGCGGGATATTATAGACGATTTGTAAAAGGCTTCTCGATGATTGTGACTCCATTGACAAAGTTGTTACAAAAGGATGTTAGATTCGAGTGGTCAGAAAAATGCCAACAGAGTTTTGAGCAGTTGAAAGTGTTGTTAACGGAAACACTAGTGTTGATTCAACCCGAGTCAGACAAAGAGTTCATAGTTTATAGTGATGCATCGTTGAATGGTTTGGGCTGTGTGCTGATACAAGAGGGGAAAATCATTGCTTACGCCTCGAGACAGTTAAAGCCGCACGAAAAGAATTACCCAACGTATGATCTTGAATTGGCTGCGATTGTGTTTGCATTGAAGATTTGGCGTCACTATCTGTTTGGAGAGAAATGTCACATCTATACTGATCATAAGAGTTTAAAGTATTTGATGACTCAGAGGGATTTGAAATTGAGACAGAGAAGATGGTTAGAATTGTTGAAAGATTACGAACTTGTGATAGATTACCACCCAGGTAAAGCTAATGTTGTAGCTGATGCCTTGAGTCGAAAATTGTTATATGCTTTATGAGCTATGAGTAATCAGATAGATCTGGGTGATGATAGTGCGGTGGTAGCTGAATTGAAAGTAAAGCTGATGTTTGTACAGCAGATTTGTGATGCTCAGAAAAATGATGTTGAAATGATGGCTAAACGAACTCAATGTGAATTGAATGTTGAATCAGAATTTCGAGTTGGTAGTGATGATTGTTTGAGATTTAGAGATCAAATTTGTGTTCCGAGAAATTCAAAATTGATTTCGATGATTTTGATTGAAGCTCACAATAGTCATTTGACTGTACATCCGGGGAGTACGAAGATATATAATGATCTGAAACAGTTCTATTGGTGGCATGGTATGAAAAGGGATATTTCCGACTTTGTGTTGAAGTGTTTAGTTTGTCAGCAAGTTAAGGCTGAACATCAAGTTCCGTCTGGTTTGTTACAACCGATTATGATTCCTGAGTGGAAATGGGAGAGAATCACAGTGGACTTTTGTCGGGTTTACCCTTATCTCTGAGCAAGAAAGATGAAATCTGGGTGATAGTGGACAGATTGACGAAATCAGCTCAGTTTGTTCCAGTAAGAACCGATTATTCTTTAGATAAGTTAGCTGAATTGTATATCGATGAGATTGTGAGATTGCACAGAGTACCTTTATCTATAGTGTCTGACAGAGATCCGAGATTTACCTCACGATTTTGGAAGAAATTGTAAGATGCTTTAGGCACGAAATTGCATTTCAGTACTGCTTTTCATCCGCAAACGGATGGTCAATCCAAGTGAATCATTCAGATTCTAGAAGACAAGCTGAGATGTTGCATAATTGAATTTGAAAGTACGTGGGAAAAGCATTTATCATTGATTGAGTTTGCGTATAATAATAGTTATCAATCTAGTATAAAAATGGCACCTTATGAGGCCCTTTACGGACGAAAGTGTCGAACTTCATTGTATTGGACGGAGCTGAGTGAGAACAAGATTCACGGGGTTGATCTTATAAAAGAGACTGAGCAGAAAGTGAAAGTAATTCATGATAGTTTGAAAGCAGCCTCAGATCGTCAAAAGTCTTATGCAGATCTGAAACAAAAAGATATCGAATTTGAGGTCGGTGATAAAGTGTTTTTGAAAGTGTCTCCGTGGAAGAAAATACTTCGATTTGGCCGAAAGGGCAAGCTGAGTCCAAGGTTCATCAGACCGTACGAGATTATTGAACGGGTTGGATCGGTTGCTTATAGATTGAGATTGCCATCTGAGTTAGAAAAGATTCATAACGTGTTCCATGTTTCAATGATTCGACGGTACAGATCAGACCCGCCGCATGTGATTGCTCCTACTGAGGTGGATATTCAGTCAGACTTGTCGTATAGTGAAGAACCGATCCGAATTTTGGCACGAGACACCAAAGAGTTGAGAAATAAGAAAATTTCTTTAGTGAAAGTATTATGGCACAAACATGGAATTGAAGAGGCTACGTGGGAGCCTGAGAACGTTATGAGAGAGCAACATCCACAATTATTCACTGGTAAGATTTTCGAGGACGAAAATCCCTAAGGGGGGAGAGTTGTAACGGCCCGGTTTAGACCTTGGTCGGAACAATGGTTTCGAGACCATAAATCCGATGTCGTAAAAATAATTTAATGATATTTTCTGTGTGAATAGTATGTGACATAGCCTGTGTGAAAATTCTGTGTGATAATTTTTATTGACTGTGTGCTGATTTATGAAAAAAAAAAGGACTTAATTGCATAGGGTGTAAAAGCTGTGTGCTGATTTATAAGTTTCAAATTGTGGATGGCTTTTTAAAGTGGAGGCCTTATGTTGTTAATAAACCATTTTTAAGATAGTGGTTGGCAAAATTACATATTAGCCTTAAATTATATTTGTTTTATATGACTAATAAAAGGGTAAAGTTGGTATTTGATTTTTTTAGTTAATTTATAATAAAACAAAACATCAAAATAGGCCATTTTTCTATTTCATTTTGCACCGAAAATTTGAAGAAGAAGAGAGGTTTTAAGCTTTGGCAATTTCGGCTAGAAATTGGCTTGATTCAAGGTTAGATTTTGTTCGGTTTTTATTAATTTCTACGTTTTCGTAATCGTTGCTTCGTGCTCTAGCTAACCCATGTTGTAATTTTGTGAATTGATGATGTTTTTGTGATGAGCCATTGATGAAAGGGTGAGCTTTGTGATGAATGTTGGTGTTAAATGAAAGATATGTGATTAATGAACAATTGTTGTTCTTGAATTTTTGATGAATTTAGCTAATTACGGCTAAATTATGAAAATAGCAATTTGAACGACTAGAATGTCAAATAAATGAAATGTGTGGGTTTATATAGACATTAGTAAAAATTCGGCTAAGCTTGTGCTAGGAGAAATTATGTGAATTTGATGATTTTGTGAAATAGGGACTAAAGTGTTGAAATGTGAAAATGTGAGGGCTATTTTGTAAAATGTCCTAAATGTGTGTGTGTGGACTAAATTGAATGAGTTGGTGATTAAATGGATTGAATTTGAATGTGTATAGACCAAGAGAAGAGGGGTTCGGATCAAGATCGAGGCAAAGATAAAGCACTCGATTAATCGACCGTATCGATAGTTCGACATCCGAGGTAAGTTCGGACATAGTACGTGTAGTTAGTTATGTTTAATGTTTTGAAATGAATGGTATGATAATATTGAAATGTAAATGCTATGTGATAGATTGAGTTAAATGGCACTAAGTGTGCGTATTTAGAAATGTGACCAAGATAAATAGCACCGTGTGTACGGAATAATATAAGCTTCGGCTTTGTGGTTGGCACTGTGTGTGCGATACCAATTTAAGATCGGTTTAATATGGATGCACTGAGTGTGCGATGCTAATTAAGCTTTGGATAACTATTTAGGCACTAAGTGTGCGAATAAATTGAAGAAAAGATGAATATTTATCGAAGTGATTCATGAGCATTGAATAGCTTAAATATTTGACAACTAGGTGTTGGCTAAGGTACGTTCTGAACCTATATGGTTGATGAATTTACGAAAGAGTTATGGAAGGTTAATTGAAATTACTAGCTTTGGATGATATGAGATATTAGATTGTGAAATAATCTAAGTGATGACATGTTTTGATTTAATGTATTTTGTTACGAACTTACTAAGCTTTTGGAAAGCTTACTGTGTGATTTGTTTTTCTACTTTGCAGTGTCAGTAAAGCTAGCTCGGATTTAGTATCGTCAGCTACTCAATCACATTATCGGCTTTCTATTTTGGTACTTTTGAAAGGATGTACATAGTGGAAATATGGCATGTATAGGCTAGTTATTTTGAGATATATTTGGGATGTGTAAATAGCCATATGATGTGGCTAGATATATGCTTGCATTGAGCATGAATGACTTTGATATATGATGCATATTTCGGTATGGCTTGTGGGTAAAGAGAATGGCCTATGAATGGTAAACTTTGTGTTGGTATGATGCTAGTATGATTTAGTGAAATTGGGAATGAATCATGGTTGGTATTAAATATGTTCAAGTGGTGTATGTTAGTTTCTAAGTTGACATGTTTAGAAATGAGATTGTATGAGATGTTATGTTGATCACTTGACATGAATTTGGTTGCTAAAGTGTGTATGGGATTATGCTTAAATGTGCTTGTAGGATTGACCCATGTGGGTGGCATTTTGGCCTTGGAAATGGCCTATAATGTCACACGGCTATGGCACACGGGCGTGCCTAGTGACCGTGTGAGCAAATCAGTTTATGGCCTAGTAGTACACGGCCTTAGCATGGGGGTGTTGGATAACCGTGTTGGTTTTGGCAGGATCGACCACGGTCAGGGTACACGGGCGTGCTGGGTGGCCGTGGTGCTAAGTCAGTTTCGACCACGGGGAGGACACACGGATGTGTCTATCAGCTGTGGGAGGTACACGACCTACCCCCACGGGCGTGTGTCCCCTGTAACCTAGAAAAGTTTTAAATTTCTGTGAAATTCTGTATGTGTTCCGGTTTAGTTCCGACCCCTCTATAGCATGCGTTTAAGGTCTCGTACACCTTAATAATGGACTAATTGTTTATGTTTGATGTATTATGATGATGATTGACTTTGTGTCGTAAATGAGTTGTGAAATAATTTTATTGTCCAGTAATGTCTCTTAACCCTAATCCGGCGATGGTTTCGAGTTAGGGGTGTTACAGTAAGACCATGTCTGGGACGTTGGCGTTGATTTGAGATTTCGTGTAAGACCACGTCTGGGACGTTGGCATCGATATGAGCTTTACGTGTAAGACCATGTCTGGGACACCGGCATCGTATTGATTCGTGTAAGACCCTGTCTGGGACAGTGGCATCGTTATCCGAGTACACGTAAGACCTCGTCTGGGACGTTGGCATTGTACTATTATTCCGATCATTCTGAGTATCCTATTAGATTCCTATCAGTTCAACGGGCAAAATCCTAGCTATGATCAATTACGTGAATGTATATTCATTTCAGGTACGTTCGGTATGCACACTAAATATGTATAAAAGGTAAGTACCTATGTGATTTTGATTTGAAGAAATGTATGATTGAATATGAGAATGTGACTGAGATGCAAGAATGGTTATGAATGAGTTATGTATATATATATATATATATATATATATGATTCTTGAATTGATGAATATGGCAAATATGACCAAGAATATGGGCCAAAGCATATATGTGAGAAATTTGCTATGTATATGAGTTGTACCAACGTTTCTACATGCTTATATGCTTTATATGTTAAGTTTATTTGTATTATGACTTACTAAGCTTTTGGAAAGCTTACTCTGTGTGTGTGTTTTCTCTGTTTTATAGGTTGTCAAAGCTACTAAAGGCTCGGGACCGTCAAGGATCGTCATCACACTACTAAACTCATTTTGGTACACTTTGGAAATGTATATAGCTAGATATGGCATGTATAGGCTAGTATTTGATATAAGTTTGTTATATGAACTTAGCCATGTGATTTGGCTAGTTATGAGTTGAGAATTTGCTTGAATGAATGTGATATGAGAAGTATGTTTTTGGCATGGTTAGTGGATACATGAAATGGTCAAGTTTTGATTAAGCAAATGAATGAATTATGCTTGTGATGAGATGAGTTTTAGTCTTGTAATGTGGATGGTTATTTTGGTATGTTCTTGGTTTCCAAATAGGCATGAGATGTCTTGATGATTTTGCTTGTAGGTAAGACCTATGTGGGTGGCATTTTGGCCTTGCAAATGGCCTATAATGTCACACGGTTGTGGCACACGGGCGTGCATAGTGACCGTGGGGCTAAGTTAGTAGCTAGCTAAGAGTACACGGTCTTGGCACACGGACGTGCCTGGTAGCCGTGTGATTTTTGACAGGATCGACCACGGCCAGAGTACACGGAAGTGCTTGGTGGCCGTGGAGTAAAGTCAGTTTCGACCACGGGGTAGACATACGAGGGTGTCAAGCAGCCGTGGGAGGCACACGGCCTGCCTACATGGGCGTGTAACCCCTGAATCTTTGAAAAGTATTAAATCTCTGAGAATTTCTGTATGTGTTCCAGTTGAGTCTCGACCCTATTTCTGAGCATGCTTAAGGTCTCGTTGACCGCAATAAGGGACATTATGTTTGTATTCGATGTGATACTTGATGAATTGTCTAATTAAGTTTCCGATCAGTCAGGTAACGCTCTTAACCCTAATTTGGCGACGGACACGGGATAGGGGTGTTACAAAAACAAACTGAACTATAAAAGAGAAGAGAAAAAAAAGCTTTTTATTGGTGCAGATAGTATGAACAGAAAAAGTCATATAACATTAATTTTAATAGTATAGTGACTTAAATGAAAACTTTTGAATAGTTAAGTGATCAAATTATAACTTTTTTTATTAAGTGACTAAAATAAAAATTTACCCATAATTTAATAACTAATGGTATAATTTATCCTTTTTAAGTTATTAGTAACATATGAACAAATCAAGCAAGTGGATCTTGTTATTTGTCTCGAGAGCAGGTGGAATGGAAAATGGAAAAACAGTAGAATTAGTTAGTTGCTCACTGCGTGGGACGCTATGCGATGCGGTCCAGACAAACACCACATGACAACCGCATATTATCTCAAGTTCGCACCGCCCACTAAATTAGCAAATAATCAAATAAAAATTTTCTTATTTTTACTTTTGTTTTCATTTTTAATTTTAATTAGAAAAAAACTCCACCATATTCTTTTTAAGACCAAAAAGAAAGATGACCCCACATCCTCACCCATTGGAGGCAGCTATCACGCAACGCCCTTTTACCTGTTCTTTTTTCCTTTTAGGAAAAATCAAATTTTCAAAATTTTCCACATTTTCAAAAAATATATAATTTATAAAATTTTAAAAACATTTGTTGTTTTTAATTTATATGTTTTGAAAATACGACACTTGGCTAAGAATCAAGTTATCAACATCTATACTTATCTTAAAAGCTTTTAATCCAATTGGTGTATGTACATACTCCGATAAAAAAAATACTAATGTATATATCGAAATTGAAAAATTATTAAAATATTTTTTATTTAAAAATAAATTATATTATTATAAGAATATGTTTTTTAGTAATAATTTTTCATAATGTTTTAATATACGAGTTGATAATAAACCAAAATTTTAACCTAACATTATTATTGTATTTTGAACTTGGATGAAATATGATATTAACAAATAAATAAAAAATGAAAGAAATTGGACTTTATTGTGACGTTGACACCCACCTGGCGATCAATGAGAGCTGACAAGGCTCCAAAGTCCAAAGGGATCTTCCACGCGCCAACCCTACGGCTCCACGCGTCCCCTCTTCATTCTCTCTATTTCTTTTATTTTAAATTTTTATTTCCCCTCTTTTTCCATTTTTATATCCCAAAAAAGCCGCCACAAATGCTTAACGCTTCTCCAGTTTTTCTACACGGAAATCTGAAGTACCCCTACATATCTGATCCCACGATTATCTGATTTAGCATTTCCTTTCCTTTTCTATTCTTTTCTTTTTTAAAAATATAAATAAGAGATCTTTCGAGTATAGGAGGCTTTTTCTTCCAAGTTCTTTTGCATTTATTTATTTTTCCTTTTCTTTTGTTGATCGCATGAATTTGGGAAAGGACATTATTGGAGTGGAAATTTGAATTTTGATTAGTCAACATGGTTACTGGAAACTTATTTCATTCTAAAAAGAATTCATGGCCGCCTGAAGAATATGTCAGCCGTAATACTTTACAATTGGTAAGTTTTTTGTTTTGCCTCTTTTTGTTTTTCTTTTTTTTCTTAATATTAACGGGGATAACTTTGTTGATTATGGCGTTCTTTTTTTCTAAGTTGATTTCGTTCTGTTTGGTTCCTGAGAAAATGTGTAAAAGCGGAGGAAAAAAAATAGTAGTAGTCTAAAAGTTAAGAGGAGCAAGGTTGTTTTTCCACAGAATTAGTTCTATCCTAAAGTAATAAGGTTTCAAATTCATTTTGTAGAAAATTTGAACTATTTATTTTGTATATTTTCTGCTTCTTATTTTATTCAATCATCGCGCGTGATTTTGTAGATAGCATATAAGGCATGCCTTAGGAACTATTTAATTAATTTTTTACTTAAATATTTGGAAATGATCCTTTTTCTTTGTATTTACCATTAATGAGAGCTTGAATGCGAGCTTGCGTCTCGTCAAAATTCAGGGAAAAAAAAAAAGGATCGCTGGCCTGATACGATTAGTTGATTTTTGCGGCTGGTGTCTGGTCAAAAACCTGTAAATTATTAGAAGTAAGAAAAAACGTTTTGAACTTGATGCCAATTAGAATCATTTCAGTATTCGTTTCAGCTGTAGGGAAGAGATTGACAGTGATTCATCTCAAATTAATAGAGTTGGTTCTTCCTGATATTATTTCATATCTGATAATCTTGAATCAGCAATATGACAATATTCCGTCTGCATACATATACATTTTGATTTAATTTTGGGTCTTCAATGCCACATCTCTTTTATATGAGAACTATTTTATTTGACATGATAATTGTGGTTTTTATTTCAGATTAATTTAAGCTTTCTTCTGTACTGATTTTAGTGATTTTTTTGGTTTGGTTCTCTATAGTTTAATTTTGATAGTGCTGCCCCACCAAAACAAGCTTGGAGAAGAAGGTTAAACAGCCATGCTAATATTCTTAAAGAATTCAGTGTTACATTTATGGAAGCAATACAGATGGTAAGTGATAGAAGACCCTGCTTGACTGATTCCAGATAACAGATAACTAATTCTGTATAGCAAGTATGCTTGATATCCTGTGCTGGTTACCTTGGTCTGGGAATTTTGAAATCTTAGGTGCGATTAGGCATACGTCTATGGTCCTATGTCAGGGAAGAGGCTTCTCATGGAAGGGTAATTCTCTTGTTTAATTCAGTTTACACTCATTTGATATTCTTTCCACCTTTTAGTTTCTAGAAATAGGTTATTATTTCCTAGATAGCACAACTGCAGGATGAAGTTGTTTTCTGAGTTTTTCTTTTTTATATTATCGCATGATTATGTGCAGAAAGCACCCATTGACCCTTTCACCCGAGAAAGTTGTAAGCCATCTGCATCTCAAGGAGTTCCACTGGGAGGGATGGGGTATTTAATCTGGTTAGCTACATTCAGTTCTTAGTGCTGGAACTTTTCTTGTACTCTAATGGTGGCAAATCATGTTGCAGGAGTGGCAGTATATCCAGGGGTTTCAGAGGTGAGTTCAGGCAATGGCAAATTGTCCCTGGAACTTGCAACATTTCACCTGTTATGGCTAATCAATTTTCTGTAAAGCTCTGCCCTTCTACTTATTTACTTGTTCGTGTTATATTTTTTTATGAGTTTTTAACTGATTTATTTCAAGAGAATGATCCAAAACCAAAAATATGTATATAATATAAGATCGGTCAACATATGGTTTTAGGACTATCAGTTGAACACATGTATATGCATTGAACTTGAATTTTTCTTCTGATGAGACAAATTGACATTTTCGTTAAAAGGTTTTGAGAGGCAATATTTGAATTTTATAAGATGACATTCTTTTTCATTTTAAATCTAGCAACAATCATGTAGTTCCTGTGCACCATCAATTATTCAATATTATTTTATTAGTAGATTATGGTTGCAGTTTTTCCAACTTAAATTTATGAAACAGATATGGCCAGTCCCCCCCAGATAAGGGATTACAAAAAAAAAAAAAAAAAAAAATAATAGCTCAAGAAATGTTAAACCAGAATTCTTCTTCTTGCTGGTTTGATTTATTTCTGATATTGTAGATATTTATATCTCGCGATGGAGGGAATAAGAAGTATGCATCAGTTTTGGCTCCCGGACAGCATGAAGGACTAGGGTAAGAAAGAAAACCCTGTTAAGCAATACTACAATCATTCTAAAAGAAAATGGATACTTTTATATCTTTGCAGTTTTGTGAGCTAAAAGAAATAGATATTTTTCATGTTTTTATTGATTGGTTGTATATGAGGTTCACCTCAAGTGGTATACGAGACCTGTAATTATGCATTTAACATCAAACTTTGACTGGTGCATCATATATATCTGTGGCTTGAAAAATTAATTTGATGATGTGCATGTAAGTCAGTAGCTCTCCTACTTTGTGTACTTTGTTGATTATCTTCTTTGGTCATTCTGTCCTTGTTTGTTTCACTTTGTGAATATCATCATATCAAGGGGCAGCAATTGATACCTATTCAGCTAACCGAAAATTTTGCATGTCATTAATTTTAGCTGTTAATATCCTTATGAGAACCCAGAGCTGCAGATTTTGATAATTATGAAAATTGTTACCTGGGAAAATTCAATTCAAAATTTGATTGAGCAAATAATATCCAGTTTGATTTCTATGCACTAGTTCTTGCATTTTATATATAACATTAAAACTTCATTGCTTCGTCATTTTTTGACTGCAAAATTGCTTTCAGCTTGGTACTTATTTATTTATCGAGCTTGGTATTTGATCTCTGAACTTCCTCTTCCTTTCTAAAATTATTTGGTAAGGAAATGCTAGCTACTTCATGGTTGATAAGCAATTTCCTTCTCAGAGTTGGGATGAGTGCTCAGCAGAAAAGGGAAGGGAGAGGGTTCTTTGGGAGGGTGTGTTAATTCATTGTTAAATATGCAGTGTCCTTCATGATGGTGTATTTTGTGTATTCGAAGTGCCTTTATATTAATTTATTTTTCTTGAGAAGTTAGAAAGGTTCCATCGTACTTTTTGGGGCTTGCCTAGATTTGAGGACTAGGGATTTTTCTTTCTTTCATCATCTTTTTGAAGTTTGGGACAATTTTCTTTATTAGAGATTGTGTAGATTGTAAGTGTAATGTTAGTTGTATGCTTTCTCAGCAAAACTAGTGATGAGGGTATTTCTTCATGGGGATGGAATCTGAATGGTCAGCATTCTACATACCATGCTTTGTTTCCTAGAGCATGGACAATATATGATGGTATTATTCAAACTTTCTTTGTTTTTAGAAGTCTTTATTTTTCCTTGAATCTTGTTTTGAACAATCTGTTACTTTTTCAGGTGAACCAGATCCAGACCTAAAAGTGTCCTGTCGACAGATATCACCTTTTGTGCCACATGATTATAGGGACAGCAGTCTTCCAACAGCTGTTTTTGTCTACACGGTATGTTTATTAAGCATCTAATTTCAAGAATTTAATGACTTGTTACAACAGGTTTTGGTCTTAGGGTAGATTTAGAATTGATCTGTAATTGGTTATTTCTGAGAATATTTGATGGCCCATTTCTTTGTTTCATTCCTTACTTGACCATTACTTATTCTATTGCAGTTGGTGAATACTGGAAAAGAAAGGGCAAAAGTCAGCTTACTCTTCACATGGGCGGTAGTTCATATTCTATGTCCAAACTTGTATAGTTTTACTCAAATCAATGGTAATACGGGTGCTTGTATGTTCATTAATCAATCTTTGTTTCTGCAGAATTCAATTGGTGGAATTTCACACTTATCAGGAGATCATGTCAATGAACCATTCAGGTGAGTATCTCTTGTGTATGTTCTTTCCATTTGAACCATGCACTTTGGAAAATATCTTAACTTCCTTCCCTTTTATTTGATAGAGGTGAAGATGGAGTTTCTGGCGTACTTCTTCATCACAAGCAAGTCATCAAACCCTTATAGCTATATATGATGGTTGGTTTGCTGATTTCTCTTGGCAGTTCCATCCAAGTCTCAGCCTTTTAACTACACACTAACTCGCAAATAATGGGAACATAAATGGAAATAGAGAAAAAGACAACTCACAGATAATGGGGACAAAAAGAAATGGAAAAAAGAGCAAAATACAATGCAACTATGTTAGACTCTTAAATAAGCCACCAATCATTTCTAAAATCAGAAGTTAATATTATGGTAAAATTGCACTTTGCTCCCACAAAAAAGAAATTATTATTCATTTCTGGCTCCCCCTAAAGCAGTTTTCTGGCTTCGCTCTTGTTGACAATATTTGACCTTGGGAAGAAATGAAATCTAAAAGCAAAAGTTATGTTTCACTAATGACAATTAGTGGCTTAATCAAATTACATAATTTACTAAAAATATAAATTAAATTAGATTTGTATTTTATCCATTGCTAATGGATTTTTTAACTCTATGAGCAAAGTCAAAATCGAACATATGTTTTCATACTAGGATTATATTTAGAAAAATAAAAATTAATAAAAGGTGTATGGGTTGGATTCTTAACTATGCTTGTGAAGTTAAAAAAAAGTTGCATACACTACATTGTAAGTGGATAGGATAGTTATCTAATGAAGTTGGGCTATGTTCTTTAGGGTTACATTAACATATTTGTGCTGGTAGAAAAATTTGTATGACATTTTCTCGAAAATGAAAAGATTTGAATACTCTACATTTTCCAATGGCACGTTGCAGAGACCCTTTGCACAAACTTTGAGATGGAACATTAAGAAAGTTTGGACACCGTTCTCATTTTTGTTATTGTTAAAAGACATGATTCATTACTAGGAATGTTGATGTGAAGGGGTATGCCTGATTATTGCATTTCTAAAGTGTTGGAGAGAAATCACTAGTTGCCTAATTTTTTCTAGATGTGAAAAGGCACAGACCGTTCAATTTACCTTGTCTCATGAAACCTGCTTCGCATGTTAGTAGAGATGAAAATGGATAGTGCAGATTTCGATATTTGTGGATATCTGATTTGCTTTTCGTGGATTTAGATATTCTGGATCCGCATAATATTCAGATTTTGATATTCTAATTACTATCGACAGTGAATTTGGAGATGACTAGGATATTAACTTTTGGATATCCATTCTATGAATTCGCTTACTTTTGCGAATAACAGATACAAATTTGGATATCCATAATTCACATCCACTTCACTTTTGTGGATAACGAATTCAAATATCTGACTCTATTATTTTCTTTACTTTGTACAATTTTTATTTTGTTTTTTGACTTATAAATTCAAATATTTTGTGATTTGAATGTTGGACAGATAATTTACTTGATTAGGATTTGGATTCTAAGAGTTATATTGGGATTTAATACGGATAATAAATGGATTCAGATCTTATCGTAGATTTGCGGATTTGGATTTAGATATTACAAAAACTGCAAATTTTTTATCCGCTACCATCTCTATATATTTGTGTGAATGCCTTAGGTGCTTGAAAGAAATACAGGAGGCTTATATGTAACAACCAAAAACTCAAACCAGTTGTATCGTATTTAGGGTATTATTGTTATTATTGTTATTATTATAGAATGACTAGATCTTTCGAGAAGGATTCATCGTCAATGTTCTTATTGTCTCTTCCTGAAACATCTTTTCTTCCTTCTCACAATGTCATTCCTTGAGAACTTGTGACCTTGAATTTTCGAGGATCATAGAATATTAAAATTAAAATTAGCTTGCTTAACTCCTTTATTATTAAGTTTTTTCTTGCTCTGTGGAAAATATTATATATTTCATGTTCTTTTCTTTAAATTTGCCTTGTTTTTTAATTAGCATTGAAATGTTCCTCCAATCTATAAGCTTCTTGGACATTTTCTTCACCGTTGGCAATGAGATACTATTTGTTCATGTTTGGGCTTCAAAGTATTTACTTTAAAAATGAACATCAGCTGGCCTACCGATGCACTTCATTCTTCTTACAGTTTTGACTCAGATAGTGTTGATTCTGGTCAGTTTAAGATGAGACGTGGCATAAGTTTGCCACAACATCAGTAGCAATTTGTATAGATGACCCTGTGTTATTATTTTTAAGTATAAAAATTTAGTCAATTTTATTTTAAAAGAAATAAAAAATATTTTACCTATGTTTTTGGTCTCTCTTCTCTCCCTTTCTTGTTGGAAAATATTTTATTTTCTTGTTGGAGAAAAGAGAGGATAAAGTAAGAGAAAGGAAAAAAACTAATTTTTCTGAAAGTATTCCTTGTATTTGAGAAATGAAGGAAATTTGAAAATTTTCCAAATAAACATTCCTTTTTTGAAACCTTTCAACTTGTATTGTTAAGAATAAAGGGTTTGAACTTTTTACATTTTTGTTTTTGTTTTTTCACTTTAAATATTCCTTATTGTTTCAACGAGTCTAACATGTCAATGCCAAGTAGGATCATGAAACTAATTATGCTTGATGGGATGGTATTTTGCCATGTGCTATCATATGATTGGTCAATGACCATCATTGAGAGTTAATAATGTTTGGAGGAGTGGGTTATATTGTTAAACGAACCAGTAGTGCAACGTTGTACATATTTAAACTATAGGTATCACATTGGACAAATTACTTTGTTCAGGGGCCAAAGAAGACATTAACCATCCCTCATATTGTCTCCTGTTATCTTTGTTTGTGTTTTTCTTTGATTCATGATATATATGCATAAATAATTTGTATATATTGCTTACATTATGACTTGATTTCAAGCGTTTCTAAGAATTTTGGCCATTTCACAGGACTGCTAAGGGGAACCCTCCTGTCACTTTTGCGGTTGCTGCATCTGAAACACAGAATGTCAATGTAACAGTTCTACCCTGTTTTGGTCTTACTGAAGGAAGTTTTATAACAGCAAGGAAGATGTGGGGAAAAATGATGCAGGTATTGTTTCGTGTAAAAGGCTGTCTGCCTGCCTTTTCATTTCATCAATCTTCCTAGCTGCAATTTTATTATGGAATTCAGTCCAAAGCATAAATCTTTGCTTCATGAATTCCTAATAGAATCACTGCACTCTTTAGAGGTTTTCCATCCGTTATGGCTATCCTATGCATTTTGCTGACCCCCTGAGAGTTAAACTGTTGTTTTCTATACAAAGGATGGACAATTTGATCGTGAAAATTTCAATATTGGACCAAGCATGCCTTCATCACCTGGAGAGACATTGTGTGCTGCAGTTTCAGCCTCTGCTTGGGTGGAACCTTATGGAAAGTGCACCATTGCATTTGCTCTTGCTTGGTCTTCTCCAAAAATAAAGTTTTCGAAAGGGAGCTCATACCATCGGTATTTACAGTGCACCTTTTTCCTTATCCTTAAATCATTGATGCATGCTCAGGTATTTAGTTTGCTGTGTTCACTACAGAGCTGGGATCGGATGTTAGTGGTATTGTCTCTTTAAAGCAGCTATGGCCAACATGAATTTAACGCCACGATAAATTCAAAACTTTACAGCTCTGAGAAACACCTATTATTAGTCTCTACCATCTGTCTCCTTTAACTTTTCCTTTTACATCAGGATGTTGAAGCTGTAATTTTTTTCCTGGGAGATAGCTAATATGTTGCTGATCTAGTGGACATCTGATGTTTTTAAATCTAGCAATATCTGTTTTGCTCTTTGTATGTGCTCAGTGGCATTTTTAGGTCAGTCATCTTATGTAATTCTCTCTAAATTTTCCCTTTTCTTACAGGAGATACACAAAATTCTATGGCACATCTGAAAGAGCAGCTGTGGACTTGGTTCATGATGCACTAAAAAGTATGGATCTGGTTTGAATATCGTTTTATTATCTTGGAGTATCCTCTTTTTACAAGTCATTGTTTATTTGGAACCATGCTTTTCAATATAAATTTCTGCTTTTGTTTTCAGAACCTTTTAAGTGATACTAGTAAATGTCTATTAACTTCATATTTGAACCTAAGACTTATAGCATTTTGATTGATTGCTCGTAGATTATAAGCATTGGGAAGAAGAGATTGAGAAATGGCAAAGCCCTATCCTCGAGGATATAAGGCTGCCAGAATGGTAACATTCCGTGCAACCTTTTATTTTTTACATCAATCTTATCTTTCACCCTCCTCTTATTTTAATTTAGTTTGTCTGTAAAGAATGAATCTTAGCATGCAGGAAAACCTTTCTCTTTCCCATATGGGTACTAGATGTAAGGAGAGGGTGTATGTAATGCATGTAATACATTTATATAACAACTCAATACATTGCTGATGCTATGCTGGTGCAAAAGTAGACATGAAAATGTATCCATGAGCGCAAGTTTCTCCGTCCTTATTTGCTAGGAAGAAAGTGAATGAGATGAAATTGGGAGATGGAGGTCAAGGTCAAGGTGGGACATAGAATACCATGCATCTTTGACTGTCTCTAGGGGTTTTTACTACTCCTTAATCAATTTGATTTATGCCTTTGAAGCTGCATAATCATTGTTCTGCAAATTCTGTCTCAGATAACACAGCATTCATTCTCCGTTTGCTTACTAGTGTAATAACATGAGGAAAAAGTTCATTTAACACATATGTTCTACAATAGTTAGACATAAAATAAAGAATAACAAGTACAAATTTAAACATGCAAATCAGAAAGATGAGTAAAAACTCTTGTAAAAAATAAGACCTCTTCAAAAAATTCATGTGAGTTTCTTAAAATTACTAATTGTATTAGTTTATAGCTAACTAATGACTAAAACATGTGGTACAAATAATACTCCAACCAAACATAACTTCAGTGTATTTTTGGTCTGATATTGTTATTTGATGCTTATAAGCCACCAGAAAAAAAAAATGTTTGTTTAGTTATAGATATATCTTCCTATATCATGTTAGTTAGCTAATCTTTGTCTTTTATTTGCAGGTATAAATTCACTCTGTTTAATGAGCTCTACTTTTTGGTTGCTGGTGGAACTGTTTGGATAGGTACTCATACTAAGTGCCCAGTCTTTAACATGTTGGTTTAGCTTAAATTAATTTTTGCATCCTGTAACTTGTAGTCTCTTGTATACTGGCAAAAACCCATACCAGCACCTTGGTCAGTAAAGCTTGCTAACTTATTCAAACATTTTCCAGATTCTTCCTCGCCATCTGCAGATGTGAAAAGTGATCAAGATCCACCAATAAAATTAGAAAGCAAAAATATTAAAGTAACTGAAGCTGAAATGAATTGTAGGCATAGTACTGGGTTTGGACATATTAGTACAAGTGGTTGCAACAGTTCAACCGGTGTTGGGTTAAAACAGAATGGCAATTCAACTATTCCCAGGAAAAAACGAAGCAGCAAACACTTCTCGCATCACTTGAAAACGGAGGATCAACTTGATGGCAATGAAGATGTTGGTAGGTTCCTGTACTTGGAAGGAGTTGAATATATCATGTGGTGCACTTATGATGTACATTTCTATGCATCTTTTGCCCTTCTTGAGCTTTTTCCCAAAATTGAACTCAATATTCAACGTGACTTCGCCAAAGCAGTTTTATCTGAGGATGGAAGGAAAGTAAAGTTTCTAGCAGAGGGTAATTACGGAATTCGTAAGGTTAGAGGAGCTGTCCCTCATGATCTAGGGACACATGATCCTTGGAATGAAATGAATGCATATAATATACATGATACAAGCAAATGGAAGGATCTGAATTCCAAGTTTGTGCTTCAAGTGTACAGAGATTTTGCTGCCACAGGAGACATGGCATTTGGTATTGAAGTTTGGCCTGCTGTACGCACTGCAATGGAATACATGGAACAATTTGATAGAGACGATGATGGCCTCATTGAAAATGATGGATTTCCAGATCAAACATACGATGCTTGGACTGTTCATGGTGTGAGTGCTTACTGTGGTTGCTTATGGCTTGCCGCGCTCCAAGCTGCTGCTGCAATGGCCCAGCGGCTAGGCGACAAGTTCTTTGCTGAAACATGCAAAACCAAATTTTTTAGTGCAAAATCAGCATTTGAGAAGAAACTATGGAATGGTTCTTATTTCAACTATGACAGTGGGTCTAGTAGTAATAGTAAGTCGATACAAGCAGACCAACTGGCAGGACAATGGTACACATCATCCTCAGGCTTGGGTCCCGTCTTTGATGAGTTCAAAACAAGAAGTTCTCTTCAGAAAATATTTGATTTCAATGTGATGAAAGTTAAAGGAGGCAGGATGGGTGCTGTAAACGGAATGCATCCGAATGGAAAGGTGGATGAGTCTTGTATGCAGTCACGTGAAATATGGACTGGTGTTACCTATGCTGTGGCGGCAAATATGCTTCTTGCTGGAATGGAGGAAGAAGCATTCACTACAGCTGAAGGTATTTTCATTGCAGGCTGGTCAGAAGAGGGTTTCGGGTAAGTGTTTAACATGAGTATCTTACATTATCTTTGGTGACAATAGCCATCAATAGCTTGCTAATTTCACTGCTATCTCATCAAAATGATTGTGGTGTGAGAATATTTATTTCCGATTTCTTTTGCAAACAGATACTGGTTCCAGACACCCGAAGGTTGGACAACCGATGGGCATTACCGGTCACTTATATACATGAGGCCTCTTGCAATATGGAGTATGCAATGGGCATTATCTCCACCTAAAGCAATTATTGAGGCCCCTAAAATAAATATGATGGACAGAATTGTGATTTCTCCGGCAACATTTTCATTGTCTCTTCCCGAAACACGAGTTAGAAAAATCGCAAATAAAACAGCGTGCTTCGGAAATTCTTCATTGCAATGTACATGCTGATCATCATACTCATGTATGTAAAAAGAAGGAAAATGTTTTTTGCTTGCTTTTAACCTGTTTCAGTAAAAATTTGAAGCTGTACTGGCAGTTGAAGGAGAAGCTGTGTTAATTGCTCAGGGATATAACATGCAAAAAATGAATATAGTCATTCTTAGAGCAGATATTTTATCCGAATTCAGGGAGGGTTGTGTCGGATATATGGGATATATGTAATTTTTCATTATACTAATAGACTATATTATGTACTTATGTTAATTAGTCCTAGGTTTTTATTTTAAGGACAATTAGTCTAGTTTTAATTGAGGTGCCTTTTCGTCCAAAAAAAAAAATGAAATTCAGGTGCCTCGGCACCGTGTTTGCTTTAAATAATTAATTTAACATTAAAATATTTAATATCAACAATATTTAACATTGAAATATTTGATATAAAAAATATTTATATAATTATAAATATTTTTAGAATTTTATGTATTTCTAAAATATTTTTAAATTATTTTTTTATAATTTTTATTAAATTTTATAGATTCTTATGTATGTATTTTTATAACTTTTTTATTATTTTATCATGTATTTTTTAAATTATTTTTAAAAATTTTAATTTTGCATGCTTAAGAACCAAAACTAAATTGACTGATCTTGTGTGAAGTCGTTGCTTAAATTTGTTTAAACTTTTAGAATTGTGATAAAATTGGTAGGATTTGTAAATATTGAAGAGTTAAATTTGTTAAGGTAAAGTATAAAAATACTCATTAAATTATTGACTTCATTCTATTTTGGTCACTTAGTTATTAATTTTTTCAATTTAGTTATTAAAATTTTCAAAATTAAATATTTCTCACCTCCCGTTAGTTGTAGTTAGATATTTTTTTTACGAAAAATTGACATGAAATTTTCATTTAAAATTTCCAAGTGGTTAGGTAATCTTTTCTTTATATTCTTTCCTTTCACTATTTCTGCTTTTCTTTTCTTTTTTTCTTTCACTAGTTTCTTCTTTTCTCACCAAACAAGATGCTACAATTAGGATATTGGCAAACCTAGAATCCGACCAGAAAACCAATATCGAAATTTGTAAGTACTATTGTCCTCCTTTGACAAGTGATCTATAAGTATTGTTGTTAACCTGTTACTCCTCACCTAAAATATAATAGGCTAAAAACAAAATAAAAGTAAAATGTAGCATACCTTGTGTGTCATTTTGGCTATGGAATATACTTCTCAACTTATCTACAAGTTTATGTGCCTTGTGTTAAAAAAATGGAATGACTAAGACGTACTTGAGGAAGTCCCACTTCTTGAAGCACTGTCATAGGTTGGATTGTTTCCATATTTAGGTGATTAGCAATTTAGAACAAGATTTTTGGTTGTGCTAATATTGTGGTTTGTATCTCGACCATCAATGAAGATCATATAACTTCGAGAAATTTGTTTAAGGAATCGAATCGGATCAAATCATGCCTATCTAATCTATTGGATTGAGGAAGTTGAATCAGATTTGAACGTTGAAGACTTAATTGCCAACAATCCTTTTTTACCTTGTTTGTTATTATTCTATTGTATTCAACAAGTTTAGTTGTTTGATAGGGATTGATATAGATCTTCATTATGTTAGCAAGTCTCGAGAAACTTTATATAATTGAGAGATTTGTTGTAACATCCCTCACCCGTATTCAACACCGGAATAGGGTTACAGAGCATTATCGGACTTATAAAACAATTTAACATTCATTTCACATACAATGCTCAAATTCATATAATCAACATTTAATAATATTCACATTGTCCCTATAACGAGCCTACAAGGCCTTAAACACGCTTTAAGAGTGGTTCGGGACTAAGCCGATAACTCAAGAAATTTTTTTGAAACACTTAGAAAATTTTCCAAATTACAGGAGACACACGCCTGTGTGGCCCGGCCGTGTGTCTCACACTGCCAAAGACACGCCCGTGTCACAAGCCATGTGGACATTCAAAATGGGATTACATGGCCGTGTCCCATCCTATGTCTGACCCTGTGTAACTTTATGACTTGGGTCACACGGCCAACACACACGCCCGTGTGGCTAGCCTGTGTGCCCTAAATATGGCCACACACACCTGTGTGCTAGGCCGTGTACTAGGCTGTGCCAAACCTGTAGGCTATACTGACTTATGCCACACGGCCAAGTCACACGCCTGTGTGCTAAGCCGTGTGGAGCATACTGACTTGATTTTTAATTCAACACCAGGGGACACACGGTTGAGACACACACCCGTGTCTCTGTCCATGTGGACAAAAATAGGCTATTTACCAAGCCAATTTGCCACCCAATCTTGCACACACCTACACCAAACCAAATGGCACCAAGACATGGCATAAATAGGCATTCAAACCAACTAAATCAAGCCTAATTCATGTTAGTTTTATACCAACATCCACAATACACTCAAGTCACAAAATAGACCATTCCATTTATACCAAATTCACATATACCATTCAACTAATTATACACTTTCAAACATGCACCATTATGCTAAAACTCACAAGCATATAACTTCTCCAATATCTGTAACAGTCCAGTTTATACCCTAGTCGGAACAGTGGTTTTGGGACCACAAATCCGAGTCCGTATAATATTTTAATATTATTTTCTGTGTCGTTGATATGTGACTAAGCATGTGTTAAACTTCCGTAAGCTAATTTGTCTGTCTGTGTGTTTAATTTGACAAAAGGATGAAATTGCATTGAATGTGAAAGTTGCTTGCTATTCATTAAAGTATCAAAGTGTTGTGGCTTTTAAAAGTTGTGGCTTTATGTGGCAATTAAGCCAATTTTATGGTTAATGGACAGCATGGAGTGATGAAATGCTTATATTACAAGTTTTATATGTTATTTTATAAGTTAAAGTTATATTATATATTATATAGATATATTATAATAAAAGAAACATGATAGTGGATTTCATTCATCCATATACCACCTAAAAACAAGAAAAAGAAAAGAAAGAAAATTTAGCCAAGGTATTCGGTCATTTGAAGGCTTAATTTAAGGTATGATTTTGAGTCGATTTTTGATAATTCCTACGTTTCTGTAATCGTTGCTTTGAGAGCTACAAAACCCATGTATTAATTTCGTGAATTGATGATGTTTGTGTGAGATGCCATTGTTGATATGTTGAGTTTTGAGATGAGTTTAGTTGTTAAATGAAAGATTTGAGCTAGATAAACATGTTTTGTTCTTGAAGTTTTGATGAATTTAGCTAAATAGGGCTAAATTGTGAAAATAGAAAATTGAGGGACTAAATTGCTAATTTGATGGAAAATATGGGCTTGTATGATATGTATATGCATTCGGCTAAGCATGAGTATAGGTTGATTTTGTGAATTTGATGTTTTGAGAAAAATGGACTAAATTGATAAATTGTGCAAATTGAGGGTTAATTTGCAAATAGCCCTAAATGTATGTGTATGGATTGAGTTGAATGAATTAGTGAATAAAAGGATTAATTCTGAATATGTTTAGATCAAGAACCGAGGAAAACGGACCTAGATCACGGGAAAGCGAAAGTAAACGAGTAGCCGTTTCCATTTCCGTAAAATCAAATCTGAGGTAAGTCACTATGCAAATAAACGTATATGTATGAAATTGTAATTATTCATATGACTAATGTTGATAATGAATGCTTATGAGAGTTTATGCATATGAATTCCGAGATAAGTTCGATATAGAGACTAAGTCCGAGAAGTCCCGTACGAACCTAGGAATAGATAGGATTAGCTATATCATGACATAGGTATCTGTTCTGTTTTATCATGTAAGACCACGTCTGGGGCGTTGGCGTTGATTTGAGATTTCGTGTAAGACCTCATCTGGGACGTAGACATCGATATGAGCTTTACGTGTAAGACCATGTCTGGGACAATGGCATCGATATGAGCTTTACGTGTAAGACCACGTCTGGGACGTTGGCATCGATATGAGCTTTACGTGTAAGACCATGTCTGGGACATCGGCATCGTATTGATTCGTGTAAGATCCTGTCTGGGATAGTGGCATCGATATCTGAGTGCATGTAAGACCTCGTCTGGGACATTGGCATTGTACGACTATTCCGAGCTTTCTGAGTATCCTATTAGATTCCTATTGGTTCAACGGGGCGAGTCTGTGTTACGAATTGCAAATCCGAGCTATGAACAATTATGTGATTGTGAATTCGTTTCAGGTACGCTGATTATACACTAATTGTGTATACAAGGTAAGAATTTATGTGATCTTACTATGATGTTATGTATAAGGAATTGATGATATGATACGTAAAGTTTTGGCTAGATGAGCTAGGTGCTTATATGATCCTTGAATTGTGAAAGTGGCAAATGTGGTCAATAGCATATGAATCAAAGCATATATGTGATAGTTTGCTAAGTGTTTGATATGTGCCAAAGTATCTATTTGCGACTATGCCTTCCATGACAAGTTTGTTTGTATATTGACTTACTAAGATTTTGGAAAGCTTACTCTGTGTCTGTGTTTTCTTTGTTTTATAGGTCGTCAAAGCTACTGAAGGCTCGGGACCGTCAAGGATCATCATCACACTACTAAACTCTTTTTGGTACACTTTGAAAATGTATATAGCTAAATATGGCATGTATAGGCTAGTATTGGTATAAGTTGTTATATGAACTTAGCCATGTGATTTGGTTAGTTATAAGTTGAGAAATTATTTTGAATGAATGTGATATGTGATGCAAGTTTTGGCATGGTTAGTTGATACATGAAATGGTTAAGTTTTGAGTAAGCAAATGAATGAATTATGCTTGTGATGATATGAGTTTTAGTCTTTGAAATTGTCATGGTTGGAATTGGTATTGAATGCATGGTTTGAATGGTTACATTTGGTATGTCTTTGGTGGTCATATGTGTACGGAAAGTGATGGCAAATGTTGCTTGTAGGTAAGACCCAAGAGGGTGGCAATCTGGCCTTGTAAATGGCCTATAATGTCACACGGCCATGGCACACGGGCGTGCCTAGTGACCATGGCATAAGTCAGAATATAGTTTAAGAGCACACGGCCAAGGCACACGGTCGTGCCTGGTAGCCATGTGGTATTTGGCAGAATCAACCACGGCCTGAGAACATGGGCGTGTGGCCAGAGTACATGGGCGTGCGGCCATAGTACACGAGTATGCTTAGTGGCCGTGGAAGAGAAGTCAGTTTCAACCACGGAGAGGACACACGGGTGTGTCTCACAGCCGTGGCAGGCACACAATTTTCTCCTACGGGCGTGTATTCCCTGTATCTTAGAAAGTTTTTAATTTTTTGAGAAATTTTTGTATGTGTTTCGATTTAGTCCCGACCTGGGTTATAAGCATGTTTAAGGTCTCGTTGACCTATTTAAGGGACATTGTGTGTATGATTGATGAAAGAAATGTATAAAATGTTATGAATGTTTTCGATCTGTCTGGTAACGCCTTTAACCCTAGTCTGGCGACGGTTACGGGTTAGGGGTGTTACAATATCAACCATTTGACAACCACAATATCTATAATCCACAAGCATCATATATTCATCCATAAACTCACAACACAAGTCATATACACATATATATACACAACCATACCAACCAAATTAAGCCAACTCTCATGGCTATATACAAAAATAAAAACATTTAACATTTACAAACCATTTCAAATGACGAAAGTCATTACCAATTCATATACCAAAATGACCAAACTTCTATACATGCCATATATTTAAAATGCTTAAGTTCAAAAGTAACCAAGAGATAGTAGGATAGTGTGACGAAGTCTCCGAAAATCCCCGAATCCGAGCTAGCTTTGATTTCACTATAAAACACAGAAAAACAAACAAAGTAAGCTATATAGCTTAGTAACCTCGTATGAAAATAATAAGCAAAACTCACCATTTAATTACCATTCAAAATATGCATATAACATACTACAAAATGTTTAATCACAATGTTAACATGTATTCAATCACCAATTTAACCATGAACTCAATTCTTTCATATGTTCGATGCATATACAGTTTTCGTACATACCTATACTGATACGTATCTATTTCTCACCATTTCATATCTTCAATTTACCCGTTGAACCATTTGGAATAATACAGGATACTCGGGAATCTCACACCCTAAGTGCCAATATATATAGCCGAAGCTATCTCAATAAAATCTTGCACCGAAGTGCCAATACATAGCCGAAGCTATCTTAATATCATATCTCAATAATGCTCACTCTCGAGCTATCAACGGGTCTGCTCACACAAGCTGACGGTCAGGACATAGCTACATGGTGCTGCTCACACAAGCTGAGCACGTACGGACCAGCACCCAAAATAATAATAACCCCTAATGACATGTCAGTCGTATCCTAATCTATTCTTAAGGTTCAATCGGGATTTCACACTTACCGATTTGTCATCAGACATGTCCGTAGGGTCGTATTCACAGTTTATGCAAAATCAAAGCACATAAAATACAATTATAACAAAGCTTATTACATACAAACTTACCTCGAATGCAAAAACAACGAATTAAGTCGATTAATCCGAAACTTTGTTTTTCCTCAATCTAAATCCGTATTTTGCCTTTCTTGATCTAAATATAATTAAAATTAACTTATTTAATAATTTCTCTATTCAACTTAGTCCAAAATACACATTAAGGCAAATTTACACTTTTGCCCCTAACATTTCAACATTTTTATAATTTAGTCCTTATTTCATAAAATCACAAATTCATGCAATTCAACCAAAACCCATGCTATCCGAATTTCAATTAAGTCCCTAACAGTCCATATTTTTCATTTATTTCACAATTTAACCACACAATTTACACATTTCAGAATTTAATCCCTAATTGGACATTTTACTAAAAATCACTTACCAAATGCTGTTTATCTAACAACAAGCATGCATTTTCTACCATTAGACATCAAAATACATCAACATTCATCAAGGGAAAAACCCTAAACCTTTAAAAATTTTGCAAAATAGTCCCTGGGCTAGCTAGACTAAGCTGCAACGATCTAAAAAACATAGAAATCATTAAAAACAGAACAAAAATCACTCACCAATTTAACCATGAAGTTGCCGAACCATAAATAGCTTCCGTGGATGTTTCTTTTCTTATTTTCGGTGGAATAATAATGTGACAAAGATGATAGCTTTGTTTAGGTTATTTTTACTTTAAGTTATTTATTGAATTACACATTTAACCTTGGTTATTAAACATAAAAATCACTTAATGCATGTCCATAAATGTCCACCCACTATAAAAATGGTTTAATTAGCACATAAGGACCTTTACTATTTAATTTCATTGCCATTTAATACCTAGCTAATAGAACACAAGTTTTAGTTTTTATGCGATTTAGTCCTTTTTATCAAATTAAGCACTCAAACGATAAAATTTCTTAACGAAATTTTCACACAATCATAATGTCATGCTCTAAATATTAAAATAATAATAAAATAATTATTTTGACATCAGATTTGTGGTCCTAAAACCACTGTTCCGATTTGACTAAAAACGGGCGGTTACAACTTACCCCCTTAGGGATTTTCGTCCTCGAAAATATTACCAGAAAAGAGGTTAGGGTACTGTTTTCTCATAGCTTCTTCAGGTTCCCACGTAGCCTCTTCTACCCCGAGATGTTGCCACAAAACCTTCACCAAAGTTATGGGTTTATTTTTCAACTCTTTAACCTCTCGAGTTAAAATCCTAATCGGTTCTTCGTTATACGTCATATCATGTTGAATCTCAATCTCTGCGGGAGAAATTACGTGTGATGGATCTGATCTATATCGGTGCAACATCGACACATGAAACACGTTGTGAATCTTTTCTAATTCTGACGGTAACGTTAGCTGATATGCCACTGGCCCTATTCTTTCAATAATCTCATACGGCTCTATAAATCGCGGACTTAATTTGCCTTTGCGACCAAAATAAAGGATTTTCTTCCACGGAGATACTTTCAAGAATACTCTATCACCGATCTGAAATTCAATATCTTTACGTTTCAAATCCGCATACGATTTCTGTCGATCTGAAGCTGCTTTTAAACTTTCACGAATTAGTTTCACTTTATTTTTAGTCTCTCTGATCAAATCAACCCTGTGAATCTTTTTCTCACTAAGTTCAGTACAACAGAGTTCGACATTTACGACCATACAAAGCTTCATACAGTGCCATCTTTATGCTCAATTGAAAGTTGTTATTATACGCGAATTCAACCAGCGGAAAAAATTTCTCCCAATTGCCTTCAAATTCTAAAACACAACAATGAAGCATATCTTCGAGAATCTGAATTACTCTCTCAGACTGACCATCAGTTTGGGGATGAAATGCGATACTAAAATTCAACCGCGTACCCAGAGCTTCTTGGAATTTCTTCCAAAATCGCGACGTAAATCTCGGATCTCTATCTGAAAGAATAGAAACTAGCACCCCGTGCAATCTAACAATCTCAGAAATGTACAATTCAACCAATTTATCAAGCGAATAGTCTGTACGTACCGAAATGAAATGTTTAGACTTCGTTAGTCAATTAATGACAACCCAAATAGCATCTTTCTTTTTTGGCGACAGGGGTAAACCCGATACGAAATCCATCGTAACTTTATCCAATTTCCACTCAGGTATCATCACTGATTGTAGTAGTCCCAAAGGTACTTAATGTTCAGCTTTAACTTGTTGACAAACCAAACATCTGGATACAAACTCTGAAACGTCTCGTTTCATGCTCGACCACCAATACAACTGTTTCAAATCATTGTACATTTTAGTACTCCCCAGGTGAACAAATAAACAACCGCTATGTGCTTCGTGTAGAATTTTCTGAATAAGCTCGAAATTCTTTGGTACGTAAATTATACCTCAGAACATTAAACAATCATTGGATCCGATCTGATAGTCTGAATCACTAGTCAATTCACATTGCACTCTTTTAGCTTGTATCTCGTTGTCACATTTTTTAGCTTCACAAATTTGCTGAAAAATACCTGTTTAGCTTTTGACTCAGCTAAAATCGAACCATCATCAGATAAAGTTAATTGTGTACTCATCGTTTGCAAGGCATATAAAGATTTTCTACTCAAAGCATCTGCAACTACGTTCGCTTTCCCCGGATGATAATCAATCACTAACTCATAGTCTTTCAAGAGCTCGAGCCATCTCTGTTGTCGCAAATTCAAATCTTTCTGAGTCATTATATACTTCAAGCTCTTGTGATCAGTAAATATATGGCACTTTTCACCGAATAAATGATGTCGCCAAATTTTCAATGCAAAAACAATAGCGGCCAATTCTAAATTGTGTGTCAGATAATTCTTTTTATGAGGCTTCAACTGTCTAGAAGCATAAGCTATCATTTTACCTTCTTGCATCAAAACACAACCTAAACCGTTCAATGATGCGTCGCTAAAAATCACAAATTCCTTGCTCGATTTAGGTTGAACCAAAACTGGTGCCTCAGTTAACAATGTTTTCAATTGTTCAAAACTGTTGACATTTTTCGGGCCACTGGAGCTTCATATCTTTTTGTAGCAATCTAGTAATCGGTGTAGCAATCATTGAGAATCCTTTAACAAAACATCAGTAATAACCAGCTAATCTCAGAAAACTTCTGACTTCAGATACATTTCTCGGTGGTTTCCAGTCAGCAACTACAAAAATCTTGCTCGGATCAACTCTTATACCTTTCGCTGAAACAATATTCCCAAAAATCCAACTTCTCGTAGCCAAAACTCATATTTTCTAAATTTAGCGAAGAATTACTTATCTCTCAAGGTTTGTAGCATAATTCTCAAATGTTCAGCATGCTCAGACTCACCTCGTGAATAAATCAAAATGTCGTCAATGAATACAACCAGAAATTTGTCTAAATACGGTCTGAAAAATTTGATTCATCAAGTCCATAAAAACGATAGGAGCATTAGTTAATCTAAAAGGCATAACAAGAAATTCATAATGCCCGTACCTTGCTCTAAACGCAGTTTTTAGCACATCTGAATCCTTTATTCTCAACTGGTAATAACCAGACTGCAAATCAATCTTTGAGAACACTGTTGTCCCTTTCAACTAGTCGAATAAATCATTGATTCTCGGAAAAGGATACTTATTCTTTATTGTAACATTGTTGAGCTGACGATAATCAATACATAGTCTCATTGATCCATCTTTCTTCTTTATGAACAACACTGGTGCACCCTAGGGCGAAAAACTAGGATGTACAAAACCTCTATTAGTTAACTTTTGTAACTATGCTTTCAACTCTTTCAATTCTGTCGGAGGCATTCTGTACGGAGCTATATATATTGGTGATGTTTCCCGTTTAATTCAATAGAAAACTTAACCTCTCTGATCGGTGGTAACCCCGGTAACTCCTCTAGAAACACATCCGGATACTCACAGACAATTGGCACTGATTCAATTTTTGATTTAGACACTTTTGTATCAAGCACATATGCAAGATAAGCTTTGCAACCCTTCCTCACATATCTCTGAGTTAACATCGACGATATCACAATAGGTAATCCATTCGACTCATCAGATTCAATCCGAAGGATTTCATTATTTTGACATTTCAATTCAATAGTCTTTCGTCTACAATTTACAATGGCATCATGTAGCGTCAACCAATCCATACCCAGAATTACATTGAACTCATCAAACGGTAAAAACATTAGATTTGCCGGAAAACGGTAACCTCGAATCATCAAAAGACAACTCTTGCGAACTTTATCAACTAAAACATATTTTCCTAAGGGGTTAGTCACTTTAATCATAAATTCGATAGATTCAACAGGAAAAATCTTACTAGACACCAAATTCATACAAATATATGAATGAGTTGATCCAGGATCAATCAATGCAATTACATTAGTGTCATAGAGAGAAAATGTACCGGTGATAACATCAGGTGACGATGCATCTTTGCGAGCACGAATAGCATAAGCTCTAGCAGGTGCTCTGGCCTCGAATCTCACAGCGGAGTCCTTTATTGTTCCTTTACTACTAGTCATAATTCTAGCACTTCGAGGTGGTTTACCCTTGGTAACTGTATTACTCAGCCTTAAAGTCTGAAAATTATCTTTCCTGGATAACTGAGGACAATCACGAATAAAGTGTTCTTGCGAACCACATCTGAAACAAGCTTTATTGTTATTATTCACCCAATAGTCTCCAAAATGTCGTCGGCCACACTATTGACACTCGGGTTTATTGTTTCTCACGCTGCCAACACTCAATACTGATGTAGCTTGAACTTTAGGATTTGAGTATTGCTTTCCACGATCTCTGTTTGGATACCCGATTCAAGCATTTGAACGAGTGTACGAATCTCTTGATTTGTTTGACAAGGATTGATATGGTTTGCTCATCGATCTCTTCCTCAAAATCAGCTTTTCTATTTTCTTTGCCCAATTCTTCGGCTTTGCAAGCTCGGTCAACTAAAACAACAAATTCTTTCAATTCTAGAATCTCGACCAACAGTCTGATGTCTTTGCTCAATCCATCTTCGAACCTTTTACACATAATTACTTCGGTTGAAACACATTCCCAAGCATACTTACTGAGTCTCACAAACTCTCACTCATACTCTGTGACAGACATACGGCCCTGTTTCAACTCTAGAAACTCTTTGTGTTTTTTATCAATGAACCGTTGACTGATTTATTTTTTTCTGAACTCAACTTGAAAGAATTCCCAGGTGACCCTTTCTCTTCGCACCACGGATATTAGAGTATTCCACCACCGATACACTTTGTCCTACAATAGTGATAGGACACAGTTTAAACACTCAGCCGGTGAGCAAGAAAGCTCAACAAATACACGAATCATATTTTCAAGCCAAAACTCGGCTCTTTTAGGATCTTCGTCAACAGTAGCTCTGAACTCTTCGGCCTCGTATTTCCGAATCTTATCAACTGGTGGCTTATTCAGTTGTAAAAGTTCCACACCTTGAGGAGCTACGAGAATCAGTTGGGGATTAGGTGGGGGTGGAGGTTGTTGAGTAGCTGGATTTGTCTAAACAAATTCCGCGAACCACTCGTTCATCATTTGGAAGAAGGCTTCTTTAGCCTCTCCTCCCTGGCTACTCGATACGGGTCTGGATTCTAATTGCACTACTCCGTGAATGGAGACAGGCGCATTACTTTTAATATCATCAGCTACAACTCGATTGGGATCCATTTACTATATGAAAACATGATTTAAATTATCAGGAGGTATCACACTATCATAGGTTATATATGGCATGTATAGCTAGACACTCACACACACTACATTAGTCTGAGAATCTACTAAACCATAGCTCTGATACCAATAAATATAACACCTCTCACCCATATTCAATGCCGGAATAGGGTTACAGAGCATTACTAGACTTATAAAACGATTTAATATTCATTTCACATACAATGCTCAAATTCACATAATCAACATTTAATAATATTCACATTGTCCCTATAACAAGCCTACGAGGCCTTAAACACGCTTTAGAAGTGGTTCGGGACTAAACCGATAACTCAAGAATTTTTTTTGAAACTCTTAGAAAATTTTCCAAATTACAGAGGACACACGACCGTGTGGCCCAGCCGTGTGTCTCACACGGCCAAAGACACGCCCGTGTCACAGGCCGTGAGGACATTGGAAATGGGATTACATGACTGTGTCGCAGCCCATGTTTGACCCCGTGTAACTTTATGACTTGGGTCACACGACCAACACACACGCCTATGTGGCTAGCCAGTGTGCCCTAAATATAGCCACACATGCCAGTGCGCACTAAATATGGCCACACACGCCCGTGTACCAGGCCGTGTACTAGGCCGTGCCAAACCTGTAGGCTATACTGATGCCACACGGCAAAGTCACACGCCCGTGTGGTAAGCCGTGTGGAGCATACTGGCTTGATTTTTAATTCAACACCAGGGGACACACGGCCATGTAACATAACCGTGTGTCACACACGGCTGAGACACACGCTTGTGTTTCTGCTTGTGTGGATAAAAATAGCCTATTTACAAAGCCAATTTGCCACCCAATCTTGCAAACACCTACACCAAACCAAATGGCACCAAAACATGGTATAAATAGGCATTCAAACCAACAAAATCAAGCCTAATTCATGTTAGTTCTATACCAACATCTATAATACACTCAAGTCACAAAATAGACCATTCCATTTATACCAAATTCACATATACCATTCAACTAATTAGACACTTTCAAACATGCACCATTATGCTCAAACTCACAAGCATATAACTTCTCCAATATCAACCATTTGACAACCACAATATCTATAATCCACAAGCATCATATATTCATCCATAAACTCACAACACAAGTCATATACATATATATATACACAACCATACCAACCAAATTAAACCAACTCTCATTTCAAATAAAAACATTTAACATTTACAAACCATTTCAAATGACGAAAGTCATTACCAATTCATATACCAAAATGACCAAACTTCTATACATGCCATATATTTAAAACACTTAAGTTCAAAAGTACCCAAGAGATAGTAGGATAGTGTGACGAAGTCTCCGAAGATCCCCGAATCCGAGCTAGCTTTGATTTCACTATAAAACACAGAAAAACAAACAAAGTAAGCTATATAGCTTAGTAAGCTCGTATGAAAATAATAAGCAAAACTCACCATTTAATTACCATTCAAAATATGCATATAACATACTACAAAATGTTCAATCACAATGTTAACATGTATTCAATCACCTATTTAACCATGAACTCAATTCTTTCATATGTTCGATGCATATACAGTTTCCGTACATACCTATACTGATATGTATCTATTTCTCACCATTTCATATATTGAATTTACCCGTTGAACCATTTGGAATAATACAGGATACTCGGGAATCTCACACCCTAAGTGCCAATATATATAGCTGAAGCTATCTCAAAAAAATCTTGCACCGAAGTGCTAATACATAGCCGAAGCTATCTTAATATCATATCTCAATAATGCTCACTCTCGAGCTATCAACGGGTCTGCTCACACAAGCTGACGGTTATGACATTGCTACATGGTGCTGCTCACACAAGCTGAGGACGTACGGACCAGCACCCAAAACAATAATAACCCCTAATGACATGTCAGTCGTATCCTAATCTATTCTTAAGGTTCAATCGGGATTTCACACTTACCGATTTGTCGTCAGACATGTCCGTAGGGTCGTATTAACATTTTATGCAAAATCAAAGCACATAAAATACAATTATAACAAAGCTTATTACATACAAACTTACCTCGAATGCAAAAACAACGAATTAAGTCGATTAATCCGAAACTTTATTTTTCCACAATCTAAATCCGTATTTTGCCTTTCTTGATATAAATATAAATAAAATTAACTTATTTAATAATTTCTCTATTCAATTTAGTCCAAAATACACATTAAGGAAAATTTACACTTTTGCCCCTAACATTTCAACATTTTTACAATTTAGTCCTTAGTTCATAAAATCACAAATTCATGCAATTCAACCAAAACCCATGCTATCCGAATTTCAATTAAGTCCCTAACAGTCCATATTTTTCATTTATTTCACAATTTAACCACACAATTTACACATTTCAGAATTTAATCCCTAATTGGACATTTTACTAAAAATCACTTACCAAATGTTATTTATCTAACAACAAGCATGCATTTTCTACCATTAGGCATCAAAATACATCAACATTCATCAGTGGAAAAACCCTAAACCTTTAAAAATTTTGCAAAATAGTCCCTGGGCTAGCTAGACTAAGCTGCAACGATCTAAAAAACATAGAAACCATTAAAAACAGAACAAAAATCACTCACCAATTTAACCATGAAGTTGCCGAACCACAAATAGCTTCCATGGATGTTTCTTTTCTTATTTTCGGTGGAATAATAATGTGACGAAGATGATAGCTTTGTTTAGGTTATTTTTACTTTAAGTTATTTATTGAATTACACATTTAACCTTGGTTATTAAACATAAAAATCACTTAATGCATGTCCATAAATGTCCACCCACTATAAAAATGGTTTAATTACCACATAAAGACCTTCACTATTTAATTTCATTGCCATTTAATACCTAGCTAATAGAACACAAGTTTTAGTTTTTATGCGATTTAGTCCTTTTTATCAAATTAAGCACTCAAACGATAAAATTTCTTAACGAAATTTTCACACAATCATAATATCATGCTGTAAATATTAAAATAATAATAAAATAATTATTTTGACATCAGATTTGTGGTCATAAAACTACTGTTCCGATTTGACTAAAAACGGGCGGTTACAATCCTTAGGGATTTTCGTCCTCGAAAATCTTACCAGAAAAGAGGTTAGGGTACTGTTTTCTCATAGCTTCTTCGGGTTTCCACGTAGCCTCTTCTACCCTGAGACGTTGCCACAAAACCTTCACCAAAGTTATGCGTTTATTTCTCAACTTTTTAACCTCTCGAGTTAAAATCCTAATCGGTTCTTCGTTATACGTCATATCATGTTGAATCTCAAATCTCTACGGGAGAAATTACGTGTGATGGATCTGATCTATATTGGTGCAACATCGATACATGAAACACGTTGTGAATCTTTTCTAATTCTGACGGTAACGTTAGCCGATATGCCACTGGCCTTATTCTTTCAATAATCTCATACGGCTCTATAAATCGCGGACTTAATTTGCCTTTGCGACCAAAATAAAGGATTTTCTTCCACGGAGATACTTTCAAGAATACTCTATCACCGATCTGAAATTCAATATCTTTACGTTTCAAATCCGCATACGATTTCTGTCGATCTGAAGCTACTTTTAAACTTTCACGAATTAGTTTCACTTTATTTTTAGTCTCTCTGATCAAATCAACCCTGTGAATCTTTTTCTCACTAAGTTCAGTACAACAGAGTTCAACATTTACGACCATACAAAGCTTCATACAGTGCCATCTTTATGCTCAATTGAAAGTTGTTATTATACGCGAATTCAACCAGCGGAAAAAATTTCTCCCAATTGCCTTCAAATTCTAAAACACAACAATGAAGCATATCTTCGAGAATCTGAATTACTCTCTCAGACTGACCATCAGTTTGGGGATGAAATGCGATACTAAAATTCAACCGCGTACCCAGAGCTTCTTGGAATTTCTTCCAAAATCGCGACGTAAATCTCGGATCTCTATCTGAAAGAATAGAAACTAGCACCCCGTGCAATCTAACAATAAATCTCGGATCTCTATCTGAAAGAATAGAAACTAGCACCCCGTGCAATCTAACAATCTCAGAAATGTACAATTCAACCAATTTATCAAGCGAATAGTCTGTACGTACTGGAATGGAATGTGTAGACTTCGTTAATCAATTAATGACAACCCAAATAGCATCTTTCTTTTTTGGCGACAGGGGTAAACCCGATACGAAATCCATCGTAACTTTATCCCATTTCCACTCAGGTATCATCACTGATTGTAGTAGTCCCAAAGGTACTTGATGTTCAGCTTTAACTTGTTGACAAACCAAACATCTAGATACAAACTCTGAAATGTCTCGTTTCATGCTCGACCACCAATACAACTGTTTCAAATTATTGTACATTTTAGTACTCCCCGGGTGAACAAATAAACAACCATTGTGTGCTTCATGTAGAATTTTCTGAATAAGCTCGAAATCTTTGGTACGTAAATTGTACCTCGGAATATTAAACAATCATTGGATCCGATCTGATAGTCTGAATCACTAGTCAATTCACATTGCACTCTTTTAGCTTGTATCTCGTTGTCACATTTTTTAGCTTCACAAATTTGCTGAAAAATACCTGTTTAGCTTTTGACTCAGCTAAAATCGAACCATCATCAGATAAAGTTAACTGTGTACTCATCGTTCACAAGGCGTATAAAGATTTTCTACTCAAAGCATCTGCAACTACGTTCGCTTTCCCCGGATGATAATCAATCACTAACTCATAGTCTTTCAACAACTCGAGCCATCTCTGTTGTCGCAAATTCAAATCTTTCCGAGTCATTATATACTTCAAGCTCCTGTGATCAGTAAATATATGGCACTTTTCACTGAATAAATGATGTCGCCAAATTTTCAATGTAAAAATAATAGCGGCCAATTCTAAATTGTGCGTCAGATAATTCTTTTTATGAGGCTTCAACTGTCTAGAAGCATAAGCTATCATTTTACCTTCTTGCATCAAAACACAACATAAACCGTTCAATGATGCGTCGTTAAAAATCACAAATTCCTTGCCCGATTTAGGTTGAACCAAAACTGGTGCCTCAGTTAACAATGTTTTCAATTGTTCAAAACTGATGTAGCTTGAGCTTTAGGATTTAAGTATTGCTTTCCACGATCTCTGTTTGGATACCCGATTCAAGCATTTGAACGAGTGTACGAATCTCTTGATTTGTTTGACAAGGATTGATATGGTTTGCTCATCGATCTCTTCCTCAAAATTAGCTTTTCTCTTTTCTTTGCCCAATTCTTCGACTTTGCAAGCTCGGTCAACTAAAACAACAAATTCTTCAATTCTAGAATCTCGACCAACAGTCTGATGTCTTCGTTCAATCCATCTTCGAACCTTTTACACATAAGTACTTCGGTTGAAACACATTCCCAAGCATACTTACTGAGTCTCACAAACTTTCACTCATACTCTGTGACAGACATACGGCCCTGTTTAACCTCTAGAAACTCTATGTGTTTTTTATCAATGAACCGTTGACTGATGTATTTTTTTCTGAACTCAACTTGAAAGAATTCCCAGGTGACCCTTTCTCTTCGCACCACTGATATTAGAGTATTCTACCACTGATACACTTTGTCCTACAATAGTGATAGGACATAGTTTAAACACTCAGCCGGTGAGCAAGAAAGCTCAACAAATACACGAATCATATTTTCAAGCCAAAACTCGGCTCTTTCAGGATCTTCGTCAATAGTAGCTCTGAACTCTTCGGCCTCGTATTTCCGAATCTTGTCAACTGGTGGCTTATTCAGTGGTAAAAGTTCCACACCTTGAGGAGCTACGTGAATCAGTTGGGGATTAGGTGGGGGTGGAGGTTGTTGAGTAGCTGGATTTGTCCAAAAAAATTCCGTGAACCACTCATTCATCATTTGGAAGAAGGCTTCTTTAGCCTCTCCTCCCTGGCTACTCGATACGGGTCTGGATTCTAATTGCACTACTCCGTGAATGGAGACAGGCGCATTACTTTTAATATCATCAGCTACAACTCGATTGGGATCCATTTACTATATGAAAACATGATTTAAATTGTCAGGAGGTATCACACTATCATAGGTTATATATGGCATGTATAGCTAGACTCTCACACACACTACATTAGTCCGAGAATCTACTAAACCATAGCTCTGATACCAATAAATATAACACCTCTCACCCATATTCAATGCCGGAATAGGGTTACGGAGCATTACTAGACTTATAAAACGATTTAATATTCATTTCACATACAATGCTCAAATTCACATAATCAACATTTAATAATATTCACATTGTCCCTATAACAAGCCTACGAGGCCTTAAACACGCTTTAGAAGTGGTTCGGGACTAAACCGATAACTCAAGAATTTTTTTTGAAACTCTTAGAAAATTTTCCAAATTACAGAGGACACACGACCGTGTGGCCCAGCCGTGTGTCTCACACGGCCAAAGACACGCCCGTGTCACAGGCCGTGAGGACATTGGAAATGGGATTACATGACTGTGTCGCAGCCCATGTTTGACCCCGTGTAACTTTATGACTTGGGTCACACGACCAACACACACGCCTATGTGGCTAGCCAGTGTGCCCTAAATATAGCCACACATGCCAGTGCGCACTAAATATGGCCACACACGCCCGTGTACCAGGCTGTGTACTAGGCCGTGCCAAACCTGTAGGCTATACTGATGCCACACGGCAAAGTCACACGCCCGTGTGGTAAGCCGTGTGGAGCATACTGGCTTGATTTTAATTTCAACACCAGGGGACACACGGCCGTGTAACATAACCGTGTGTCACACACGGCTGAGACACACGCTTTTGTCTCTGCTTGTGTGGATAAAAATAGGCTATTTGCAAAGCCAATTTGCCACCCAATCTTGCAAACACCTACACCAAACCAAATGGCACCAAAACATGGTATAAATAGGCATTCAAACCAACAAAATCAAGCCTAATTCATGTTAGTTCTATACCAACATCTATAATACACTCAAGTCACAAAATAGACCATTCCATTTATACCAAATTTAGATGTACCATTCAACTAATTAGACACTTTCAAACGTGCACCACTATGCTCAAACTCACAAGCATATAACTTCTCCAATATCAACCATTTGACAACCACAATATCTATAATCCACAAGCATCATATAATCATCCATAAACTCACAGCACAAGTCATATACACATATATATACACAACTATACCAACCAAATTAAGCTAACTCTCATGGCTATATACAAAAACAAAAACATTTAACATTTACAAACCATTTCAAATGACAAAAGTCATTACCAATTCATATACCAAAATGACCAAACTTCTATACATGTCATATATTTAAAACACTTAAGTTCAAAAGTACCCAAGAGATAGTAGGATAGCGTGATGATGTCTCCGAAGATCCTCGAATCTGGGCTAGCTTTGATTTCACTATAAAACACAGAAAAACAAACAAAGTAAGCTATATAGCTTAGTAAGCTCGTATGAAAATAATAAGCAAAACTCACCATTTAATTACCATTCAAAATATGCATATAACATACTACAAAATGTTTAATCACAATGCTAACATGCATTCAATCACCTATTTAACCATGAACTCAATTCTTTCATATGTTCGATGCATATACAGTTTCCGTACATACCTATACTGATATGTATCTATTTCTCACCATTTCAGATCTTCAATTTACCCGTTGAACCATTTGGAATAATACAGGATACTCGGGAATCTCACACCCTAAGTGCCAATATATATAGCCGAAGCTATCTCAATAAAATCTTGCACCAAAGTGCCAATACATAGCCGAAGCTATCTTAATATCATATCTCAATAATGCTCACTCTCGAGCTATCAACGGGTCTGCTCACCACAAGCTGACGGTTATGACATAGCTACATGGTGCTGTTCACACAAGCTGAGGACATACGGACCAGCACCCAAAACAATAATAACCCCTAATGACATGTCAGTCGTATCCTAATCTATTCTTAAGGTTCAATCGGGATTTCACACTTACCGATTTGTCGTCAGACATGTCCGTAGGGTCGTATTCACAGTTTATTCAAAATCAAAGCACATAAAATACAATTATAACAAAGCTTATTGCATACAAACTTACCTCGAATGCAAAAACAACGAATTAAGTCGATTAATCCGAAACTTTATTTTTCCATAATCTAAATCCGTATTTTGCCTTTCTTGGTCTAAATATAATTAAAATTAACTTATTTAATAATTTCTCTATTCAATTTAGTCCAAAATACACATTAAGGAAAATTTACACTTTTGCCCCTAACATTTCAACATTTTTACAATTTAGTCCTTATTTCATAAAATCACAAATTCATGCAATTCAACCAAAACCCATACTAGCTGAATTTCAATTAAGTCCCTAACAGTCCATTTTTTCATTTATTTCACAATTTATCCACACAATGTACACATTTCAGAATTTAATCCCTAATTGGACATTTTACTAAAAATCACTTAACAAATGTTGTTTATCTAACAACAAGCATGCATTTTCTACCATTAAACATCAAAATACATCAACGTTCATCAATGGAAAAACCCTAAACCTTTAAAAATTTTGCAAAATAGTCCCTGGGCTAGCTAAACTAAGCTGCAACGATCTAACAAACATAGAAATCATTAAAAATGAAACAAAAATCACTCACCAATTTAACCATGAAGTTGCCAAACCCTAAATAGCTTCCATGGATTTTATTTTCTTATTTTTGGTTGAATAATAATGTGATGAATAAGATAGCTTTGTTTAGGTTATTTTTACTTTAACTTATTTATTAAATTTCACATTTAACCTTGGTTATTAAACATAAAAATCACTTAATGCATGTCCATAAATGTCCACCCACTGTAAAAATGGTTTAATTACCATATGAGGACCTTCACTATTTAATTTTATAGCCATTTAATACCTTTAGCTAATAGAACACAAGTGTTACACTTTACGCGATTTAGTCCTTTTTTTATCAAATTAAGTAGTCAAACGAGAAAATTTCTTAATGAAATTATCACACAATCATATTATCATGCTGTAAATATTAAAATAATAATAAAAATAATTATTTTGACATCAGATTTGTGGTCCCGAATCCACTTTTCTGATTTGACTAAAAAAGGGCTGATACACTTGTATAGGTTTATATACTGATTATTTCGAAAAGTTAATATGTTCAAGGTAGGAACATTATTTGTGAGAATGTATTTGATTGTAAAAATCTATGTATTGTGATTTTACAAGCTAAGTTCACAAGGGTGAATTTAATGGTGAAAGTATCAGTCTTCAAAGGTACAAAAGTGAGGAAATTGTCACTAAGGTGTGATAGATTTTGGTTCACTTCTTGTAAGTGTTGAAGATAGTGGATATTTCTCATTGAGCTAAGCTTCACAGATGTAGGGAAATCATTTTGCATAAACAATTTTTGTGTCCCCTGTTTTTGTTCATCGTTTCATAGTGCTTGAAGAAATGTCAACTTCCCCAATCACTTCTTATAACACTTAGCTTGTTTATTAATAGTTGCATTCAGATTAACATTTGGTATTAGAGCTTTCTACTTAATGTAGCTAGTAGAGATTTCCAGTGTTGCTAAATTCAAGATATGGAAGGTTTATCTACTTCATGTCCCTCAATGCTAGAGATTGATCGTTATGCAAACTAGAAAGCACGCATGAAGCCATAGATAAAATCCATTAATGAGCACTGCTGACGAGTTGTTCTTATTAAATGGGAGCCACCCATGATGGATACTGAGAATGTGAGAGTGGCTAAGCTTGTGGTATAGTGAACCAATGAGAAGAAAAGTTTACAAATTCCAACTCCAAAGCTTTATGCGTCATCTTCCGTGGAGTAGAATTATAGGAATTCAAAAGGATTGATAAAAGTATTGTTTCCAAATCTGCTTACTATATTTTGGAGATTCCTCATGAACGTACCTCCACTGTTAAACAATCAAGTATGCAGATGCTAACCCCCTGATTTTAGAACCTGAAAAAGCTAAAATCAGAGGCTATAGAAGAGTTTTCTGCAAAGCTTTGTGATATTTCAAACCAGGTGTTTCAACTTGGAGAAGAATACTCTAATTACAGACTAGCCAAGATGATGATAAGATCTCTTTCTAAGAGATACTCTATCAAGGCTACAACTATTGAGGAGGCCAAGGATATTGAAAGGTTGGCTATTATTGAACTCATTTGTAACATCCCAGTTCTGGTGAATTCAAGGTTATGGCACGTAGTTTCAAAATATTTTGTATGGCGAAGTAGTATTCACCCAAGTACTTCTTTTTGCGTATAGGATGAGTGTTTCAAGCAGTGTTTAAGTTAATGATGGTTATATGTCAGATTGCTAAGTTAATTGGAAAATAATAATAGGAAAGTAAAACGGTAGCTATGGTATGAGTCCACGCTAGAGGTATAGTGCGCTTGTATGTTTGAGGCATTGTTCAAGTCACGATACAAGGTAATTTAGTTAAGAGTCAAATGAATTGAGTAATCGAGTATTTAAAATATTGGATTTTCATTTATTTCATTCTTTGATTCTGTAAACCAATATGAAAGACAAGCTCTGAATTCAGGTGACATGTGTTGAGATCTTATAGGTGAAATTGGGCTATATATATGTGTATGGGCTTAGAAATAGAGGGTTCTTCTTCTTCTTCCTTCTTTTAAAATATTACTATTTGATTCTTTCTGGAACCAAAATTATTTCTTTCTCCTTTAAGTTGGAAGTTGCAATTCTAGATCCCATCAGTAATTACTACAAGTCTAGGTAAGTAATATGTTTTTGCATGTTGAACTCGGAAAGAGTAGTCTGTAAAGAATATACGAGTAGTAGAACAAAAGTATGAGACTCTTTTTGGGGGTTGTCAGTGTTTGAGATGTAAATAATTTTTTTTGAATAAGTCTTTGAAGATATTCATATGTTCTATTAGCAGTGGTTGTCGCAATTCATGATGGATGTTAAGTCTGGAGTTCAAGCTGCTGTATGTGGGTGTCAAGTGAGTTCTAAGTTGACTCCTGCATGTATACTGTTCATATCAAGAAAATACATGTAGGAAATTAATTGAACTATGAATCCGAAACTATGAAAAGTATAGTATGTATATTGGTAGTGAATCTGATAAATTCAAGTATGTGATGATTATTGTATGAGTACTGAAACATTGAAGTATGGTTGTATATGTATGTCTAGAATGTATGCTATGAGATGTATGTTCTATTGGGAGTATGTTAATGAATTAACATATGCGGCTTAGACTATGTTAATGCATGAAGAGTCTATAAAGTGGGTTTGTGTTTAGCCACCGTGGTGGTATCTAACGAAGCTCGTTGAGATAGAAAACACGAACTCTGATAAGAAACACTAAGGGAAAAGTCCATGGTCATGGCATCCACTTAAAAGGGACTAATGGATTGTGATTACCCAATGTGGTTCTTTGTGTGTCCCAGGACGATGATGGGCAAACCTCACGTAATGTGAGTTTAGGCAAATCCATATCGTAAACACAACAACTGATAACTACCTTTGTAACATACTCTGAAAGAAAAAATTACCTTTGTGGTGTACTTTAAAAGAACTGCCTTTGTGGTGTACTCTGAAAGAATTGCCTTTGTGGCATACTCTAAAAGAATTGCCTTGGTGGCGTACTCTGAAAGAACTGCCTTTGTGGTGTACTCTGAAAGAATTGCCTTTGTGGTGTACTCTGAAAGAACTGCCTTTGTGGCAAAATCTTAAATGAATGATTTGTGGTGTGATCTAAAAGAGGTGCCTTCGTTGTGTATTTTGGGGGATTTGCCGTATGGTGAGTTTTATATGAAACGATTTGGCATGTTTAGTATGGCATTTAAGTATGATTAATGAAATTGAGTATTAATCTATTGGGTTCCAAGTAAGTATGAAATAAGTTAAGTAATGACTGAAGGTAAAGATCTAAAGAGATGTGGAAAGGTTTAGGAAATTTCAAGGTAAATATGTCCTAAACAAATGTTCAAAATTGAATGTTTGATGAAGGTTTCCACCACCTTTGTTGTACTCATTCATGAATTTTGATTGTACGGTTGATTTTGGGTTAAGTTGTAAATGAAATGCCTTTTCCAGCTGCATTGGTCATTGTAATGGAATTTGAGTGGAGATATAAATTGTAACATCCTAAATTTGGGCCTAGAATAAATGGGTTGCGTGTGTTCAGAAAATGAATTTTTGTCGATCGAAAAAAAAAGAGAGGGAATAATGAATTAAGTGTGATTAAAAAAAATTTACATGTTTAGTTTAGTTTTTAGGTGATTTTGGAAGCGTTGGTAGTGTTGGAAAAGTCCTAGGCTCGATCAAGGGATTTAGCAAAAATTTTGTTTTACCCTTAAGAGTGGTTGGTGTTTTAGTTAGAAGGCTTTTAAAATATTTTTGGGTTGAAGATAACCCAATGAAGTAGGTGGTCTGGTGGCTTGGGGCGTTCTCAATAAGCTAGAGGTCAAAGGTTCAAGTCTTGGGTATGACAAAAAATTTTTTATTTCATATGTTAGTATGAAGGCCAGAGTTTAGGCCTTATAATTAGTTGGGGCTGTTTCATGACACAAGGAAACGCCTGGCCCAGTGGCAAAGGCGTTAGGAGCAGGAGGGGGAGCAAGGTTCTAGTCGCATTGTGCGCGAAATGTTGGGTTTTTTTTAAGTAAACCTAGAGCACAGAATAAAGGTTGATAATTAATTGGGAAGGAATTATGACACAAATGAAACGGGTGGCGTAGTGGCAAAGGGAGTGTGTCATAGTGAAGAGGTCAGAGGTTCGAAGCTGGGTGTTGGTTAATATTTTTAGATTTCTTTGGATGATTCGATCGCTGGGAAAATAGGCTTTAAAAGAATTTGACAACGGAATATATCACAAGTATGGTTGTGGTGCAGTGGCTGGTAGCGTGTGGTGGTTCCTGCAGGTCTCGGGTTCGAGTTGCCTTGTGCGCAATAACTTGAAATTTTGCTGCTGGCGTGGGAAGGTGTTTGAAGTGGACCAAAACACCAATTGATGGCTGCTATTCGGGGGAAGCAATTTGAATGTTATTCAAATTGGATTTTTGGCTAGTAATGGAATTTTTGGATGTGGATTGAAGATAAAATTTAGTGATAATAAAGGAATTTAATTGGTGATAAGTTTGAGTCAATTAGGGAGTGTAGGTTTATTCTATTTATTTATTTGTTTATTTTAGTATATATGGGTACCGGATTTTCCCTTTTTATTTGTAGAATTTTTAGTTATTAGGAAGGGCACTTTCGGTTTTTGATAGGTAAGTGCTGAAATTTCTATAAATAGAGGGGTAGCTCATCAATTCTGGCATTTAAACCCTACTCTTTTCTTCATTCTTTGTGCCGAAAATTAGTGGCTAAGTTCTTGTCATCTTTTTCTTTTCTCTGTCGAAACCTCCACTCCATTCTTCCTCTCAACCTTCTTTCTTTTCTTTCTCCCTTATTGGCCGAACTCTCTGACAATCTCCTTCTCATCTCTTTCAAATAGTTTAGCCGAAATCTCTAAATCTCTCCTTGCTTTCTTTCTTTCTAAGCCAAAGCTGAAACACTTTACTTAGATCTTCTAAAAGCCAAAAGCGCATCAGTTCATCTTTTCTGGGATTTCCTTAAAAAGCCAAAACTTCTAGATCTCTAATCTTCTACGGTTGCCGAATCTTTTACAAGGGATACTCGAAACCTTCAGTAGAGGTAAGTACCAATTTGGGTTATCTTTTGATCTTTTTCTGGCTTTTAGAGGCCATAGCCGAATGGCCATATGGAATTAATCTTGTGTTTTTCTTTCTTTTTCGATATTCCGGGATTTGAAGGGGGAGTCAATCGCTTAGATCTCTAAGTCAGGGTTCAGTAACACTCGAATCGTGTTACTTTCGGGATTTCAAGGTAAGGAGATCTATTGATTTTAGCGTGTAAATTCGGGTATTTATTAACCCTTGGCCGAATATAGGGGAGGCCAAATCTTCGTGTTCTTCCGGCTTTTGAGCAAGGATTTAAACTAAGGGTTGTAGATCCAGATAGTAAGGATATTGACTAAGGGTGTAAAACTACGCGATATCAGGTGTGTAACACTTCCACACCATATAGATTGCCTGTTAAAATATGTTTATTAATCTGTTATATTCTGGTTAATGCCGAAATCCGAGCATAACGATTGAAACCCAAAGAGGGTAAAAGCAAATCACCAGGTTAGTGATCCCTGTCATTCTAAGTGAATGTTCTGATTAAATGATATGAATATGCCGATTTTCTGTGATTGCATGGGGTTGGGTTTGATGAAAGGGGAAGTGTTCTGTTGTAGCGGCTTTTGCCATGACCTGTTGTAGCGGCTTTTGCCGTGACCTATTGTAACAGTTTTTGCCGTGACCTGTTGTAGTGGCTTTTACCATGACCTGTTGTAGTGGCTACGGCCATGATCTGACGATGAGCCGCAAGACTGCCATCAATGGCGTGTAGCGGTGTGGGTTGATTGTAGAAATCCCCAATGGTGTGAATGGCTGGTACGGGTGGCGTGTAGCGAATGGAAACCTAGGATTTGGGTTGGGCTTGCATAATTTTTGTTATATATATATATATTAATCTATTATTATGTTCTGTGGGGTTAAGGCCCAAATCTAATGGTGCAAGAGGGTTGCACACTGAGTCTCGCGACTCAACCTATTATTTTAAAATTTCAGGGAGCACCTAGTGCATCGGACCGGGCTGGAGAGGAGTGCAAGGTGGCCATGCGAGAGATTATTTGGATTCAGCAAAGGACTCTTCATTATTTAGTTACTTTAATGTTTCTTTTATTAGTGGATTTTAAGTTTCAATGTAATAAGGCCATGGGCCACTAGACTATAACTTATGTATTGGTTTTATGTTGGGCTTTTATTATTGGGCATTTAAATTTTATATTTAAGTTAAGACATGTATAAAATTTCTGTTTTTATTTAAAATTCACCAAGGTAATTTATTACTTTATATCTTATATGACTTTAATAAATTATTAAGTTTATTTGGTAGAAGTGTTTAAACCTGATAATTGTTTTCCCAAAGTGCTTCATCTTTTTGTAAAATTCCCTTAGTGACATACCATATCCGATTGTAGTGTTTGGGCTGGGTTTGGGGTGTTACATAAATATTAATATTGGAAGATATGACTGAAGAACTGGAGTCATTGATGGGAAATAGAAATGGATTCAAGGTAAAGTATGATAAGTAGTGTTTACAAAAAAATTAGAACGTGAGGGGTATTTGCCAGAAGTAAGTTAAGATGTCAAAGAACAGTAAGATAGACATCATGAATCATCAGCTATACTATGCATGTATCAACTAAGATAAATGGTGTTTTTCTCACTAAGTTCTTATGAACTTATCTTTTTGTATATCGGTTGCAGGTTAGTATGCTGAGAGACTATGCCAAGTGTAACATCCCAAGTTAGGGGGTTCTGCATTTCATGTTTCGGTGTGTTTGGCTTGTTTTGCTTGCTATTTGGATGTGTTTGGGGGTCTTAGGAAGGCTCGGGTTCGAGCCGGGGTCTTGGTTAAATTTTTGTTTTAGGGCACTTTAAGGGGAAGCTTGTAGAGGCAGGTCTTATGTATATTTGTGTGTGATTGATAACACAAAAAGGGGTGTGGAAGAGTGGTAAGTGACGCCTAGGAAGCAAGGGGGGATGACGCCTCTAGGGGAGCTTGGAGGAGAAGGGAGCAGGTTCGAGTCTCACAGCTTGCATTTTGGAATTTCTTTTTGGCGTCAGGATGGAGAGGTGGTAGATTCAGCCAAGACTCTGCAGGTTAGTTGTGGAATGGGTCAACACATTTGAAATGGAAGGAGGAGAGGTGTTTGGGGAGTAAGAATCGGTCAACACTTTTGAATGGGGAGTGGAGAGTGAAAGGTAGAGGAAAGTGTGGGTTGTGGTGAGAGGGAGAGTGTGACCGAATTTGGGAAGGTGTGGGGGGTGTGTGGACAGTCAAGCTTGGTAGGTAAGGGCCGAATTTTCCTTAGGGTGTGTAGGCAAATCATTTTTTTGTTCTGCATATTCGGTCATATGGAGAGGTGCCGAAATTTGTTCCAAAATAGGTGTGAGGGTGCTCTCTTTCTTTTCTTCTAATTTCATTCTGTTTCACTTGTGAGCATTGCCAAAATTCTTAGTGGTTCTTCTCCTTTTCACATCATTCTCTTTCTGAGCTGATCAAGTCTACTTCAATCTTTCTTTCTCCTCTCATCTTTTTATCTTCAACCGAACTTGGTGCCCTCATTTCTTTTCCACCATTTGCTACTTGTTTCTTCTTCATAACCGAACTTGTAGGTACCATAGCCGAACCTTTATCTTTGTTTTCTCTTCTTTCTTTTTCCTCCTATTTTGTAGAAGCCGAACCCCTTGTTGCATCAATTGAAGGCACCCTTTCCATTGATTTTTGCTAATAGCCGAATATAGTCTCTCCATTCTTCATACTCTTGTTTCGGTAAGGAGCCTTCTTTCTCTTTTCTTTTCGTTCTTTTTCCTTTCTCTCATTGGTTTGGTTAAATCGAAGATTCTGACTCACTTCTTTGGGCATTGGCCGATTGTAGAGGGGTGTATTTCCATCATCTCTTCTTCGCAGGGCTTACTTCGAGAGGTTCTTGGTAAGTGGATGTTGGTCGGATGGGTGGTAAGGGGGTCTTTATCGATTTGTTTGGCCGAAAGGCCACTTCCTTTGTTCTACTTTGAAAATCAGTTCTAATTTGGTGAGTTTAGGGACTCATTCGGTTTCATAGGCCAAGCCTTCTAGTGTTCGAATTCCGTGGATCAAGTGGCCGAATATCAGTAGGAGAGGTGCTAAGGTTTCTTTGGTTGCCGAAGGTTCTCCTCTAAGCAGTCTTGTTGGTTCGCGTTAGTAACAAAGGTAAGGAATACCCTCTGACTTTATTCGATTGGTTCTCTCTCGGTTGTTTGCTGCTATAGTTTGATATCGTTATTAGATAACTATCGTTTCCATGGTAGTATGGCATTGATCAAGATTCTTTCATGGATACGAGTGCCAGTCAAACTAAGGAGGCGAGTGGAACTGTAACTGCGGTTCCTAGGTTTAAGCGTTGAGCGGTGTCGGTGGTTCGGGATTTTTTGCCAGGCTGCGGTAGAGAGCCGACATCTGCCTGGGACAGACAGATTGCGGTTGTCCCCTCTTCTGGAAGTGTCGACAATATTGAGAGTTTAGTTCTCTACATTTTCAAGTGTGTAATTCCCACACCTTTTCTATTGTTTGTTATCAAAAGTGTATGTGTTGTTTGAAAGCCGAGAATTTGGTAATGGCTATTGAGTTACCCTGAAGGGTAAAATCGACATACCATGTTAGTTATTCTCCAATTATGCCTTATAAATATTATCGTTAGCATTAATATGCATGTGCTTTAAATATTCTATGTATGCTATTATATGATGTACTCATTCCACTATGATTGCATGCACATGGGACTGGGCAAATGATAATGATGTAAAGGGGCAGTGTATATCGATCTTTGTCACACTAATCCGATGGCTCGGTCTGTAACACCCCAAACCCGGCCCATGCATTATGACCGGATCTGACATATCACATGAGAAAAACATGTTAAATCCTTTTTATTCGTACTAAATAGGTATTGAATTACTAAAATCAAGAAAACAAGTTTGATTTGAAATATTTGATAAAATACTACTAACCTCGAGGATTGATTGATAAATCGATAAATTTGAACTAGAGATTTTATAAACCGTGACTTTTGAAAATATCGATTGATAATTCGAGAGAAAATTTCCGAGTTAAAATATTCGTAGAAGTTTGTTATGAAATCCATTTGTTAATCGATTTTGGAAAACCTTTATTTAAGTTTTAGAAAAATTCACATTTAAAATAATTTAAGCAAAATTATAAATTCGTCAAACATAAAGCAAAAATAAAATAATTTAGAGGTCTTATTACAACATAAAAACCCAAAACAGTAAAGTAAACGGAAATAGAAATCTAAAGTTCAAAATAAAACACCATTTCTGAAGTATGGCCTCCACCGAGTCATCCATGGCCCAAATCCACGTTACTGAGCATTACCTGCAAGGGTTTAAGGAAACGGGGTGAGTTACTAGAACTCAGTGTATAATCTCCTTACCGTTGTCCACTGGGCTTGAACTCGTTTAGCAAAACTTGGGCCTAAGCCCATAAAGCATAATCTTGGGCCGATGCCCATTTACATAACAGAACATATATATATATATATATATATATATATATATGTGTGTGTGTGTAATGTATGCAACCCAACCCATCCTAGTAATCCATCTACTACACACCACCCGTACCATCCCATCACACCTGTGGGGATCAAGTCAACCCACCCCGCCAAACACACCAATCGTAGGCAAGTTGCCATTTATAATATATTTGATTGTGGCCAAGCCACCGGAATCATAGTGAATCATAACAATCATTTTTGTGGCGGTGCCACCGAGCTACACTTCTCTTCAACATTTTTCCCATCCCATGCAGAATTATGTAAATGCAACATACATAATAAAGCATAATATTTACAAATATAAACAACAATCATTAGTCTAATATTTTATTACAGTGAATCTACCCATTTTAGCACTTTAAAAATTGGCCCATTAAGGCAATCTAATAAATCGGCCCATAGGGGCATTTCGGTAATTCAGCCCATAGGGGCATTTTGGTAATTTGGCCCATAGGGGCATTTCGGTAATTCGGCCCATAGGGCATTTTTGTAAATCTCACAGTTTTAATACTGATTTTGACAAATCTATCGAAATAATGTAATTTAGGCCAATTTCCCGGTTTATGCCACATTACGATTTTAATCATAAAAATAATAACGATCTATTTCGAATATGATATCGAATCTTAAAATCTACGGAATAATAGTGTGGGATTACACACCTGATTACGGTAAGGATTAAACCGTCTTGATCATCGGCACCTATGACAACATAACACTCGATCAATCTAACGGACGAGATTTCTATTAATCCAAAACTAAACCAAGTGATCTATACTACTTTCTCTCAAAATCGTGAACGACCAAGATTTGTCGATTCTCATCGGATGATGGTCCACAACCCGGTGGAAAATCTCGAACCGCCGATACTGCCCCTTGCTTGAACTTAGGAGTAGGAATTGCAAATCCGCCCCTTTTGTGATCTCCAATCGCTTTCCCTTTCAAATCGGTTCCACTTGCCTCCATAGGAAAAAGTCGAAATCAAAAACGATGTTACAATATATATCGATTGTCTAAGGGAAAAAGGGTTCAGCTTACCACTATCTCCGTAGAATCAACGAGTGAATAATAACGGGTGATTTAGTCCCTAAAACAACCGATTAGACAAATCTATCATTCCGTTTTAACAGAATAAACAAATATTGAGAGGTATTGAGATGAACTTTAAAGAAATCCTTTACCTTGACAATAGTAGATCCAACTTTCCCCGATTGGACTTATGACTAGAATTGAATCGTCAATGATGTGGTATTCGGCCACCCACTATAACACTACGAAAAAGTATTGATCACAACATAAGAATGATGGAGAGAAATGATGTTTCGATAAGAAACAAAGTAAACTAACTGAATAACGATGAACACACATATTCGGATAGGAAAAGAAAATGAAATGAAAAGAGGGATATAAGATCACTTACCGATTCGATTAAGAAGAGATTGTCCAACACGAAAGGAAAAGAAATGGTGAAGAAGTAGGGCGGTATTAGATTCGGCTATGGAGAGAAAATGGGCAAGAAAGTTTGATCACAAGATAATATCAATTTAAGAAAAGAGAAAAGGTTGATGAAAGGATCGAAAGAAAAGAATGGATGGAAGAAGAGTGCCTTGGTAGATTCGGCTATCAAGAGAAAATGGGCAAGAGTAAGTTGAGGGTTACGACAAAGCAAGGGAGAAAAATGAACAATTTTGGACTAAGAAGTTTCGACCAAAGCAAGGGGAATGTTTCGGCAAGGCAAAGAATAATGAACAATTTTTGTTCTTGAATGGTTCAGTAAGAAAGGAAAAAGGTTTGGAAAAGAAAATCAAAATGTTCAAACAAAAGAAAAAAAATACCACTCAAGCACCAAAACTAGCAAAATGGCTTGCAAAATTCGGCTCTCCCTATTCCTTCTCCAAAACTGTGTATTGTTTTGCCAAAAGGATAAGTGTTGACCAAAAACACTTTCCAAATCATTACCTATGAAAAAGGCCAACATGCTCCCTTCTCTTGCCTTTTCTTTTGATTATTTCCTTCATTATCCCTTATCTCCCTCCTTACCATAATCCTTAGCCACCTTTCCATATTTTAAAAAGTCCACCTTACCAAAAATACAACCATGGCCGACACTATTGATGGATAACTAAAAATTAAATCAAAATTTTGCACTTGATGGGATTTGAACCCCTTCCCTTCATGCTCTCCACTTGATGCCATAACCTCCTTGCCATATGCTCACTTATGCTAGCAAAATACACATTAATTTCCTTAAGTCTTGATGCCATTTACCTTCTCTCCTTAAAGTGCTTAAACACAAAAATTTTGCTAAGGCCCAATTCAACCCCGAGCCTTTTTAGGACCCCTAAACATACACAATTAATATTTTTAACTAGCTTAACGCAAGAAATAATGCAACACATAAAATTCTAAATTTTAGGAAATTACAATTCTGCCCCCTTAAAGAAAATTTCGGCCTCGAAATTTACATGATTAAAAGAGATGAGGATATTGCTGTCGAATCGCGTCCTCTTGCTCCCATATAGCTTCCTCTGATCCGTGATTACGCCATAGAACCTTGACTAATGGTACCGACTTCCTTCTCAGCACCTTAACGCCCCGATCTAAAATTTGTACTGGCTCCTCTTCAAAAGGCAAGTCAGGTCTTAACTCAACTTCCTCCATTGGTACAGCATGAGATGGATCCGAACGATAACGCCTTAACATAGAGACATGAAATACGCTATGTATCTGACTTAACTCCGGAGGTAACTCAAGCTGATAAGCCACTGGCCCAACACGCTTCAATACACGGTATGGTCCGATGAACCGAGGGCTCAATTTGCCCTTCCGTCCAAATCTAAAGATCTTTTTCCAAGGTGAGACCTTCAGAAAGATCTGATCACCCACCGCAAATTCTATATCCTTACGCTTCAGATTCGCGTACGATTTTTGTCTATCCGAAGCTTCTTTTAACCGAGCCCGAATTACCTTAACTTTCTCCTCCGTCTCCTAAATCAACTCAGGACCCAATAGTTGTCGCTCCCCCAGCTCAGTCCAACAAGTACGAGCATGACATCTACGATCATACAATGCCTTGTAGGGTGCCATCTGGATGCTGGATTAATAGCTGTTGTTGTATGCAAACTCTGCCAATGGTAGGAAAACCTCCCAACTACCCCTGAAGTCGATCACACAGCCTCTTAACATATCTTCTAGAATCTGGATCGCTCTCTCCGACTGAACATCTGTCTGCAGATGAAATGCCGTGCTGAAATTTAACCTTGTACCCAAAGCTTCATGTAAAGCCTTCCAAAACTGTGATGTAAACCTAGGGTCCCTGTCCGATACAATAGACACTGGTACCCCATGTAACCTCACGATCTCTACTACATACAACTTGGCCAACTTCTGCAATGAATAATCCGTACGAATAGGTAGGAAATGAGCAGTCTTCGTCAACTGATCCACTATTACCCAAACGGAATCTTTCTTAGTAGACGTTAAGGGTAACCCACTAACAAAGTCCATCGTTATCCTTTCCCATTTCCATAATGGAATTTTCACCGGTTATAGCAACCCTGACGGCAATTGATGTTCTACTTTAACCTGCTGACATGTTAAGCACTTACTCACAAAATTAGTAACCTCCCGCTTCAACCATGGCCACCAGTATTGCTTACGAAGGTCTCGGTGCATTTTGTTTCCCCCGGGGTGCATAGCATACGGACTACTATGCGCCTCACGCAAAATCATTTGTCTCAATTCCAAATCCTTGGGCATACACATTCTTCCTCGGAAACACAATACTCCATCACTATTCAATCCAAAATCCCCTATCTTACCACCTTCCACTTGCTGAAGTCGAGAACCCAACGCTTCATCTAATAAATGCTTTTCCTTAATCTGGCTTATCCATACAGGCTTCACCTGAAGTTTGACCAACAGGCTACCATCTTCATAAAGACTGAGGTGAGCGAACATCGCTCTCAAATCTGATATCACCTTACGACTCAACGCATCCGCCACTACGTTAGCCTTTCCGGGATGATACTCGATTGAGAAGTCATAATCCTTCAATAGTTCTATCCACCTCCGTTGTCTTAAATTCAACTCCTTCTGGGTAAGGAGGTACTTCAGACTCTTATGATCCGTATAGATAATCGACTTCTCACCGTACAGATAATGTCTCCAAATCTTCAGAGCAAACACCACTGCAGCTAACTCCAAGTCATGCGTGGGATAGTTCACCTCATGCGGCCTTAATTGACGAGATGCATAAGGCACCACCTTTCCACCTTGCATCAACACACATCCTAAACCTGTGTGTGACGCATCACAA